>OY997274.1:23466703-24666703 GCA_963921465.1 Triticum timopheevii | reverse complement strand
CGAAACTGACAAGACATTGCACCAAATCATTCTGTAACCTTGGTATGATTTCTAGATCGATTACCTTCCGAGAGATTGCATTGAGAAATGCACATAGCTTCACAATGGCTAATCGAACGTTTTCCAGTAGAAGCCCCCTCAATGCAACCGGAAGCAGTTGCGTCATAATCATGTGGCAGTCATGAGACTTCAGGTTCTGGAACTTTTTCTCTGCCATGTTTATTATTCCCTTTATATTCGACGAGAAGCCAGACGGTACCTTAATACTGAGCAGGCATTCAAAGAAGATTTGCTTCTCTTCTTTGGTAAGAGCGTAGCTTGCATGACCCTGATGTATGCCATCTTCTCCGTGCATACGTTGCTGGTCCTCCCGTGCCTGGTGTATCTTTTGTCTTCCCATACAGGCCCAAGAAGCCAAGCAGGGTCACGCAAAGATTCTTTGTCACGTGCATCACGTCGATTGCGGAGCGGACCTCTAGGTCTTTCCAATATGGCAGGTCCCAAAATATAGATTTCTTCTTCCACATGGGTGCGCGTCCGTCAGCGTCCTTCGGAACAGGTTGTCCGCCAGGACCCTTTCCAAATATCACCTTCAAATCCTTGACCATATCATGTACATCAGCACCAGTACGGTGGCGAGGCTTCGTCCGGTGATCCGCCTCACCTTTGAAATGCTTGCCTTTCTTTCTTACGGGATGCCTGCTTGGAAGAAATCGACGATGTCCCAGGTACACATTCTTCTTACAACTATTCAAATATATACTGTCGGTATCATCCAAACAGTGCATGCATCCGCGGTATCCCTTGTTTGTCTGTCCTGATAGGTTACTGAGAGCTGGCCAATCATTGATGGTCATGAACAGCAACGCCTTTAGGTCAAATTCTTCCCCCATGCGCTCATCCCACGCACGTACACCTGTTCCATTCCACAGTTGTAAGAGTTCTTCAACTAATGGCCTTAGGTACACATCAATGTCGTTGCCGGGTTGCTTAGGGCCTTGGATGAGCACTGGCATCATAATGAACTTCCGCTTCATGCACAACCAAGGAGGAAGGTTATACAAACATAGAGTCACAGGCCAGGTGCTATGGTTGCTGCTCTGCTACCCAAAAGGATTAATGCCATCTGCGCTTAGACCAAACCATACGCTCCTTGCGTCATCTGCAAAATCCTTCCCGTACTTTCTTTCGATTTTTCTCCACTGCGACCCATCAGCAGGTACTCTCAACTTTCCGTCTTTCTTACGGTCTTCTCTGTGCCATCGCATCGCCTTGGCATGCTCTTTGTTTTGGAACAAATGTTTCAACCGTGGTATTATAGGAGAATACCACATCACCTTGGCAGGAATCTTCTTCCTGGGGCGCTTGCCCTCGACATCACCATGCTCATCACGGCTGATCTTATAGCGCAATGCACCACATACCGGGCAAGCATTCAAATCCTCGTACTCACCGCGGTATAGGATGCAATCATTAGGGCAGGCATGTATCTTCTGCACCTCTAACCCTAGAGGGCAGACGGCCTTCTTTGCTTCGTACGTACTCTCGGGCAATTCGTTGTCCTTTGGAAGCATATCCTTTATCATTACCAGCAAATTTCCAAATCCCTTGTCAGATACACCATTCTCTGCCTTCCATTGCAGCAATTCCAGTGTGGTGCCCAGCTTTTTCTTGTCACCTACGCAATTCGGGTACAACAATTTTTTGTGATCCTCTAACATGCGCTGCAACTTCTTCTTCTCCAAATCACTTGCGCAGTTTCTCTTTGCATCGGCAATGGCCCGACCTAGATCATCAACGGGCTCATCTGATGCCTCTTCTTCAGATTCTTCCTGCATTACCGGCTCAGCTTCTTCCCCCATTGTTGTATCATCGTATTCAGGGAACCCATGGCCAGGATAGCTGTCATCGTCCTCTTCTTCTTCATTGTCTTCCATCATAACCCCTCTTTCTCCATGCTCGGTCCAAACATTATAGTGGGGCATGAAACCGGACTCAAACAGGTGGACGTGAATGGTTCTTGACGTAGAGTAATTGCGACCATTCTTACAGCCAGCACATGGACAAGGCATAAAACCATCCGCCTGCTTGTTTGCCTCAGCCGCAAGCAGAAAAGTATGCACGCCCTCAACGAACTGGGGAGAGCATCGGTCATCGTACACCCATTGCCGGCTCATCTTCATTACACAACACCGAATAGACCAAATTAATACAAGTTCATACATAAAATTCATACAACACTTAAATGGAACAAACAAATAACTCTCTAGATAAAGCATTTAAATGCAACAACAAATGCGATCAGGATCGCAACTAAGGTAACAATTGATCCAACAGCATAATGATACCAAGCATCACTATCGATGGCATATTTTCTAATCTTCAAGCGCATTTTCTCCATCTTGATCTTGTGATCATCGACGACATCGGCAACATGCAACTCCAATTCCATCTTCTCCCCCTCAATTCTTTTCAATTTTTCTTTCAAGTACTCGTTTTCTCTTTCAACTAAATTTAACCTCTCGACAATAGGGTCGGTTGGAATTTCCGGTTCACATACCTCCTAGATAAAAATATCTATGTCAACTTGATGGGCATAATTTGTCATAAACACGAAATGCAACAAATAGTTTTAAAAGAGAATATACCACATCCGAATCATAACAAGGATGAGGGCCGACGGGGACGGATATCAAAACCATGGCACTATGTATAACAAGCAACGTACGGGTAAGATAATTATTATACGAGTAACTATATATCCAAATCACACAAACATCAATTTTTTATATAAAATTTCATGAACAAGAGGCTCACCACAAGGTGGTGCCGGCGACGGGACGGTGCGGGCGATCGACGGTGGTTACGACGAAGATTTAGAAGGCACTAAGTAAACCACACCTACATATGCAAACTAAGTGTTATTTTGACCTCAAATTGCATATAAATCAAATACTACCACATATAATTCCTCCCAAATTACTAAAACCCACAATTAATCACTATATAAACCAATGCAAGAGCTAATCTAGCAATGAGAGATGAAAGGACAAAGTTGCTAACCTTGGTGATCATTTGAATGGATGAGGGCCTGCAAATCTTGAAAAATTTGGGGCAAATTTTGTGATGAACTCGAGAGGAAGAAGGGAAGAACAGAGGAGAGGGAGAGGGGAAAGGGGGAAGAACAGAGTGTGGGTGGACGGATGCTTTATATAGGACGACCTTTAGTACCGGTTCGTGCCACGAACAGGTACTAAAGGTGCTGGAAGGGCCCCATTCTGACAACATCCTGCCACAACTTTCTTTAGTACCGGTTCGTGGCACGAACCGGTGCTAAAGGTTCACCATGAACCGGTACTAAAGAGCTCCTCACGCCTAGCCGTTGGAACCGGCACTAATGGACACATTAGTGTCGGTTCTGTTACAAACCGGGACTAATGTGTCTCACATTTGACCCTTTTTCTACTAGTGATAGGATACCCAAAAGGGAACTGTTGGGTACACCTTCTATCACATATCCGAAGGCAAGATATTTGTTGCTAAGAATGGATCCTTTCTAGAGAAGGAGTTTCTCTCGAAAGAAGTGAGTGGGAGGAAAGTAGAACTTGATGAGGTAATTGTACCTTCTCCTGAATTGGAAAGTAGTTCATCACAGAAATCAGTTCTAGTGATTCCTACACCAATTAGTGAGGAAGCTAATGATGATGACCATGAAACTTCAGATCAAGTTACTACCGAACCTCATAGGTCAACCAGAGTACGATCCGCACCAGAGTGGTACGGTAATCCTATTCTGGAATTCATGTTACTAGACCATGATGAACCTACGAACTATGAGGAAGCGATGATGAGCCCAGATTCCGCGAAATGGCTTGAGGCCATGAAATCTGAGATGGGATCCATGTATGAGAACAAAGTGTGGACTTTGGTGGACTTGCCCGATGATCGGCAAGCCATTTTAAATAAATGGATCTTCAAGAGGAAGACGGACACTAATAGTAGTATTACTATCTACAAAGCTCAACTTATCGCAAAAAGGTTTTCGACAAGTTCAAGGTGTTGACTTCAATGAGATTTTCTCAACTGTAGTGATGCTTAAATCCGTCCGAATCATGTTAGCAGTTGCCATATTTTATGAAATCTGGCAAATGGATGTCAAAACTACATTCCTTAAATAGATATTTCTTAAAGAATAGTTGTATATGATGCAACCAGAAGGTTTTGTCAATCCTAAAGGTACTAACAAGGTGTGCAAGCTCCAGTGATCCATCTATGGACTGGTGCAAGAATCTCGGAGTTGGAATATACGCTTTGATGAGTTGATCAAAGCATATAGTTTTATACAGACTTGTGGTGAAGCCTGTATTTACGAGAAAGTGAGTGGGAGCACTACAACCTTTCTGATAAGTACATGTGAATGACATATTGTTGATCGAAAATGATGTAGAATTTTCTGGAAAGCATAAAGGAGAGTTTGAAAGGAGTTTTTCAAAGAATGACCTCGGTGAAGTTGCTTATATATTGGGAAGCAAGATGTATATGTTGGGCAACGTAACAGAAATTCAAAATTTTCTACGCATCACCAAGATCAATTTATGGATATTCTAGCAACAACAGAGGGAGAGGATGAGTGCATCTTCATACCCTTGAAGATCGCGATGCGGAAGCATTACAAGAACACGGAGGAGGGAGTCGTACCCGCGGCGATTCAAATCGCGGAAGATCCGATCTAACGCCGAACGGACGGCGCCTCCGCGTTCAACACACGTACAGCCCGGCGACGTCTCCTCCTTCTTGATCCAGCAAGGGGAGAGGAGAAGTTCAGGGAGAGCTCCGGCAGCACGACGGCGTGGTGGTGGAGCTTGCAGTTCTCCGGCAGGGCTTCGCCAAGCACTACCGAGGAGGAGGAGGAGTTAGAGAGGGGTAGGGCTGCACCAGGGGTGAGGTGCGGCTGCCCTCCCACCCCTACACTATATATAGGGGCAAGGGGAGAGGGGGAGGCTCCCTACGGTTTCCCCTAGGGGGCGGCGGCCAAGAAGATTCGATCTCCCTAGGGAAAATTCTAGGGAGACTTGCCCCCCAAGCCAAGCAGGTGGAGGATTGCCTCCCAAGCCAGGTGGAGGCGCCCCACCTCCCCAAGCAACGTGGGAAAGGGTGTGGGGGCGCACAGCCCCTTAGTGGGCTGGTTTGCCCCCTCCCCTTGGCCCATGAGGCCCTGCAACACTTGTCAGGGCCCCCAAAACACCTTTCGGTCATGCTGGCCTTAGCCTGGTACCCAAGAACACTTCCGGACTCCAATACCCTTCATCCAATATAGCGATCTTCACCTCTGGACCATTCCAGAACTCCTCGTCATGTCCAGGATCTCATCCGGTACTCCGAACAACCTTCGATAACCACATACTATTTCCCATAACAACTCTAGCGTCACCGAACCTTAAGTGTGTAGACCCTACGGGTTCGGGAACCATGCACACATGACCGAGACACCTCTCCGGTCAATAACCAATAGCAGGATCTGGATACCCATATTGGCTCCCACATGTTCCACGATGATCTCATCGGATGAACCACGATGTCGGGGATTCAATCAATCCCGTATACAATTCCCTTTGTCAATCGGTATGTTACTTGCCCGAGATTCGATCATCGGTATCCCAATACCTCATTCAATCTCGTTACCGGCAAGTCACTTTACTCGTTACATAATGCATGATCACGTGACTAACCACTTAGTCACATTGAGCTCATTATGATGATGCATTACCGAGTGGGCCCAGAGATACCTCTCCGTCATACGGAGTGACAAATCCCAGTCACGATTCGTGCCAACCCAACAGACACTTTCGGAGATACCTGTAGTGCGCCTTTATAGCCACCCAGTTACGTTGTGACGTTTGGTACACCCAAAGCATTCCTACGGTATCCGGGAGTTGCACAATCTCATGGTCTAAGGAAATGATACTTGACATTAGAAAAGCTCTTAGCGAACGAACTACACGATCTTGTGCTATGCTTAGGATTGGGACTTGTCCATCACATCATTCTCCTAATGATGTGATCCCGTTATCAATGACATCCAATGTCCATGGTCAGTAAACCATAACCATATATTGATCAACGAGCTAGTCAACTAGAGGCTCACTAGGGACATGTTGTGGACTATGTATTCACACATGTATTACGGCTTCCAGTTAATACAATTATAGCATGAACAATAGACAATTATCATGAACAAGGAAATATAATAATAACCATTTTATTATTGCCTCTACGGCATATTTCCAACAGTCTCCCACTTGCACTAGAGTCAATAATCTAGTTCACATCATTATGTGATTGTAATGAATCCAACACCCATGGTGTTTGATCATATCTCGCTTGTGAGAGAGGTTTATTAGTCAACAGGTCTGACCTTTCAGATCCGTGTGTGCTTTACAAATCTCTATGTCATCTTGTAGATGCAGCTTCCACGCGCTACTTGGAGCTATCCCAAACAACTGCTCTACTATACGAATCTGGTTTACTACTCAGAATCATCCGGATTAGTGTCAAAGTTTGCATCGACGTAACCCTTTACGATGAACTCTTTTATCACCTCCATAATCGAGAAAAATCCTTAGTCAACTAGTTACCAAGGATAAGTTTCACCATTGTCATGTGATCCATTCCTGGATCACACTTGTACCCCTTGACTGACTTATGGCAAGGCACACTTCAGGTGCGGTACACAGCATAGCATACTATAGAGCCTACGTCTAAAGCATAGGGGACGATCTTCGTCCTTTCTCTCTCTTCTGCCGTGGTCAGGTCTTGAGTCTTACTCAATACTCACACCTTATAACACAGCCAAGAACTCCTTCTTTGCTGATCTATTTTGAAGTCCTTCAAAATCTTCTCACGGTATGTGTTCATTTGAAAGTACTATTAAGCGTTTTGATCTATCCTTATAGATCTTGATACTCAATGTTCAAGTAGCTTAATCCAGGTTTTCCATTGAAAATCACTTTTCAAATAACCCTATATGCTTTCCAGAGATTCTACATCATTTCTGCTCAACAATATGTCAACAACATATACTCATCAGAAATTCTATAGTGCTCCCACTCACTTCTTTGGAAATACAAGTTTCTCATAAACTTTGTATAAACCAAAAATCTTTGATCATCTCATCAAAGCGTATATTCCAACTCCGAGATGCTTACTCCAGCCCTTAGAAGGATTGCTGGAGCTTTGCATACTTGTTAGCACCTTTCAGGATTGACAAAACCTTCTGGTTGTATCACATACAACCTTTCCTCAAGAAAATCGTCGAGGAAACAATGTTTTGACATCCTATCTACAAGATTTCATAAATAATGCAGTAACTGCTAATGTAATTCCAACAGACTCTTAGCTTCGCTACGAGTGAGAAAGTCTCATCGTAGTCAACTCCTTGAACTTGTTGGAAAACATCTTAATGACAAGTCGAGCTTTCTTAATGGTGATACTTACCATCATTGTCTGTCTTCCTTTTAAAATCCATCTGTACCTAACAGCCTTACGACCATCAAGTAGTTCTTCCAAAGTCTATACTTTGTTTTCATACATGGATCCTCTCTCGGATTATATGGCCTCGAGCCATTCGTCGGAATCCGGGCCCACCATCGCTTCTCCATAGCTCGTAGGTTCATTGTTGTCTAGCAACATGACCTCCAAGACAGGATTACGTACCACTCTGGAGTAGTACGTATCCTTATCGACCTACAAGTTTTAGTAGTGACTTGATCCGAAGTTTAATGATCAATATCATCAGCTTCCACTTCAATTGGTGTAGGCGCTACAGGAACAACTTCCTGTGCCCTGCTACACACTATTTGAAGTGACGGTTTAATAACCTCATCAAGTCTCCACCATCCTCCCACTCAATTCTTTTGAGAGAAAGTTTTCCTCGAGAAAGGAACCGTTTTTAGAAAAAATCACTTTTGCTTCAGGATCTGAAATAGGAGGTATACCCAACTGTTTTGGGTGTCCTATGAAGATGCATTTATCCGCTTTGGGTTCGAGCTTATCAGGCTAATAACTTTTTCACATAAGCGTCGCAGCCCCAAACCTTTTAAGAAATGACAGCTTAGGTTTCTCTAAACCACAGTTCATATGGTGTCATCTCAATGGAATTGTGAAGTGCCCTATTAAAGTTAATGCGGTTGTCTCTAATGCCTAACCCATAAACGATAGTGTTAATTCGATAAGAGACATCATGGTATGCACCATATCCAATAGGGTGCAGTTATGATGTTCGGACACACCATCACACTATGGTGTTCCAGGCGGTATTAGTTGTGAAACAATTTCGACAATGTCTTAATTTTGTGCCAAACTCGTAACTCAGATATTCATCTCTATGATCATATCATAGATATTTTATCCTCTTGTCACGACGATCTTCAACTTCACTCTGAAATTACTTGAACCTTTCAATAATTCATTCTTGTGTTTCATCAAGTAAATATACTTAGCATCTACTCAAATCATCTGTGAAGTAAGAACATAACAATATCCACTGCGTGCCTCAGCACTCATTGGACTGCACACATCAAAATGTATTATTTCCAACAAGTTGCTTTCTTGTTCCATCTCACTGAAAATGAGGCCTTTCAGTCATCTTGCCCATGTGGTATGATTTGCATGTCTCAAGTGATTCAAAATCAGGTGAGTCCAAACGATCCATCTGCATGGAGTTTCTTCATGCGTATATACCAATAGACGTGGTTCGCATGTCTCAATCTTTTCAAAAATGAGTTAGTCCAAAGATCCATCAATATGGAGCTTCTTCATGCGTTTTATACCAATATGACTCAAGTGGCAGTGCCACAAGTATGTGGTACTATCATTACTATCTTATATCTTTTGGCACGAACATGTCTATCACCACGGTCGAGATTCAGTAGACTCATTTTAGGTGCAAGACCATTGAAGGTATTATTCAAATAGAGTAACCATTATTCTCCTTAAATGAAAAACCGTATTGCAATAAACATAATCCAATCATGTCTATGCTCAACGCAAACACCAAATAACAATTATTTAGGTTTAACACCAATCTCGATGGTAGAGGGAGCATGCGATGCTTGATCACATCAACCTTGGAAACACTTCACATATCGTCATCTTGCCTTCAGCTAGTCTCCGTTTATCCGTAGCCTTTTATTTCGAGTTACTAACACTTAGCAACCGAACTGGTATCTATTACACTGGTGCTACTAGGAGTACTAGTAAAGTACACATTAATATAATGTATATCCAATATACTTCTGTAAACCTTGCCAGCCTTCTCATCTACTGAGTATCTTGGGTAGTTCTTCTTCAGTGACCGTTCCTCTCATTTTAGAAGCACTTAGTCTCGGGTTTGGGTTCAACCTTGGGTTTCTTCACTAGAGCAGCAACTGATTTGCTGTTTCATGAAGTATCCCTTCTTGCCCTTGCCCTTCTTGAAACTAATGGTTTTACTAACCATCAACAATTGATGCTCCTACTTGACTTCTACTTTTGCGATGTCAAACATCACGAATAGCTCAAGGATCATCATATCTATCCCTGATATGTTATAGTTCATCACAAAGCTCTAGTAGCTTGGTGGCAATGACTTTGGAGAAACATCACTATCTCATCTGGAAGATTAACTCCCACTCGATTCAAGTGATTGTAGTACTCAGACAATCTGAGCACATGCTCAACGATTGAGCTTTTCTCCCTTAGTTTGTAGGCTAAGAAACTCGTCGGAGGTCCCATACCTCTTGACGTGGGCACGAGCCTGAAATCCCAATTTCAGCTCTTGGAACATCACATATGTTCTGTGACATTTTAAAATGTCTTCGGTGCCTCAATTCTAAACCGTTTAACATTACGCATTGAACTATCACGTAGTCATCAAAACATGCATGTCAGATGCTCGCAACATCCAGAGACGACGCTCGAGGTTCAGCACACCGAGTGGTGCATTAAGGACATAAGCCTTCTGTGCAGCAATGAGGATAATCCTCAGTTTACGGACCCAGTCCGCATAATTGCTACTATCAAATTTCAACTAAAATTTTCTCTAGGAACATATCTTAAACAGTAGAACTAAAGTGTAAGCTACGACATAATTTGCAAAGACCTTTTTACTATGTTCATGATAATAAAGTTCATCTGGTTATTTAATGAACTCCCACTTAGATAGACATCCCTCTATTCATCTAAGTGATACATGATCCGAGTCAACTAGGCCGTGTACGATCATCACGTGAGACGGACTGGTCATCATCGGTGAACATCTTCATGTTGATCGTATCTACTATACGACTCATGCTCGACCTTTCGGTCTCTTGTGTTCCAAGGCCATGTCTGTACATGCTAGGCTCGTCAAGTCAACCTAAGTGTTTCGTGTGTGTAAATCTGGCTTACACCCGTTGTATGCGAACGTTAGAATCTATCACACCCGATCATCATGTGGTGCTTCGAAACAACGAACCTTTGCAACGGTGCACAGTTAGGGGGAACACTTGCTTGAAATTTTAGTGTGGGATCATCTTATTTACTACCGTCGTTCTAAGCAAATAAGATGCAAAAACATGATAAACATCACATGCAATCAAATAGTGACATGATATGGCCAATATCATTTTTCTCCTTTTGATCTCCATCTTCCGGGCGCCATGATCATCATCGTCACCGGCATGACACCATGATCTCCATCATCATGATCTCCATCATCGTGTCTTCATGAAGTTTTCTCGCCAACTATTACTTCTACTACTATGGCTAACGATTTAGCAATAAAGTAAAGTAATTACATGGCGTTATTCAATGACACGCAGGTCATACAATAAATTAAGACAACTCCTATGGCTCCTGCCGGTTGCCATACTCATCGACATGCAAGTCGTGATTCCTATTACAAGAACATGATCAATCTCATATATCACATATATCATTCATCACATTCTTTTGGGCCATATCACATCACATACCATACCCTACAAAAACAAGTTAGACGTCCTCTAATTGTTGTTGCATGTTTTACATGGATGTTACGGGTTTCTAGCAAGAATATTTCTTACCTACGGAAAGCCACAACGGTGATATGCCAATTGCTATTTACCCTTCATAAGCAACCTTTTCATCGAATCCGATCCGACTAAAGTGGGAGAGACTAGAACCCGCTAGCCACCTTATGCAACAAGTGCATGTCACTCGGTGGAACCTGTCTCACGTAAGTGTACGTGTAAGGTCGGTCCGGGCCGCTTCATAACCCACAGGTCCTAGGATCGTAACCTGGCTCTGATACCACTGTTGGGGAATGTAGCAGAAATTCAAAATTTTCTCCGCATCACCAAGATCAATCTATGGAGATTCTAGCAACAAGAGAGGGAAAGGATGAGTGCATCTTCATACCCTTGAATATCGCGATGCGGAAGCATTACAAGAACGCGGATGAGGGAGTCGTACTCGCGGCGATTCAAATCATGGAAGATCCGATCTAACGCCGAACGGACGGTGCCTCCGCGTTCAACACACGTACAGCCCGGGGACGTCTCCTCCTTCTTGATCCAGCAAGGGGAGAGGAGAAGTTGAGGGAGAGCTCCGGCAGCACGACGGTGTGGTGGTGGAGCTTGCAGTTCTCCGGCAGGGCTTCGCCAAGCACTACCGAGGAGGAGGTGGAGTTAGAGAGGGGGAGGGCTGCGCCAGGGGCGAGGTGCGGCTGCCCTCCCACCCCTTAGAGAGGACAAGGGGAGAGGGGGAGGCACCCTAGGGTTTCCCCTAGGGGCGGCGGCCAAGCAGATTGGATCTCCCTAGGGAAAATCCAAGGGAGACTTGCCCCCCAAGCCAAGCAGGTGGAGGATTGCCTCCCAAGCCAGGTGGAGGCGCCCCACCTCCCCATGCAACGTGGGAAAGGGTGTGGGGGCGCACAGCCCCTTAGTGGGTTGGTTTGCCCCCTCCCCTTGGCCCATAAGGCCCTGCAACACTTGCCGGGGCCCCCGAAACACCTTTCGGTCATGCTGGCCTTAGCCTGGTACCCCGGGACACTTCCGAACTCCAATACACTTCATACAATATATCAATCTTCACCTCCGGGCCATTCCGGAACTCCTCGTCACGTCCGGGATCTCATCCGGGACTCCGAACAACCTGCGGTAACCACATACTATTTTCCATAACAACTCTAGTGTCACCGAACCTTAAGTGTGTAGACCCTACGGGTTCGGGAACCATGCAGACATGACCGAGACGCCTCTCCGGCCAATAACCAATAGCGGGATCTGGATACCCATATTGGCTCCCACATGTTCCATGATGATCTCATCGGATGAACCACAATGTCGGGGATTCAATCAATCTAGTATACAATTCCATTTGTCAATCGGTATGTTACTTGCCCGAGATTTGATCGTCGGTATCCCAATACCTCGCTCAATCTCGTTACCATCAAGTCACATTACTCGTTACGTAATGCATGATCCCGTGACTAACCACTTAGTCACATTGAGCTTATTATGATGAAGCATTACTGAGTGGGCCCAGAGATACCTCTCCATCATACGGAGTGACAAATCCCAGTCTCGATTCGTGCCAACCCAACAGACACTTTCGGAGATACCTGTAGTGCACCTTTATAGCCACCCAGTTATGTTGTGACGTTTGGTACACCCAAAGCATTCCTACGGTATCCGGGAGTTGCACAATCTCATGGTCTAAGGAAATGATACATGACATTAGAAAAGCTCTTAGCAAACGAACTACACAATCTTGTGCTATGCTTAGGATTGGGTCTTGTCCATCACATCATTCTCCTAATGATGTGATCCCGTTATCAATGACATCCAATGTCCATGGTCAGGAAACCATAACCATCTATTGATCAACGAGCTAGTCAACTAGAGGCTCAATAGGGACATGTTGTGGTCTATGTATTCACACATGTATTACGGTTTCCAGTTAATACAATTATAGCATGAACAATAGAAAATTATCATGAACAAGGAAATATAATAATAACCATTTTATTATTGCCCCTAGGGCATATTTCCTACACTATAAAGATAGATCAAGACGCTTGATAAGATTTTTCATTGAATACATACCTTGACAAATTTTTTGGAAGTTTTCAAAATGGATCAGTCAAAGAAGAAGTTCTTGCCTGTATTACAAGGTGTAAAGTTGAGTAAGACTCAAAGACCGACCACAGAAGAAGATAGAAAGAGAATGAAAGTCAATCCCTATGCCACAGTCGTAGGTTCTATAAAGTATGTTGTGCTATGTACCAGACCTATTGTGTTCCTTGCCATGAGTTTGGCAAGGGGGTACAATAGTGATCTAAGAGTAGAGCACTGGACAGCGGTCAAAATTATCCTTAGTGAAGACTAAGGAAATATTTCTCGGTTATGGAAGTGATAAAGAGTTCGTCGTAAAGACTTACGTCGATGCAAGCTTTTTCACCGATCTAGATGATTCTGAGTCTCGACCTAGATACATATTGAAATCGGGAGCAATTAGCTAGAGTAGCTCCGTGCCGCATTGTAGACATAGAATATTTGCAAAATACATACGACTCTGAATGTGACAGACCCGTTGACTAAACTTCTCTAAGAAGCAAAACATGATCACACCTTAGTACTCTTTGGGTGTTAATCACATAGCGATGTGAACTAGATTATTGATTCTAGTAAATCCTTTGGGAGTTGGTCACATAACAATGTGAGCTATGGGTGTTAATCACATACAGATGTGAATATTTGTGTTAAATCACATGGTGATGTGAACTAGATTATTAACTCTAGTGCAAGTGGGAGACTGAAGGAAATATGCCCTAGAGGCAATAATAAAGTTATTATTTATTTCCTTATTTCATGATAAATGTTTATTATTAATGCTAGAATTGTATTAACCGGAAACATAATACATGTGTGAATACAGAGACAACATGGTGTCACTAGTATGCCTCTACTTGACTAGCTCGTTAATCAAAGATGGTTAAGGTTTCCTAACCATAGACATGAGTTTTCATTTGATAAATGGGATCACATCATTACACTACAAAAAAAAACCTGTTAATTCATGACGGATTTGCCATGACATTTTTAAAAACCGTCATGGACGGCCTGGTACAGCTCCGCAGGCCCGCCTAAGCCCGCTAAAGCCCGCCTAACCGTTCATCATATAAAAGGGCTAACCCTAGCACGCCCCCGTCACTTCTCCATCTCTCCCTCCTCCGCACAGCCCCCTCCCGAATCCCCATCGCCGCCACCCACCACCTCTTCTCCTCCCTTATCCCACAGCTCCCCGTCGGCTGTCCCCCTCCCCTCCTCTCACCTCACCTCACAGCTCCGGCAGCTGTCAGATCCGCCAAACCCCACCCATCCATCACTCTCTCTCATGCGGCCCCTCGCGCCGCGACCAACGCCCGCCGATTCCGATGACATCCGCCATCGCTCAGCACACCGACGAGCTGGGCTCCGACACCTCCGTCCTCCAGTCCGGGTCGATCCGCCGTTCCCGGTCTCCTGCGCTCACCCACAACCCATACCCCGTGGCTAGGGTTTCTTTTGCAGCGTCACGTCCATCGTCGGCGCGTCTCCGACGGCCCCTCCGTCGGAACCCCTCGCTCCCTCTCCACCTCCTGGATGACGCCCCCTAGCTCGGTGCGTTCGCGTTTTGGGCTGGATGGCGGCGACCCGAACCTCCTCTGCCACGTCTCCGTCACTGCCGTTCATCCTGTGGCAACACCCTCTGCTGTGCGACGGCAGTGTCCGATCTGCACTGCGATCACTGCATAGCCTACGAACCTGAGCACTTGTACCTCTCCCTCCCTCCTCTACGACATCCACTTCTTATTCTATTTTATCTCGTGTTGCTGAATTATTTGTGTTATACTCAGACATATGGATATAGTATAGTCAAGTTATCCTTAGTATTGAACTGTTGATCTGTTCAATTTCAGCACCTGTCAAGTATTTTAGTCATCTAATAAACTGAACTATGTGCAGTTGAAATCAGGTGAAAATAATGGGTGAAAGTAACAAACTGGAACAGTTCTGATAAGTTCAGATATTCGTGGCACCTATTTACTCTTTTGACTAGTTGTAAGTTATAGTCACACCATAAACACTGGAGAGCCATGGTCAGTCTTTACTCTGTAGTTTGTTGTGCTTCTTCTTCTTGCTCAGTTGTTCTGTACATATGTTGGACTTGTTCAAACCGAATCCATGGGAATACAGGCCCCTGCATTTTGTTTAAAACTGTTAAAATGAACTGTCCATTATGTTACGCAAACACCATGATGTTGTGTGTCTAAAAGGCTATCTCCCCTTCGTGTGTCGTGGAGCAAGATATGTGCTAGATTTTTTTGTCTCTTTTGAGCATTGAATGACTGTACGAGAATTTCCTACAGTCTTTTATATTAGAAAGTCATACAAAAATTACTAGATTTTTGTCTTCAGCTGCTTTACACCAATGAGTTATTTGTGTTGTGTAAATCTGTTCCTTGACCGTCCATATTTCTGGATATTTTTGCAGCCAATAGAATATCTTCAAGTTGCAGAAAAGGCAGCAAACTTTATAAAGGAAAAACTCTATGATGCAAGCTGAAAAAGGCTACATCATAGTTATCCAAATGGCCCAGCAAATGCACCAGGATTTCTTGATGAATATGCATTTTTAATCAATGGCTTGCTGGATCTGTATCAATATGATGGTAAGATAGAGTGGCTTCTGTATGCACTTGTCTACTTAACATTTGTAAGCACTACACTTATCTAGCTAACATTTGTATGCTAGTGGCTAGGGTTTCGGCTGCGGGGTCGTGTCTGTCGCCGGCGCGTCTTTGGTGGCTCCTTTCCGTCGTACATCCCGCTCCCTCGCTACCTCTCTGCCTCTTGGATGGCGCTTGCGCGCGTTGGGCTGGACAGTGACGACCCCAACCCCCTCTTCTGCGTCTCCGTCACACTGTGCATCCTGTGGCAACCTCCTCTGTCATGTGACGACGTTGTCTGAACTACACTGCCACTGCTGCATTGCCTACAAACTTCTCCGGTGTGCACTGCTACCTCTACCTCCCTCCCCTGCTTGGTTTGATTTAAATGACAGTGGCAATCATGTAGCTGTAGTGTTAGTTGATTGTTGTTGGTAATGATGACTCTCAAGTGGAAACTATTCTGAGTTATTTTAAGAACCTATAACATGATCTTGGACCCCTAAAGGATGATCAATGCATAATTCTTTTATGCTCCATGTTGTGCGTATTTCTTTCTTCTTGTATTGTTAACCGATTCTCATAATCACCAAGTATGTATCTCCATCTTTTATGTTCAACTGTCATCTCTGTCAAAGATTGATCATGAAACTGGAAAGTATGATAAATTATTTTGTTATCATACTTATCTTAGCGAGTCTCATGTTCACAACATCTCTGACCTCTGTTAGCCATTCTGTACTGAACTTCATGCACTGTTGCCTAACACTTGTCATTCCTCATATTTTAGTTCTGTAGTCGATGGATTGGATTTTTTTTCGCGAATGTAACATTTCTGGCTGATAGGTTGCTACCTCAAAATTTGTTATCTAAGTCTTCGCATAACAATTCCTATGTTGAATATAATGATATATTTGCTCATCTGTTTTGATTCGACCATCTCCTGGTGTTCATGTGTTTTGATTCAGTGTGTACCTTAATAACCATTAAGTAATTACATAAGCCATGTAATAAATTAAATTTGTAGTTCTCCGCATCATGGATATTGTTTGTTAGTGATGCCATTGTTTTGCCCTATGTACTCCAGAGTGCAAAATCGCATCTGCTGTGCATTTTTGCATCTTTCCAGAACCAAAAGAGAACAGGGGAATTGTACCTCTTCTTACTGCCTAATAAAATGGAATGTAGTACCGTTTCAACCACTTCCAAAAGGTTCCATAGTAGCATTTTTGTCTTCCTATATTGTGGAAACAGTGTTCCTTGTCTGACATATTTCTTTATTGATGCAAAGTGTATATTTTAATGCATTATTATTATTTTTGTTTTGATTTCCTAAGATGTGTCAAAAGTTCTTGTTGTTTGATATTTCTAGTACTCATGTTGTACTTGGGGATTATTTCCTTTCTCCACCATTTATAATCTGCTCCCTCAATTCCAAATTAGCTGAATTTGACCAAGTATATAGGAACATCTATACCATAGAATTAGTTTCATTCGATTCATCGTAAAATATATTTTTGTAACATAGTGTCCACTTGGTTGTTCTTGATACTGTAGTAATAAAAATGATGGTTCAGATGATAATAACTATTATTGCTGTTGTTGTAATCAACTTGCCATTCTGTAACAGAAGCATATTGTTTGTTACAGGTTTCCTTTGGTGAGAGCTGCAAAGGAAGTTTGAGCTGTAGAGGTGAACTTGATGATTAAGAGAGTCTGTACAACGTTGTATGTTTGTTGATAATATGTTGTAATTGTTATTGAGAGCATGTGAAGTGATGTTGGATGTGTTCTTGGGCACATTTTAAAAGGCATTTACTCAGTGAAACAATTGAATAGAAATCTGTGAAATGGGCCAAAATATGGTCTATTCAATGGAAATTAATTGCGTTCTAAAAGCTTGTTTGATTGTGTAAAATGTGTTGTGCCATAGCTGTTTGGATGAATATAATGGGCTGGGTTAAAATAAATGGGCTAAGCCGCCACAAATAATTGGGCCAAAGGCTACTTGAGATGCCATGTAAAATCCATGCTGGTGCCATGTAGATGCCACGTCAGGTCAATATTGGTGCAATGTCATGCCAATCCATGACGGACTAGTTTTTCACAGAGGACCGGGCCTGGGCGGGCTTGGGACAGATCGGTGACGGACAGGAGCCGTGATGGTGGTACAATTTTCAAATTATGACGCGATATACATGACAGATTCTAAATCCGTCATGGCCCTCCCTCCATGACAGTTTTGCATTGGTCCATGGCAGACTGAATCCGTCATGTATTAACAAGATTCTTGTAGTGTTAGGAGAATTATGTGATTGACTTGACCCATTCCGTTAGCTTAGCTCTTGATCGTTTAGTATATTGCTATTGCTTTCTTCATGACTTATACATGTTCCTATGACTATGAGATTATGCAACTCCCGAATACCGGAGGAACACTTTGTGTGCTACCAAACGTCACAACGTAACCGGGTGATTATAAAGGTGCTCTACAGGCGTATCCAATGGTACTTGTTGAGTTGGCATAGATCGAGATAAGGATTTGTCACTCTGATTGTCGGAGAGGTGTCTCTGGGCCCTCTCGGTAATGCACATCACTATAAACCTTGCAAGCAATGTGACTAATGAGTTAGTTGTGGGATGACGCATTACGGAACGAGTAAAGAGATTTGCCGGTAATGAGATTGAACTAGGTATTGAGATACCGACGATCGAATCTCGGGAAAGTAACATACCGATGACAAAGGGAACAACGTATGTTGTTATGCGGTTCGACCGATAAAGATCTTCGTAAAATATGTAGGAGCCAATATGGGCATCCAGGTTCCGCTATTGGTTATTGACCAGAGAGGTGTCTCGATCATGTCTACATAGTTCTCGAACCCGTAGGGTCCGCACGCTTAACGTTCGTTAACGATAGTATTATATGAGTTATGTATGTTGGTGACCGAATGTTGTTCGGAGTCCCGGATATGATCACGAACATGACAAGTAACTCCGGAATGGTCCGGAGAAAAAGATTGATATATGGGATAATAGTGTTTGGTCTCCGGAAGGGTTCTGCAATTCAACGAAAGGGGTTCTGGATGTTTCCCGAAATGTTTGGGTTCGAGAACATTTTATTTGGGCCAAAGGGGAAAGCCCATAAGGTTTTTGGAAAGCGCAAAAAGTAAGTTTTGCGGAGTCCGGGGGCTAGACGCCAGGTCCCTGGCGTCTGGGTCCAGACGCCGGGAACCTTGGCGTCTGGCCCTGGAGTCCGAGAAGGACTCTAGCTTTTCGGGTGAAACCGACTTTGTGGAGGCTTTTACTCCAAGTTTCGACCCCAAGGCTCAACATATAAATAGAGGGGCAGGGCTAGCACCAAAGATACATCAAGAAACACCAAGCCGTGTGCCGGCAACCCCGTCCCCTATAGTCTATCCTCCGTCATAGTTTCCGTAGTGCTTAGGCAAAGCCCTGCGAAGATTGTTCTTCACCAACACCGTCACCACGCCGTCGTGCTGCCGGAACTCATCTACTACTTTGCCCGTCTTGCTGGATGAAGTAGGCGAGGACGTCATCGAGCTGAACGTGTGTTGAATGCGGAGGTGCCGTACGTTCGGTACTTGATCGGGGCGGATCGTGAAGGTGTACGACTATATCAACCGCGTTAATAAACGCTTCCGCTTAGCGATCTTCAAGGGTATGAAGATACACTCCCCCTCTCGTTGCTATGCATCATATAGATAGATCTTGCGTGATCGTAGGAATTTTTTTGAAATACTACGTTCCCCAACACAATGTATGTATCCCATGAAATACAATGTAGGTGTATCCCATAAAATGCAATGTAATAGATGTTGTATATGTGCATATGAAATGAATTATTGAAAATACTATATAATAGTAATACCCCGCTGCTACAGTGATTGATTTCAATATCTTTTGGATGAAATTTAAATAGATATAATATATTGTACGGAGTATTTGATTATGATATAGTTCTAAATATATACATAATATAATATAATAAATAGTATTTCTCATGCATGTTGAGAGAGAATATAAATAACAATTCTCATGCATGTTAAAAGAAATAATTAGTGGATGATAAGATAGCATATGTTCATGTAAAGAGAATTGAGATAGGGGTCAACTTTTTAGGTATATAATATTTCTATGTGATGTTGTGATTTGTATGCCTATGTGATTGGGGCCGCACAATTAGCATTGCCAGCCATAATTTAGGCTAGGGATGACCAGTGATAAGACTCTAGTTTGAGCCCTTCTTTTATCTCGCACTGACAGTCTGGTCGGTCAATCTATATCTATATCTATATATATCTTTATCTTTATCTAATAATAAAGCAAATTGGGTTTCTTTCGTCCGTCGTGGCATTTTTTAGAAAAGTCCCTCTATTTCAGAGAATTCAAGCCGCAGTCCTGTTTTAAGTTAAAACGAATCGTTTTTTCATATTTTGTACAAAAGTTCCTGTGTTTTGTTGAAATCAATCCACGGTACGGATTTAAGTCACACCCAAACCGTTATTTTACATTTTTCGAAAACCCCCTGATGTTTCAGGTAATTCATCCGTGGATCATATATTTAAGTCAAACAATGTTTTTTTAAATCATCCATATCTTTTACACCGTAACTCCGATTCGAACATCTTATATGAAATTTGATTAGAAAAATATGTATAATATGAATATGAGATTATTTTCATCTGTTAAGTATTTTTAAATATTATTTTGGAATATATTTAAGTCAATTAAATGATTTTCTAAATTATCCGCATCTTTTATACCGTAGCTTCGATTTTAACATGTTATATGTGAAATTTTATTAGAAAAATATGTGGAATCTAAATAAGATGTTAATTTTACCTATTAAATATTTTAAAATATCATTTTGGGAGCAAATTTATAATTTATAGTGTAAGATTCGTTTTCCTTTCGTATCGGCGGCGACCCGGATTGCAAATAAACACCCACTATATATAGGGAAAAGAATATATCGATAACTACACATGCATACCTCTAAAAGTGTCGCAGGGGAAAACAACAGATTTCTCATTGCGAGAGTGAGAATGCGAGAGAGAGAGAGAGAGAGAGAGAGAGAGAGAAAGAGAGAGGGAGAGGAGGAGAGAGGGAGAGAAAGACACCTTAGGATTAAACATATTCAAACATATTTTTTTGTTTTGTGTGAACAACGAGGCCATCGCCGGCGAGGGTGAGAAGGAGGATAAGCGGCAACACAAATATGATGCCTCGCAAAAATAAAGGAGAAGGACCTATTGACGTCTTGGGTGATGGTTGTTGGGTTAAGAGTGTGTGTTATGTTTTTTCTCCTGTTGCAACACACGGGCTCTTTTGCTAATACCTACTAATAAACCAAGGTGACATTTTTAGTTTCGTCCCGCTTAAGTGTTGTTTGATATTTTAAATTATGGCTACTCGAGGTGGTACAAAATTTAGTCTGCCCGTCCGGTAAAACTGTAACAAATATTCGTACGTCGCCATACCAAGCCGACATGGGCCGGCCCATTGGCGGACGCTGTGGTCAAGAAATAAATAAAGGAAAAGTGTACCATCAGGAATCGTACCTGGGTTCTAGCGGAGGTAACTGGGACATGCTAGCCAATACACAAGACAACTTCACGTGTCAGTTTCCAAATCTTGATTTATTAAACAATACAAGCAGCAGCAGCCGATCCTAAAACATACGTGAATATTTTGCAAAGATGTGAACACAAAATTTAAACTCGATCATTTTTTAAAAGGAACAAATTTTTGAATTTGGACCTTTTGTAAAACATGGACAATTTTTTTTAAACTACGAGGTACTGTACTCGAATTTTGAATATTTTTTAACCATGAACATTGTTTAAAACACGATTTAAAAAACACTATCAAATGATTCTTTGACGTGATTGTTTTTTTGGATGGATTCAGACGTGATTCTTTTTTTGGATGGATTCGGACATGATTCTCCTATTTACGTAGAAAGGAAGTTATTTTTTCTATTACTCCCTCCGTTCACTTTTATAAGACGTTTGGATCAGTTGACATTGAATTGTTTTAGGTGATGTCTGAATTGTGTACAACGTCTTATAAAAGTAAACATAGGGAGTACAAAACATGTTAGGATTGTTTCTGGGGCAAGCCGCGATTTCTTATACCTAAAATTCATATACGTCATCCTCATCTCGCACGTTACACCTTTCCCTCGGTGACCCCACCTAGTTTTTTTCTCAAACCAAACGATAACCAATTTATTCACAGAAACGGAAACAATCGCTGCAATCAATTGACGACGATGACAATCGAAACCCCTGTGTGATGCGTGACCTCCTCACTCCGCGAACCCTTGGCTCTCTACCCATCGCCGCTCTCTCTCCTTCCAAACTAAGTTTCTATGGTTCCGGCCGTGCCAACCCAAAGGCTGCCACCACTTGGGATGCCTACGGCGAGCCAGAGAAGGTGTGGAGGCAGTGGTGATAGTCACAAATGAGGAGGCGAAGGAGCTGGGCAGCATGAGCGTCGCGGATGTGCACATGTGGCCTGAGTGCATCGATGATATGGAGCGGCTCATGCAACGATGATCGTGAAATCATAAGGGCGTTTTGTATGATGATAGGGAAATGGTGGAAGGATAAAGGGGATGGTGAGATTCTATGATGATAGATTCATTACCTGTTGCAACGCACAGACAATTTTGCTAGTGATGACTCATATTAGGTCCGTCTGTTTTGACAAAGTCATCACTAACCCGAAGCCATTGACATGCATGTTTGGCCAGTGGTGATATTCAGATCTATAGTAGTGTCAAACCCGACAAACACATGACAAAAGTTCACAAAGTCGCTAGCGTAGGTGAAGTCAACTATATATTGCTAACAAGCTACTTCCTCCGTTCGGGTTTATTAGACCCTATCGTGTTTCGGCTCAAATTCTGAGCGTACATTGAACTAATAAAAAATAAGTCATATGTAGGAAAAATTGTAGCATTAAAACCACATTTGGAATACGAACCCAATGATTTAATTTTTGTCACATGCACTCCCTCCATTTCTAATTATAAGCCCTTTTAGAGATTTTAATCTATATCTACTAATAAAGCAAGTTGTATTTCTCTGAGTTTTTTCATCCGTTCAACGCCAAAAATATCCTTTATTATACAAGGTGGTACTAAATTTTTGTGGGTCCATCTGCTAGAAAGATAAAACAGTTTTATCTAGAATTTCGTTCATGGGCCACACGTGCTGCGGCCCACCGAAGCCAGCCCATTTAGTTCCTGCCCACGCAGCTGGCAAATAAGCTCCGCACAAGCGCCCAAGGTTGGGCCAGCCTGGCTTCTTATTTTCTGTGGGATGTTTCTTTTTTCCTTTTCTTTCTTTTCTCTTTTTCATTTGGCCATTCCAAGTTTATATCTTTTTTATTTAAACATAAATTCAAGTTTCCAAAAATTGTTCAGAATTTCAATTTTTGTTCCAATTTCCTTAAAAGCTTCAAAATTTCAAATTTTTATTTCCACATAGAATTTGTTTTGCAACTTTTTATTTTATTTCGGAAGTTCGTATATTTCCTAAAAATATTTGGGATTTCGAAACTTATTATCAAAATAAATTACTTTCAAAAAGATACCAAAATTATAAAAATACTCCTATTTCATTCAAATGTTCACCAATTCAAAAACTGTTCGGTCTTTAGAAAAATTTGACGCTTTCGAAAAATATTTATGAATTTTAAATAATCATTCCCTTTCAAATTTGTTTCTATTTTTCAAAAAATGGACGAAATTTTAAAAAACCAGCTCGTAGTTTTTGAAAACAAATTGGGATTTTGAAATTATTCTATATTTCGAAGAATATTCAGAAAATCAAAATTATTACTTCCTTTTTCGAAAACTTCAAACAAGAACAGAAAAATAAAAAAATCGCACGTGGGCCACGTCCGCTGCTTCTCAGGGAATCAAGCTCATTTATTTCTTGCCACCCAGCGGCGACACCATATTCGATGCATTGCGCGACAAATAGACGAGTTCGCCCAGGGCTCCCGAATTTGGTCCGGCCTGTTTTTGTTTTTTCTCTGTTCGGTTTCTATTTTTTCCTTTCAATTTTTCTTTTTCCTTTTGTCCCTTCCAAGTTTACATTCATTTTTCTCTCTTAATAAATTCAAAATTATAAAAAATGTTCTGAAATTTATTTTCTTTCTTCAAGTTTTCCTTGAAACTTATAATTTCAAAATTGTATTACCATTTTTGAAAATGTTTGAAACATTAAATTTTTGTTTTTGTTCAAAAAATAATTTAAAAACTAAAAAAGGTTCTTATTTTTCAAAAAATGTTTGTATTTTCAGAATTTGTTCGATATTTCTGAAATAAATTACATTTTAAAAAATGATCCAAATTCAAAAACTATTCCTGTTTTACTGAAATGTTCCTTAATTGAAAATGTTGTTCGTTTTCAAAAATAACACATTTTTTAAAAAAATCTGAGTTTTCTAAACATATTCCTGTTTAAAAAAGTATTCAAAAATTCAAAAAATGTTCGCTTTTTTATAATAGGTTCATCTTTTTGAATAAAATTGTGAATGTTGAAAAATCTTCCAGTTTCAAATTTGATTCATGATTTTCAAAAAAATGTTTGACATTTTCAAAAAATTACTTAAATTTTAAAGTTGCTCGCATTTTTAATAATTGCTTGGGATTGAAAAACATTTCATGTTTCAAAGAATACTCAAAAATTTATAATTGTTACTTTGTTTTTTGAAAAGTCCAAAAATATAAGAAAAACAATAAAAGTCTCAAATCTGACTACGCAGTATGTTCTTTAGCATTCAAGCTAGCCATTGGTTAGCAGGACCCGTTTGTTCGAGTGGCTAGCAGCACGTGGTCGAGTTTTTGAGGTCGTGTTTTTGATCTTTCAACTCATCGGGCTTTCTGGGTTTTTATTCACGCCTTACAAACAATGTTTGGTGCTTGCTGGTGGAGTGGTCCAGACACGAACGGTTGCGTGTCCCACGCGCTATTTGACGATAAAAAGAATATGCCGGTTGGCTATAATTGAAAGAAATGATGGACACATGCATGCCAATTAAGGAGAATATGCAGGTTTGGCTCTAATTTTAAAAAAACTATGGATAAGTGAGCATTAAAATAATCAAAGATAATAAATCCTGATAAAAAAGGGACTACCTGGTTATGCACTGATTATGCCAATGAAATGGGATTATGCTTTGTAATTAGTAATCCATCTAGTTACACCATCAGAGGAGAGAGTTGTCAAAAAAATGCGCCCCCAAAGTCACACTACTAGGGAAAAGCCTAGCAGGAGCGTTGGAATTACAACTATCAGTAGCGCTGGCACAAGCGCTACCACTAAGGCGCTACAGCTAACAGGTAGCTGTAGCGCTGGTTTTCCGGCGCTACTGATATACTTAATTAGCAGTAGCGCACCCTGCAAAACAGCGCTACTGATAAGCGTAAATAGCAGTAGCGTTTCTGATGAACAACGCTATTGCTAAATTTTCCCGTATTTTTTTCCTACAGCTTACTGGCATTGTATTTGTATAGGTTTTATATACAGTAGTTTCATCATATGATTTTATGACCATAATGAGTTATTATATATATGAGCGCGTGAAATGCACATGGATTAAATTCAAGTGGAGGCAACATGGTGCACATCGAAAGTAATAGTAATCCAATTGATCACTTTAGTTTGGATTAGTAGTACTTTTGATCTGCACATAGTAGTACTTTCTATCTCCATCATGTTGCCTCCACTTGAATCTAATCCATGTTCATTTCACCCACTGATATATATAATAACTCATCATGCTCAAATAACAACTTAGCATCATGCATCATCATAATAATATATAACTCATCATTGTTATCATAATAGCAAATCCTACTCATCATCATCATTGTCATCTAACAACTTCTACTCATTAATAATAAAAAGTCATACTCATCATCATACAACTTCAACTCGTTATCATAATAACAGGTCATACTCATGATCATCTTAGTTATCTAACCAACCCTATTTAGTTGTTCTTAGTACACGATCATGAGTATTAGCTAGGACCTACTACTCTCTCTAAGGTAAAATAACATAAAACAAGATAGCCCCTGACGCTCCATTATGGAGAATGGAGATTATCATGTCTCCAATTCTTGCGCTTCGCACAATGTTGCTTCCAAGTAGCTCAATATGATTGTCCATACATTTTTTCTCTTCTTTGATTGTCATGTCTTCGTCGGTTTTACAAATCCGGTATGAACAACGGTGAAGTCTAGGATGACCTGTCCATAAGCTAATAACATCAAGGCGACCTTTCGGAAACATCAGATCAGGCACACAATCCTTCGGGATTTTCCGTTGAAAAACATAATGATAACGTCGTAGTTAGCAATGTAGTTTAGCTTTAGAGGATTATATGCAAAAGATGCAGGGATGTCGTAATAGTAAACAATCTTACCATGCCATCTCCATGGCTGTTACCGTAGTTCAACACATGCACTAGTGGCACGTATTGACCATAATGTGCATGAGTTTCATAATTCATATTGTAATTCTCAACATCAATAATAAATGAGATTAGATTATCTTTCTCCTCATAAGTTAATTCAGTGCCATCGGTATAGTAGGTTATGTTTACCATCTTCCGTGCATTTTTTGAAGAATGAAAATAAGCTGTCAATGGAAATAAGTTGTCAAATATTTTGAAATAAAAAATATAAATTACTTAATAAATATGTTTGAAAAACTCACATAGAGGTAGAACTAGAAGCGTATCAACAAGGACCCAAATGTCCATATTCTCTTCGTCGATGTCATCTTCAGGATCACCAAGATCAAAGGTGACAAGCATACCCTCCTGAAAATCATACGCCTTGCATAGTGCTTTCCAATTCGATCAACCAAAATGGGACATGCTCTCCGAATTGTATAGATTTACGGCAAAATCATAACCATGATGGGTCCTTAGGTAAACTATCTTTGTCTCCATATTTTCATGATCGTCAAAATCCAGCTTCTCCAAGACATAGCGTCTTGCATGGCATGGGATAAGCTAGTCGAATTGTAAAAGACGAAAATATACGTTGAAGAGCAGAAGTCATGCTTAACTAAGAAAAAACACTCGTCGTCGTTGCGTACCGTTTCAACATCGAAAGTCTAGTCGAGCTTAATACTGAATTGTCAACCGTCTACCAGGTGAGGCCTGTTGCACAGACCCTGGTCATCGCCGCACAAGTCTGATACGTCCAATTTGCAACATATTTTTATATCGTTATTTATTGCATTATGAGCTATTATTACATGTTATATCACAATACTTATGCCTTTTCTCTCTTATTTTATAAGGTTTACATGAAGAGGAAGAATGCCGCCAGCTGGAATTCTAGAGTGGAAAAGGAGCAAATATTAGAGACCTATTCTGCACAATTCCAAAAATCCTGAAACTTCACGTAGAATATTTTTGGAATACATATAAAAAAATTGGACGACGAAAGCACCAGAGGAGGGTCACCTGCCATCCACAAGGATGGAGGGCGCGCCCTTCATTCTTGTGGGCCCCCTGGCAGGCCCAGACACCCATCTTCTGCTATATGGTGTGTTTTGATCTAAAAAATTAGAAGGAAGCTTTCGGGATGAAGCACCGCCATCTAAAGGCAAAACCTGGGCAGAACCAATCTAGGGCTCCAGTGGAGCTATTCTGCAGGGGGAGCATCCCTCCGGGGAGGGGAAATCATCATCACCATCATCACCATCGATCCTCTCATTGAGAGGGGGCAATCTCCATCAACATCTTCACCAGCACCATCTCCTCTCAAACCCTATTTCATCGCTTGTATCCGATCTTTGTCTCAAAACCTCAGATTGGTACCTGTGGGTTGCTAGTAGTGTTGATTACTCCTTGTAGTTGATGCTAGTTGGTTTATTCAGTGGAAGATCATATGTTCAGATCCTTAATGATAAACATGAATATGCTTTGTGAGTAGTTACGTTTGTTCCTTAGGACATGGAAGAAGTCTTGTTATAAGTAATCATGTGAATTTGGTATTCATTAGATATTTTGATGAGATGTATGTTGTCTTTCCTCTAGTGCTGTTATGTGAACGTCCACTACATGACACTTCACCATGATTTGGACCTAGGGGAAGGCATTGGAAAGTAATAAGTAGATGATGGGTTGCTAGAGTGACAGAAGTTTAAACCCTAGTTTATGCGTTGCTTCGTAAGGGGCTGATTTGGATCCATATGTTTCATGCTAGGGTTAGGTTTACCTTAATTCTTCTTTTATAGTTTGCGGATGCTTGCGAGAGGGGTTAATCATAAGTGGGAGGCTTGTCCAAGGAAGGACAGCACCCAAGCACCGGTCCACCCACATATCAAATTATTAAAGTAACGAACGCGAATCATATGAGCATGATGAAAACTCGCTTGGCAAGAATTCCCATGTGACCTCGGGAGCGCTTTGCTTTATATAAGAGTTCGTCCAGGCTTGTTCTTTGCTACAAAAAGGATTGGGCCACCTTGCTGCACCTTGGTTACTTTTGTTACTTGTTATCGAATTATCTCATCATACAACTATCTGTCACCGATAATTTCAGTGCTTGCATAGAATACCTTGCTGCAAACCACTTGTCATTTCCGTTTGCTCCTTGTTGGGCTCGACAGTCTTACTTATCGAAAGGACTATGATAGATACCCTATACTTTTGGGTCAAAAGCCGCACTCTAGAATCCTATCGTCGTTGTCAGACATTTCCTATGTTCATAAATTAAAAATTAAACTTCTAGAATTCAATATATGTAATACAAAAACTAAATTGGATCATTATTATTCATGACGGGTTGACTATGGGTCTGTCGAGTCTTTTCTTGAAAACTCGCAGCTCACGTGGTGTATATATTCGACCATTGGTGATGGTCAGTCCTCCCTTTGTCCCCAAGTGCATTACACCAAAATGTCTAGCACACGGGAACGAAGGAGAAGCGACCCCCATGACAACAGTCGGGATTCTTCCTCTCTGACATTTGCGACCGTCAGTGACGGTAGCTACTCCTGTCATTCCAATGTGCATTACACCAAAATGTCTAGCACCTTGGAATGAAGAAGAAGCTACCCACACGACAACGGTCGGGATTCTTCATCCTCTAATATATGGTGGAGACTCTCCCTCACTGATTCCTCTATGACATTTTGCGACCGTCGGTGATGGTCATTCTTCTCTTCCTCCACGTGCATTACCAAAAGGTCTATCACGAGAAAGAAGAGGAAGAACGACCCCACGACAACAGTCGGCATTCTTCTTCTCTCATATATATGGTGGAGTCCCGACATATTTAAAGTCAACCCGAAATGTCGTTTTAATTATCTTTCTACAAAATCCGGGCCACTCGATATTTTCTACATATTCTAGCGCAAGTCATGCCAAAATTCACAGAAAAATCCAGCATGACCTTTGCTAAAAAGGACATATATCGAGCGCCTGAAATTTGCCAGAATGGAAATTAATCAACACTCCAGCAAAACATAGGCTACTATGAGGTGTTTCCTGCAAACATAGGCCACTTGGGCAAGCACTAGTACTACACAACACTACATATCACATGTCTAAATCTCCATCATATGTGAAAGACCTACGTTGAAAATTTTCTATTCCATGAAAATTTTCACATCTACTTATGTAGCTACTACTCTACTACAACTATCAAAACATCTACATCATAATCGACATGGGGATTTGGCTGGTCTCACCTCGAGGTTGGAGGGGGTCGGTGACTGGGACGGCGGCGGGGATGATGCAGGGGCTCCTTGATTTATGCAAAAACAAAATATAAACAAAAACATTATTATCCTCATCTTAGGACTTAGTGAAACCCTATGTCTAAAACAGAAACAAAATATGTAAAACCTAGTTCCAACCCTAATAATTTGTACTGCCCATCTATCCATCCATTTGTCTAAACCTAGTTCTAACCCTAAAAATTTGTAAAACCTTGTTCTAACCCTAAAAATTGAAAAGACCTATACATTTACTAAAAATCCCCTAGTTCTAACCCTAACATCTATCCATCCATGCATCTATCTATATATCCATCAATATATCCATCTATCCATATATCCATCCATTTGTCTATCTATGCAATATATTAAAAAAACCATTGTTCTAACCATCTATCTATCTATCTATCTATCTATCTATCTATCCATGCATCTATCTATCAGGAGGGATCGGAGGGTGGGAGAGGGTCAGAGGGAGAGGGATGGGAGGGATGGATGGAGGGAGAAGGGCGAGGGATGGAGGGAGAAGCAGGGTCGGAGGGAGGAAGGGAGAAGGGAGGGATGGAAGGAGAAGGGAGGGAGGGAGACATATCGGGCGACGGCGGCGACACGACGACATCAGCGGGAGGTGGCAGCGAGGGTTGGATGATGAGAGTGTGGGAGGGAGAGTGAGCAGGCCCGCGGGGGAGACGATAAGGTAGCATTAGTAGTAGCGCTGGCCCGTGGACGAGCGCTACTGCTAAGTTGGGCCCATTGGCAGTAGCGGTGTTGTCAAACCAAGCGCTACTGCTAAAATCTAAGCAGTAGCTCTTTATTTTGGGCCGCGCTGCTATTATAGCTAGCGTCGGTGGGCTCGTTGGGTCCCACTTATCAGTAGCACTTTTCTTATTTCCAGCGCTGCTGATAAAATATTACTTATAGCACTACCCGAGACCAGCGCTACTACTGATGCCCTACCTATAAGCATTTCTCTAGTAATGTCACCGCGCAGCCACCAAATTTGGAGGCAGCCACAACGCCGACAAGGATCCGCAGCCGCACTCTCATCGTCCAAGACCACAGATGGGTAGTGGCACCCCACCACTATCAAGATCTTGCAGGCCAAGCATGACCCACGAGAAGACCGCAGATCCGCAGCTCCTTGCTCTGTTGCCCCACCGCTATGGATACCGTTTTGGTGAACACATCAGTTATCTCCTGAAACTTCTCGCAATACCCGTCGCAATGCACGACTATATGTGCTACTCCTTCAATTCACTATAAAATATACATCTTGCGTCTATACAAGGCCATTAACAGTAACCATGACAAAAATTAATGATATTTCCTCATGCTATCATCTTGCATGCATTTAGTCATAAATGACACTGTGCTATTTCCTTCTCATTCCTTCCTTGCATGCATGCAGACGTATTAATGATCTCGATTAATGAAAAGAAAAGTTGGCTTACAAAGTAGTCATTAAATTTTATCTTGGTACCTGTAATTTGAGTTTGTGGCCTTCTATAAGGGAATTGAGGGAGTAATATAGACTATATACGGATGTAAATAGATATATTTTGGAGTGTAGATTCCCTCATTTTGCTTCGTATGTAGTCCATATTAGAACTTCTAAAAACATATATTTAGGAACGGAAGTAATATAAAGTATATTTTGCTAGTAAAAATCTATGATTAACAGTTGATCCAATATACGAGTGCGGCTAACAAGCTCGGACGTAGAGTCCGTCTATGTGTGTTAGTCATCTTACGAAAACCAAATAATCGCAAAACACTTAGGCGCGGTGCATTAATTTCTACCTCGTTTCTTATTTTTTGACATATCAACCAATAAGAGATGAGGGGTGTGCATGCTTTTAATGACTTGAGACTACTAAACAAGACATGCAGTGGTTAGTTCATTACATGCAATGTTATTAATTAGCAAATAAACATTAAGGTCTCTCGTTTTCGCCTCCTCCTTGATCACGATGCACAATCTAAGATGACTTACTCACCTAGACAGATGGAGTAGTAGGATCACACATTCAAACGATGTTAGTTTTTCTTCAAAAAGAAAAAAAATTACAAATCACTGTTGCGTCTTTCCAATGCGGTGGGTTCAGTGATAATTGATGAGAGAGTAACTGCACGTGGCGGCCGAGCCGCGGGTCAGCTTCACATTCACATTGACACTCACACACAGGGAGGGTCGACGCTCGGCCTCCCCTCACACTCACACTCCAGCCAAGCAGCTTGGTCTCTCCACCCTACACACCGGCTATCGATGGCCGGGGTCAACCCAGCACCAGCACGTAGCCACCACTCAGATCGTGCTCGATTAGGCTAATCATAGTGCGGAGTAACTTAGACTAGTAACATTACTAGTTTATGTTATTATTTCTATAGTGCATAATATGATAAATTAGTATCATAGGTGGTCTCATTTATTGCCATGCATGACACATAATAGGATCACATTTATTATGTTGTGGTATTTACGTATGTTACTATAACTATCTTTTTCTTCTTTATTTGTCTGCCACATAAGCATGCTTGCAAGTTTCAAGTGCATAATACTACTTATGTTACCCCACTATGGCCAGCCTTAGCACTGGGGGAGGCTAGACTTCCCTCGATTTCTTCTTATCGCTGCTTACTATCCATGTATGGCAGGCTGGAGCGGCCGCGACGGCGACTGGGAGGACTGGAACCACGCCGGGGGTGACAGGAAGCAGTTCGTCATCGTCGCCTCAGAGGACTTCCGCGACCGCGCGGTGAGAGCTCGCTTAACTAATTAGTCCCCAGCCGTTCATTCATCCCCTCCCCTTCCCCTCCATTCCAGTTGCACTGATTCCTTCCTTCCGATTTGAGGTTTCGAGGTGCTCAAAGCTACCGTATGCGCAGATCCACAATAGAATTGCTTCAGTTATTACGTTATTGCTGTCCCGGCAGATTTTACGGGACCGATAATCTAGTCTAGAGAAAAATGAATATTGCTCCAACAGAGGAACCTATGAGTAGCAGTACCAAAGTTTTAAATAGGGTTTGAGCGGGGTGCCACTAAATGGAATCCATGTACAATTATCCGCTAAAGCGTGATTTAAACCTTTGCCAAATCCATGAGATTGCTCCAGATCACGGCTGATGTTGCTTACCAAAAAAAAGTACCGATTCTAGAGTGACCGATTCGCTTGGTTGAACTTTTCAGTAGACTGGTCACTTTGCTATGTTTTATCGGTGAAAACTGAAAACTGAACGTGCGGTACTCATTGATGTCACCTCCTTTTTGATTTTTTGAAGCTGTACTTTCTAAAAGAAATATGAGCGTCGGAGGGATGAACTTGCGACCTGCAGTGCGCGGCATTGGAGCAGACCTCTTGGTGACAGTGTCGTTCATCATACAAGTACGAAATGGCCATGGTGTGAACAATAGGCATTTTTGAAGTTAAGTAATTAATAGTCCATAATGGAGTACCACTTGATGGACATTTAATTAGTAAGTTCCTTTAAGTTAGAGATTACTCATTTTACCTGCTCCAGATGAATTGGCAATAATATATGGCACTTGTTTAAGCAAAAATATAGGTTGGGAGCGATGGCATCATGGATCAGCAAAATCACGAAGTGCGATGCAGAGGTAAACAGATAGGTCTTGGTTGATTGACAATATCTCATAGATGGATGATATTAAACATCTTACCTAGGAAGAATAGAAACTATATATAATTATTAAGCATGCACAATCTATTCGTCACTCCTATTTGAGTTATTAAATGCACAGAAGTGGTGCAAACAATATTTATACTACTACTTTTACAAATCATTTTGAATTGTTGTGTGACAAATCCTATATCTCTAACCAAATTGAACCTTCCTTTTCCTTGGACAGTCCATACCGCCAGAGGTTGGGAGCCATCTCAGGAATATGATCCATGATATAGAGCATGTCAAGCTTGAAGCTCCTGATGGCTAGACGTACGATGTTAAGATTATTATGTTCTATAAGATGTTTCTCTTTACATCTGGAGAAACATCTGGATGGCAGGAGTTTGTAGATGCAAATGAAATACAAGAAGGTTACTCGATTATGTTTATGTATTGTGGGAACTCCACCTTCAAGGTTAATATATCTGGTCATGAGAATCCTTCTTCCTTCTGAACCACACCTCCCAAGATCTTCGGAGCCGTTCCTCCTCCCCCCGCTTCTTGTGATCATCATATGCCAATGAAAGGTAAAGTGAATCAGCATCTTAAAGTCAAATGCGTTTTGCAATGCTTATCTGATCAATGTAAAAAACATACTTTATGTGCAGAACAAGTGGTGCATGATCCCCCTGGACATGTTGACACCTCAACCGTCGTTCGCTATACATTGTCAAGTGGGTGTTGTCTAACCAAAGCACAGGAGGAGAAAGTACTTGAACTAGCTCATAGAATGAGGTCTGAAATTCCTCTGCATGTGGCAACCATGGCCAAAAGAAATGTCAAATTGAAGGACAGTTGTATTGTAAGTTGCATCTTTTCCAGATAATTTGTTGCCTGTTGTAGGGCCTCTCCATCTTCTTAAATTTGCCCTTTTTCTGCTTATGCAGTACATCCCGTTGAGACTTGTGGACCATTTCGAACCAGACATTACACTCAAAGACCACGAGGATAGAATACATGGTGTTCGAGCAAGGAAGCATGATACTGACCAGATAGTACTAGAATTTGGGTGGGGTGAATTTGTGTCTAAGCAGCGCATACAAGAGAACGACCTCATAGTTTTCAAAAGGGGGAAACCTCACATTGAAGTTTTCATCCTTGAGAAAACATCGTCATCTTTTTTCATGGGAAATTGTTCCTCTGCCCAAGAAGTCATTGAGTTGAGCAGTTATGATGACGATGACATCGTGGTGCAACGCACGAGAAAATTAAGGCGGCTTTCAAGATGTCATGTGACAGCTAAGAAGATGGCTTCAGTATCCTCCCCTTGCGCTAAATCAGGTCATAATACTGTAGTTACATGTGCAACTTTTTATTTGCCATAATTTCATATGATTTGTGGTTATTGTGTGCTCACCATAAGAAAGTATGGGATATTTTTCAGAATATGGAGCTCCCGAGCTAAATGATGTTGGTTCTGAACCTCCTAGGTCCACCATTTTGATGGGACCTTCACCGCGTTGTCGCTACATTTTAGCCCAAAGGAAAGTTCTAATGGGCCAAGCGAGAGAGAAAGTTGAAGAGAAAGTCCAGGCAATTTGTTCTGAATTTCCTGTGTTTGTGAAAGTGATGAACAAATCCGGTGTTACTTTCAGAGCTCTACGCAAAATACAGCCTCTGGTGAGTTCAGAGGCCACATGTAATTTTATAATTCTCTAGTTCGTTGCTGATTCCATAACGGAAATCTTGATACCCTGCCATTGCAATGTATAACTCACTCATAATCCATTTCTCAACTAAAAAACATGGGCGCACGCAGCAATTAGAAGTAATGTGGACCTTGAATCAATCATCGATCTGAGATTCCCGATCTGCGGCTGACAACCTTTTGCACTCTTGGACAGAACTTCTGCATGGAGTACGCTTCAGAATGCCTCCCGGCCGAGCAAAAATGTCTCCTCCTTCTGCTGGAAGGTGACGAGAGGGAGTGGACTGGCAAGTTGGACATCTCGGGGAAGGGCTTGAGGAAGGGAGTGAGGTGGATCTATGGAGCCTGGAGGAACTTCCTCTCACAAGTCGGGCTGGAGGAGGGAGACATCTGCCTGTTCGAGCTGGTAGACAAGAGCGCCGATTTGGTCACGATGAAAGTCCACCTGATACGCGGGTTGGAGATACCGCCATAGCTCTCAAGCTAGCACAATTTTCTTATCTATCTGTTGTATCTAGTGTTTCTGTAAACTCTCTGATTAAACCTGTTATGAGGGAGCTTAGCTAAATGATGAGCAACTTTCCCTCCAGAAGTTGTTACACAACTCTTCTAGCATCTAATTTGGGAATGTACTGGACCCTATTCCGGGTCTATCACCTCTACATTATCTTCCTATACTGTTGCTGATTTGTGTGTGTGTGTGTGTGTGTGTGTGTGTGTGTGTGTGTGTGTGTGTGTGTGTGTGTGTGTGTGTTTGACAAAGTTTCTTGCCGGCTACGATGTCCACAAGAGCTGCTGGGCCAGATCACAACACACACACACCCGCGTCACTCCCCCTGGCGACTCGGGGGCGACCTAGCCAGCTCGGCCGCCAATTCCTCCTACACACTCCCTTCCCCGCGCAGCCGTCGGAGGATGCCAGCGGGCAAAGCCCCCGTGGCAGATGGCGGCGGCGAGGGTTTTGCTGCACGATGTCTCCATGATCTGGGGCGGCAGATCACGTTTCGTCATGCCCCTCAGCTCCCTCGGTGCTGATCCCTGCCTCGCGCGCATCGACGTTCATGGACCGGCCAGGTCGGCTTCCTTGCGCCGGTGTTGTGGGACGGGGGTGGATCTCGGGCTTCTTCCCAGATCCGGTCGGTGCGGACTCGGGGTCGAGGTGGGGTCAGCCGGCGGGCGTGTTCGCTTCATCTACCATGGTTCTAGGGTACGGCCGTGGTGGATCTCCGTACGGGTGTCCCCTTGATGTGCTATTGGTGGCTGTGTTTGGCCTAGCATCGGGCGCAACTACTAACGACGGAGGAGTCCGACGGCCCTTCTCAGCATGGAGGCAGGACTTGGCGGTGGTGGCATCTCCTCCGTCGGAGGTGGTCGGCTTGTGGCTGGGTGGTCGGATCTTCAGATCCATCATCTAGTCATGGCTCCGGGTTGGGGAGACATGGTTGCCGATGAAAACTGAGCCGATGGCGGCGTTCTATGTCGTTACCTTGATGAAGGCATCGTCGTGTAACTACTATTGACCCACTTGTATTGTTCCGAGGGAAACCCTAGAATCTGGTTTTCCAGATCGGACAATGGCGGCACTGTGGTGGCGTTTCTCTCTTGGGAGCATCGTTTGTGGAGCAGCGGGTGATGACGGAGGCAGGAGGTGGAGCGGCTTCGCCTTGCACGGAGCTTTGGTGGAGATGTCAAGTCATGCTTGGCCGACAGGTGCTACGCTTTGTCATGCCTGGTCGACAGGTGCTACGCACGACAGATCTTCCAAGACTTAAAGCTGTGTCGGCTGGTGGTACTTGGCGGCATGGTGCTGAGGTCTACCGGTGGCGACCGCCACGTGCTCAGTAGTTCACGCGCAGGGTGGTGGTTCCGTTGGGCGTCATGGTGGCGTTGACGTCAGCAAGACCGGGTAAGGATGATGCGTCAGTACAGCTCTAAAGATGGAATGGTGGCAGTTGGCGGCGACGGCCTCCGAGAGCGCGCCGGACCGGTGTGTGCCCCATACCCGACAAGTGGCTTGGTTGGGGTCTGAGGTCTTTGATGTTAGGCTTGTCTGCGAGGTCTGTGGTATTAGACCCGGACTATCAGCATTCCTTCATCAGCTGGATAGGAGTAGCGACAGTTGTCGCATAGACGATGACTTCAGACTTATTGTTGTATCTATTTGTAAGGTCTCTTGTGAATAATTAATAAAATGATTGCATTCATCGCTCAGATGCAGAGGTGGGGGTGATTCTCCTTCTAAAAAAACGATGTCCACAAGCAGCCATTTTTTCTCCCGTGAGACTGGGATATATTTTCCAGTCAAAATGGTGTCAGGCACCATTTATGTTCTGTTTCCTATGTCCATGTACATGCTTAAACAGCTGGGCAAAATGTTGTGTTTGACACGAGAAAAATCTCTTGAACTCCGAGAGAAGGGAAGGGGAGTGTATTTCTCTCTCGCGCCGGGAAAGGGGAAAGTAAATATGTGGGTGTGCTAGTGTATCATAGTACAAAAAGAAAAATGTGCGAGAAACGAGTATTTCATTAATCACAGTGGAGAAATAAAATTACAAGTTCACGTAAAGAAAACAAATGCACTCCATGGCCTACTAGCGCGACCAGCCTGACCGTGGCGATTGCGGTCTCCTGTTTCCCGGGGCATCAGAAGGCTCCTGGTTAATTACTCCCGCGGGTTGCTCCGGGGGATACCTCCAATTGAGTTGTGTGGCCATCTTCGTCGTCTTCGCTTCGTGTCCTCCATGCATGATGATGGTGATGTGTGTGTGGGCTGTCGCAGAGCCCGTGTCCTCGTCGGTACACGTGCTGCATGTAACGTGGCCTTAGCGGTGGCCCCTCCCGCCCTCGCCGTCGTGCCTCGCTGGTCTTGGCGGCATTGGAGTAGTTTGTGTTGGGGTAGCATGGGTCGCGCTCGACTCAGACTTCTCGACGGTTGTTGCTTCATCGGGCTGTTCAAGGGGCTATGCCTTGCGGGAGTAATAGTCTGGAGAGACCAGCCTCACTGAAAAACTGACGCGCGCTCACATTAGCGTGGCCGAGGTGGTTAGCACCTCGTCTCGGCTAGACACCAAGGCAAAGGTGCCGCCTCATGGGGCCGTGGAAGCTGGCGTCGTGGGGGCCGCGTCGCCTTGGGATGGTGCTACGCGAAAGAGTGACATGTGCGCCCACGACGCCATGGACCTGTACGTCAAGGCCCTGTCCGCCACAGTGGGTGCACCTCTCGAAGGAGGGACCAGTCTTAGACAGCGTCGTTGCAAACTCCGGTTCGGTGAAGGATTTGTACGCCATTGACCTGTTCGTCGGGGACGCGTGCCTCATGAAGGAGGAACCGGTCTTAGACCCATCATTGCTGATATTGGTTTCACCAAGGACCTGTTGCTGTGATGGGAAAGGCGAGTCTCGGGCTGCGCCGTCAGCAAGCTCCGGCTCCGCCTCGCCATCCCCTCCAAGAGTGTGATGCAAAACCTGTACACCGGTGTCTCCTTCGCCATAAACCTATCCACCATGGCCTTGTTCGTCACAATATGTGCGTCAAGGACATGTGCGTCATGACCTGTGCATCAAGGACCTACGTTTCAAGGACATGAAGGCTGGTCTCAGGCTGCGTGGTTGGCGAGCTCCGACCACACCTAGGTCGCGACACTCCAGAGGATGATGGGCTTGTGTAGACAAGCTCCGGTGGCGGTCCTGCGTGCTCGGTGCATGTTGATGTAAATGAGAGAGAGAGGAGGAGGAAAAAGGTTAGACGGCAAGTTTACCCTATGGAAACAACATCTTCATCTCCATGTAGTCGTCGTGGACGGTCCGTGCGTCTCGCCGGCGGCCTTGTGTGCTTGCGTGAACCCTGGTTCTCCTGATGCTATCTGCGTGCGTGCGTCGTCTCGTGGCTGCCTGCACTGTACCTGAATCTTCGGTGCGTGGATAGATGATGGATGAGATGCGATGGCTGGATGCGGGAGGTCTGCGGGCGCGAGTACTGGGCATGTGGATGGATGATGGATGTGATGCTGGAGATGTTGCGTGATCGATGTGTGCGTGCGTGAGTTCCCTCTCCGGCCGTGTGTACGTGAACCCCCTTCCTCCTGCTGCACACGTGTGTATTTATAGGCAAAAAGAGATAGGTCGTACGCGAGGAGCCATTCCGTTGTTCCGATCTTATTTGGCATAAATGGGTCTTGACAATGCCCACACGTGTGGCATATTAGAGATCCGACCACACGCCTTGTGTGGCATAATCAGGAGGCAGCCCACACGTGCTGTCTATGGGCGAACAGTAGAATTGCCCACACGTATGGGCATAGCTACTTTGTGCCACACGCCCAACAAGTACTACTCATCCCCACCTCGGGCGTGTGGCACGAAGCAAATATGCCCACACGTCCTGGCGTAGCTACGTTAGGTACCCGCGGGATGACAATATAGTTACCATCCGGGATGGCAAGTGTAGTTATCCGGGATGGCAAATGTAGTTGTAAAATCATGACAACTCCCTCTGTTTTGTTTAACCGTAGTTACCATGTCTAATTAATGGTAGTTGCCGCATGTAGTCAAATCGTAGTTGCCGTTTGTGATTAACTACTTGGCACATATGGTCAAACAATAGTTGTCATGTGTGTTTGCCTAGTTGCCACGTGTGGTCCAGCTATAGTTGCCATGTATGTTTATCTGGTTGCCACGTACGTGCAACTGCAGTTGCTGTGTAGCAATGAATCATGGTTGCCATGTGTGTTTACCTAGTTGCCACGTACGTGTAATTGCAGTTGCCATCCAACAACGTACGAGTGTCGTGTGGGCGAAAATCAGTTCTCCCATACGCGCGTGGACTAGGTGGTGGCTGTGTGGGCAGAAACTAGTTCGCCAGCGCAGCTGGCAAACCGCGTGCTGCAGGGCGTGTGGGCGAACTCTCCAACGCCCACACACAAGATAATGCCCACGTGCTCGGATTCTAATAGATTCTTTTAGGATTCGTGCAAAACAGAATCAACGTGGATCAAGACGTGTGGGCGATGTGCAAACTGGCCACACATGTGGGCGTTATCATTTGGCGGGTCCTGATAATGCCCACACGTGTGGCATATTAGAGATCCACCCACACGCCTTGTGTGGCATAATTAGGAGGCAGCCCACATGGGTTGTGTGTGGGCGAACATTAGAATTACCCACACGTGTGGGCGCAGCTACTTCGTGCCACACTCCCAACAAGTACTATTCATCCCCACTCCGCGCGTGTGGCACGAAGCAAATATGCCCACACGTCCTGGCGCAACTACGTTAGGTACCCGGGGGATGACGATTTAGTTACCATCCGGGATGGCAAATGTAGTTATCCGGGATGGCAAATGTAGTTGTAAAATCATGACAACTCCCTCTGTTTTGGTTACACTAGTAGAAAATAGGGTGAGGGAGTCCTGGACTAGGGGGTGTCCGGACAGCCGTACTATTATCGTCAGCCGGACTCCAAGACTATGAAGATACAAGATTGAAGACTTCGTCCCGTGTCTGGATGGGACTTTCCTTGGCGTGAAAGGCAAGCTTGGTGATACGGATATGTAGATCTCCTACCATTGTAACCGACTCTATGTAACCCTAGCCCTCTCCGGTGTCTATATAAACCGGATGGCTTTAGTCCGTAGGATGAACAACCATTACAACAATCATACCATAGGCTAGCTTTTAGGGTTTAGCCTCCTTGATCTCGTGGTAGATCTATTCTTGTAATACCCACATCATCAATATCAATCAAGCAGGACGTAGGGTTTTACCTCCATCAAGAGGGCCCGAACCTGGGTAAAACATCGTGTCCCTTGTCTCCTGTTACCATCCGCCTAGACGCACAGTTCGGGACCCCCTACCCGAGATCCGCCGGTTTTGACACCGACATTGGTGCTTTCATTGAGAGTTCCTCTGTGTCGTCACCGATAGGCTTGATGGCTTCTTCAATCAACAACAACGCAGTCCTGGTTGAGACTTTTCACCCCGGATAGATCTTCGTATTCGGCGGCTTTGCACTGCGGGCCAATTCACTTGGCCATCTGGAGCAGATCGAAAGCTACGCCCCTGGCCATCAGGTCAGGTTTGGAAGCCTAAACTTCACGGCCGATATCCGCGGAGACTTGATCTTCGATGGATCCGAGCCGCAGCCGAGCGTGCCGCACTGTCACGATGGGCATGATCTAACTCTGCCGCCGGACAGTACCTTGGAGGCCGCACACGAATCCGCTCCGACCCATAGTCCGGAGCCAATCGCGCAGATCGAGGACGGGTGGCTGGACACCGCCTCGGGAGCTGCAACTTCCACGGCGATGGAGCCGAACACTGACCTCGTCCCTTATAAAGCTCGTGACTCCGAGGTGCCGGACTCCCTGCCGGACTCCGAACCTCCTTCGCCCCTGCCAATCAAATCTGATTGGGCGCCGATCATGGAGTTCACCGCTGCGGACATCTTTCAGCACTCACCCTTTGGCGACATCCTGAAATCGCTAAAGCATCTCTCGCTATCCGGAGAGCCCTGGCCGGACTACGGCCAGGATGGTTGGGATGCGGACGACGAAGAAATTCAAAGCCCACCCACCACCCACTTTGTAGCCACTGTCGACGATCTAACCGACGTGCTAGACTATGACTCCGAAGACATCGACGGTATGGACGACGATGCCGGAGACGATCAAGAACCAGTGCCTACAGGGCACTGGAAGACCACCTCGTCATACGACATATACATGGTGGACACCCCAAAAGATGGGGACGGCGAAGAAGCAGCGGAGGCAGATTCCTTAAAGAAACAACCCAAGTGCCGACATCAGCGGCGCTGCTCTAAATCCCGCCATTGCAAGAATGGAGATTCCGGCACAGGAGATAACAGCACCCCAGAAAGTGCCGAAGACAACCCCCTCCAGCAAGATTCAGCGCAGGAGGATGCAGAAGCAAGCCCTCACGAGAGGGCAGCAGACGAAGAGGTCGAGGATGATAATTACATACCTCCCTCCAGAGACGAGGCAAGCCTCGATGACGACGAATTCGTCGTGCCTGAGGATCCCGTCAAACAAGAGTGTTTCAGACGCAGGCTAATGGCCACAGCAAATAGCCTAAAGAAAAAGCAGCAACAGCTTCAAGCTGATCAAGACCTGCTGGCCGACAGATGGACCGAGGTCCTCGCGGCTGAAGATTATGAACTCGAATGCCCCTCCAAAAGCTACCCAAAACGCAAGTTGCTCCCCCGGCTAGAGGAGGAAGCATACAAACCTTCATCATCAGCGCACAATACGGCAGATCGACCACCTCGTGGCCGCGACAGAGAGGCATCTAGGCCCTCCACTAGAACCGTACCCCGGCACCGCTCAAAAAGTACGAAGCCACGGGGGAACGCGCCGGACTTGCGGGACATATTGGAGGACAAGGCAAGAGAATCCAGATCTATCCATGGATCACGTGGGCGCCCCACGACCCACGACGAATACCGTCGCACCGGATACAACAACTCCGGCCGGGCCGAACACAGCAGACAATGCTCCCTTGAGCTACGTCGTGATATTTCTCAATACAGAGGCGCCGCACACCCACTATGCTTCACTGACGAAGTAATGGATCATCAAATCCCTGAAGGGTTTAAACCCGTCAACATTGAATCCTACGATGGCACAACAGACCCCGCGGTTTGGATCGAGGATTATCTCCTTCATATCCATATGGCCCGCGGCGACGATCTTCAGGCCATCAAATCCCTGAAGGACTAGCTCGGCATTGGCTTAACAGCCTCCCGCAGAGTCAATTGGGTGTTGGGAGGACCTGGAAGCCGCATTCCTCGACAACTTCCAGGGCACATATGTGCGACCACCAGACGCCGATGACCTAAGCCACATAATTCAGCAGCCAGACGAATCGGCCAGACAATTCTGGACACGGTTCTTAACAAAGAAAAATCAAATCGTCGACTGTCCGGATGCAGAGGCCCTCGCAGCCTTCAAACACAATATCCGCGACGAGTGGCTGGCCCGGCACCTAGGACAGGAAAAGCCGAAATCCATGGCAGCCCTCACATCACTCATGACCCGCTTCTGTGCGGGAGAGGACAGCTGGCTAGCTCGCAGCAACAACCTCAGTAAAAATGCTGGCAGTCCGGATACCAAGGACCACAATGGCAGGTCGCGTCGAAACAAGAACAAACGCCGCATTAACGGCGACAGCAATGAGGATACGGCAGTCAACGCCGGATTCCGAGGCTCTAAACCCGGTCAACGGAAGAAGCCATTTAAAAGAACCACTCCGGGCCCGTCCAATTTGGACCGAATACTAGACCGCTCTTGACAAATACATGGCACCCCCGAAAAGCCAGCTAACCACACCAACAGAGATTGTTGGGTATTCAAACAGGCAGGCAAATTAATTGCCGAAAACAATGACAAGGGGCTGCACAGCGATGAGGAGGAAGAGACCCGGCCGCCGAACAATAGAGGACAGAAGGGCTTCCCCCCACAAGTGCGGACGGTAAACATGATATACGCAACGCATATACCCAAGAGGGAGCGGAAGCGTGCACTAAGGGACGTATATGCGATGGAGCCAGTCGCCCAAAGTTCAATCCATGGTCCTCTTGCCCGATCACTTTCGATCGAAGAGACCATCCGACCAGTATCCGCCATGGCGGATTCGCCGCATTGGTTTTAGACCCAATCGTCGATGGATTTCACCTCACGAGAGTCCTGATGGACGGCGGCAGTAGCCTGAACCTGCTTTATCAGGATACAGTGTGCAAGATGGGCATAGACCCCTCAAGGATTAAACCTACAAAGACGACCTTCAAAGGCGTCATACCAGGTGTTGAGGCCAATTGTACAGGCTCAGTCACACTAGAAGTGGTCTTCGGATCCCCGGATAATTTCCGAAGCGAGGAGTAAATCTTCGACATAGTCCCTTTCCGCAGTGGCTATCACGCTCTGCTCGGACGAACCGCGTTTGCAAAGTTCAACGCGGTGCCGCATTATGCATACCTCAAGCTCAAGATGCCAGGCCCTCGTGGAGTCATCACGGTCAACGGAAATACGGAACGCTCCCTCCGAACGGAGGAACATACAGCGGCTCTCGCGGAAGAAGTACAGAGCAGCCTTCTAAGGCAATTTTCGAGTCCGGCCGTTAAACGACCGGACACGGCCAAACGCGCCCGGAGCAAAATCAATCAAGACCACCTGGCACGTTCCGAGCATGCATAGCAATGCGGCCCCAACCCCAACCCTCGCACGATTGCAAGACAAGCTCTCCGCGTACATCATTACGCTCTGGAGATACCATGGGCATAGGGGGAGGGGCACGACCACAACAGACCCAGAGTGGGGCTCGACCACACCAGGGGCTCCCAAGTGTGTCGCTCTTTTTATTTTTATTTTTCTTCTTTTTATACGCAGGACTCCGTCCACCAGAGGCTCTATCCGGCGGCGAACCTGCCGAACTCATGATGCAACAGCCAGGGAGGGATAAAGGCTGCGACGAACACTCAGGTGGTCTCCATTACGAGCATTGAATTTGTTAAATACACCATTCCGCAGCCTACCCCTGGAGGGAGACACCTGTAATTAGTCCAATCCCTTGCTTACCGCACTATTTGTATCATTCCGCACTCATAGCAGAATTTCTTGAATAAATAATGCAGCACGTTTTGTCTATAATTGCATTACTTTAAATACATGTTCATTTATGACATCTTGCACCCGTATATTTTGGTACGGCCGAATACACTAGGGGCTTATTTCCCCGCATTATGGTGTGATAAGTCCGAACACTTTCACAAGTGCGGCACCCCGAACTTATAGCATTATATGAATCGGCTCCGAATCATGTCTTGGGTCAATAGTTGGGTTTTCCCGGCTCCCATGTTTTGGTACCTTACGTTCCGTTCTGTCGGCTAAGGTAGCACTGGGAGAACCACTGCGATTGCGCCCCGGTTGAGCTGGGTTAATGCCTCAGTGGAGAAAGCTAAAATTGACTGTCATGATAAGGCGAGAGACTGGTCGCTGTTCGAGAGGTCTTTTCGAGTCCCTAAAGACTTATGCCGCTTCGAGCGAAGAACCGGATAATGTCCGGCCAAGACGTGGATAGCGCCCTGAACTCGGTCTTTCGAATACTAGGGGCTTCGCTGAAATTTAAAATTATAGAATTCTATGGCTAAGTGAGAGTGTTCAAGCATTATAAGTCCGGTTGCCTTGTTCGTTGTGTTGAGCGCCTCCCTAGATGGACCCAAAAATGGGAACAAGAGTGCTCATGTTTATCCCGAACACCCCAGCACTCGTGGCATGGGGGCTGAAGCCGACAACTTGCCAACTCTCAGATTTAATAAACGGCCACATAGAAGGTAATATTTTAAATCAATAAGCATTGCTTAGCGCATATGAACGAAGTTTTCAGCGCACAGGATAACGCATTCCGAATTTACTCAATAATTACATCTCTGGGGCACTCATCCGCAATCTTGCGGGCACCCTTCAGGACAGTCTTATAGTACATCTCGGGCGTACGATACTCCTTGCCCACTGGCGGCGCGTCAGTGATAAGCCTTTCCGCATCCGGCCTGCCCCAATGCACCTTTGCGCGGGCAAGGGCCCGACGAGCACCTTCAATACAGGCGGAGCGCTTGATGACCTCCACCCAGGGGCACGCATCCAACAGCCGCCGCACGAGGCCGAAGTAGCTCCCAGGCATGGCCTCTCCAGGCCACAGCCGGACTATGAGGCCCTTCATGGCCTGCTCGGCTACCTTGTGGAGCTCGACCAACTGCTTCAGCTGGTCGCTAGGGGGCACCAAATGGCCGGCCTCAGCGTACTGAGACCAGAAGACCTTCTCCGTTGAGCTCCCCTCCTCGGCTCGGTAGAATGCGGCGGCATCGGAAACGCTGCGAGGCAGATCTGCAAACGCCCCTGGAGAGCTCCGAATTCGGGTAAGTAACAGGTACTTTACATTCACATGCTTTCTTTGCATGAAAAATGCCTTACCCACCGCTATCTTCTTCACCTCCTCAATCTCCTGGAAGGACTTATGGGCCTCGGCCTTGGCGGCTTTGGCACTTTCGAGAGCCGAGGCAAGCTCGGACTCTCGAGTCTTTGAGTCGCGCTCGAAACTCTCATGCTTTTCCATGAGAGCCTGGAGCTTTTGCCGCACCTCCGCCACCCGTGCCTCCTGCCTCTCTCGCTCTGCTCGTTCTGTGGCTGCATTGCGTTCGGCCGCGGACACAGCCTCCTTCAGGGTTGCCACCTCGTTCGTGGCCCCTGTAGTACCCACGTTATCCTTGTTATTTTTGTCGCAACCTAAATCCTTTTCTGTAAGGTAAAAATTCAAAGTGGTGTTACTCACCTTCTTTGTCCTCGAGCTGCTTCTTGGCACAGCCGAGCTCTTGCTCGGACCGCTCGAGCTCCTGCTTTAAAGCACCGACCTCCGCAGTCAGTGCGGCAGAGGTCAGCAGCGCAGCCTGTAAACCCATATTGACATAATTTTTAGCAACCCTGCGTATATCTTTTTTTTAGATCCTCAGTCCGGCTTTTCTTTCCGAACACCGAACCGAGAATCAGGGGCTACTGTCTATGCGGTATTACATTGCATATTTTTAACTTCTTACCTCAAAGCCTTACTGCAGGCTTCGGTCAGCCCGCTCTTGGCGAGCTGCACCTTCTGAATCACCGCACTCATAATAGTGCGGTGTTCTTCCTCGATGGAAGCGCCTTTGAGCGCCTGCAACAAGTTGTCCGGCGCCTCCGGTTGGACGGAGGCCGCCGGCATCATGGTCTTGTCCTTCTTCCGAAGGGGCCGCCGGCCGGACTCCGGAACCACTACGGGTTCCGACGTGGAGTCCGGCGCAAAGTCCGGGAGGCTACCTTGTGGCGCCTCCGGAGCCTCCTCCTGATGGGTCCCTTCTCGGGATCCCACCTCGGCGTCCTCAGCGTCGCGAGGGGTGGAGGCAGTCGGGATGGAGTCCACATCCGACGGAGCCAACGACCCGCTCGATGAAGCGGGGAGATCATCATCGGCCGGACTACAGGCAGCATGCGGCATTAGAAGGACACTGTGTGACACAAAAGAGAAATTATAAATCATTCAGGAATCCGGATACTTACGATCTTGCCGGAGGCCTGGCCCTTGAGGGACACTTTTCATCGCCAACGTTGGCGTTGGCGGAGCTGTCCGGGGGAATAGTCCTTCCCCTCTTGGACCCTTCGGCCTCCCCTGTTGGGGAAGCCTTCCTCTTCCTCTCTCCTTCCTCTGGGAGAGAGTCCTCTTTCTCCTCCTCATATTCGAGGGAGGAGCCCGCCACGGAGTCGTCGGACACCTGAAAACGGGAACTCTTTCGAGTACCCGTGGCCTCCTTCTTGGCCTTCTTCTCCGGCACCACATGCAGTGCCGGAACCAGCTGCCCCGCTAGACGGGCGTCTACTGGGTTTTCAGGCATGGGAGCCAGACAGATGATTGGCTCGGCCTTCTTCATCCAGTCCTGTCAAAGGAAAAGGGATATTAAATACCACGTAAGGTCGAACTATTAAAAACAAGTGTCCCGTAAAGGGGTAGAATCACTTACCTCGTCAGCTTGACGCTGTGAGCGAAATCCGCGATCTTCAGTGGCAGATGCGGGAGCTTCGGCGCCCTTGAAGAGCACCTTCCAGGCATCTTCGTACCTAGTGTCGAAGAGCCTGCTCAGGGTTTGGTGCTGTGCCGGATTGAACTCCCACAATTTAAATGCCCGTTCTTGGCACGGGAGAATCCGGCGGATGAGCATGACCTGGACCACGTTGACAAGCTTGAGCTTCTTGTTCACCGGCTTCTGGATACAGGCTTGGAGTCCGGTCAGCTCCTCCGAATCGCCCCAGATCAGGCCACTCTCCTTCCTAGAGGTGAGCCGCATGGGGATCCCAGATCTAAATTCGGGGGCCGCCACCCATTTAGGGTCACGCGGCTCGGTGATGTAGAACCACGCCGATTGCCATCCCTTGATGGTTTCCACGAAGGCACCCTCGAGCCAGACGACGTTGGGTATCTTACCCAACATGGCGCCTCCGCACTCCGCTTGAGTGCCCTTCACCACCTTCGGCTTGACATTGAAGGTCTTGAGCCACAAGCCGAAGTGAGGCTGGATGCAGAGGAAGGCCTCACACACGACGATAAACGCCGAGATGTTGAGGATGAAGTTTGGCGCCAGGTCGTGGAAATCCAGGCCATAATAGTACATGAGCCCCCGGACAAAGGGATGCAATGGGAAGCCCAGTCCGCGGAGCAAGTGGGGAAGGAATATGACCCTCTCATGGGGCCTGGGGGTGGGGATGAGCTACCCCTTGTCGGGCAGCCGGTGCGCGATGTCGCCGGATAGATATCCGGCGCTGCGCAGTCTTTCGATGTGCCCTTCCGTAACGGAGGAGGTCATCCACTTGCCTCCCGCTCTGGACATGACTGGAGAAGGTTGAGACGGGATGTGCGGGCTTGGGCGCTGGAGCTCGAGTGCGCGGAGATGGATAAGCAAAGGAGGAAGAAGGCATAGGTGAAAGGGTGGATCCTTATCCCCTTATATATGGGCGGACAAAAACTATGCGTCCCCACCGGCCGGGTAAAACTCGCTTATCTCCCAAGCGCCACCATCAATGGCGCGGTTGGGTTACCCACGTCCGTAGTGATGAGAATCCCGGAATAAGGGGAACACGATCTCTGCTTCGACAAGACGTGCCAAGGAAACCGCTTCGCTAAACGCGTTGAGGTGGTATAGTAAAAAACGATTCAAGTAAAGGCTTGGTAGTGGTGTGACGTCATGCTACAAAATACGTCAGCAGATCGAACTTGTGTACATATTATTCTCTCTATGGTGGAATGTGGAATTTATTTTGCAGAGCCGGACACTATCCTGGCGTTCACAATCTTCTATGAATTATTCGGAGGAGGAACCCGCCTTGCAATGCAGAACAATATGCGCGCCGGACTCATCGTCATTGAAGCCTAGTTCAGGGGCTACTGAGGGAGTCCTGGACTAGGGGGTGTCCGGACAGCCGTACTATCATCGTCAGCCGGACTCCAAGACTATGAAGATACAAGATTGAAGACTTTGTCCCATGTCCGGATGGGACTTTCCTTGGCGTGGAAGGCAAGCTTGGCGATAAGGATATGTAGATCTCCTACCATTGTAACCGACTCTATGTAACCCTAGCCCTCTCCGGTGTCTATATAAACCGGATGGCTTTAGTCCATAGGACGAACAACCATTACAACAATCATACCATAGGCTAGCTTTTAGGGTTTAGCCTCCTTGATCTCGTGGTAGATCTACTCTTGTAATACCCACACCATCAATATCAATCAAGCAGGACGTAGGGTTTTACCTCCATCAAGAGGGCCCGAACCTGGGTAAAACATCGTGTCCCTTGTCTCCTGTTACCATCCGCCTAGACGCACAGTTCGGGACCCCCTACCTGAGATCCGCCAGTTTTGACACCGACATTGGTGCTTTCATTGAGAGTTCCTCTGTGTCGTCACCGATAGGCTTGATGGCTTCTTCAATCAACAACAACGCAGTCCTGGGTGAGACTTTTCACCCCGGACAGATCTTCGTATTCGGCGGCTTCGTACTGCGGGCCAATTCATTTGGCCATCTGGAGCAGATCGAAAGCTATGCCCCTGGCCATCAGGTCAGGTTTGGAAGCCTAAACTTCACGGCCAATATCCGCGGAGACTTGATCTTCGATGGATCCGAGCCGCAGCCGAGCGAGCCGCACTGTCACGATGGGCATGATCTAACTCTGCCGCCGGACAGTACCTTGGAGGCCGCACACGAATCCGCTTCGACCCATAGTCCGGAGCCAATCGCACAGATCGAGGACGGGTGGCTGGACACCGCCTCGGGAGCTGCAACTTCCACGGCAATGGAGCCGAACACTGACCTCGTCCCTTATAAAGCTCGTGACTCCGAGGTGCCGGACTCCCTGCCGGACTCCGAACCTCCTGCGCCCCTGCCAATCGAATCTGATTGGGCGCCGATCATGGAGTTCACTGCTGCGGACATCTTTCAGCACTCACCCTTTGGCGACATCCTGAAATCGCTAAAGCATCTCTCGCTATCCGGAGAGCCCTAGCCGGACTATGGCCAGGATGGTTGGGATGCGGACGATGAAGAAATTCAAAGCCCACCCACCACCCACTTTGTAGCCACTGTCGACGATCTAACCGACGTGCTAGACTACGACTCCGAAGACATTGACGGTATAGACGACGATGCCGGAGACGATCAAGAACCAGTGCCTACAGAGCACTGGAAGACCACCTCGTCATACGACATATACATGGTGGACAGCCCAAAAGATGGGGACAGCGAAGAAGCAGCGGAGGCAGATTCCTTAAAGAAACAGCCCAAGCGCCGACGTCAGCGGCGCCGCTCTAAATCCTGCCACTGCAAGAATGGAGATTCCGGCACAAGAGATAACAACACCCCAGAAAGTGCCGAAGACAACCCCCTCCAGCAAGATTCAGCGCAGGAGGATGCAGAAGCAAGCCCTCACGAGAGGGCTGCAGACGAAGAGGTCGAGGATGATAATTACATACCTCCCTCCAGAGACAAGGCAAGCCTCGACGACGACGAATTCGTCGTGCCTGAGGATCCCGTCGAACAAGAGTGTTTCAGATGCAGGCTAATGGCCACATCAAATAGCCTAAAGAAAAAGCAGCAACAGCTTCAAGCTGATTAAGACCTGCTGGCCGACAGATGGACCGAGGTCCTCGCGGCCAAAGAGTATGAACTCGAATGCCCCTCCAAAAGCTACCCAAAACGCAAGTTGCTCCCCCGACTAGAGGAGGAAGCATACAAACCTTCATCACCAGCGCACAATACGGCAGATCGACCACCTCGTGGCCGCGACAGAGAGGCATCTAGGCCCTCCACCAGAACCGTACCCCGGCACCGCTCAAAAAGTACGAAGCCACGGGGGAACGCGCCGGACTTGCGGGACATATTGGAGGACAAGGCAAGAGAATCCAGATCTATCCATGGATCACGTGGGCGCCCCACGACCCACGATGAATACCGTCGCACCGGATACAACAACTTCGGCCGGGCCGAACACAACAGACAACGCTCCCTTGAGCTACGTCGTGATATTTCTCAATACAGAGGCGCCGCACACCCACTATGCTTCACTGACGAAGTAATGGATCATCAAATCCCTAAAGGGTTTAAACCCGTCAACATTGAATCCTACGATGGCACAACAGACCCCGCAGTTTGGATCGAGGATTATCTCCGTCATATCCATATGGCCCGCGGCGACGATCTTCAGGCCATCAAATCCCTGAAGGACCAGCTCGGCATTGGCTTAACAACCTCCCGCAGAGTCAATTGGGTGTTGGGAGGACCTGGAAGCCGCATTCCTCGACAACTTCCAGGGCACATATGTGCGACCACCAGACGCCGATGACCTAAGCCACATAATTCAACAGCCAGACGAATCGGCTAGACAATTCTGGACACGGTTCTTAACAAAGAAAAATCAAATCATCGACTGTCCGGATGCAGAGGCCCTCGCAGCCTTCAAACACAACATCCGCGATGAGTGGCTGGACCGGAACCTAGGATAGGAAAATCCGAAATCCATGGCAGCCCTCACATCACTCATGACCCGCTTCTGTGCGGGAGAGGACAGCTGGCTAGCTCGCAGCAACAACCTCAGTAAAAATGCTGGCAGTCCGGATACCAAGGACCACAATGGCAGGCCGCGTCGAAACAAGAACAAACGCCGCATTAACGGCGACAGCAATGAGGATACGGCAGTCAACGCCGGATTCCGAGGCTCTAAACCCGGTCAACGGAAGAAGCCATTTAAAAGAACCACTCCGGGCCCATCCAATTTGGACCGAATACTCGACCGCTCTTGCCAAATACATGGCACCCCCGAAAATCCAGCTAACCACACCAACAGAGATTGTTGGGTATTCAAGCAGGCAGGCAAATTAATTGCCGAAAACAATGACAAGGGGCTGCACAACGATGACGAGGAAGAGACCCGGCCACCGAACAATAGAGGACAGAAGGGCTTCCCCCCACAAGTGCGGACGGTAAACATGATATACGCAATGCATATACCCAAGAGGGAGCGGAAGCGTGCACTAAGGGACGTATATGCGATGGAGCCAGTCGCCCAAAGTTCAAACCATGGTCCTCTTGCCCGATCACTTTCGATCGAAGAGACCATCCGACCAGTATCCGCCATGGCGGATTCACCGCATTGGTTTTAGACCCAATCGTCGATGGATTTCACCTCACGATTTCACCTCACGAGAGTCCTGATGGACAGCGGCAGTAGCCTGAACCTGCTTTATCAGGATACAGTGCGCAAGATGGGCATAGACCCCTCAAGGATTAAACCTACAAAGACGACCTTCAAAGGCGTCATACCAGGTGTTGAGGCCAATTGTACAGGCTCAGTCACACTGGAAGTGGTCTTCGGATCCCCGGATAATTTCCGAATAGAGGAGTTAATCTTCGACATAGTCCCGTTCCGCAGTGGCTATCACGCTCTGCTCGGACGAACCGCGTTTGCAAAGTTCAACGCGGTGCCGCATTATGCATACCTCAATCTCAAGATGCCAGGCCCTCGTGGAGTCATCACGGTCAACGGAAATACGGAACGCTCCCTCTGAACGGAGGAACATACAGCGGCTCTCGCGGCAGAAGTACAGAGCAGCCTTCTAAGGCAATTTTCGAGTCCGGCCGTTAAACGACCGGACAAGGCCAAACGCGCCCGGAGCAAAATCAATCAAGACCACCTGGCACGTTCCGAGCACGCGTAGCAATGCGGCCCCAACCCCAACCCTCGCACGATTGCAAGACAAGCTCTCCGCGTACATCATTACGCTCTGGAGATACCATGGGCATAGGGGGAGGGGCACGACCACAACAGACCCAGAGTGCGGCTCGACCACACCAGGGGCTCCCAAGTGTGTCGCTCTTTTTATTTTTATTTTTCTTCTTTTTATACACAGGACTCCGTCCACCAGAGGCTCTGTCCGGCGGCGAACCTGCCGAACTCATGATGCAACAGCCAGGGAGGGACAAAGGCTGCGACGAACACTCGGGTGGTCTCCACTACGAGCATCGGATTTGTTAAATACACCATTCCGCAGCCTACGCCTGGAGGGAGACACCTATAATTAGTCCAATCCCTTGCTTACCGCACTATTTGTATCATTCCGCACTCATAGCAGAATTTCTTGAATAAATAATGCAACACTTTTTGCCTATAATTGCATTACTTTAAATACATGTTCATTTATGACATCTTGCACCCGTATATTTTGGTACGGCCGAATACACCAGGGGCTTATGTTCCCCGCATTATGGTGTGATAAGTCCGAACACTTTCACAAGTGCGGCACCCCGAACTTATAGCATTATATGAATCGGCTCCGAATCATGTCTTGGGTCAATAGTTGGGTTTTCCCGGCTCCCATGTTTTGGTACCTTACGTTCCATTCTGTCGGCTAAGGTAGCACTGGGAGAACCACTGCGATTGCGCCCCGGTTGAGCCGGGTTAACGCCTCAGTGGAGAAAGCTAAAACTGACTGTCATGATAAGGCGAGAGACTGGTCGCTGTTCGAGAGGTCTTTTCGAGTCCCTAAAGACTTACGCCGCTTCGAGCGAAGAACCGGATAATGTCCGGCCAAGACGTAGATAGCGCCCCGAACTCAGTCTTCCGAATACTAGGGGCTTCGCTAAAATTTAAAATTATAGAATTCTATGGCTAAGTGAGAGTGTTCAAGCATTATAAGTCTGGTTGCCTTGTTCGTTGTGTTGAGCGCCTCCCTAGATGGACCCAAAAATGGGAACAAGAGTGCTCAAGTTTATCCCGAACACCCCAGCACTCGTGGCATGGGGGCTGAAGCCGACGACTTGCCAACTCTCAGATTTAATAAACGGCCACACAGAAGGTAATATTTTAAATCAATAAGCATTGCTTAGCGCATATGAACGAAGTTTTCAGCGCACAGGATAACGCATTGCGAATTTACTCAATAATTACATCTCTGGGGCACTCATCCGCAATCTTGCGGACACCCTTCAGGACAGTCTTATAGTACATCTCGGGCGTACGATACTCCTTGCCCGCTGGCGGCGCGTCAGTGATAAGCCTTTCCGCATCCAGCCTGCCCCAGTGCACCTTTGCGCGGGCAAGGGCCCGACGAGCACCTTCAATACAGGCGGAGCGCTTGATGACCTCCACCCAGGGGCACGCATCCACCAGCCGCTGCACGAGGCCGAAGTAGCTCCCAGGCATGGCCTCTCCAGGCCACAGCCGGACTATGAGGCCCTTCATGGCCTGCTCGGCTACCTTGTGGAGCTTGACCAACTGCTTCAGCTGGTCGCTAGGGGGCACCGGATGGCCGGCCTCAGTGTACTGAGACCAGAAGACCTTCTCCGTTGAGCTCCCCTCCTCGGCTCGGTAGAATGCGGCGGCATCGGACACGCTGCAAGGAAGATCTGCAAACGCCCCTGGAGAGCTCCGAATTCGGGTAAGTAACAGGTACTTTACATTCACATGCTTGCTTTGCATGAAAAATGCCTTACCCGCCGCTATTTTCTTCACCTCCTCAATCTCCTGGAAGGACTTATGGGCCTCGGCCTTGGCGGCTTTGGCATTTTCGAGAGCCGAGGCAAGCTCGGACTCTCGAGTCTTTGAGTCGCGCTCCAAACTCTCATGCTTTTCCATGAGAGCCTGGAGCTTTTGCCGCACCTCCGCCACCCGTGCCTCCTGCCTCTCTCGCTCTGCTCGTTCTGCGGCCGCATTGCGTTCGGCCGCGGACACAGCCTCCTTCAGGGTTGCCACCTCGTTCGTGGCCCCTGCAGTACCCACGTTATCCTTGTTATTTTTGTCGCAACCTAAATCCTTTTCTGTAAGGTAAAAATTCAAAGTGGTGTTACTCACCTTCTTTGTCCTCGAGCTGCTTCTTGGCACAGCCGAGCTCTTGCTCGGACCGCTCGAGCTCCTGCTTTAAAGCACCGACCTCCGCAGTCAGTGCGGCAGAGGTCAGCACCGCAGCCTGCAAACCCATATTGACATAATTTTTAGCAACCCTGCGTATATCTTGTTTTTAGATCCTCAGTCCGGCTTTTCTTTCCGAACACCGAACCGAGCATCAGGGGCTACTGTCTATGCGGTATTACATTGCATATTTTTAACTTCTTACCTCAAAGCCTTACTGCAGGCTTCGGTCAGCCCGCTCTTGGCGAGCTGCACCTTCTGAATCACCGCACTCATAATAGTGCGGTGTTCTTCCTCGATGGAAGCGCCTTTGAGCGCCTCCAACAAGTTGTCCGGCGCCTCCGGTTGGACGGAGGCCGCCGGCATCACGGTCTTGCCCTTCTTGCGAAGGGGCCGCCGGCCGGACTCCGGAACCACCGCGGGTTCCGACGTGGAGTCCGGCGCAAAGTCCGGGAGGCTGCCTTGTGGCGCCTCCGGAGCCTCCTCCTGATGGGTCCCTTCTCGGGATCCCACCTCGGCGTCCTCAGCGTCGCGAGGGGTGGAGGCAGTCGGGATGGAGTCCACATCCGACGGAGCCAATGACCCGCTCGATGAAGCGGGGAGATCATCATCGGCCAGACTACAGGCAGCATGCGGCATTAGAAGGACACTGTGTGACACAAAAGAGAAATTATAAATCATTCAGGAATCCGGATACTTACGATCTTGCCGGAGGCCTGGCCTTTGAGGGACACTCTTCGTCGCCAACGTTGGCGTTGGCAGAGCTGTCCGGGGGAATAGTCCTTCCCCTCTTGGACCCTTCGGCCTCCCCTATTGGGGAAGCCTTCCTCTTCCTCTCTCCTTCCTCTGGGAGAGAGTCCTCTTTCTCCTCCTCATCTTCGGGGGAGGAGCCCGCCTCGGAGTCGTCGGACACCTGAAAACGGGAACTCTTTCGAGTACCAGTGACCTCCTTCTTGGCCTTCTTCTCTGGCACCACATGCAGTGCCGGAACCAGCTGCCCCGCTAGACGGGCGTCTACTGGGTTTTCTGGCATGGGGGCCGGACAGATGATTGGCTCGGCCTTCTTCATCCAGTCCTGTCAAAGGAAAAGGGAGATTAAATACCACGTAAGGTCGAACTATTAAAAACAAGTGTCCCGTAAAGGGGTAGAATCACTTACCTCGTCAGCTTGACGCTGTGAGCGAAATCCGCGATCTTCAGTGGCAGATGCGGGAGCTTCGGCGCCCTTGAAGAGCACCTTCCAGGCATCTTTGTACCTAGTGTCGAAGAGCCTGCTCAGGGTTTGGTGCTGTGCCGGATTGAACTCCCACAATTTAAATGCCCGTTCTTGGCACGGGAGAATCCGGCGGATGAGCATGACCTGGACCACATTGACAAGCTTGAGCTTCTTGTTCACCAGCTTCTAGATACAGGCTTGGAGTCCGGTCAGCTCCTCCGAATCGCCCCAGATCAGGCCACTCTCCTTCCAAGAGGTGAGCCGCATGGGGATCCCAGATCTACATTCGGGGGCCGCCACCCATTTAGGGTCACGCGGTTCAGTGATGTAGAACCACCCCGATTGCCATCCCTTGATGGTTTCCACGAAGGCACCCTCGAGCCAGACGACGTTGGGTATCTTACCCAACATGGCGCCTCCGCACTCCGCTTGAGTGCCCTTCACCACCTTTGGCTTGACATTGAAGGTCTTGAGCCACAAGCCGAAGTGAGGCTGGATGCAGAGGAAGGCCTCGCACACGACGATAAACGCCGAGATGTTGAGGATGAAGTTTGGCGCCAGGTCGTGGAAATCCAGGCCGTAATAGTACATGAGCCCTCGGACAAAGGGTTGCAATGGGAAGCCCAGTCCGCGGAGCAAGTGGGGAAGGAATACGACCCTCTCACGGGGCCTGGGGGTGAGGATGAGCTGCCCCTTCTCAGGCAGCCGGTGCGCGATGTCGCCAGATAGATATCCGGCGCTGCGCAGTCTTTCGATAGGTCATCCACTTGCCTCCCGCTCTGGACATGACTGGAGAAGGTTGAGACGGGATGTGCGGGCTTGGGCGCTGGAGCTCGAGTGCGCGGAGATGGATAAGCAAAGTAGGAAGAAGGCATAGGTGAAAGGGTGGATCCTTATCCCCTTATATATGGGCGGACGAAAACTATGCGTCCCCACCGGCCTGGTAAAACTCGCTTATCTCCCAAGCGCCACCATCAATGTCGCGGTTGGGTTACCCACGTCTGTATTGATGAGAATCCCGGAATAAGGGGAACACGATCTTTGCTTCGACAAGACGTGCCAAGGAAACCGCTTCGCTAAACATGCTGAGGTGGTATAGTAAAAAACGATTCAAGTAAAGGCTTGGTAGTGGTGTGACGTCATGCTACAAAATACGTCCGCAGATCGAACTTGTGTACATATTATTCTCTCTACGGTGGAATGTGGAATTTATTTTGCAAAGCCGGACACTGTCCTGGCGTTCACAATCTTCTATGAATTATTCGGAGGAGGAACCCGCCTTGCAATGCCGAACAATATGCGCGCCGGACTCATCGTCATTGAAGCCTGGTTCAGGGGCTACTGAGGGAGTCCTGGACTAGGGGGTGTCCGGACAGCCAGAGTATCATCGTCAGCCGGACTCCAAGACTATGAAGATACAAGATTGAAGACTTCGTTCCGTGTCCGGATGGGACTTTCCTTGGCGTGGAAGGCAAGCTTGGCGATACGGATATGTAGATCTCCTACCATTGTAAACGACTCTATGTAACCCTAGCCCTCTCCGGTGTCTATATAAACTGGATGGCTTTAGTCCGTAGGACGAACAACCATTACAACAATCATACCATAGGCTAGCTTTTAGGGTTTAGCCTCCTTGATCTCGTGGTAGATCTACTCTTGTAATACCCACATCATCAATATCAATCAAGCAGGACGTAGGGTTTTACCTCCATCAAGAGGGCCCGAACCTGGGTAAAACATCGTGTCCCTTGTCTCCTGTTACCATTGATCCTAAGACTCACTGCTTGGGACCCCCTACCCGAGATCCGCCGGTTTTGACACCGACAATCACACTATCAAAACGTTTATTCCAACTCCGAGATGCTTGCACCAGTCCATAAATGGATCGCTGGAGCTTGCATACTTTGTTAGCACCTTTTGGATCAACAAAACCTTCTGGCTGCATCATATACAACTCTTCTTCCAGAAATCCATTCAAGAATGCAGTTTTGACATCCATTTGCCAAATTTCATAATCATGAAATGCATCAATAGCTAACATGATTCGGACAGACTTAAGCATTGCTACGGGTGAGAAAGTCTCATCGTAGTCAACTCCTTGAACTTGTCGAAAACCTTTCGCAACAAGTCGAGCTTTATAGACAGTTACATTACCATCAGGGTCAGTCTTCTTCTTAAAGATCCATTTATTCTCAATGGCTTGCCGATCATCGGGAAAGTCAACCAAAGTCCATACTTTGTTTTCATACATGGATCCCATCTCAGATTTCATGGCCTCCAGCCATTTTGCGGAATCTGGGCTCATCATCGGTTCCTCATAGTTCATAGGTTCATCATGGTCAACTAACAAGACTTCCAGAATAGGATTACCGTACCACTCTAGTGCGGATCTTATTCTGGTAGACCGACGAGGTTCAGTAGAAACTTGATCTGATGCTTCATGATCAATATCATTAGCTTCCTCACTAATTGGTGTAGTTGACACAGGAACCGGTTCTTGTGATGAACTACTTTCCAATAAGGGAGTAGATACAATTATCTCATCAAGTTCTACTTTCCTCCCACTCACTTCTTTCGAGAGAAACTCCTTCTCTAGAAAGGATCCGATTTTAGCAACGAAAATCTTGCCCTCAGATTTGTGATAGAAGGTGTACCCAATAGTTTCTTTTGGGTATCCTATGAAGACACATTTCTCCGATTTGGGTTCAAGCTTATCTGGTTGAAGTTTCTTCACATAAGCATCGCAGCCCCAAACTTTAAGAAACGACAACTTTGGTTTCTTGCCAAACCACAGTTCATAAGGGGTCGTCTCAACGGATTTTGATGGTGCCCTATTTAACGTGAATGCGGCCGTCTCTAAAGCATAACCCCAAAACGATAGCGGTAAATTAGTAAGAGACATCATAGATCGCACCATATCTAGTAAAGTACGATTACGACGTTCGGACACACCATTTCGTTGTGGTGTTCCGGGTGGCGTGAGTTGCGAAACTATTCCACATTGTTTCAAGTGTAGACCAAACTCGTAACTCAAATATTCTCCTCCACGATCAGATCGTAGAAACTTTATTTTCTTGTTACGATGATTTTCCACTTCACTCTGAAATTCTTTGAACTTTTCAAATGTTTCAGACTTGTGTTTCATTAAGTAGATATATCCATATCTACTTAAATCATCTGTGAAGGTGAGAAAATAACGATATCCGCCACGAGCCTCAACATTCATTGGACCACAAATATCAGTATGAATGATTTCCAACAAATCAGTTGCTCGCTCCACAGTTCCGGAGAACGGTGTTTTAGTTATCTTGCCCATAAGGCATGGTTCGCAAGTACCAAGTGATTCATAATCAAGTGATTCCAAAAGCCCATCAGAATGGAGTTTCTTCATGCGTTTTACACCGATATGACCTAAATGGCAGTGCCATAAATAAGTTGCACTATCGTTATCAACTCTGCATCTTTTAGTTTCAACAATATGAATATGTGTATCACTACTATCGAGATTCAATAAAAATAGACCACTCTTCAAGGGTGCATGACCATAAAAGATATTACTCATATAAATAGAACAACCATTATTCTCCGATTTAAATGAATAACCGTCTCGCATCAAACAAGATCCAGATATAATGTTCATGCTCAACGCTGGCACCAAATAACAATTATTTAGGTCTAAAACTAATCCCGATGGTAGATGTAGAGGTAGCGTGCCGACCGCGATCACATCGACTTTGGAACCATTTCCCACGCGCATCGTCACCTCGTCCTTAGCCAATCTTCGCTTAATCCGTAGTCCCTGTTTCGAGTTGCAAATATTAGCAACAGAACCAGTATCAAATACCCAGGTGCTACTGCGAGCATTAGTAAGGTACACATCAATAACATGTATATCACATATACCTTTGTTCACTTTGCCATCCTTCTTATCCGCCAAATACTTGGGGCAGTTCCGCTTCCAGTGTCCAGTCTGCTTGCAGTAGAAGCACTCAGTTTCAGGCTTAGGTCCAGAATTGGGTTTCTTCTCTTGAGCAGCAACTTGCTTGCCGTTCTTTTTGAAGTTCCCCTTCTTCTTCCCTTTGCCCTTTTTCTTGAAACTGGTGGTTTTGTTAACCATCAACACTTGATGCTCCTTCTTGATTTCTACCTCCGCGGCTTTTAGCATTGCGAAGAGCTCGGGAATAGTCTTGTTCATCCCTTGCATATTATAGTTCATCACGAAGCTCTTGTAGCTTGGTGGCAGTGATTGGAGAATTCTATCAATGACACTATCATCAGGAAGATTAACTCCCAGTTGAATCAAGTGATTATTATACCCAGACATTTTGAGTATATGTTCACTGACAGAACTATTCTCCTCCATCTTGCAGCTGTAGAACTTATTGGAGACTTCATATCTCTCAATCCAGGCATTTGCTTGAAATATTAACTTCAACTCCTGGAACATCTCATATGCTCCATGACGTTCAAAACGTCGTTGAAGACCCGGTTCTAAGCCGTAAAGCATGGCACACTGAACTATCGAGTAGTCATCAGCTTTGCTCTACCAGACGTTCTTAACGTCATCAGTTGCATCAGCAGCAGGCCTGGCACCCAACGGTGCTTCCGGGACGTAACTTTTCTGTGCAGCAATGAGGATAATCCTCAGGTTACGGACCCAGTCCGTGTAATTGCTACCATCATCTTTCAACTTTGCTTTCTCAAGGAACGCATTAAAATTCAATGGAACAACAGCACGAGCCATCTATCTACAAACAAACATAGACAAGCAAAATACTATCAGGTACCTAGTTCATGATAAATTTAAGTTCAATTAATCATATTACTTAAGAACTCCCACTTAGATAGACATATCTCTAGTCATCTGAGTGATCACGTGATCCAAATCAACTAAACCATATCCGATCATCACGTGAGATGGAGTAGTTCCAATGGTGAACATCACTATGTTGATCATATCTACTATATGATTCACGTTCGACCTTTCGGTCTCCGTGTTCCGAGGCCATATCTGTATATGCTAGGCTCGTCAAGTATGACCTGAGTATTCCGCGTGTGCAACTGTTTTGCACCCGTTGTATTTGAACGTAGAGCCTATCACACCCGATCATCACGTGGTGTCTCAGCACGAAGAACTTTCACAACGGTGCATACTCAGGGAGAACACTTCTTGATTATTAGTGAGAGATCATCTTAAAATGCTACCGTCAATCAAAGCAGGATAAGATGCATAAAGGATAAACATCACATGCAATCAATATAAGTGATATGATATGGCCATCATCATCTTGTGCTTGTGATCTCCATCTTTGAAGCACCGTCATGATCACCATCGTCACCGGCGCGACACCTTGATCTCCATCGTTGCATCGTTATCGTTACGCCATCTCTTGCTTCTACGACTATCGCTACCGCTTAGTGATAAAGTAAGGCAATTACATGGCGTTTGCATTTCTACAATAAAGCGACAACCATATGGCTCCTGCCAGTTGCCGATAACTTCGGTTACAAAACATGATCATCTCATACAATAAAATATAGCATCACGTCTTGACCATATCACATCACAACATGCCCTGCAAAAACAAGTTAGACGTCCTCTACTTTGTTGTTGCAAATTTTACGTGGCTGCTACGCGCTTTAGCGAGAACCGTTCTTACCTGCGCATCAAAAAACCACAACGATAGTTTGTTAGTGCTGTTTTAACCTTCGCAAGGACCGGGCGTAGTCACACTCGATTCAGCTAAAGTGAGAGAGACAGACACACGCCAGCCACCTTTAAGCACGAGTGCTCGTAACGGTGAAACCAGTCTCGCGTAAGCGTACGCGTAATGTCGGTCCGGGCCGCTTCATCTCACAATACCGCCGAACCAAAGTATGACATGCTGGTAAGCAGTATGACTTGTATCGCCCACAACTCACTTGTGTTCTACTCATGCATATAACATCAACGCATAAAACCTAGGCTCGGATGCCACTGTTGGGGAACGTAGTAATTTTAAAAAATTTCCTACGCACACGCAAGATCATGGTGATGGCATAGCAACGAGAGGGGAGAGTATTGTCCACGTACCCTCGTAGACCGTAAGCGAAAGCGTTATGACAACGCGGTTGATGTAGTCGTACGTCTTCACGACCCGACCGATCCAAGTACCGAACGTACGGCACCTCTGAGTTCAGCACACGTTCAACTCGATGACGATCCCCGGGCTTCGCCTAAACTCCGCGACGATATGACCGAGGTGGAATATGGTGGAGGGGGGCACCGCACACGGCTAAGGAACGATCCGTAGATCAACTTGTGTGTTTTGGGGTGCCCCCCCCCGCCCCCGTATATAAAGGAGCCAAGGGGGAGGAGGCGGCCGGCCAAGGAGGGCGCGCCAAGGGGGGAGTCCTACTCCCACTGGGAGTAGGACTCCCTTCTTTCCTAGTTGGAGTAGGAGAAGGGGGGAAGGAGGAGGAAGAGGGGAAGGAAAGGGGGGCGCCGCCCCCCTTCCCTTGTCCTATTCGTACTAGGAAGGGGAGGGGTGCACGACCACCTCCTGCCTCCTTCCCTCTTCTCCCTCGAGGCCCATGTAGGCCCAATAACCCCTCGGGGGGTTCCGGTAACCTCCCGGTACTCCGGTAAAATGCCGATTTCACCTGGAACGATTCCGATGTCCAAATATAGGCTTCCAATATATCGATCTTTATGTCTCGACCATTTCGAGACTCCTCGTCATGTCTGTGATCTCTTCCGAGACTCCGAACAAACTTCGGTACATCAAAACTTATAAACTCATAATAAAACTGTCATCGTAACGTTAAGCGTGCGGACCCTACGGGTTCGAGAACTATGTAGACATGACCTAGAACTATTCTCGGTCAATAACCAATAGCGGAACCTGGATGCCCATATCGGTTCCTACATATTCCATGAAGATCTTTATCGGTCAAACCGCATAACAACATACGTTGTTCCCTTTGTCATCGATATGTTACTTGCCCGAGATTTGATCGTCGGTATCCAATACCTAGTTCAATCTCGTTACCGGCAAGTCTCTTTACTCGTTATGTAATGCATCATCCCTGTAACCAACTCATTGGTCACATTGCTTGCAAGGCTTATAGTGATGTGCATTACCGAGAGGGCCCAAAGATACCTCTCCGACAATCGGAGTGACAAAACCTAATCTCGAAATACGCCAACTCAACATGTACCTTCGGAGACACATGTAGTACTCCTTTATAATCACCCAGTTACGTTGTGACGTTTGGTAGTACCCAAAGTGTTCCTCCGGTAAACGGGAGTTGCATAATTCTCATAGTTACAGGAACATGTATAAGTCACGAAGAAAGCAATAGCAATATACTAAACGATCAAGTGCTAGGCTAACGGAATGGGTCATGTCAATCACATCATTCTCCTAATGATGTGATCCCACTAAAATGACAATACATGTCTATGGTTAGGAAACATAACCATCTTTGATTAATGAGCTAGTCAAGTAGAGGCATACTAGTGACTATATGTTTGTCTATGTATTCACACATGTATCATGTTTCCGGTTAATACAATTCTAGCATGAATAATAAAACATTTATCATGATATGAGGAAATAAATAATAACTTTGTTATTGCCTCTAGGGCTTATTTCTTTCAGTATGCGGCCATGTCTAAGATGCTCGAGAAGTAAGTTGATTCGATCATTATTGCACCATATCAGCAACTTTGTTCATTTCACGATATTAAGTAATTGTTTTCTTTGTCTCTCGCAGGGTTTGGAAAGTATTCACCACACAAGTTACTTCACTGCCGCGGGATCTGGTATGGAAATACCCGAAAGTAAGTACTACTAGCTACCTAGCTAGTTCCGCGCATCTCCCGTTGATTCTGACTACTATCATCAATGTCATTTATAATGCTTCATTATCAGTTTGATTGACCTCCATTTCTCGTAAAGTGCTTGTGGCAGGAAGCCGGGAATAATTACTGTGGATACTACGTCTTCGAATTCATCTACAACGCAACGGCCAATAATAGGCGGGGCTACTCAAAAAGACAATATGAAGTGCGTAAGAAGAAATATTCACAAGTTTATTTTATTAACATCATTTCTGTTGAGTTTCATTCATATATATGTATTGACCCCCTTATTGAAATTAGATGTGGCAGATGCGGGATGAACTCCTACCAGAAGATCGCATGCGAGCAATTCAACAGGAATAGGCTAAATTCTTTCTTGACCATGTCATCAATAAAGCCGGAGAATACCATCATGCATATGGAAGTTGAGTTCATATGTTAGCGTAATGTAAGAGATCTTACACATTGTGTGTTTATATATATATATATATATATATATATGGCCAGTAGCGTCGGTAAGATATACGAAAACTTGTGGTTCGACCAATATCTCGGAGAAGGGGAGGTCGTTCACTTCTGTATATGTTCATGACGATCTTCTGTATAATTAATAGTTTCCTTCATTTGCTTACTAGCTAGTTAGCGTGTCGAGTCCTCTCTATACGTAGCGTCGACCAAGCACGGAGATAAGAGAGGACACTTCTCCCTATTAGCTACCTAATGCAATATATGAAACCCCGTAAATTAACCCTACAAAACCCCCCCAACCCCCCCCCCCTTCAGAAAAAAAACAAAAAGTTAAGCCTCTGAAATGCTGACGCGTGGAAGCCTTTTGGTTCCGGTTGGTGGCACCAACTGGGACAAAAGACCCCCTGCCTGGGCAAGCGGTAGCGGCCACGTGGAGTCCCCATCTGTCCCGGTTCCTGGGCGAACCGGGACTAAAGGGTCAGAGCTTTAGTGACGACCCTTTGGTCCCGGTTCGGGAACCGGGACCAATAGCCCTCATGAACCGGGACGAATGAGGGGTTTTCTACCAGTGTTAACTGTAGTTGCCATGTCTAATTTATGGTAGTTGCCGCGTGTAGTCAAACCATAGTTACCGTTTGTGATTAATTACTTGGCACATATGGTCAAACAATAGTTGCCATGTGTGTTTACCTAGTTGCCACGTGTTGTCCAACTATAGTTGCCATGTATGTTTATCTGGTTGTCACGTACGTGCAACTACAGTTGCCATCTAGGAACGAATCATAGTTGCCATGTTGTTTACCTAGTTGCCATGTACGTGTAACTGCAGTTGTCATCCAACAACATACGAGTGTCGTGTGGGCGAAAAGCAGTTCGCTCACACGCGTGTGGACTAGGTGATGGTTGTGTGGCCAGAAACTAGTTCGCCCACACAGCACAGCTGGCAAACCACGTGCTGCGGGGCGTGTGGGCGAACTCTCCAACGCCCACACACACGATAACACCCACATGACATTCGGATTCTAACAGATTCCTTTAGGATTGCTACAAAACAGAATCAACATGGATCAAGACGAGTGGACGACGTGCAAACATGCCACATGTGTGGGCGTTATCATTTGGCATAAATAAATGTACATACGTACATACCGGCCGTCACGGGCTCGTGGCCGCCGCGTCCAACCAACCTGATGGTATTGATGTACATCATCTTACGTACAAAGCCTGCGTGCAAAACAAAGACTAGAGAAAGGATCAGTACTTGATCGCTGTGCGCGTGCTTGTCTTCTAGCCGGATGAGTCTCCCCACTAGAGATACACATAGGATATTTGGAGATGTACAAATACGCGCCGTCCAGGTCGCTGGTATACGGGTATTTGGAACTAACGCGCGGGCGTTCGGATGTATGTACGATTCTGCGAGGCGTCGACGGGAGCTGCACGGGCCTTTACATCTGTACAGTTAGCTAGATACATGATTAAATACGTGTGTGGTGTAGCTCATACTATGCCTGTAATCGGCGAGTATACATGCATGCATGCATGGTATGTGAAGCAAAACCAGGCAAAGCGTGTGCATGCACGTAGGTATAACTCTAAGTGTACGTGTAACATGCAAAAAATAAAAAGCAACTGGACTTAGTTTTCTAAGCGACAAGCACAAAAACACGTCAAACATATGTTGTAAACTCATGAACAGAATTTTGGGCAAGATCACAGGAACATGTAGCAAGTACATGCATGCATGACGCACATTGGGCAAGATCAGCTGCACATATCCTGGTCTGAATCTCTTTCAAGCTCATAACAGATGCACATTAAGAACAAGGAGGCTTATGTAATGGGGTTTAGCTTGGGGAACACACAAAAAAACCGTTGTTGTGTGCATGGTCATCTCAGTTCCATACAGAGTGATGCTATGCATACGATCATTGTACCACGATTCATCCGCGCCATTGGCTCGTTTCCCTTTTTTTAATCAGTGTGGCTTGGGATAGTTTCGTACCACAATTGGGTGTTGACTGTCGTACCCATTGCTATTTCGATACTTGAAAGTTGGGATCCAGTGAAATCAAAAGCCCTTTACTAAAAGGAAAAAAATCCTTACGATCGCATGTTCGGATAGGTGATACAACAAGGAGTTCCACTGAATTATATTTTCTATCAGACTACAACATAACATGGTAAAACTGATAGAAACTTACGCAAATCCACTTCATAATTTTTATTTATTGGGAAGACAATATGTAAGAGCTATATACAGGGGAGGGCTTAGCCAAGATAAAAGGGCAGCTTGAGCTCATCTGTCATACAGAAAAGGTCCTCTTTTAAGTGGAGGAATGACCAAGCACGAGCACCTAGCAAGCTAGGGTTTACATTGTCGAAGATCTTTTGGGTTTGAAATGGGAGCAGCCGTGAAGGCTTCCATGAAGAAAATATAGCCACTGCTTTCAAGCTGAATGTCATTACAGAGAAACCAAAGTGGTTTTCTTTTGTGTTGTGCCGATCATTAAGCAGGAGTTCTTTGAGGTGCATTTAGATATTTCCAGGTCCGGTTGGAGAAAATCGGGGCCTGAACATTATCGAGAGATAGTTTATATGTTTTGGAGGCAGAGAGAAGATAGTGCTCAGCTGTAGCTCCGAATGTGCTGACAAGGAGCACACACCAACCCAAGGGTATGTTTTGCAAGAGCTGCTGACGCAGTGGGTGGATGCAAGGGTTGGCTTCAGTTCCTCAATCTGGTCTCGACGGGCATATCCAGACGGACAAGGTCCGAAGCTTGTCCTGCAAGAGGCTTTGGCTCCATGAGAGGCACTAGGTTGCTTGACACGTACACCTGTGGGAATATTGGCCTCCAATACAAACTCGAGATAGCATGTTCATTTAGTTGCGAACCGAATTATTTTGTGAGACCAGAAAAACAATATGCCAAAATAAATTAACACACACTTACACCTTGGTTGAGAGAAAAAAAAAACACATTGAAGTGTCCTAAAATTTTCCCTTCTTTATGCAAATATGAAACCAGCTGAAGACTTGAAACCAGTATCTAAATGCACTTCACGTTCCACTACTAGAAAAACAACTATAGCTAATATGGACATTAACGGAGCACCATGTATGTGGTGCGCCACTGATATATAGCAGTAGCGCATCAGATATAGGTGCGCCATTAGTAACCAAAACAGTAATGGCGCACCAGGTGAAAAGTGCGCCATTACTAAGTTTGATCAAGGTTTGACCCAGTCATACACATAGTAATGGCGCACTTTGTATAGGTGCACCATTACTAAATGCGCGCCCCCCTGGACCGCCTTTTCAGATTTAAAAAAATAAAAGAAAATGATGGAAATGGAAAAAAATAAAAGAAAATAAGTTTCCCATGTGATATGTGGTCTAATTGTTGGGAAAATTTTCAAATATGAATTTCGACTTTATTTGCAAAATCTCTCTGGAATTTAGTAAAATGGGCATAATTTTTGCATACGAACTCGGATTAAAAAGTTTTTTATATGAAAAATCATCTACTTGAAAAGTTACATCCGAATTCAACCGGGCGAACCCCGTTGAAGATTTTTAGAATCCCCAAAAACCTAACAAAATTAAAGGTATGGGGCTTTTAAGATCTAGAGAGGAAAAAAATGAAAAAAATCAAACTTAGTAATGGCGCACCATTTGCTAGGTGCGCCACTAGTAACAGAAAAAAATTGGTTTCGTTTTTTTTTGGAAAAAATGTTCAAAATATGATACGTAATATGACCGGGAAGTTTGAAATATTTTTTCAAAATTTCATCACACTCATGAACATGAACAAAGTCCTAGACATCAACAAGGTTTAATAGGATTGATATGATACATATATATACAAGTGCCTGTTAAGTGAGCTGGTGCTGGGGTTGGATAGAACTGCGAAGTTAAGCGTGCTCGGGCTGGAGTAGTGTGAGGATGTGTGACCTTCCGGGAAGTTTGACCATGGAGTGCGATTTGACTTGAGATTAAGCATATTGACCCAAGATTAAGCCATAGTGATCCGAGATTAAGAAAAAAAACAAAAAAAAAATTGAATTTTTTTTTTTTGAAAAAATATTTTCTGAAAAGAAATTTGAAAAAAAAATTGTTAGTAATGGCGCACTTCTATGTGGTGGTGCGCCATTACTAAGTCAGATAGTAATGACGCACTTTTAGGCATAGTAATGACGCACTATATGATGCGCCACTAGTAACAAATAGTAATGACGCACCGTGCGCCACTAATAGTCTTTTTTCTAGTAGTGTTCTGGGGCTCTGCTGACTGTGATATGAAAAGGCAGCCATGCGGTACAACTGTAAGCTTTTTTCGTGGATTGCAACTGTATTCCCTATTACGAAAAATTGGTTTTCTAACAATGAGCTAAGAAAAAACATGATCTATCCTTGTCTTCCAGTTTAATGCAGTAACAAATCTATTACCTTCTGAATGCTGAACACTGGAGAAGTGGCTTCCCATGTGTAGAACAGCCTCCCCATATCCATATGGAAGCATAAAGCTGTATAATCAGGCGGAGTAACCTGGTCCACTCTTAATCTAAGTCCAGATATTAACCACTTTGCTTGATTGTAAAGAGGGTAAGCAGAGTAACAATCGCTTTAAGAGGCTTCTTCAAGGTTCATTACAGAAACTCAAGCTTTGGTTTCATAACAAGCTATACTATAACTCAGAAGTGGGGACAACCTACATTGACTTCAGACTTGAGACCATAAATACAGTTGACACTATATTGTAACAAGACATAATTCACATGTTTTACTCGTAGTAATGTGCTAGTGCTGATGGTTCACTTAGGCCAACTCCACCGCGCGACCCTATCCTGTCCGCCCCCGTCCGTTTGGGGTAAAAGGGACAAACCGGGCGGCCCAGCACGCGGGAGCAAACGGACTTTTGTTCGTTTTGTGTCGCTTTCGACCCATCCCTGGCCCAAGTTTGCGCCGCTTTTGGGGTGAAACGGACACTACGCGGACGCGCCGGCCATCTGCGCGTGTCCTCCCCTGGCCCGCCGGTCGATGGCACAGGGCGGGCCTTTTTCTATCCGGCCCCCTCCCTCCCTCCGGCCGCACCCCACTTCACTCTTCCCCACTCTTTCCCTCGCCGCCGCCGCTGCCATTGCAGTCATGCAGCTCGGACGCGCGCTCGCCCAACCCCTTCCCCTCGGCGCCGCCGAGCTACCCAACCATGGCCACCTGGTTTGCGCACCTGCCGGCTGTGGGAGGCTGGGCCGCGCCATGGACTGGCCGGGCACCTCGCCTGAAGACACAGGCAAGGCCACAAGGCCACATGCAGGCAGTGGCTCCTCCTCTAGCCGCTAGGATCTACACCGTCAGTGGTCCTCCGGCAGATACACGAACGGCAGCCGGCCGGGCTCGGTGCTTGCCCAAAAACTCGTCAGCGCACCGTTGCCACTCATTAAGTGCGACCACTGCCCAAGGATGGTCGTGCGCCGCGTGTCTACAACGCCGGAACATCCCGGATGGGTGTTCAGCAAGTGCTTAAACGATGGGGTATGTGCTCTTTTTAGCTTCAGTTTGTGCACTCGGATTAGACTAGTTGTGCTAACTTCAAATTTTATTGTGTAGAATGGATGCAAGTTTTGGTATTGGAAAGAAGAGTACATCGATATATTGATAGAGCGAAATTTAGTACATGTTCGTGCATTTTTAGTTAGCATAGGGGCTGGAGATGAGACAAGTGCACTTGTTGCTAGATTAGAGGCTAGACATGAGACTAGGTGTGAGAAAGCAACATCGACTTCTGGCTTGAAGAAGAAAGGAGGGTGCAACATCGAGTCTCCTCCACAGATCAACAATGAGTGCATCGAGAAGGCCCTAACCCAACTCAAGGAAACAGTTATGGAAGTTGGGTATCTTATAAAATGTATTCTTGTTGTTCTTATTTTCTTTGGCCTTCTTTACTAGTCAAAATGTGATGATGTATTGTCATGTACCAAAAATGAATGAAAAAAAAAGTTAAGGACTTGCAAAGAAAATGCACGAAGACAGGATGGGGCAAATGGATGCGGCCGCGCGCTGGACGCACGGCCACAACATCACAGGACACGCTCGGACACGACCCCAAATCTCTACCCAAACGGATAGAATCCGGACAAAACGGACGTCCGTTTGGGGTCGCGCGGTGGAGTTGGCCTTACTTGGCCAATAGTTTTCTGTCAGATGTGGAAGAACTCATCACATCGAGGCCCAATCACACGAACTGGCCAACGACTCTGTCAAAGCAGAACCACGTCACGTGAGTAGGAGATAAGACGGATGGGTTCCAGCTAGGACTGCGTCACATCCAGGCCCAGTCGCGCAACCTTGACGACATAGAATCGCTATGTGCATGCTCGAAAAGTATAAAGGTCCACCAAGCATAATATATTCGCGACTTTCGTCCTTTGTCTACGGGCTATGGTTTCGACAAATTCGCTGATAAAGTTTCTCAATGCATCTCATTCCCTCGAACCATTCTCTGTGGTCGCCCGTGCCCTTTACCCTGCTTTTCGTTGTTGGTATTCTCCCACACTTTTCTATTCTCCCCTAGCAACTAAAATGGATCCTACTACATGAGGACAAACTAGTTATAAATAGGAGGTTGGCAAGTGGTCAATTGTTATGTCTGGCCCAGACACAACCATTTCTTCAGCAAACATGTCATGCCAACTTTTTTGATCATTTAATTAAACCATGGGGCATCAGCTCCTTGCTCCCAAAATGCCCCACTGTGTGAGGGACACGCACTGCTACCGTTGTACTCGTCACCTCTCGCATATCCTCTGTTTCACCGCCAAAGCGACCTCTGCCTCCCCTTCTTTTCCCCTTACATTTTGTTATCCCTTCCCATACATAGTGCATGGGTAATTAGAGACAGCAGGGAAATATGAGAAGGATTGTAATTGGGATTGTTTCCCCATGTACTCCCTCCGTTCCGATTTACTTGTCGTTGTTTTAGTTCAAATTTGAACTAAAACCACGACGAGTAAATCAGAACGGAGGGAGTACGTCTCCTGTCATTCACTGTATATTTGAGATAATAGGAAGGTCCTGATTGTGGACTGTATTCCCAAACTTTCAGTTAAATTTCCAGTGTCATATAGTATTAAGTTGCGGTACTAGCGATTTTTTTTTGCGGGCACAATTACTATATTTGCTGCAATGACATGATTTTATTATTTTGGTGACTTTATTTCACATTTGCTTCATCTAAGTCTGTTTTTAGAGAACTACTGCATCTCAATTTTGGTCCGTATATCTTCTTAATTTTAGATAGTAGATGCATTTAAATATTTTAGAACTAGTGTAATCATCACGTGGTCAGATGGCTGCAAAACAAACAAAATAAAGACCCCATTTGCCAAAATTTTGGTAGATATAATGGTCACAATCCAAACAACAACAACTTGCCAAAATTTTGGTCATGCCCTTGCTTTGGTCATGCAAAAATTTTGGTGGGGCTAGTTGGGGCTCAAAACAAACATACCTTCTTGAGCTTCATCGTGAATAAGCCAACACCTTTTCTTGGCCCTTCTATGCAAAACCTTATGTTTGAGACGGAGTTTCTGGTGACGTTTCCTAATGCTCAGAATATTGATGATTTAGTTCACATTGGGAAAGTGTTCTTGAGAACTATACCCAAGGAAATTATGGAAATCAAGCATTGGATGACCGATATTCAGCCTAAATTTTTCCATGATACATCCCGGTTCAAGATCGAAGGGATTCCGTTGGATTTTAGGAGCAAAGAAGTCTCTTTTTATGTGTTCGGCCTGATAGGAAAACCTAAGAGTTATGACAAGAACGGTCCTAGAAATTTCGCCCATGTGCATCCGAAGACTGGGTGTCGTGTTGATTCCTTTTTTTTTTGAAAAGGCGGATATATTAGTATCATGAAGATACCAATTACACCCAACCTCTGCACCTACAGGATGTCACAAAGACATCCAGGATGCACATAGCCAAAGAAAAAATAAAAAAGAAAAAAAAACAAAGGTCCCACCACAGTGATTGATTTTTCTCAGCGGCCGTAGACAAACCACCACCAAATACATCACCCAAAAACACAAAAGGTCTTCAAAAGTAATACCTCCAAGAAGAAAACTGTGCACTAGTGTCGTCGTTGCCCAATCCAGTTTTAGGTATCTGAACCAACGAGCGCATCACCCGCAATTGGGAGTAGGCAAGGAACATGATCTTGCAATTCGCCCAGAGATCGCTCACATCAAATCAGGACAAACACGCGCATGAAAAATTGATAGCGAGGGGCTCTTTTCAAGCCCTCCTTTTCTCTCTCTCTATTTATTCTTTGTCTCATTTTGTCGGTGAGAAACGACAACTATGGGATCACAAGAATCCCTACTACGGTTGCCAGGGCGTGGGGTTGTGAGAAGAGCAGGATTAACAGTCAGCACAAGGATCGTTTACCAAGGTTTGGGCCGCGGGGATGCGTAAAACCCTAGTCCTGCTTTGGTGGATGTATTGAGTGTTCTTGAGCTCTCGAACTAGCTATGGTGGCTGTGTAGTTCAAAAGAGCCGAATCCCTCTCCAGTATGCCAAGGGCCTCCTTTTATAGTCGAAAGGGGCTGTCACGGTAGCACACAGGAGGTGGAAAGACCTATAGTACTATGAGCTTATCGCCCGAGTTACAGGACAAGACGCATTTAATGCGGAGCTTAGGTGTCCCTTAGCTTTATTGGGGGCGGGAACGAGGCCCGTCCTGTCCGCTGCAGCCTCGCCTTGCTTCGACATGCGCCCAGGCAAGCGGTGCATGCGGCGCCATGCAGGCAGGCAGGCAGCTGAGGTGGCCCGGTGGTAGGGTCTTCACAAAGATCTGCATGCCACCATGCAGGTGCTTGCTGAGTTGGCGTAAAGGCCGCCCGTCGCCACGCAGGTGCCTGCCCAGCTGGTTGAGCTAGTAGCTGCTTGGGGACGGCGATGGAGTCTTGGTCGACGCGGGCCTGGCTGTTGCCCCGCTGACGCCCTCGGCAAGGGCCTTGCCGAGGGCCCGACAAGGGTCTTGCCGGGGCGTTGCAGTCGTCCCCGGCAAGACGCTTGCCGGGGGTCTCGTGGATCTCCTTGGCAAGGATCTCGCCGAGGGTCGCCGTCTTCTGGTTCTCATCTGATCTGCATGCCACCACAGATGTGCCTCCCGAGCCGTGGTCCAATCATAGTTGGTTGGGTTGGAACCCGTGGGCTCAAGGGCGGCTCACTCTTTTGGTGTTTGGGCAAGTTGGCCCGGCAAGGTTCTTGCCGGGGCCGCGGAGGCCTGCCCCGGCAAGAATCTTGCCATGGGAGTCCACCTCACCCTCTCGCTCTTTGGTATCTTTGGTCCTGGCGTTGCCTTGGCCATCTTGTGCTTCGGCTTCTCTCCGGCTTCCCTCCTATGCCCTGCTATGTGCCGCCGTGGCGCGTGGCTCCGACTGCCCGTGCACAAGTAAAGGGGTCAAAAGGAGAGCCCCTACTTTTGTACACCGACAGGAGCCCCCGGGCCTACGCCACACATAAGCGCGACACGTTGTTGCGCTGCACTTCCCCACGACCCGCGCTGAACGCGCGACGTGGGGGGTAGTGTGTGACGTGGGCGGCATGCGTGGGGCGGTTTCCGCATGCATGCATCACATCATGGTAAAGAGGCGGCTCGCGCCTTCCCCATAAAAAGAGGGAGGCGTGGAGGCGCGGCTCATTTACTGGGTGGACTAGGGTCGCAGTCTTCAAGGCACCCACACCCCATGTTCATGGGGCGGGGAACGGTGGCCTCACCCATCCCTTCGATCCTGCTCGCTCGCCACACGTCCTCCATGCAAGTGGCGGGTGATGGAGGTGGGAAACCGGGCCGTCGCTGATTGGGGCAGCGGGTAGGTCCCGACTCTCTGCGCCTCCGTTGGCTGGATTGGCTAAGTGGGGCGGACGAGTCTCGACCCCGCCCCTTTATAAGGAGGGCGAGGGATGGCGAGTCTCGTCCCACATTCCTTCAGTATAAATCCTCCTTCACCATTGCTTCTTTCTTCCACCTGTCATGGCGAGAGGAGGTGCTGGGCCTTCGACGGTGGCGGCGAGGGTCGCTGCTCGTCAACGCGTCCCTCCTTCCCACGAGCCCGCGGCGGCAGAGCCAGCCACGCGAGGAAGGGGGAGGGGGCGTGGCCGAGGTCGCCGCGGCAGTCGGGGAGAGGGGGACGAGGTGGCGCGGCGGCCGTGCCTCCGCCAGCGGTGCCTCCCGCGATGGAGGGCCACGTCAGGGACCAGCCCCGTGAGTTTTTCATCAGGCTGCGCCGGCCACCGCGTCGTTGTCTACGTCTCCCCACCCCCTTTGCTTAGGAGATGGAGCTCGATCCACCCTAGACCCTCATATTGCACATCAGGGGCTGCGGGACCGGCGACACGCGGGTCGACATCGACTTCCCCGATTCGCATGTTATGTATCTCCATCGCGGATGGAAGATGTTTGCCCGCATCCATAGCCTGACGGTGGGGCTCGTCCTCTACTTCAAGTTAATGGAGGGTGGGCTGATCTCCGTTAATGTCTTTAGAGATCTTGGAACTCGCAGGAAGTGCTGCGTGGAGAGCTCCTCCGACGAAGAAGATTCCTCCTCGAGCGGGAGTGACGAGGAGGACAGCGACAATGACGACGAGGGAGTCGAGCGGCAGGATGCCGACTCCGACTTCGACTAATCGCGTCGCCCTTCCCTCTGCTTCGCGCCCTACCGAGGGACTTCCTCGTCAATCTCTCCATCGGTGCATTCCCCACCGCCTCCTTGGGCGGCTGGCGTAGGAGGGTCGGAGAAGGCGAAGAAGGCGGGCGGCGGCCGTCAACTCAGAGTATGCGGGCACCGACGCCTTCGTTGCGTATTGTTGAGCCACTGCCTCATCTTCTAGCCCCTCCACCGGCACCGGGATGCTCTCTTGGTGCCTTCTGCTTCTCGCACCTTGCCTAGGCGCTCCTTTCGCCCTCCCGCTGTCCTGTTTCACCTTCTGAGGAGAGGGACAAGAAAGGGATTACGGGCGCCTTATCTCTTTTAGTTTGTAAGGCTGCGGGTACTTGTTAGATTTGAAACTTGTAATCCCCTTGCTCATGTTTTTATTCCATACGAACTGTACCTCTATGGGACGTTTTTAATGAAAATGGGTGTTTGCTGGGTTCTCTGTGCGTGAGCGAGGCCCATTCCAACGACGAATCCTTGTTATTTTTAGGATAAACATTGTCGCCCGGCAACAGGCCTTGCCGTCCTCCCGCTTTGGTTGATGATAACCCACAAGTATAGGGGATCGCAACAGTTTTCGATAAGTAAGAGTGTCGAACCCAATGAGCAGCTAAAGGTAGAACAAATATTCCCTCAAGTTCTATCGACCACCGATACAACTCTACGCATGCTTAACATTTACTTTACCTAGAACAAGTATAAAACTAGAAGTACTTTGTAGGTGTTTTTGGGGAAGCTTGCAAGAAAGTAAAGAGCACGTAAATAAAGACTAGGGGCTGTTGAGGTAAAGATACAACTAAAGTAAATATAATGAGTGTGGAAAAGTGATGGTAGGTGTGGCGAAATTGTCCCTTAAGCAATTGATTACCTTACTAGACCGATAGAAAGTTTTATGTGGGAGAGGCCACTGCTAGCATGTCATCCCTTACTTGGAATTCTATGCACTTATGATTGGAACTATTAGCAAGCGTCCGCAACTACTAACGTTCATTAAGGTAAAACCCAACCATAGCATTAAGATATATTGGTCCGCCTTCAATCCCGTATGCATCAATTTCTATGCTAGGTTGAAGCTTCTGTCACTCTTGCCCTCCAATACGTAGTCCTATCAACATACAACTAACCCTATGGTGTGATCCATGCGCGCACTCATATGATGGGCACCAAAGGATAGCAACATAACCACAAGCAAATTAAATCAATCATAGCAATTCATCAACCACAAATAGGACAACGAAAATCTACTCAGACATCATAAGATGGCAACACATCATTGGAAAACAATATGAAGCATAAAGCACCATGTTCAAGTAGAAGGTACAGCGGGTTGCGGGAGAGTGGACCACTGTAGATAGAGACGGGACGGTGATGGAGATGTTGGTGAAGATGGCGGAGGTGTTGGTGAAGATCGCGGTGATGATGATGATGGCCACGGTGGTGTTTCGGCACCACCGGAAGAGAAGGGGAGAGGGGGCCCCTTCATCTTCTTCTTCCTTGACCTCCTCCCTAGATGGGAGAAGGGTTTCACCTATGGTCCTTGGCCTCCATGGCGTGGGAGGGGCGAGAGCCCCACCAAAATTGGATCTATCTCTCTGTTTCTCTCTGTTTCTGCGTTCTCTCCTGGCTCTATTTCACCGTTTCGTGTATATATGGAGATCCGTAACTCCGATTGGCCTGAAACCTTCGCCGTGATTTTTTCCAGAATATTAGCTTTCTTGCGGCAAAAGAAGAGCCTCAACCACCTTATGGTGGGCTCACGAGGGTAGGGGGCGCGCCCTAGGGGGGGCGCCCCCTACCTCGTGCCCACCTCGGACACCGATTTGCGTTGATTTTCCTTCCAGATTTTCCATATTTTCCAAAAGTAATCTCCGTCCGTTTTTATCCCGTTTGGACTCCGTTTGATATGGATATTCTGCGAAACCAAAAACATGCAACAGACAGGAACTGGCACTGGGCACTGGATCAATATGTTAGTCCCAAATATAATATAAAAAGTTGCCAAAAAGTATATGAAAGTTGAATAATATTGGCATGGAACAATCAAAAATTATAGATACGACGGATTCGTATCAGCATCCCCAAGCTTAATTCCTGCTCGTCCTCGAGTAGGTAAATGATAAAAAAGATAATTTTTGATGTGGAATGCTAAGCAACATAATCTTGATCATATGTCTAATCATGGCATGAATATTAAGACACGAGTGATCAAAGCAATAGTCTATCCTTTGACATAAAAACCATAATACTTCAAGCATACCAACCAAGAAATTATGTCTTATTGAAATAACATAGCCAAAGAAAGCTCATCCCTACAAAATCATATAGTCTGGCTATGCTCCATCTTCACCACACAAAATATTTACATCATGCACAACCCCGATGACAAGCCAAGCAATTGTTTCATACTTTTGACATTCTCAAAACCTTTTCAACTTTCACGCAATACATTAGCGTGAGCCATGGACATAGCACTATAGGTGGAATAGAATATGATGGTGGGGGTTATGTGGAGAAGACAAAAAAGGAGAAAGTCTCACATCAACTAGGCATATCAACGGGCTATGGAGATGCCCATTAATAGATATCAATGTGAGGAGTAGGGATTGCAATGCAACAGATGCACTAAGAGCTATAAGTGTATGAAAGCTCAAACTGGAAACTAAGTGGGTGTGCATCCAACTTGCTTGCTCATGAAGACCTAGGGCATTTGAGGAAGCCCGTCGTTGGAATATACAAGCCAAGTTCTATAATGAAAATTCCCACTAGTATATGAAAGTGATAACTCAAGAGACTCTCTATATGAAGAACATGGTGCTACTTTGAAGCACAAGTGTGGTAAAAGGATAGTAACATTGCCCCTTCTCTGTTTTTCTCTCCATTTTTTATTTTTTTTTATTTTTTGGTGGGCTTCTTTGGCCTCTTTTTTTATTTGGGCTTCTTTGGCCTCTTTTATTTTTTTGTAAAGTCCGGAGTCTCATCCCGACTTGTGGGGGAATCATAGTCTCCATCATCCTTTCCTCACTGGGCAATGCTCTAATAGTGATGATCATCACACTTTTATTTCCTTACAACTCAATATTACAACTCGATATCTAGAAAAAAGATATGACTCTATATGAATGCCCCCGGCGGTGTACTGGGATGTGAAATGATCTAGCGTAGCAATGACATAAAAAAACGGACAAGCCATGAAAACATCATGCTAGCTATCTTACGATCATGCAAAGCAATATGACGATAAATGCTCAAGTCATGTATATGATGATGATGGAAGTTGCATGGCAATATATCTCGGAATGGCTAAGGAAATGCCATAATAGGTAGGTATGGTGGCTGTTTTGAGGAAGATATAATGAGGCTTATGTGTGACAGAGTGTATCATATCACGAGGTTTGGATGCACCGGCGAAGTTTGCACCAACTCTCGAGGTGAGAAAGGGCAATGCACGGTACCCAAGAGGCTAGCAATGATGGAAGGGTGAGAGTGCGTATAATCCATGGACTCAACATTAGTCATAAAGAACTCGCATACTTATTGCAAAAATCTATTAGTCATCGAAACAAAGTACTACGCGCATGCTCCTAGGGGGATAGATTTGTAGGAAAAGACCATCGCTCGTCCCCGACCGCCACTCATAAGGAAGGCAATCAATAAACACCTCATGCTCTGACTTCGTTACATAACGGTTCACCATACGTGCATGCTACGAGACTTGCAAACCTCAACACAAGTATTTCTCTATTTCACAATTACTCAACTAGCATGACTCTAATATCACCATCTTTACATCACAAAACTATTGCAAGGAATCAATCATATCATATTCAACGATCTACAAGTTTATGTAGGATTTTATGACTAATCATGTGAATGACCAGTTCCTGTCATCTCTCTACATAGATATAAGTGAAGCAAGAGAGTTTAATTCTTTCTACAAAAGATATGCCCAAGCTCTAACAAATATAAGTGAAGCAAAAGAGCATTCTACGAATGGCAGTTGTCTATGTAAAGAGAAACAGGAAATCCAAACTTCAAATGATATAAGCGAAGCACATGAAGCATTCTATAAAGCCATACTCAAAAGATATAAGTGAAGTGCATAGAGCATTCTATAAATCAACCAAGGACCATCTCATACCAGCATGGTGCATAAAAGAAAAAGAAAAACCTAATTGCAAAAGACGCTCCAAGACTTGCACATATCGCATGAACAAAACGAATCCAAAAACATACCGATATTTGTTGAAGAAAGAGGGGATGCCTTCCCAGCATCCCCAAGCTTAGACGCTTGAGTCTCCTTGAATATTTACTTGGGGTGCCTAGGGCATCCCCAAGCTTGAGCTCTTTCCTCTCTTCCTTCTTCTCACATCGAGACCTTCTCGATCATCGAACCCTTCATCCACACAAAACTTCAACAGAAAACTCGGTAAGATCCGTTAGTATAATAAAGCAAATCACTACTCTAAGTACTGTTGCAAACCAATTGATATTTCGTTTTTGCATTGTGTCTACTGTAATATAACTTTTTCATGGCTTAATCCACTGATATAAATTGATAGTTTCATCAAAACAAGCAAACTATGCATCAAAAACAGAATCTGTCTAAAACAGAACAGTCTGTAGAAATCTGAACATTCATCATACTTCTGATACTTGAAAAATTCTGCCACAATTAGGAAAAATAAAAATTTTGTACATCAAGACAGTACAAAAAGAATCATAACCAATTGATGTTCCAGTAAAAAACTAAAATTCGCGCACTACAGCCAAAGTTTCTGTCCTGCACCGTACAAACCAACAAGTATTGTAAACATCCTAAAGGCAAACCTTGGGACATTATTTTTATAATACAATGGAATTGTACAAGGGGATAATTATTTTTATTGAAAAGTTTCTGTAATCAAGATTCACAAAGTTTCCGTGAGCATGAACAAAGTTCAAGGCTAGCTCCCACATCAACAATGCTCGTCTTTCTCACTTTCGCTTTTTTTTTGAAAAAGTTTTGGGTTCCCCTCTTTATTTTTGTTGTTTTTAAACTATATGAAAGCACTCAACAGAAATAAATGACTCTCTAAAACTTCCGGGTTGTCTCCCTGGCAGCGCTTTCTTTAAAGCCATTAAGCTAGGCATATAGTGCTCAAGTAGTGAATCCACCCGGATCCCAAGGTATATCAAAGCCAATTTTAATTAGCAATGATTTATAATTTAGTAGTGAGCACAAAGTAACATATATCATGCAAGAATGAAGTATAATTCTCTTCCTATGCATCGGCATGTCATAAAAGAACAATTCATGCACACATAGTAAAGGCCAATGCATAGTATAAGCAGTTTCTTGCAATTCTATCGTGTTGGAAACATACAGAGGTGGAGGTAGAGTTCCTCTCTCGTAATAATTGCAAGTAGGAGCAGCAAGCACATGCATATTATATTCATCAAAATCATCATGTGCAATGGTAAAAGGCAACCCCTCAATGTAATCCTTAATAAGTGCAAACTTCCCCGATAAAGTGTGGTAGGGAGAATTCAAAAAGATAATAGGACTATCATACGTGGGTGCAATAGCAACAATCTCATGTTTAACATAAGGAACTATAGCAAGTTCATCTCCATAAGCATAATTCATATTGGCATCTTGGCCACAAGCATAGCAAGCATCATCAAAAAGGGATATTTCAAACAAATTCAAGGGATCATAGCAATCATCATAGCAATCATCCTTCGGTAAGCACGAAGGGGAATTAAACAATGTATGAGTTGAAGGGTTACTCTCATTAGAAGGTGGGCACGGGTGATCAATCCGCTCTTCCTCCTTTTATTCCTCACTCTCCTCCCCATCTTTTTCATCCAATGAGCTCACAGTTTCATCAATTTCTTCTTCCATAGCTTCCTGCAAAATATTAATCTCTTCTTGGACAGTGTTGACTTTCTTCATAAAAGCATTAATATAGTAATTGTATTCATAATTTTCATAGCAATATCCAAGTATAGCAAGATTTTCCGGCCTATAACCATCATCATCAAAAGCTTCATACTTTTCAAACAACGCTTCAATATCATAGGCAGCCTTAAAAGCAACAAATTCTTCTATTTGTTCCACATCATAGTAATCATATATACCATTAGCATAAGAAGCTAAGGTTTCATTATCGTTAAATTTTCATGAAAAGGGGATGTGTGGAGCCTCCATCCTAGAGCAACAAGTAATATCATATCTCAAGCATAGATTCCAGGCATACCAACGCAACATAATAAATTGATCCCATAATAGTTTCCCTTTTTGTGTCGAGCGATAATCCCTAAAGTATTCACGTTGATTCAATGTGTCTCCCATTATAAAGTTGAGTGGGGTTTTCTTAGGATTATCAAAGTAGTACATAATATCTCTCACATAATGAGAATCGGGGTTTTTAGGAGTTACCCCATCTACATGAGTAGCAAGTACCTCTAATTTTTTGGTATTTTGTGTTCCATATCCATAACTAAAGATAGAGAACAACAAAGAACAGCAAATAAAAATTACTTAGTGATAAAGCAAACAACCACACACGAGAATATTCACCCCACGCTATGACTCCCCGGCAACGGCGCCAGAAAAAGGAGAATATTCAACCCACAAGTATAGGGGATCGCAATAGTTTTCGATAAGTAAGAGTGTCGAACCCAGCGAGGAGCTAAAGGTAGAATAAAATATTCCTCAAGTTCTATCGACCACCAATACAACTATACGCACGCTTAACATTTACTTTACCTAGAACAAGTATAAAACTATAAGTACTTTGTAGGTGTTTTTGGGGAAGCTTGCAAGAAAGTAAAGAGCACATAAATAAAGACTAGGGGCTGTTGACGTAAATACACAACTAAAGTAAATATAGAGAGTGTGTAAAAGTGATGGTAGGAGTGGCGAAATTGTCCCTTAAGCAATTGACTACCTTACTAGACTGATAGCAAGTTTTATCTGGGAGAGGCCACCGCTAGCATGTCATCCCTTACTTGGAATTCTATGCACTTATGATTGGAACTGTTAGCAAGCGTCCGCAACTACTAATGTTCATTAAGGTAAAACCCAACCATAGCATTAAGATATATTGGTCCCCCTTCAATCCCGTATGCATCAATTTTTATGCTAGGTTGAAGCTTCTGTCACTCTTGCCCTCCAATACGTAGTCCTATCAACATACAACTAACCATATGGTGTGATCCACGCACGCGCTCATATGATGGGCACCAAAGTACAGCAACATAAACACAAGCAAATTAAATCAATCATAGCAATTCATCAACCACCAATAGGACAACGAAAATCTACTCAGACATCATAAGATGGCAACACATCATTGGAAAATAATATGAAGCATAAAGCACCATGTTCAAGTAGAAGGTACAGCGGGTTGTGGGAGAGTGGACCGCTGTAGATAGAGGGGGGGGGGGCGGTGATGGAGATGTTGGTGAAGATGGCGGAGGTGTTGGTGAAGATCGCGGTGATGATGATGATGGCCACGACGGCGTTCCAGCGCCACCGAAAGAGAAGGGGAGAGGGGGCCCCTTCGTCTTCTTCTTCCTTGACCTCCTCCCTAGATGGGAGAAGGGTTTCCCCTCTGGTCCTTGGCCTCCATGGCATGGGAGGGGCGAGAGCCCCTCCGAGATTGGATCTATCTCTCTGTTTCTCTCTGTTTCTGTGTTCTCTCCTGGCTCTGTTTCACCGTTTCCTGTATATATGGACATCCGTAACTCCGATTGGCCTGAAACCTTCGCTGTGATATTTTCCCGAATATTAGCTTTCTTGCAGCAAAAGAAGAGCGTCAACCGCCTTACGGTGAGCTCACGAGGGTAGGGGGCGCGCCCTTGGGGTGGGGGGCGCCCCCCTACCTCGTGCCCACCTCAGACGCCGGTTTGCGTTGATTGTCCTTCCAGATTTTCCATATTTTCCAAAAATAAGCTCCATCCGTTTTTATCCCGTTTGGACTCCATTTGGTATGGATATTCTGCGAAATCAAAAACATGCAACAGACAGGAACTGGCACTGGATCAATATGTTAGTCCCAAAAATAATATAAAAAGTTGCCAAAAAGTATATGGAAGTTGAATAATATTGGCATGAAACAATCAAAAATTATAGATACGACGGAGACGTATCAGTTGAACATTCTCACGCTCTTGGCGGAGGCAGGCGCGAAGCAGGGTTAGACCCCTCGTTCATTTCTCTTGCCATCGCGACTACGACCAAGTTTCGACCCAGGGAATAGCTCTTGGGTACGGGAAAAGGGGAGCACGGTGGTTTTAAGAATACAAACGAGGTTTCATATGTCCCAGTTCTATACGGAAGTGCATAACAGGGGATAAAAGACTTATCCGAATCCACAGCGCCGGCAACCTTGGCTTGCCGTGGTTGGATCCTTGAGTCTTCAGCCCCCGGCGATCCTGGCTTGCCGGGGCCGGAGCGCCAGTCCTTCCTCTTTCTCCCAGGCGGCCCAGGAGATATGTCCACGTGCCCTGCGAACCAGAGAGGACAGAAAGACGCACACTCGACCTCTAGGCTAGGGGTTAGTCACCGCTAAGCACTATCAACCCTAACCGAGGAAGAATCTTAACCTAGCATGCATGCTATAACTTAGGGCGCTAGCGCTTCGTTTATTTATGCTCAAGGTCTGCGCCTGGCTTTGTACAGAGGGTTACATGCCTTGCCGGCAAAGCTTGTACAAAAGGTGGCTTGCCGCGAGCCCGACAAGCCGCGCCTTAAGGATAAAACTTGCGAAGATGCCCAATGTTCCAGGAGTTGCTCACTGGGACAGCACCTTCGGTCTCCAGGCGAACTGTGCCGGGCCTGGTGACTCGTATTACCCGATAAGAGCCTTCCCACTTCAGCGTCAACTTATTGGAATTCTTGGCCGACTGAATGCGCCGAAGAACAAGGTCTCCTTCCTCAAAGCTTCGGTCATGGACCTTGCGGCTATGGTAGCGGCGCAAGGCCTGCTGGTAGTGTGCTGCTCTCACAGCCGCCTGAATACGATCTTCCACAAGGACCATTGCGTCAGCTTGTCGCAACTGCTCTTGCTCAAGCTCATCATATATGAGTTCCGTGGGGAGAACTGCTTCTGCCCATATACTAGTGCAAAGGGTGTCTGGCCGGTGGCTCGATTTGGCGTCCGCCTAATCGACCAAAGAACCGCCGGCAACTCATCAATCCAGCGCATTCCACTTTTGTGCAGCTTGTCAAAGGTCTTCGTTCTCAGGCCTCGCAACACTTCAGCATTTGCCCTCTCCGCTTGGTCGTTGCTCCGGGGGTGTGCCACGGAAGCAAAACAGACCTTGCTGCCGAGGTCTTGAATGTATTGTATGAAGGTGTGGCTTGTGAACTGTGTGCCGTTATAGGTGATGACTCTGTTTGGCACACCAAAATGGCAGACTAGTCCCTTGAAGAACTTGATGGCTGACTGTGCTGTCACCTTCCTCACCGGTTCCACCTCCGGCCACTTTGTGAACTTGTCGATTGTAACGTACCAGTACTCAAAGCCCCCGACAGCACGGGGTAAGGGGCCCAGTATGTCGAGCCCCCAGACCGAAAATGGCCAGGAGAGAGGGATTGTTTGAAGGGCTTGAGCTGGTTGATGAAGCTTCTTTGAATGGAACTGACACGCTTCACACTTGGTTACTAGTGCCGTTGCATCCTGGAGGGCGGTGGGCCAGAAGAAGCCTTGCCGGAAAGGGCCCTTGTGAAGGAATATGCCCTAGAGGCAATAATAAAGTTATTATTTATTTCCTTATTTCATAATAAATGTTTATTATTCATGCTAGAATTGTATTAATCGGAAACATAATACATGTGTGAATACGTAGACAAACATAGTGTCACTAGTATGCCTCTACTTGACTAGCTCGTGAATCAAAGATGGTTAAGTTCGCTAGCCATAGACATGATTTGTCATTTGATTAACATGATCACATCATTAGGAGAATGATGTGATTGACTTGTCCCATTCCATTAGCTTAGCACTTGATCGTTTAGTATGTTGCTATTGCTTTCTTCATGACTTATACATGTTCCTATGACTATGAGATTATGCAACTCCCGTTTACCGGAGGAACACTTTGTGTGGTACCAAACATCACAATGTAACTGGGTGATTATAAAGGAGCTCTATAGGTGTCTCCAAAGGTACTTGTTGAGTTGGCGTATTTCGAGATTAGGATTTGTCACTCCGATTGTCGGGGAGGTATCTCTGGGCCCTCTCGGTAATGCACATCACTATAAGCCTTGCAAGCAATGTGACTAATGAGTTAGTTGTGGGATGATGCATTACATAACGAGTAAAGAGACTTGCCAGTAACGAGATTGAACTAGGTATTGAGATACCGACGATCGAATCTCGGGCAAGTAACATACCGATGACAAAAGGAACAACGTATGTTGTTATGCGGTTTGACCGATAAAGATCTTCGTAGAATATGTGGGAGCCAATATGAGCATCCACGTTCCGCTATTGGTTATTGACCGGAGATGAGTCTCGGTCATGTCTACATAGTTCTCAAACCCGTAGGGTCAACACGCTTATAGTTCGATGACGATTATATTATGAGTTTATGTGTTTTGATGTACGGAAGGTAGTTCGGAGTCCCGGATGAGATCGGGGACATGACGAGGAGTCTCGAAATGGTCGAGACGTAAAGATCGATATATTGGACGACTATATTCGGACATCGGAAACGTTCCGAGTGATTCGGGTATTTTTCGGAGTACCGGAGAGTTATGGGAATTCGCCGGGGAGTATATGGGCCTTATTGGGCTTTAGGGGAAAGAGAGAGGAGAGGTTGGGCGCGCCCCCAAGGCCTTCTCCGAATTGGACTAGGGGGAGGGGCTGCGCCCCCTCCATCCTTTTCTTCTCTCTCCCCTTTCCTTGACTCCTACTCCTACTACTTGGAAGGGGGTGGATCCTACTCCCGGTGGGACGAGGACTCCTCCTAGGGCGCGCCATAGAGAGGGCCGGCCCTACCCCTCCTCCACTCCTTTATATACGGGGAGGGGGGCACCCCTTGGAGACATAACAATTGATCTCTTGATCTCTTAGCCGCGTGCGGTGCCCCCCTCCACCATAGTCCTCCTCGATAATATTGTAGCGGTGCTTAGGCGAAGCCCTGCGACGGTAGAACATCAAGATCATCACCACGCCGTCGTGCTGACAGAACTCTCCCTCGACACTCGGCTGGATCGGAGTACGAGAGACGTCATCGAGCTGAACGTGTGCTAGAACCCGGAGGTGCCGTAGTTTCGGTGCTTGATCGGTCAGGCCGTGAAGACGTACGACTACATCAACCGTGTTGTTCTAACGCTTCCGCTTTCGGTCTACGAGGGTACGTGGACAACACTCTCCCCTCTCGTTGTTATGCATCACCATGATCTTGCGTGTGCATAGGAATTTTTTTGAAATTACTACGTTCCCCAACACATTGACCCTATGTGGGAGCCACATATGGCTCCATGTATCTCTGCCAATAGCGCCAGTCCTTCTTCCCGGGGGATGCACTTCAATTTCACACCGTTCAGTCTTCTTCTATACAGGACGTCATTGACGAACTGGTACAAGGCAGACCGACGGGATACTTTTTCCGCGTCTTCCTGCTCCTCAGGAAGTTCCCCTATCCGGAGGAAATGGACGGTATGCCGTGCCCATGCTGGAGCCTGGGGCTCGACGGTAAGGACCAAAAGCATCTCTCCCGCCATGGGGGCAGCCGTCTCTACGGCCAGAGCTTGGCGCCCTGCCGGAGCTAGCCGTCCCTCGGCAGGCTTAGGATCCGTGGCAACACCCTTGCCGGCAGCCCCTGGGGGCTCGGCGGGAAAGTACTTAGCGGGACCTGACTTCCTCCACTAGTTCTGCTCTGTTGATTGCTCGACGGATGGTTGAGTTAACCGGAGCAAAATGGTACCTGGTTCCACAGGTAGCTTGAATGCATCACGCTTTGACAGGTAGTCAGCGATGTCGTTCTCTGCTCGGGAACGTGCTCTGCTTGTATACCGTCGAAGCGCTCCTCTAGTGTCCTCACCTCATCTATGTAGGCCTCCATCAACGGACTCTGATAATCCTTGCTAACTTGTTTGGACAAGCTGTGAATCACCCCTAACGATGAGTGTCGGTGTCAAAACCGGCGGATCTTGGGAAGGGGGTCCCGAACTGTGCGTCTAGGCGGATGGTAACAGGAGGCAAGGGACACGATGTTTTACCCAGGTTTGGGCCCTCTTGATGGAGGTAAAACCCTATGTCCTGCTTGATTGATATTGATATTGTGGATGTTACAAGAGTGGATCTACCATGAGATCAAGGAGGCTAAACCCTAGAAGCTAGCCTATGGTATGATTGTAAGGGTTGTTGTTGTTCTGTCCTACGGACTAAAGCCATCCGGTTTATATAGACACCGGAGAGGGCTAGGGTTACATAGAGTCGGTTACAACGGTAGGAGATCTACATATCCGTATCGCCAAGCTTGCCTTCCACGCCAAGGAAAGTCCCATCCGGACACGGGACGAAGTCTTCAATCTTGTATCTTCATAGTCTTGGAGTCCGGTCGATGATGATAGTCCGGCCGATGATAGTTCGGCCGATGATGGTAGTCCGGCTATCCGGACACCCCCTAATCCGGGACTCCCTCACTGAGCTTTCTCACCCCGAGGTCCGCCGCGATCCTGAGACCGGCAAGCAACCCCTCATATTCAGCAGTGTTGTTTGTGGACATCTCCCTGGGAAGTGCATCTGGATCACATACTTGAGGTGCTCTCCGGTGGGTGCGACAAGTAGCACACCGGCACCGGCGCCTTGCAGCGAGAAAGCCCCATCAAAGTACATGATCCAGTCGCGGCTTGCTTCCTTGCCGGGGAGAGCGGTCTCCTGGATTTGTTCATCGGGCGTTGAGGTCCATTCTGCAATGAAATCCACCAAGACTCTGCTATGGATTGTCGGGGTACTTTCAAACTTCAACCCAAAGCTCGACAACTCCAAGGCCCATTCCACAATCCTTCCGGTTGCATATGGGTTGTGCAGTATCCGTTGCAATAGGAGGCGGGTGACGATAGTGATCTCGTGAGCTTGGAAGTAATGATGCAACTTCCTCGAGGCCATAAGGAGGCCGAAGAGAAATTTCTGCACACCTGAGTACCTCGACCTAGCCCCCTGCAAGAGGGAGCTGACAAAGTAAACCAGGTGCTGCATCATCTTCTTCTTATGCACCACTTCACTTGATTGTGCGGGAACTGCCCCGATGGCGTCGGACTCTGCCGGGGGCCTTGCCTTGCCGGCACCAGGCCCTGCTGGGGGAATTCTGGCTTGCCATCCGCCGGTCCTGCAATCGCCACTGCCTCCTCGTCGACCTCCCTCTGTGCCACCAGTGCGGTGCTGACCACTTGATTCGTTGCCGCTAGATACAGCAGCAATGACTCTTGTGGTTTAGGTGCAACCAGTATTGCCGTGGAGCAAAGGTATTTGTTCAGATCCTGCAACGCCGCCGCGGCCTCTAGGGTCCACTCTATTGGGCCTGCTTTCTTCAAGATTTTGAAAAAGAGGAGGGCAAGCTCGGCGGACTTGGAGATGAATCGGGTCATGGCGGCAACGCAGCAAGTGAGCCGATGCACGTCCTTGATCCGCTTGGGCGCCTCAATCTGTTCAATAGCCTTGATTTTGTCAGGGTTTGCCTCGATCCCGCGCTGTGACATGATAACCCACAAGTATAGGGGATCACAATAGTTTTCGAGGGTAGAGAATTTGAGGGAGTCCTGGACTAGAGGGTGTCCGGATAGCTGAACTATCATCATCGCCCGGACTCCAAGACTATGAACATACAAGATTGAAGACTTCGTCCCGTGTCCGGATGGGACTTTCCTTGGCGTGGAAGGCAAGCTTGGCGATACGGATATGTCGATCTCCTACCATTGTAACCGACTCTATGTAACCCTAGCCCTCTCCGGTGTCTATATAAACCGGATGGCTTTAGTCCGTAGGACAACATCAATTACAACAATCATACCATAGGCTAGCTTCTAGGGTTTAGCCTCCTTGATCTCATGGTAGATCTACTCTTGTAATACCCACATCATCAATATCAATCAACCAGGACGTAGGGTTTTACCTCCATCAAGAGGGCCCGAACCTGGGTAAAACATCGTGTCCCTTGTCTCCTGTTACCATCCGCCTAGACGCACAGTCCGGGACCCCCTACCCGAGATCCGCCGGTTTTGACACCGACATTGATGCTTTCACTGAGAGTTCCTCTGTGTCGTCACCGATAGGCTCGATGGCTCCTTCAATCATCAACAACGACGCGGTCCAGGGTGAGACTTTTCTCCCTGGACAGATCTTCGTATTTAGCGGCTTTGCCCTGCGGGCCAATTCGGTTGGCCATATGGAGCAGATCGAAAGCTACGCCCCTGGCCGTCAGGTCAGATTTGGAAGTCTTAACTTCACAGCTGACATCCGCGGAGACTTGGTATTCAACGGATTCGAGCCACAGCCGAGCACGCCGCACTGTCACGATGGGCATGATTTAGCTCTGCTGCCGGACAGTGCCCTGGAGGCCGCACACGAATCCGCTCCGACCCTCGATTCAGAGCCGACTGTGCAGACCGAGGACGGATGGTCAGACACCGCCTCGGGGGCTGCAACCTCTACGGCGATAGAGCCGAATACCGACCTTGTCCCTTCTAAAGCTCGCGACTCCAAGGTGCCGGACTCCTTGCCGGACTCCGAACCTCCCGCGCCCCCACCAATCGAATCCGATTGGGCGCCGATAATGGAGTTCGCCGCCGCGGACATCTTTCAACACCCACCTTTTGGCGACGTTCTAAGCTCGCTAAAATATCTCTCGTTATCAGGAGAGCCCTGGCCGGACTGCGGTCAGGACGGTTGGGATGCGGACGACGAAGAAATTCAAGACCCACCCAACACCCACTTAGTAGCCGTTGTCGATGATCTAACCGACATGCTAGACTTCGACTCCGAAGGCATCGACGGTATGGACGACGATGCCGGAGACAACCAAGAACCAGCGCCTACTGGGCACTGGAAAGCCACCTCGTCATATGACATATACATGGTGGATATCCCAAAGGATGGGAATGGCGAAGGAACGGCGGAGGAAGGCCCCTCCAAGAAACAGCCCAAGCGCTGGCGTCAGTGGCGCCGCTCTAAATCCCGCCACAGCAAGAATGGCGATTCCGGCACCGGAGATAATAATACCCCAGACAGTGCCGAAGACAACCCCCTCCAGCAAGATTCAGCGCAGGAGGACGGAGATGCCAGCCCTCACGAGAGGGCGGCAGACGAAGAGGTAGAGGACGATAGCTACATGCCTCCCTCTGGAGACGAGGCAAGCCTCGACGACGACGAATTTCTCGTGCCTGAGGATCCCGTCGAACAAGAGTGTTTTAAACGCAGGCTTATGGCCATGGCAAACAGCCTCAAGAAAAAGTAGCAACAGCTTAGAGCTGATCAGGATCTGCTAGCCGACAGATGGACGGAAGTCCTGGCGGCCGAAGAGCATGAGCTCGAACGCCCCTCCAAAAGCTACCCCAAACGCAAGTTGCTCCCCCGATTAGAGGAGGAGGCATATAAACCTGCATCACCAGAGCACAATACGGCTGACCGGCTACCTCGTGGCCGCGACAGAGAGGCCTCTAGGCCCTTCATTAGAACCGTCCCCCGGCATCGCTCGAACAGCACAAGGCCACAGGGGAATGCTCCGGACTTGCGAGATATATTTTAGGATAAGGCAAGACAATCAAGATCGATCTATGGATCGCGTGGGCGCCCCATAATACGTGACGACAACCGTCGCGCCAGACACAGTATGTCCGGCCGGGCAGAACACAATAGACAAAGCTCATTGGAGCTTCGTCGCGATATATCCCAATACAGAAGCGCCGCACACCCATTATGCTTCACAGACGAAGTAATGGATCATCAAATCCCCGAAGGGTTTAAACCCGTGAATATCGAATCCTACGACAGCACAACAGACCCCGCGGTTTGGATCGAAGACTATCTCCATCATATCCACATGGCCCGCGGTGACGATCTTCACGCCATCAAATACCTCCCACTCAAGCTTAAAGGACCAGCTCGGCATTGGCTTAACAGCTTGCCAGCAGAATCAATTGCATGTTGGGAGGACCTGGAAGCTGCATTCGTTGATAACTTCCAGGGCACGTATGTGCGGCCACCAGACGCCAACAACCTAAGCCACATAATTCAGCAGCTAGACGAATCGGCCAGACAATTCTGGACACAGTTCTTAACTAAGAAAAATCAAATTGTCGACTGTTCAGATGCGGAGGCCCTAGCGGCCTTCAAACATAACATCCGCGATGAGTGGCTTGCCCGGCACCTAGGACAGGAAAAGCCGAAATCCATGGCAGCCCTCACATCACTCATGAACCGCTTCTGCGCAGGAGAGGACAGCTGGCTAGCTCGCAGCAACAACCTCAGCAAAAATTCTGGCAGTCTGGATACCAAGGATCGCAATGGCAGGTCGCGTCGCAACAAGAATAAATGCCGCATTAACGGCGACAACAATGAGGATACGGCAGTCAAAGCCGGATTCAGAGGCTCCAAACCCGGTCAGTGGAAGAAGCCATTCAAAAGAACTACTACGGGTCCGTCCAATTTGGACCGAATACTCGATCGCTCGTGCCAGATACACGGCACCCCCGAAAAGCCAGCCAACCACACCAACAGGGACTGTTGGGTATTCAAGCAGGCAAGCAAGCTAATTGCCGAAAACAATGACAAGGGGCTGCATAGAGATGACGAAGAAGAGACCCGACCGCCGAACAATAGAGGACAGAAGGGTTTTCCCCCACAAGTGCGCATGGTAAATATGATATACGCAACCCACATACCCAAGAGGGAGCGGAAGCGTGCACTCAAGGACGTATACGCGATGGAGCCAGTCGCCCCGAAGTTCAACCCATGGTCCTCCTGCCCGATCACTTTTGATCGAAGGGACCACCCCACCAGCATCCGTCACGGCGGATTCGCCGCATTGGTTTTAGACCCGATCGTCGATGGATTTCACCTCACCAGAGTCCTGATGGAGGGCGGCAGCAACCTGAACCTGCTTTATCAGGACACAGTGCGCAAGATGGGCATAGACCCCTCCAGGATTAAACCCACAAAGACGACCTTCAAAGGTGTCATACCAGGTGTAGAGGCCAATTGTATGGGCTCAGTCACACTGGAAGTGGTCTTTGGATCCCCGGATAACTTCCGAAGCGAGGAGTTAATCTTCGACATAGTTCCGTTCCGCAGCGGCTATCATGCTCTACTCGGACGGACTGCGTTTGCAAAGTTCAACGCGGTGCCGCACTACGCATACCTCAAGCTCAAGATGCCAGGCCCTCGAGGAGTCATCACGGTCAACGGAAACACCGAGCGCTCCCTCCGAACGGAGGAACATACAGCGGCTCTCGCGGCAGAAGTACAAGGCAGCCTCTTAAGGCAATTCTCGAGTTCGGCCGCTAAGCGACCGGACACGGCCAAACGCGCCCGAAGTAACCTACAACAAGACCACCTGGCGCGTTACGAGCACGCGTAGCCATGCGGCCCCAACCCCAGCCCCCGCAAGATCGCAAGACTGGTCCTTCGGGTACATCATTACGCTCTGGAGATACCATGGGCACAGGGGAAGGGGCACGACCACGACAGGCCCAGAATGCGGCTCAACCACATCAGGGGCTCCCAAGCGTGTCATTTCCTTTTTTTTCTTTTTTTTACCCACAGGACTCCGTTCACCAGAGGTCCTGTCCAGCAGTAGACCGGCCGAACTCACGATTCAACAGCCAGGGAAGGAGAAAGACTGCGACGAATATCCCGGTGGTCTCCCTTACGAACATTCAAACTGTTTTATACACCACTCCGCAGCCTACCCCTGGAGGGGGACATGTTTAATAGTCCCATCCCTTGCTTATCGCACTATTTGTATCGTTCTGCATTCTTAGCAATACTTCTTGAGTAAAACAATGCAACACCTTTTTGCTTATAATTACATTTCTTTCTTATACATATGTTCATTTGCGACATGTCGCATCCGTACACTTTGGTACGGCTAAAAACACCAGGGGCTTATGTTCCCCACATTATGGTGCGATAAGTCCGAACACTTTCACAAGTGCGGCACCCCGAACTTATAGCATTATATGCATCAGCTCCGAATCATGTATTGGGTCAATAGTTGGGTTTGCCCGGCTCCCATGTTTTGGTACCTTACGTTCTGTTGTATCGGCTAAGGTAGCGCTGGGAGAACCACTGCGATTGCGCCCCAGTTGAGCTGGGTTAACGCCTCAGTGGAGAAAGCTAAAATTGACTGTCATGATGAGGCGAGAGCCGGTCGCTGTTCGAGAGGTTTTTTCGAGTCCCTAAGGACTTATGCCGCTTAGAGCGAAGAACCGGCTTTGTCCGGCCCAGGCATGGATAGCGCCCCAAATTCGGCCTTCCGTACACTAGGGGCTTCGCCGAAATTTAAAATTATGGAATTCTGTGGCTAAGTGAGAGTGTTCAAGCATTATAAGTCCGGTTGCCTAGTTCGTTGTGTTGAGCGCCTCCCTAGATGGACCCAAATATGGGAACAAGAGTGCTCAAATTTATCCCGAACACCCCAGCACTCGTGGCATGGGGGCTGAAGCCAACGACTTCCCATCTCTCAGATTTGATAAACAGCCGCACAGAAGGTAATATTTTAAATCAACAAACGTTGCTTAGCGCATATGAATGAAGTTTTCTACGCACATGATAACAAAACACGAGTCTACTCAAATATTACATTATTGGAGCACTCACCCGCAATAGTGCGGGAACCCTTCAGGACACTCTTGTAATACATCTCAGGCGTGCGATACTCCTTGCCCGGTAGTGGCGCATCCGTCACAAGCTTCTCAGCATCCATCTTGCCCCAGTGCACCTTAGCACGGGCAAGGGCCCTACGGGCACCTTCAATACAGGCGGATCTCTTGATGACCTCAACCCATGGACAAGCATCCACGAACCGCCGCACCAGGCCGAAGTAGCTCCCAAGCATGGCATCATTGGGCCACAGCCGAACTATGAGGCCCTTCATGGCCTGTTCGGCCACCTTGTGGAGCTCGACCAGCTGCTTCAGCTGGTCGCTAAGGGGCACCGGATGTCCGGCCTCAGCATACTGAGACCAGAAGACCTTCTCCGTCGAGCTCCCCTCCTCGGCACTATAGAAAGCGGCAGCATCGGACACGCTGCAGGGCAGATCTGCGAACGCTCCTGGAGAGCTCCGAATTCGGGTAAGTAACACGTAATCCACATTCACATGCTTGCTTTGCATGAAAAATGCCTTACCCGATGCTATTTTCTTCAACGCCTCAATTTCCTGGAGGGCCTTGTAGGCTTCGGCCTTAGCGGCTTTGGCACTCTCAAGAGCCGATGCAAGCTCGGACTCTCGAGTCTTCGAGTCACGCTCCAAACCCTCATGTTTTTCCATGAGAGCCTGGAGCTCTTGCCGTACCTCCGCCACCCGCGCCTCCTGCTTCTCTCGCTCGGTGCGCTCCGCGACCGCATTTCATTCGGCCACGGACACCGCCTCCTTCAGGGTTGCCACCTCGTTTGTAGCCCCTGCAAATACCACGTTATCCTTGTCATTCTTTTTGCAACCAAATCCTTTTCTGTAAGGTACAACTTTAATAAGGTGCTACTCACCTTCTTTGTCCTCGAGCTGCTTCTTGGCACGGCCGAGCTCGTTCTCGCACCGCTCGAGGTTTTGCTTCAAAGCATTGACCTCCGCAGTCAGTGCGGCAGAGGTCAGTAGCGTAGCCTGAAATCCCATATCGACATATTTTTTATGACTCCTGCGTATATCTTTTTAGATCCTTAGTCCGACTTTTTCTTTCCAAACACCGAACCGAGCATCAGGGGCTACTGTCTACGCAGTACTATTTTACATATATTAATACTCTTACCTCAAAGCCTGATAGAAGGCTGCTGCAGGCTTCGGTCAGCCTGCTTTTGGCGAGCTGGACCTTCTGAATCACCGCACTCATGATAGTGCGGTGTTCCTCCTCGATGGAAGCGCCGTTGAGCACCTCCAGCAAGTTATCCGGAGCCTCTGCTTGGACGGAGGCCACCGGCGCCACGGTCTTGCCCTTCTTTCGAAGGGACCGCCCGCCGGACTCCGGAACCACTGCAGGTTCCGGTGCGGAGTCCGACACGAAGTCAGGGAGGTCGCCCTATGCCACCTCCGGGTCCTCCTCCTCCGGATGAGTCCCTCTCTGGGATCCCACCTCGACGTCGTCAGCGTCGCGGGGAGAGGAGGCGGTCGGAAGTGAAGTGTTGTTCACATCCGATGAACCCAAGGACACGCTCGACGAAGCAGGAAGATCGTCCTTGGGCGGACTGCAGGGTTGTATGCGGCATTAGAAAGACACCAAGTGGCAAAAAGAAAAATCATGAAGTCATTCGGGAGTCCGGATACTTACGATCTCGCTAGGGGCTTGGCCCTTGGAGGCCAATCCTCATCGTCGTCTCCAGCGTTGGCGGAACAGTCCTGGGGAAGAGTCCTTCCCTTCTTGGACCCTTCGGCCTCCCTAGCTAGGGAGGCCTTCCTTTTCTTCCCTCACCCCGCTGGGGGAGAGACCTTCTTCTCCTCCTCGTCCTCGGCGGCGGAGTCCGCCTCGGAGTCATCGGACACCTGAAAACAGGAACTCTTTCGAGTGCCCGTGGCCTCCTTCTTGGCCTTCTTCTCCGGCACCACATGGGTTGCCAGAACCAGTAGCCCCGCTAGACGGGCATCCACTAGGTCTTCTGGCAAGGGGGCCAGACAGATAGTCTGCTCGGCCTTCTTCAGCCAGTCCTATCAAAGGAAAGGGAGTTTAGATCCCGCATAGAGTCAAACTATGGAAAACAAGTGTCCCGTAAAGGGTAAAATCATTTACCTTGTCAGCTTGATGCTGCGAGCGAAATCCGCGATCTTCGGTAGCGGATGCGGGAGCCTCGGCACCCTTAAAAAGCACCTTCCAGGCATCTTCGTACCTAGTGTCAAAGAGCCCGCTCAAGGTTCGGTGTTGAGCCGGATTGAACTCCCATAATTTAAAGGCCCGTTGTTGGCACGGGAGGATCCGACGGATGAGCATGACCTGGACTACGTTGACATGCTTGAGTTTCTTGTCCACCAGCTTCTGGATGCAGGCTTGGAGTCCAGTCAGCTCCTCCGAATCACCCCAAGACAGGCCACTCTCCTTCCAAGAGGTGAGCCGTGTGGGGATACCAGATCTGAATTCGGGGGCCGCTGCCCATTTAGGGTCACGCGGCTCGGTGATATAGAACCACCCCGATTGCCACCCCTTGATGGTTTCCACGAAGGCTCCCTCGAGCCAAGTAACGTTGGGTATCTTTCCCACCATGGCGCCTCTGCATTCCGCTTGATTCCCCTTCACGACCTTCGGCTTGACATTGAAGATCTTGAGCCACAAGCCGAAGTGGGGCTGGATGCAGAGGAAGGCCTCGCACACGACGATAAACGCCGAGATGTTGAGGATGAAATTCGGGGCCAGATCATGGAAATCCAGGCCGTAGTAGAACATGAGCCCTCGGACAAAGGGGTGAAGTGGGAAGCCCAGTCCGCGGAGGAAATGGGGAAGGAATACCACCCTCTCATGGGGCCTGGGGGTGGGGATGAGCTGCCCCTTTTCGGGGAGCCGGTGCGCGATGTCGCTGAACAGGTATCCAGCGCCGCGCAGCCTCTCGATGTACCCCTCCGTAAGAGAGGAGGCCATCCACTTGCCTCCCGCTCCGGACATGGCTGGAGAAGGTCGAGGTGAGATGTGCGGGCTTGGGCGCTGGAGCTCGAGGTGCGCGGAGATGGATAAGCAAAGGAGGAAGAAGGCGTAGGTAAAAAGGTGGATCCTTATCCCCTTATATATGAGCGGACGAAGCTATGCGTCCCCACCAGCCTGGTAAAACTCGCTTTGCTCCCAAGCGCCGCAATCAATGGCGCGGTTGGGTTACCCACGTCCGTATTGATGAGAATCCCGGAATAAGGGGAACACGATCTCTGCTTCGACAAGACGTGCCAAGGAAACCGCTTCGCTAAAGGCGCTGAGGCGGTATAATTAAAACGATTCAAGTAAAAGCTTAGTTGTGATGTAGTGTCACGCCACGGAATACGTCAGCAGATTGAACTTGTGTACATATTATTCTCTCTACAGTGGAATGTGGAATTTAATTTGCAGAGCCGGACACTATCCTGGTGTTCACAATCTTCTACAAAGTATTCGGAGAAGGAACCCGCCTTGCAATGCCGAAGACAATATGCGCGCCGGACTCGTCGTCATTGAAGCCTGGTTCAGGGGCTACTGAGGGAGTCCTGGACTAGGGGGTGTCCGGATAGCCGAACTATCATCATCGACCGGACTCCAAGACTATGAAGATACAAGATTGAAGACTTCGTCCCGTGTCCGGACGGGACTTTCCTTGGCGTGGAAGGCAAGCTTGGCGATACGGATATGTGGATCTCCTACCATTGTAACCGACTCTATGTAACCCTAGCCCTCTCCGGTGTCTATATAAACCAGATGGCTTTAGTCCGTAGGACAACAACAATTACAACAATCATACCATAGGCTAGCTTCTAGGGTTTAGCCTCCTTGATCTCGTGGTAGATCTACTCTTGTAATACTCACATCATCAATATCAATCAAGCAGGACGTAGGGTTCTACCTCCATCAAGAGGGCCCGAACCTGGGTAAAACATCGTGTCCCTTGTCTCCTGTTACCATCCGCCTAGACGCACAGTCCGGGACCCCCTACCCGAGATCCGCCGGTTTTGACACCGTCAGTATTCAACCCAAATTTATTGATTCGACACAAGGGGAGCCAAAGAATATTCTCAAGTATTAGCAGTTGAGTTGTCAATTCAACCACACCTGGATAACTTAGTATCTGCAGCAAAGTATTTAGTAGCAAAGTAATATGGAAGTAACGGTAACAGTAGCAAAAGTAATATTTTTTGGTTTTGCAGTGATTGTAACGGTAGTAACGGAAAAGTAAATAAGCGAAGAACAATATGTGAAAAGCTCGTAGGCATTGGATCGGTGATAGAGAATTATGTCGGATGCAGTTCATCATGTAACAATCATAACATAGGGTGACACATAACTAGCTCCAATTCATCAATGTAATGTATGCATGTATTCCGAATATAGTCATACGTGCTTATGGAAAAGAACTTGCATGACATCTTTTGTCCTACCCTCCCGTGGAAGCGGGGTTCTAGCGGAAACTAAGGGATATTAAGGCCTCCTTTTAATAGAGTACCGGACCAAAGCATTAACACATAGTGAATACATGAACTCCTCAAACTACGGTCATCATCGAGAGTGGTCCCGATTATTGTCACTTCGGGGTTGCCGGATCATAACACATAGTAGGTGACTATAGACTTGCAAGATAGGATCAAGAAATCACGTATATTCATGAAAGCATAACAGGTTCAGATTTGAAATCATGGCACTCGGGCCCTAGTGACAAGCATTAAGCATAGCAAAGTCATAGCAACATCAATATCAGAACATAGTGGATACTAGGGATCAAACCCTAACAAAACTAACTCGATTATATGATAAATCTCATCCAACCCATCACCGTCCAGCAAGCCTACGACGGAATTACTCACGCACGGCGGTGAGCATCATGAAATTGGTGATGGAGGATGGCTGATGATGACGATGGCGATGGATTCCCCTCTCCGGAGCCCCGAATGGACTCTAGATCAGCCCTCCCGAGAGAGTTTAGGGCTTGGCGGCGGCTCCGTATCGTAAAACACGATGAATCTTTCTCTCTAATTTTTTTCTCCCCGAACACGAATATATGAAGTTGGAGTTGAGGTCAGTGGAGCTCCAAGGGGCCCACGAGGCAGGTGCGCGCACAAGGGGGGTACGACGCGCCCCCCACCCTCGTGCCCAGGGTGTGGGCCCCTGACATTGATTCTTTCGCCAATATTTTTTATATTTTCCACCGTGAAGTTTCAGGTCATTTTGAGAACTTTTGTTTCTGCACATAAATAACACCATGGCAATTCTGCTGAAAATAGCGTCAGTCCGGGTTAGTTCCATTCAAATCATGCAAGTTAGAGTTCAAAACAAGGGCAAAAGTGTTTGGAAAAGTAGATACGATGGAGACGTATCAACTCCCCCAAGCTTAAATCTTTGTTTGACCTCAATAAATTCAGTTGATAAACTGAAAGTGATAAAGAAAAACTTTTACAAACTCTATTTGCTCTTGTTGTTGTAAATATGTAAAGCCAACATTCAAGTTTTTAGCAAAGATTATGAACTAACCATATTCACAATAACATTTAGGTCTCATGTTTACTCATATCAATGGCATAATCAACTAGCGAGCAATAATAATAAATCTCAGATGACAACACTTTCTCAAAACAATCATGATATTATATAACAAGATGGTATCTCGCTCACCCTTTCTGAGACCGCAAAACATAAATGCAGAGCACCTTTAAAGATCAAGGACTAACTAGACATTGTAATTCATGGTAAAAGAGATCCAATCATAGTCATACCCAATATAAACTAATAGTAATGGATGCAAATGACGGCAGTGCTCTCCAGCTGGTGTTTTTTAATAAGAGGGTGATGACTCAACATAAAAGTAAATAGATAGGCCCTTCGCAGAGGGAAGCAGTGAGTTGTAGATGTCCCAGAGCTCGGTTTTGAAACAGAGATAAGTAATATCTTGAGCGGCATACTTTCATTGTCAACATAACAACCAAGAGATGGCGATATCTTCCATGCTACACACATTATCGGCGGTTCCCAAACATAATGGTAAAGTTTATACTTCCCCTCCACCAACAAGCATCAATCCATGGCTTGCTCGAAAAAACGAGTGCCTCCAACAAGCAACAGTCCCAGGAGGAGTTTTGTTTGCAATTATTTTGATTTGATTTGCATAAAGCATGGGACTGGGCATCCCGGTGACCAGCCGTTTTCTCGTGAGTGAGGAACGGAGTCCACTCCTCTTGAGAATAACCCGCCTAACATGGAAGATATGGACAGCCCTAGTTGATACATGAGCTATTCAAGCATACAAAACCGAATTTCATTTGAAGGTTTAGAGTTTGGCACATACAAATTTACTTCGAACAGCTGGTAGATACCGCATATAGGAAGGTATAGTGGACTCATATGGAACAACTTTGGGGTTTAAGGGATTGGATGCATGATAACCCACAAGTATAGGGGATCGCAACAGTTTTCGATAAGTAAGAGTGTCAAACCCAACGAGGAGCTAAAGGTAGAACAAATATTCCCTAAAGTTCTATCGACCACCGATACAACTCTACGCACGCTTAACGTTCGCTTTACCTAGAACAAGTATAAAACTAGAAGTACTTTGCAGGTGTTTTCGGATAAGCTTGCAAGAAAGTAAAGAGCACGAAAATAAAACTAGGGGCTGTTTATATAAAGACACAACTAAAGTAAATATAGCGAGTGTGGAAAAGTGATGGTAGGTGTGGCGAAATTGACCCTAAAGCAATTGACTATTTTACTAGACCAACGGCAAGTATCATGTGGGAGAGGCCACTGCTAGCATGTCATCCCTTACTTGGAATTTTATGCACTTATGATTGGAACTATTAGCAAGCATCCGCAACTACTAACGTTCATTAAGGTAAAACCCAACCATAGCATTAAGATATATTGGTCCCCCTTCAATCCCGTATGCATCAATTTCTATGCTAGGTTGAAGCTTCTCTCACTCTTGCCCTCCAATACATAGTCCTATCAACATACAACTAACCCTATGGTGTGATCCACGCGCGCGCTCATATGAATAATATTGGCATGAAACAATCAAAAATTATAGATACGATGGAGACCTATCAGCATCCCCAAGCTTAATTCCTGCTCGTCCTCGACTAGGTAAATGATAAAAAATAATAATTTTTGATGTGGAATGCTACCTAGCATAATCTTGATCATATGTCTAATCATGGCATGAATATTAAGACACGAGTGATTCAAAGCAATAGTCTATCATTTGACATAAAAACAATAATACTTCGAGCGTACCAATAAAGCAATCATGTCTTTTCAAAACAACAAGGCCAAAGCAAGCTTATCCCTACAAAATCATACAGTTTGGCCATGCTTCATTTTCGTCACACAAAATGCCCCCATCATGCACAACCCCGATGACAAGCCGAGCGATTGGTTCATACTTTTTAACGCGCTTCAGCTTTTTCAACCCTCACGCAATACATGAGTGGAAGCCATGGATATAGTACTATAGGTGGAATAGAATATAATGATGGAGGTTATATGGAGAAGACAAAAAAGGAGGAAGTCTCACATCGACGCGGCTAATCAACGGGCTATGGAGATGCCCATTGACGGTGTCCTGGACTAGGGGGTACTCACCACGTCGTCCCCCAATCGGTTAGATTGGGCCGAGGACCCCCAGGGCCGTATACTCATGGGACAGTCCGGACAGCTGCCGCATACAAGGAAGAATCAACAAGACTTGGCGATCAAGACAAGGACTCCTCCCCCACCGGCGTATTCGGCTAGGACTCTTGTTATCCTAGGCCTCTGGTGCATTATATAAACCAGGGCCAGGCTAGTCGACAGATATACAACAATCATACCATAGGCTAGCTTCTAGGGTTTAGCCTCTCTGATCTCGTGGTAGATCAACTCTTCTAATACCCACATCATCAATATCAATCAAGCAGGACGTAGGGTTTTACCTCCATTAAGAGGGCCCGAACCTGGGTAAAACATCGTGTCCCTTGCCTCCTGTTACCATTGATCCTAAGACGCATTGCTTGGGACCCCCTACCCGAAATCCGCCGGTTTTGACACCGACATTGGTGCTTTCATTGAGAGTTCCGCTATGTGATCGGCGAAAGGATCAATGGCTCGACATCAGGTCAACTGCGACGTCGACTTCTTCGTCACCAGTTCGGCTGGTCACCTTGGCTTGACCCAGGACTGCGCCCTACCTCCGATCGTCATGTTCGGATGAGGGTCTTCATCAACACCAACTCCGATCTCTATCAAGATAATGGAGGAGTCATCCATGGAGCTCGGGGGCTCTACGTCAACATTGCTCTCAGGCGACCGTGCTGTTTTTCTGGACAGCAAACTTGCATCCGCCGTGACCGCCTCCTCGAGCGTCGCTTTGACGATTGCTTCGGTGGAATTGTGCGGAATTGAGTCTACAACAACCCTGGAAAATTTCGTCGAGTTCCGATGGAGGAATCTCCGGCAATCTCCGATATACCGGAGCCCTGTTGAATCTCGACGAGAATCCGGACGAGTTTAGGGCGTGGTATCCAGTGTCTAGCTCGGATGTCTTTTGGAGGATCCAACCATTGATTTTCTCCGGAATTCCCTTATCTACCAGCTGCCAAAAATTCAGCTCGATCCGACCGTCCAAACTCCGGGAAACTTCCGATTAGTGCATCACTTTTTGGATCTGTTTTCTGCGCGAAAACGAATCCGACCCGAGTTCGTCTTTTTTATGAACGGGATTTCGGATATCCTTTTTGAAGGAAGTTTTGTATGGGGTATTGTGTTTTGTTCCCGAACACATCCCACTAACTTTAAAATCTTTTGAACATGATCTTCAACATGATGCTGGTGTCAAACCAGTCCGGCAATATTGCTCCACGGCTGCCGACCTGCGCTAGACACGTCGTCACTTTGTTGAGCCAAGCTCAACTTCTTCGGATCATCATCTTGGCAAGCCGAACAAGAGTCCGGCATCGCGAAGGATAAATCATCACCAACATCGCCGCCCCACCGATTACACGGAGCGGCCATACCGGCATCGCCGCACGGTCGCTTCATCAAGCCGGCATCGACCACGTCACGACCTGCATCGGCAGGGCCGCACTATTGCCTCTTCAAGCTGGTGTCCATCACGCCGACCTACTTCGACATCTCGGCTGGACAGGCGGCTTCGCCATCCCTTCATCAACCTACTCCGGACACTTCGGCGCCACTAGCCAACCAGGCATGGGTGCGTGGATCGAGTCCCAATTTTGGGAATCACCTTCCTTCGGATTGCTACAACAAATAAACCAGGTGCTATTAATCCTAGTATTTCTTTTTGCTTGTTTGGGTTAATTTTTCCCAAGGAATTATTACTCTGGTTAGTCCATCATATGTACACTGGTCTATCAAATAGTGGCCGCATTATCGACGGTCGCATGATGGTTCGGTCAGTTTCCGTACATAGTCCGGCGAACGCCGCATCCGGAACTCGGACCGACCTGTGAATCCAGGCTTTGCCACGCCTTTATTGCATTACGCCGATGATCTGCATCGACATCGACTTCGGCGCCAGGCCATATTTCTTTTATTACTCACTTTGCATAAATTATTTATTATGCAACGATTTGTTTTTTTACTATTATCTTTGGTTTGCACTATTTTTTGTGCACAGGAAAATGATCCAGCCGGACTATATTCTTTGACGTCACCTCGGTAGGACGGGGGGGCTTCGTCAACACTTCATTACCCCATGCCAGGGACTTCGGCATCACTCTGCCGTCCTGCATTGACCATGCTATGTCACCACTTCATAGTGCCGAGCTATTTGCTCCGCCACCTCGGGACCGGCTTGGGGGACGGAACCTTGTCCCGCATCAAGCTCGGACCGCATCGTCAATACCGAACACATTAACCAGCTAAGTTGCCTTCATGCTCAAAGTTTTAACATTTCTAACTTGTGTTCGGTTCGACCAAGCATTATACTTTCTCGGGAAAAAGTTGCTTATCTTCCTTGTCGAAACTTTGTTCGCACACACTTGATGCGCTACCCGCGCTCATTATACCTGGGGGCTTCTTTAACAGAAGCTTATTAATTCGGGCTTTATGCCCAACACATGTGTCACACTTCCGCATGTACCTTTTATTCACCATTATATCCATCGATATGACTTAAGTTTTGGCCAAGCTGGGTTGCCTGGCTCCTGTGCTTACCCCTACGTTCCCGATTGTTCGGCTAGGTGGTAAAGGGAGCACCTCTGCGATTGTTACTGCCGTGTTAGCCGGATGTGTACCTCAGACTGGGTGAAGCCGAAAGCTAGCGTTCTTAAGGGAATACTCGGTCGGTGAACTAAAAGATGATTTCTTACCTATTTATTTACCTGCCCCCAGATGTTTTTATGCTCTTTTCGCAGTCCGGACATGCACTTTAGGGCATGCCTCCCAGGGAAAGGAACCCCTAACGGAACTATTCTCCCTGGAAGATGTTTCTTACTAACCATGTAATATAACATAACTAGTTGGGCACTTGTCTGATAAAGCACTAATGACCCCTACGCCTGGTCTCCACGCATGCCTCGGTTTTATAACCGCGAGGGTATTCGGACACACTCCGGACTATTGGGTCCAGAGGTTGAAGCGAAAAGGTCCGCTACGACAAACGATCTACAATCCGGCTAGAAGGCATTCTACATGTCACCTTACATTATCAACTTTTACCCAAGTCACTTGGGGGCTCTTATGTTTATTTGAGCCGTTTCATACTAAGTGTTTCTCTTCCTAGCCGTTGCAAAGTTTTTATTATTATTTATCACTCCTTTTTTCGACACAAGTGTGCAGTCACTAGCTAGGGAGCCCAATTTCTCTCTCAAAGCCGCTAGAGTTTAGTTTGCTAAACTGGCCTAGTAAGAAGTACTCCGCCTTCGGGATAGGAGGTTGAAGCCGTAGGCTGACCCGCTTGGAGTTTTGAGATAGGATGTGTCATGTTAAAGCACGGCAGAAGCACCCTTTTTCTCTAAAGTCCAATATTCGGATTGGCACCGAACACTTGATCTAGTTCGGACATTAATCTTTTGAATAAGTTTTTTAGCTTTTCGAGCCCATGGCACTTTTAGACTATTTGTGTGTTTTCAGCACAAGTCTCACAGTGCAACGCCGGACACCTTTTGAGATTCGGCAAAAACATTTTCGGGTATTGCTATATATGCATCAGTTTCGAATTGTGTCTTCGGTCAATAGTTGGGTTGCCCGGCTCCCGCGCTTGCCTCCTATGTTCCGCTTTGTTTGGCTAGGTGTGCAAAGGGAGAACCACTGCGATTGTGCTTCCAGCTCGCATGGTCAAGCACCTTAGTGGAGAAAGCCGAAAACTGACTGTCACAATAGGTGTAAACTGGTCAGCGATCCGATGACTATATTAAATGACGGGCCATTCATTGGCCGAAATGTTTCCGGCTTGACCTCGACTGTCGCCGAACACTATCGGGGGCTATTAACTGGCCTCCCAAACTAAATCCTCGATATTTTGCTCTTACATTGGAGCAGAGGTTTCATGATCATGCTTAGCATGACAACCCAAAGAAAGGAACCGATAGCGGGACTATTTTCTTTGGAAGACATTTCTTCTGTTAAACAGTAATATAACATGTCTCTCCGCGTACCTTTGTTTATAAAACCGTATGGCCAGATTGCCTTGTTTGTTGTAAATCTTTGCCCTCATAAAGCCTTTATAAAGTAGGACAAACACTCCTCGGCTATTAACCGAGGAGGTGGAAGCCGATGGTCGGTCAACAAAGTTTTGTACAATGCGGATCCGAGCATTAATGACGTAAAGTACTTGGATACATAGTCATTACACATAATTTGTGATTTTACTATGGATATCGATCCTTAATTCGGCCTCCCGTGCCCGCATTAAGGCTCGGGGGGCTACTGGGCTTTGGGCTTATTATTTATACAAATATTAAAGGGGCACATCGATCCCCTGATCTGGTATTGCCACCCAACCAGTGTCTCGGGGGCTACTGCATTGCCTGTTCTATGCAGAAAATTTTAAGTGCAATACAGTTTCCGAGGAGATTTTGATCCTCAGGTTGGTCGGCCGCACCCAACCCGAGTCTCGAGGACTGAGCACGCCGCTTCTTGTGTCCCGAAGTATTCTGCCGAGCTAGGACTTGATCCTCAGACCGATTTTGCAAATCAACATGAGTCTCAGCGGCTACGGGGATCAGCGGTCTTATGTCATCCTTCATGTGCATCTCGGGTTTTAGACCGATACCCACCTTGAGGGCTACTGGCACCAATCAAAAATATTGACAAAAATCGGCCCACATTCGGGGTGGTGCACCACCTCAGAAGTAGTCCGGCGTAAAGCTCGGGCGCTAGTGGCTGGCTCCATAGAGGGCACTTCCGGCGTTAGAGCTTGGATACATAGTCTGGCGTTAGAGCTGGGAAACAGTCCGGCATTGGTGCTCGGCTGCAAAAGATACCTCGAATGTAGTCCGGCGTTGGAGCTCGGACGCAAGAGGACGTTGCCGCCCGGGAACAACCTCAAACCCGAGGCATGGCATAAAAATAACAAGGCATTGATAAAGGCCGTAAACTTAAAGGGGCTCCTTGGATACCCAACATGTAAACTCGTCGAATGCATTTCGGCGATCCTCAAGATAGAAGATGAGAAGATTTGTTGAACCAGTTTTCAAGACTGGCAACCGAAGATGAAGAACAGTTCAGAAGAATCGAGGAGCGTCCCTCACTTGAAGACCGGTTCAGGGGGCTACTGATGGTGTCCTGGACTAGGGGTACTCACCACGTCGTCCCCCAATCGGTCAGATTGGGCCGAGGACCCCCAGGGTCGTATACTCATGGGCCAGTCCAGACAGCTGCCGCATACAAGGAAGAATCAACAAGACTTGGCGATCAAGACAAGGACTCCTCCCCCATCGGCGTATTCGGCTAGGACTCTTGTTATCCTAGGCCTCTGGTGCATTATATAAACCAGGGCCAGGCTAGTCGACAGATATACAACAATCATACCATAGGCTAGCTTCTAGGGTTTAGCCTCTCTGATCTCGTGGTAGATCAACTCTTGTAATACCCACATTATCAATATCAATCAAGCAGGACGTAGGGATTTACCTCCATTAAGAGGGCCCGAACCTGGGTAAAACATCGTTTCCCTTGCCTCCTGTTACCATTGATCCTAAGACGCACTGCTTGGGACCCCCTACCCGAGATCCGCCGGTTTTGACACCGACAGCCTTCAATTGATGTCAACGCGAGGAGTAGGGATTGCCATGCAACGGATGCACTAAGAGCTATAAGTGTATGAAAGCTCAACAAAAGAAACTAAGTGGGTGTGCATCCAACTTGCTTGCTCATGAAGACCTAGGGCATTTGAGGAAGCCCATCGTTGGAATATACAAGCCAAGTTCTGTAATGAAAATTCCCACTAGTATATGAAAGTGATAACTCAAGAGACTCTCTATATGAAGAACATGGTGCTACTTTGAAGCACAAGTGTGGTAAAAGGATAGTAACATTGCCCCTTCTCTCTTTTTCTCTCATTTTTTTATTTTCTCATTTTTTTTGGGCCTTCTCTTTTTTTGGCCTTTCTCTTTTTTTTATTTTTTATTGTTTTTTCGTCCGGAGTCTCATCCCAACTTGTGGGGGAATCGTAGTCTCCATCATCCTTTCCTCACTGGGGCAATGCTCTGATAATGATGATCATCACACTTTTATTTACTTACAACTCAATATTACAACTCGATATCTAGAACAAAGATATGACTCTATATGAATGCCTCCGGCGGTGTACCGGGATGTGCAATGATCTAGCGTAGCAATGACATCAAAAAACGGACAAGCCATGAAAACACCATGCTAGCTATCTTACGATCATGCAAAGCAATATGACAATGAATGCCCAAGTCATGTATATGATGGTAATGGAAGTTGCATGGCAATATATCTCGGAATGGCTATGGAAATGCCATGATAGGTAGGTATGGTGGCTGTTTTGAGGAAGATATAATGAGGATTATGTGTGACGGAGCGTATCGTAACATGGGGTTTGGATGCACCGGCGAAGATTGCACCAACTCTCGAGGTGAGAAAGGGCAATGCACAGTACCGAAGAGGCTAGCAATGATGGAAAGGTAAGAGTGCGTATAATCCATGGACTCACATTAATCATAAAGAACTCATATACTTATTGCAAAAGTTTATTAGCCCTCGAAGCAAAGTACTACTATGCCTGCCCCTAGGGGGATAGATTGGTAGGAAAAGGCCATCGCTCGTCCCCGACCGCCACTCATAAGGAAGACAATCAAAGAAACACCCCATGCTTCAAATTTGTCACACAATGGTTACCATACGTGCATGCTACGGGACTTGCAAACCTCAACACAAGTGTCTCTACGATCCACAACCACCCACTAGCATAACTCTAATATCACCATCTTTATATCGCAAAACTATTGCAAGGAATCAAACATATCATATTCAACGATCTACAAGTTTATGTAGGATTTTATGACTAACCATGTGAATGATCAGTTCCTGTCATCTCTCTAAATAGATATAAGTGAAGCAAGAGAGTTTAATTCTTTCTAAAAAAGATATGCCCAAACTCTAACAAATATAAGTGAAGCAAAAGAGCATTCTACAAATGGCGGTTGTCTATGTAAAGAGAAACAGGCAATCCAAACTTCAAATGATATAAGTGAAGCACATGAAGCATTCCATAAAGCCATACTCAAAAGATTTAAGTGAAGTGCATAGAGCATTCTATAAATCAACCAAGGAACATATCATACCAGCATGGTGCATAAAAGAAAAATAAAAACCTAATTGCAAAAGACGCTCCAAGACTTGCGCATAATGCATGAACGAAACGAATTCGAAAACATATTGATACTTGTTGAAGAAAGAGGGGATGCCTCCCCAGCATCCCCATGTTAGACGCTTGGGTCTCCTTGAATATTTACTTGGGGTGCCTCGGGCATCCCCAAGCTTGAGCTCTTGCCTCTCTTCCTTCTTCTCACATCGAGACCTTCTCGATTAGACACTACATCCACACAAAACTTCAACAGAAAACTCGGTAAGATCCGTTAGTATAATAAAGCAAATCACCACTCTAAGTACTCTTGCAAACCAATTCATATTTTGATTTTGCATTGTGTCTACTGTAATATAACTTTTTCATGGCTTAATCCACTGATATAAAATTATAGTTTCATCAAAACAAGCAAACTATGCATCAAAAACAGAATCTGTCTAAAACAGAACAGTCTGTAGCAATCTGAACATTCACCATACTTGCGATACTTTAAAAATTCTACCAAAATTAGGAAAAATAAACAATTTGTACAGAAAGACAGTGCAGAAAGAATCATAACCATTTGGCGTTCCAGTAAAACACTAAAATTCGCGCACTACAGCCAAAGTTTCTGTCCTGCACCGCACAAACCAACAAGCATTGTAAACATCCTAAAGGCAAACCTTGGCACATTATTTTTATAATACAATGGAATTGTACAAGGGGATAATTATTTTTATTTAAAAGTTTCTGTAATTAAGATTTACAAAGTTCCCATGGGCCTGAATAAGTTTAAGGACGTCTCCCACTTTCACAACGCTAGTCTCTCTCACTTTTACTTTTCTTTTTGAAAAGTTTTGGGTTTCCCTCTTTATTTTTGTTGTTTTTAAACTATATGAAAGCACTCAACAGAAATAAATGACTCTCTAAAACTTCCGGGTTGTCTCCCTGGCAGCGCTTTCTTTAAAGCCATTAAGCTAGGCATATAGTGCTCAAGTAATGAATCCACCCGGATCCCAAGGTATATCAAAGCCAATTTTAATTAGCAATGATTTGTAATTTAGTAGTGAGCACAAAATAACATATATCATGTAATGATGAAGTCTAACTCTCTTCCTATGCATCGGCATGTCATAAAAGAACAATTCATGCACACAAAGTAAAGGCCAATGCATAGTATAAACAGTTTCTTGCAATTATATTGTATTAGAAACATAGAGAGGTGGAGATATAGTTCCTCTCTCATAATAATTGCAAGTAGGAGCAGCAAGCACATGCATATTATATCTATCAAAATCATCATGTGCAACGGTAAAAGGCAACCCATCAATATAATCCTTAATAAGTGCAAACTTCTCCGATATAGTGTAGTCGGGAGAGTTCAAAAGGATAATAGGACTATCATGCGTGGGTGCAATAGCAACAATTTCATTTTTAACATAAGGAACTATAGCAAGTTCATCTCCATAAGCATAATTCATATTGGCATCTTGGCCACAAGCATAGCAAGCATCATCAAAAAGGGATATTTCAAAAGAATTAACGGGATCATAACAATCATCATAGCAATCATCCTTCGGTAAGCACGAAGGAGAATTAAATAATGTATGAGTTGGAGGGTTACTCTCATTAGAAGGTGGGCACGGGTAGCTAATCCTCTCTTCCTCCTTTTGTTCTTCGCTCTCCTCATCATCTTTTTCATCCAATGAGCTCACAACTTCATCAATTTCTTCTTCCATAGCTTCCTGCAAAATATTAGTCTCTTCTTGGACAGCGGAGTAGTTCTCAATATATGGTTTAACATAGGGATTAGAAGCATAATCATCATAGCAATATTTAAGTATGGCAAAATTTTCAGATTCGTAAAGAGTAGCACCATACTTTTCAATCAAAGAAGCAATTTCGTAAGCAACCTTAAAAGCAACAAATTCTTCAATTTGTTGAACATCATAGTAATTATAAACACCTTTAGCATACGAGGATAAGATTCCATTATCAATAAACTCACATTGGTAGGGAAGGTGTTTCTTAGGGTTTTCAGAACAACAAGTAAAATCATAATAATAGCACAAATTCCAAGCATAGCAGTGCAAACGATGGATTTGACCCAGCAAAAATTTCCCTTTTTCAGATATACGGTGTCGCACATAACAAGCATGCTCATCTAAAGATTTGCTCTCAACTAAGCTAGTTGGGGTTTCAGCACGAGCACAAAGGGATCGAAGATGATCCAAGTAATAAGCTTTAGGAGTGTGATAGATTTTGAGTGGTTCTTCAACCATTGGTTCAGCAGGTACAACTAATTTTTTTGGTATTTTGCATTTCCTACCCATAACTAAAGATAGAAAACAACTAAGAACAGAAAATAAAAATTACTTAGTGATAAAGCAAACAAGCACACACGAGAATATTCACCCCACGCTATTGCTCCCCGGCAACGGCGGCAGAAAAAGGTCTTGATAACCCACAAGTATAGGGGATTGCAACAGTTTTCGATAAGTAAGAGTGTCGAACCCAACGAGGAGCTAAAGGTAGAACAAATATTCCCTAAAGTTCTATCGACCATCGATACAACTCTACGCACGCTTAACGTTCGCTTTACCTAGAACAAGTATAAAACTAGAAGTACTTTGCAGGTGTTTTCGGATAAGCTTGCAAGAAAGTAAAGAGCACGAAAATAAAACTAGGGGTTGTTTAGATAAAGACACAACTAAAGTAAATATAGCAAGTGTGGAAAAGTGATGGTAGGTGTGGCGAAATTGACCCTAAAGCAATTGACTACTTTACTAGACCGACGGCAAGTATCATGTGGGAGAGGCCACTGCTAACATGTCATCCCTTACTTGGAATTTTATGCACTTATGATTGGAACTATTAGCAAGCATCCGCAACTACTAACGTTCATTAAGGTAAAACCCAACCATAGCATTAAGATATATTGGTCCCCCTTCAATCCCGTATGCATCAATTTCTACGCTAGGTTGAAGCTTCTCTCACTCTTGCCCTCCAATACATAGTCCTATCAACATACAACTAACCCTATGGTGTGATCCACACGCGCGCTCATATGATGGGCACCAAAGGACAGAAACATAACCACAAGAAAATTAAATCAATCATAGCAATTCGTCAACCACCGGTAGGACAATGAAAATCTACTCAGACATCATAGGATGGCAACACATGATTGGATAATAATATGAAGCATAAAGCACCATGTTCAAGTAGAGGGTACAGCGGGTTGCGGCAGAGTGGACCGCTGTAGATAGAGGGGGGAAGGTGATGGAGATGTTGGTGAATATGGAGGAGGTGTTGGTGAAGATCGCGGTGATGATGATGGCCCCCGGCGGCGTTCTGGCGCCACCGGAAGCAAGGGGGAAAGAGCCCCCCTCCTTCTTCTTCTTCCTTAACCTTCTCCCTAGATGGGAGAAGGGTTTCCCCTCTGTTCCTTGGCTCCCATGGCTTGGGAAGGGGCGAGAGCCCCTCCGAGATTGGATCTATCTCTGTGTTTCTGCATTCTGTTTTTGCTCTGTTTCACCGTTTCGCGTATATATGGAGATCCGTAACTCCGATTGGCCTGAAACCTTCGCCTAGATTTTTTTCCGAATATTATCTTTCTTGCGGCAAAAGAAGAGCATCAACCACCTTACGATGGGCTCTCGAGGGTGGGCGGCGCGCCCAGGGGGAGGGGCGCCCCCCTGCCTCGTGACCACCTCGGGCACTGTCTCGCGTGGATTTTTCTTCTGGAATTTTCCATATTTTCCAAAAATAAGCTCCATCCGTTTTTATCCCGTTTTGATTCCGTTTGATATGGATATCCTGCGAAACATAAAACATGCAGCAGACAGGAACTGGCACCGGGCACTGGGTCAATATGTTAGTCCCAAAAATAATATAAAAAGTTGCCAAAAAGTATATGAAAGTGAATAATATTGGCATGGAACAATCAAAAATTATAGATACGACGGAGACGTATCAACGCACAAGCAGTATTCCCGCTTAGTATAAGTGAAGGCTAGCAAAAGAATGGGAAGTGACCAACTAGAGAGCGACAACAGTCATGAACATGCATTAAAATTAATAAACATTGAGTGCAAGCATGAGTAAGATATAATCCACCATGAACATAAGTATCATGAAGGCTATGTTGATTTTGTTTCAACTACATGTGTGAACATGTGCCAAGTGAAGTCACTCGAATCATTCAAAGGAGGATACCACCCTATCATACCACATCACAACCATTTTAATACCATGTTAGCACGCAAGGTAAACCATTATAAGCTCCTAGCTAATTAAGCATGGCATAAGTAACTATAATCTCTCATTGTCATTGCAAACATGTTTATTCATAATAAGCTGAATCGGGAATGATGAACTACAAAAACAAGAGAGGTCAAGTTCATATCGTCATAATTTCCTTTCACTTGCACGACCGAATGATGTGAATAATAATAATAGTGCACGTGCATTGGACTAAGCTGGAATCTGCGAGCATTCAATAAACATGAGAAGACAAGGTAATATGGGCTCTTGGTTAAATCAACAATTATGCATATAAGAGCCACTTCAACAATTTAATCATGGTCTTCTCCTATCGACCCCCAAAGGAAAGAAAAGAAAAGAAATAAAACTATTTACACGGGAAATCTCCCAACAAGCAAAAGAGGAACGGGAAATATTTTTGGATTTTGTTTTTAATTATTACTACTACAGCAAGAAAAGTAAACTAGCTAAAACTACAACTAATTTTTTTTTCTTAAGGTTAATCAAACACACAAGAAGAAAGAAAGAAAAAGAAAATAAACTAGCATGGATAGTACAGTGAAAAAGTATGAGCACCGACATCTAGCAATGAGTGTGTGAACATGAATGTAATGTCGGTGGGAAATACGTACTCCCACAAGCTTAGGCTTTTGGCCTAAGTTGGTTTATTGCCACGGCTGGCCTGGCGGATATCCAAAGTGATAGTTGGGGTCATACTGTGATCCAGCAGTCATTGCGTCATGGGCTGCAGCTTGGAGGCGAGCTATCTCAGCCCTCCTCTTATACTCTTCCGCCTCCTCTATGGTTATGTAATATCTCCCATTTGCCTGAAAGTCAAAGAAAGTAGAAGCAGGGAGAGCGACGTGTAGGTGCGTCGTCTGTTAAAGATTAGTCGGTACTGGAGGAACTGATCGTTCCTCTCAACAAAACGATGACGCACCATAGCCTGATAATCTAAATAAGCAGGAGGCAACTCAATATCATCCTCACGTATAGTTATACCAAGAAAATTAGTTATACAGGTTGCACAAATTCCACCAAATTAATGTCCATTAAATCTATTTTGATGCAACCTACGTGCAACAATGGCTCCCAAATTATAATGTTTATCTCCTAACACAGCACTCCTGAGAATACTGAGGTCAGGGACACACATGTGACATGCTTCATCCTTACCATTTATGCACCTACATATGAAGAGAGCAAAATAATGTAAAGTAGGAAAATGAATGCTCCCTATGGTAGCTTGTGCTATGTCTTTAGAGTCCCCCACAGTTATACTAGCAAGAAAATCTCTAAATTCAGATTTGCGAGGTTCACTAGTACTACCCCATTGTGGAAGTTTGCAAGCAGTGGTAAAATCCTCTAAGTCCATAGTATAAGAGTTTTTATAAAGATCAAACAGGACAGTTTGAGAATTGCGTGTAGATGAAAATTCAAACCTCCTCACAAAGGAACTAGTGAGATAGTGGTACTGACGGCACTTCTCTGCCTCGAAGCTCACAAGATTAGCGTTACGCAAATATGCGTTAAATTCTTCCTTAATTCCTGCTTGATCCATGAAGTCCTCTGAAGGCCATTCACAAGGCCGCATTGGAGCGTCCCTTGGTGGTTCATCATCAGCATCACACATTGCAAGCCTGAGTCCTTGCATCCTTGAAGGACCACCTTGGTACATTTTCCTAAACATATTTCTTCCTCTGAAAAATTTCTGAAATTTTTAGTGACTTCAAATAAAAGTGAACCAACTCAACAAAATTGATAGCAACTACTCATACAAGTGCCTATAGCTCATATCATGCATTAGAACTACTTGGAACCATATAAATTTGACATGCAAGCTCAAGAACATGGTCACCTAGGCAGCACAAATTTGCAATGAATAAAGCAATAGAACAAAAACTAATTGGACCATTGGAGGAGTCACATACCAAGGAGCAATCCCCCAAAGCAGTTTTGTGAGAGGTGCTTTGAGCAAGGAGATCGAAAATCATAGCAAAATGAGCTAGAACTCGTGCTTGAGCTGGATGGTGATTTTTTTGGGAGGAAGAAGAAGTGTGTGTGTAGGAATAAGTGGAGGGGAGCCACCATGGGCCCACGAGGCAGGGGGGCGCCCAGGGGGTGGGCGCTCCCTGGACCCTCGTGCCCAGGTGCTTGCTCCCGCTATTGTGTTCTCAGTGCCAAATATTCTCAAATATTCCAGAAAAAATCATATTTCAATTTCAGGGCATTTGGAGAACTTTTATTTTTGGGGTATTTTTATATTGCACGGATAATTCAGAAAACAGACAGAAAAATACTATTTTTTTACTTTATTTCAACTAAATAACAGAAAGTAGAGAGAGGGTGCAAAAGGTTGTGCCTTCTAACTTCATCCATCTCATGCTCATCAAAAGGAATCCACTAACAAGGTTGATCAAGTCTTGTTAATAAACTCATTCCAAATAACATGGAACCGGAGAAATTTCGAATAACACTATGTTACCTCAACAGGAATATGCACATCGCCAATAATAAGAATATCGTATCTCTTTTTGACGGTAGGAAGAGGAAATTCAAAACCTCCAAAAATAATCGATGGAATTTTTCCAATAGAATTGATACTGTGGACTTGAGGTTGTTTCCTCGAAAAGTGTACCGTGTGCTCATTACCATTAACATGAAAAGTGACATTGCCTTTGTTGCAATCAATAACAGCCCCTGCAGTATTCAAAAAGGGTCTTCCAAGAATAATAGACATACTATCATCCTCGGGAATATCAAGAATAACAAAGTCGGTTAAAATAGTAACGTTTGCAACCACAACAGGCACATCCTCACAAATACCGACACGATAACAGTTGATTTATCAGCCATTTGCAAATATATTTCAGTAGGAGTCAGCTTATTCAAATCAAGTCTACGATATAAAGAGAGAGACATAACACTAACACCGGCTCCAAGATCACATAAAGCAGTTCTAACATAATTTCTTTTAATGGAGCATGGTATAGTAGGTACTCCTAGATCTCCAAGTTTCCTTGATATTCCACCCTTAAAAGTATAATTAGCAAGCATGGTGGAAATTTCATCTTCCAGTATCTTTCTTTTGTTAGTAACAATATCTTTCATGTACTTAGCATAACGATTCATTTCAAGCATATCAGTTAATCGCATACGCAAAAAGATAGGTCTAATCATTTTAGCAAAGCGCTCAAAATCCTCATCATCCTTTTTCTTGGATGGCTTAGGAGGAAAAGGCATGGGTTTCTGAACCCATGGTTCTCTTTCTTTACCGTGCTTCCTAGCAACAAAGTCTCTCTTATCATAACGTTGATTCTTTGATTGTGGGTTATCAAGATCAACAGCAGGTTCAACTTCTACATCATTATCATTGCTAGGGTGAGCATTAACATGAACATCATCATTAACATTATCACTAGGTTCATGTTCATTACTAGATGGTGCTTCAGCATCAGAAATAGAAATATCATTTGGATTCTCAGGTGTGTCAACAATAGGTTCACTAGAAGCATGCAAAGTCCTATCATTTTTCTTTTTCTTCTTTTTAGAAGGACTAGGTGCATCTACATTATTTCTCTGGGAATCCTGCTCAATTCTCTTAGGGTGGCCTTCAGGATACAAAGGTTCTTGAGTCACTTTACCAGTTCAAGTAGCCACTCTAACAACATAATTATTATTCTTACTATTTAATTCATTAAGCAAATCATTTTGAGCTTTAAGTACCTCTACTTGAGTGGTGACCATAGAAGCATGTTTACTAATGAGTTTAAGTTCACCTTTAGCTCTAGACATATAATCACCCAAGTGTTCAATCATATAAGCATTTTGTTTTAATTGTCTACCAAAGTAAGCATTAATATATTCTTTCTTAATCATAAAGTTATCAAACTCATCCAAACATTGGCTAGCAAACTTAGTAGGAGGGATTTTAGCTTTATCATATCTGTAGAGAGAATTTACCTTTACTACTTGTGTCGGGTTATCAAGACCATGCGTTTCTTCAATAGATAATGGATTAATATCATATATTTCTTCAACAGGCGGTAAATCAAGACCATGTATTTCTTCAATAGGAGGTAAATTCTTAACATCTTCAGCTTTAATACCCTTTTCTTTCATAGATTTCTTTGCCTCATGCATATCTTCAGGACTGAGAAATAGAACACCCCTTTTCTTCCGAGTTGGCTTAGGAATAGGCTCAGGAGTTGGCTCAGGAAGTGTCCAATTATTTTCATTGCTCAACATATTATTCAATAGAATTTTAGCTTCATCCGGTGTTCTTTCCCTGAAAACAGAACCAGCACAACTATCCAGGTGGTCTCTGGAAGCATCGATTAGTCCATTATAAAAGATACCAAGTATTTCATTTTTCTTGAGAGGATGATCAGGCAAAGCATTAAGTAATTGGAGAAGCCTCCCCAAGCTTGTGGGAGACTATCTTCTTCAATTTGCATAAAATTATATATATCCCTTAAAGCAGCTTGCTTCTTATGAGCAAGGAAATATTTAGTAGAGAAGTAATAAATCATATCATGTGGACTACGCACACAACCAGGATCAAGAGAATTAAACCATATCTTAGCATCACCCTTTAATGAGAACGGAAATATTTTAAGGATATAAAAGTAGCGAGTTCTCTCATCATTAGTGAACAGGGTGGCTATATCATTTAATATAGTAAGATGTGCCACAACAGTTTCAGATTCATAGCCATAAAAAGGATCAGACTCAACTAAAGTAATTATATCAGGATCAATGGAGAATTCATAATCCTTATCGGTGACAACGATAGGTGAAGTAGCATAAGCAGGATCATATTTCATTCTAGCATTCAGAGTTTTTTGTTTAAGCTTAGCTAACAATTTCTTAAGATCACTTCTATCATTGCAAGCAAGAAAGTCTCTAGCAGTTTCTTCATCCATAACATAGCCCTCAAGCACAACAAGCAATTCATATTTATTGGGAGAGTCTTCATCATCACTTTCATCAATATTATTAGTTTCAATAATTTCATTCTCTCTAGCCCTAGCAAGTTGTTCATCAAGAAATTCACCAAGTGGCACAGTAGTATCAAGCATAGAAGTAGTTTCATTATCAGTATCATGCATAGCAGAAGTGGCATCATCAATAACATGCGACATATCAGCATTAATAGCAGAAGCAGGTTTAGGTGTCGCAAGCTTACTCAAAACAGAAGGTGAATCAAGTGCAGAGCTAGATGGCAGTTCCTTACCTCCCCTCGTTGAGGGATAAATTTTTGTTTTCCCGTCTTTCAGGTTCCTCATAGTGACCAGCAGACATAAATCCCAAGTGACTCAAAGAATAGAGATATGCTCCTCGGCAATGGCGCCAAAAAATAGTCTTGATAACCCACAACTATAGGGGATCACAACAGTCGAGGGCAGAGTATTCAACCCAAATTTATTGATTTGACACAAGGGGAGCCAAAGAATAACTCAAGTATTAGCAGTTGAGTTGTCAATTCAACCACACCTGGATAACTTAGTATCTGCAGCAAAGTATTTAGTAGCAAAGTAATATGGAAATAACGGTAACGGTAGAAAAAGTAATATTTTTGGGTTTTGTAGTGATTGTAAGAGTAGCAACGGAAAAGTAAATAAGCGAAGAACAATATGTGTAAAGCTCGTAGGCATTGGATCGGTGATAGAGAATTATGCCGGATGCGGTTCATCATGTAACAATCATAACATAGGGTGACACAGAACTAGCTCCAATTCATCAATGTAATGTAGGCATGTATTCCGAATATAGTCATACGTGCTTATGGAAAAGAACTTGCATGACATCTTTTGTCCTACCCTCCCGTGGAAGCGGGGTCCTAGCGGAAACTAAGGGATATTATGGCCTCCTTTTAATAGAGTACCAGACCAAAGCATTAACACGTAGTGAATACATGAACTCCTCAAACTACGGTCATCACTGGGAGTGGTCCCGATTATTGTCACTTCGGGGTTGCCGGATCATAACACATAGTAGGTGACTATAGACTTGGAAGATAGGATCAAGAACTCACATATATTTATGAGAACATAATAGGTTCAGATCTGAAATCATGGCACTCGGGCCCTAGTGCCAAGCATTAAGCATAGCAAAGTCATAGCAACATCAATCTCAGAACATAGTGGATACTAGGGATCAAACCCTAACAAAACTAACTCGATTACATGATAAATCTCATCCACCCCATCACCGTCCAGCAAGCCTACGATGGAATTACTCATGCACGGCGGTGAGCATCATGAAATTGGTGATGGAGGATGGTTGATGATGATGATGGCGATGGATTCCCCTCTCCAGAGCCCCGAACGGACTCTAGATCATCCCTCCCGAGAGAGTTTAGGGCTTGGCGGCGGCTCCATATCGTAAAACGCGATGAATCTTTCTCTCTGATTTTTTTCTCCCCGAACATGAATATATGGAGTTGGAGTTGAGGTCGGTGGAGCTCTAGGGGGCCCACGAGGCAGGGGGCGCGCCCAAGGGGGTAGGGCGCGCCCCCACCCTCGTGCCCTGGGTGTGGGCCCCCTGACCTTGATTCTTTCGCCAATATTTTTTATATTTTCCACCGTGAAGTTTCAGGTCATTCCGAGAACTTTTGTTTCTGCACATAAATAACACCATGGCAATTCTGCTTAAAACAGCGTCAGTCCGGGTTAGTTCCTTTCAAATCTTGCAAGTTAGAGTCCAAAACAAGGGCAAAAGTGTTTGGAAAAGTAGATACGACGGAGACGTATCACGACACAAAAAACCCGAGAAGCTTGCCGGACGGAACACCAAAGACACACTTCTTAGGGTTCAGCTTGAGATTGATCTTGCGCAGGTTGGCAAACGTCTCTTCCAGGTCTTGTAAAAGAATTGCCCCGTCCTTGGTTTTGGCCACTATGTCATCCATGTATGCCTCCATATTTCTATGGAGCTGGGGTTCAAAACCAATTTGGACCGCTCTTGCAAATGTCGAGCCGACACTCTTCAACCCGAAAGGCATCCGTAAAAAGCAATACGTACCACATGGGGTGATGAATGTTGTCTTCTCTTCATCTTCTCTTGTCATGAAGATCTGGTGGTAGCCTGAGTAGGCGTCGAGGAATGACAACAGATCACACCCGGCCATGGAGTCAACAATCTGGTCGATGCGCGGCAACGGGAAGGGGTCCTTGGGACAAGCCTTATTGATATCTCTGTAGTCAATACACAGCCTCCACTTCCCATTTGCCTTGCGCACCACCACCGGATTGGCCAACCACGTCAGATGGAGCACTCCTCTCACCAAACCTGCCGCTTCCAACTTCCTGATCTCCTCTGTGATGAACTCCTGCCTTTCCAGAGCCTGCTTCCTGACCTTCTGCTTGATGGGCCACGCATGAGGACAGACAGCTAGGTGGTGCTCAATCACCTCCTTGGGAACACCGGGGATGTTGGATGCTTGCCATGCAAACACATCGACATTCGCCCGCAGGAAGGTGACGAGCGCGCCTTCCTATTTGCTGTCGAGGGTGGAGCTTATGGTGAAAGCCCCTCCCGTGCCATCCTCCCTAACGGACACCTTCTTGGTCTGCGGTGGCTCAGCTCTGGATTTCTGGCTCTTGCTGGTGGAGCTCTCTGGCACGTCCTCGATGGTAGCACAGCACTTCGAAGAGGTACGCTTGCCGGAGTGGGTGCGAGAGGCCTTGCCGGGCTTCTTCTTTCCTCCCGGGGCTTCAGCGGCAGGAGCAAGTGCCTTGGCGGCAGCTGCTGCAACTGCTTCCCCATAGAGTTGGTCGGCGCAAATCAGCGCGTCCTTCTTGTCGGAGGGGACGGAGATTATGGTCAATGGCCCAGGCATCTTCAGCATGTTGTAGGCGTAGTGTGACGCCGCCATGAACTTGGCTAGTGTCGGGCGGCCGAGGATCTCGTTGTAGGGCAAAGGGATCACGGCCACATCAAAGACGATTCTCTTTGTCATGTAGTTCAACTTTCCTCCAAATGTCACGGGCAGTGTGACCTTCCCCTTCGGCTGGCTCTCCCCATAATGACCCCTTGAAACGTGTCATTTCCATGAGGTCTCCATCAGGAATTTGCAGCCTTTTGATCACGACGGGCGAGATCAAGTTCAGGCCGGCCCCGCCGTCGACCAACATCTTGTTCACCTTGAGGTTGTGTATCGTTGGCGAGACCAACAACAGCAAACACCCGACGGCGGTTGTGAGGTCAGGGTGGTCCTCGGCGTCAAAGATGAGGGGCGTGCTGGACCACTTCAGCGGTTTTTGAGCGTCGAACGACGGCTCTGTTGCTGTAATCTCACGCGCCCATTGTTTGAGCTGGCAGTGAGAAGTATGCAGCGAGGCGCCACCGTTGACGCACATGGCCTCTGTTGCCTTCTGGAACTCTTGCTCACCGGACTCGTCGTCCTCGTCATGATCATCATCTTCTTGCTTCTTGTCGCAGCCCCGAGCGGGCCTCTCTTGTTGGCTATCCTTGCCGCGGCGGCCTCCTTGGCCGCCACGCTTCTTGCCGGATCCCTCGGCAGCATCTTGGCCCTTCTCCTTGTCCCGCCTCTCGGACTCAACTTTTTGCTTCTCAGCAAGCAGCTCGACTTGTCGGCAGTTCTGGATGTCGTGGCCTTTGGTGCGGTGGATCTGGCAGTACTTCTTGTCGGAGCTTCCTGGCTTGTCGGCCGCCGCCAAGGCCTGGCAGGCGGCACACCCGGCAATCTCCTTGCCGGGGTCGTCTGCCTTGGCCTTCTTGGCAGCGCCGGTGCTGTCGGATCCCTCGACGGCAAGCACGGTCTTGCCCTTGCATTTCCTGTTATGACGTCGGCCCTTCTTCGTCGGGGCGGCGGTGTCCTCATCAGTTGAGTCGGTTTCCGCGCTGGCGTCCTCATCCCGATACTTCCTTCCCTCTTCAGCCCGGGCGCACCTATCAGCCAGAACATAAAGTTCGGCCACATCCTTAACCTTGTTCATCGCTAGCTCTTCGCGCATCTTGTGGTTGCGCAAGTTCTGATGGAACGTGCTGATCACGGCGGCGGGATGAACATCGGGGATGTTGTACTGCACCCAGCTTAACCTCTGGATGTACTTGCGCAGGGTTTCCTCTTCCTTCTGGGGAATGATATGCAGATCACTGGCTTGGCCATGAGCTTGGTGGCCCCTGGTGAAGGCACCAACGAACTCATGGCATAGATCCGACCAAGAAGAGATGGAATCCACAGGCAAGTGCATCAACCAAGACATGACGTTGGGCTTCAGTGCCAATGGGAAGTAATTGGCAAGCACCTTGTCGTCGCGAGCTCCAGCAGCTTGCATCGCGATGGTGTAGATGCTAAGAAACTCTGATGGATGGGTCTTGCCGTTGTACTTCTCGCCAACGTCGGGCTTGAACGTGCGGTGGGACGGCCACTGGAACTGCCGCAGCTCACGGGTAAAGGCTGGGCAACCCACCTCATAAGGTAGGACTGGTGGCGCGTATCTCGCAGGCGCTCGATAGTGGTTCGAGCATCTTCGTGGGCTCGTTCTCGAAGAACTTGGCGTTGATCGCGGTGGGTCCGTGGGTCAGACGATGCTATGGAAATATTATCACAAGTGTCATCGCGACGGACCGACACCCGCGGTGGCTGGCGTGGAGGAGGAGAGTGCACCGTGGCCGCAGCACCCCCGGCCCCTCCACCGCTGGCATGCGGTGGTTCAATGGAGCGCCGACCCGAAGGCTCCACCGGTCGCGGATCATCTTTATTGGCGACGGCGACGAGGCTCCGGATGTTGGCTCTCCACTCGTCGAGCTTCTCCGCAGTAGGAGGGAAGTCGAGGAGCCGTTGTGCGCGCGCCAAAGCTTCCGCTAGCATGGGTGGTGGTGACAGCTGCGTGGACCGTGGCGCGCTTCGACTTCTAACTACGTTAGAAGGAGCTCTACCACGGCCCAGCGGCTGCGTGCCATTTTCGCCAGCACTTCGGCGAGCATGCTGGACTCCTTCGTCCCGCGGGCGATGCACAGGGCTCTTCCCACGTCGGTGTCCGGGGTCCCCAGCGTGGTGGTGTTGCTCGCCGTGCGCACCCTGGGAAGAGTGCGCTGTGGGCGCCGGCGTGGGCATCTTGGAGGTTGCTGCGCTACCCGTGGGTGGCACAACTACACTCCTGGAGGGCCTCACGCCGCCTGCTGGGGGCCCAGTTCCGTCTTTGGATTTGGTGGCGTGCGGCCCGTCGCCTGGTGCACGAACGACGCAGCTCGCCAGGCTCTGACTACCAGAGCGATGCTGGTGCTCGTGGACTAGCCCGCTGCTCGCCCGCACTGGCACGGGCCGTTGGCTCCCGACGGGCCGATCGCCGCGATCATCTTCTTCTTGGGAGCCATGGCAATGAAGAACTGCTAGGCGAACTATTAGACCAGATTCTCAAAATTGCGCCCCCTACCTGGTGCGCCAAAGATGTCGGTGGGAAATGACACCTATGGGATCACAAGAATCCCTACTACGGTTGCCGGGGCGCAGGGTTGTCAGAAAAGCAGGATTAACAATCAGCACAATGATCGTTTACCCAGGTTCGGGCCACGAGGATGCGTAAAACCCTAGTCCTACTTTGGTGGATGTATTGAGTGTTCTTGAGCTCTCGAACTAGCTATGGTGGATGTGTAGTTCCAAAGAGCCGAATCCCTCTCCAGTATGCCAAGGGCCTCCTTTTATAGTCGAAAGGGGCTGCCACAGTGGCACACAGGAGGTGGAAAGGCCTACAGTACTATGAGCTTATCGCCCGAGTTACAGGACAAAACGCATTTAATGCGTAGCTTAGTGTCCCTTAGCTTTATTGGGGGTGGGAACGAGGCCCGTCCCATCCGCTGCCGCCTCGCCGTGCTTCGACATGCGCCCAGGCCAGCGATGCATGCGGCGCCATGCAGGCAGGCAGACAGCTGAGGTGGCGCGGTGGTAGGGTCTTAACGAAGATCTGCATGACACCACGCAGGTGCTTGCTGAGTTGGTGTAGAGGCCGCCCATCGCCACGCAGGTGCCTGCCCAGCTGGTTGAGCTAGCAGCTGCTTGGGGACGGCGATGGAGTCTTGGTCGACGCGGGCCTGGCTGTGGCCCCGCTAACGCCCTCGGCAAGGGCCTTGTCAGGGGCCCGGCAAGGGTCTTGCCGGGGCATTGCAGTCGTCCTCGGCAAGGCGCTTGCCGGGGGTCTCGTGGATCTCCTTGGCAAGGATCTCGCCGAGGGTCGCCGTCTTCTGGTTCTCATCTGATCTCATATCTCTATGGTCTTGACAAAGATCTGCATGCCACCACAGAGGTGCCTCCCGAGCCCTGGTCCAGTCGTAGTTGATTGGGTTGGAACCCGTGGGCTCAAGGGCGGCTCGCTCTGTTGGTGTTTGGGAAAGTTGCCCCGGCAAGGTTCTTGCCGGGGCCGCGGAGGCCTACCCCGGCAAGGATCTTGCCGGGGGAGTCCACCTCGCCCTCTCGCTCTTTGGTATCTTTGGTCTTGGCGTTGCCTTGGCTATCTTGTGCTTCGGCTTCTCTCCGGCTTCCCTCCTTTGCCCTGCTATGTGCGGCCGTGGCGCGCGGCTCCGACTGCCCGTGCACAAGTAAAGGGGTCAAAAGGATAACCCCTACTTTTGTACACCGACACATTTTCTTCACATTGCCATTGAAGAACATCGCCGTCTTTGTGGTGTCATGAGATAGTTGGTGCATATATGATCATTGTTGTAGTTTGCTGATACTAGATCTGATCGCTTTGGTTTTTTCCTCGCCTACACATAGTTTTGGTCTTTTATGACTTTGCTAGTTGCAGGCGTGTTTCTTTTATGTGTTCGTATTGGCTACATACATTCTAACTATACAAAGGCCAGATGGGTGTTCATCATGCTCTATTTTGAGCCAATAAAATCGATGCTTTGTCGAAAAAAAAGAAGCCGACCAACATATTTCAAACCTACTCGTATAAGAACTACACCCTAAACTCGTGGACACGCAAGTTCTAAACAGGACCCCGGGACTCCTAGTAGGCTACTAGTACACCGTAGTAGACTCCAGTATGTACTACTACACGGCAGCCTAGTACATATACCACTATGACACATCACGTGCCCTAATTTAACCAGCATCAATCAATATAATCAAGATTATAGTAACACAGTAACATCGTTGTTGCCGCAAACTGCTGAGGAAACGGAGCCGCCCCGACACCTTTGCACATGCTTTGCTTGACAGAATCCTTCGATGGCAGTGAGCTCAGGGAGGGTCGCCCAGAAAAGTGAAGCACGGCGGCACCCTCGCCGACGACAAAGGGGCCATTTTTCTTTGCTCTCGTGGGGTACTACCTATATTTTTTTCCGAATAAGGTTACTACGTACATAATTTCTTGGTTAAACATTTCACAAAATTAGGAGAGAATATACAGAAATAGATGGCATGGCATGAAACCTCCACTTTCCGACGAAACGGTGGAAACCACCAAGCAACACATGACCGAACTCTCTGACACACTAACGAATGTGGACAAAACAGGTCTCGGCCACGTTTCATCACCCGTGCACTCTACACACACTAGTCTTGTTCAGAAGTACGGAAGGCATATTGTCAGGCCGCGCACTACTATACCGCTGCGACCACCGTCGGCAGAGGCAAGAGAAGAATTCGAAGCAGATATGGGCTACTCTGACTTTGTTGATGGTGAGAGAATCCCTCTACAGCCATGCGCTGCCCGAGTTCTCCGATAATCTCAAAACCACTAGGGCCACTGCCCTTGTATCTTCATATCTGCGCCGCCTTGCGCAGCCTGCATTCACCACCTCCTATGGCCATTATTATGACATCGTATTAGTTAGTGCATCGTAAAACTTCTGGCGGAAGGCATCGCTGGGTTCCAGGTACCTCTCAAGCCCATAATTGGTAAGATTTTTGTCCCGACCAAAATACTGTTGGAAATATGCATGGTATGACAAACATCTCTCTCTTTCCTGTCTTGCACTAGCCTAGTTGAGGAACCTTTTATAACACTGTTTGCTTGGATGTGTGTGTATAACGATCTAGAAAAATAAATACAATTGATTGTCAAAGGTCAGATGAAATGATAAGGACTCCTATTAATCATCTAGTTGTATCGTGGCTATATGGCACATAGAACATGGTTGATCCTTTCACTTCTCTCGTGACGTTAATATGCAACTAACACTTTTTCCTGAAAAAGTACATTGCGTACTTGAAAAGTAATTGAAGTTGTTCTCAACCTTTAAATGTACTTGAGCTTCCCGGAAAACTCGCTAGAATCATTACACATCTTACACGACTTGGACACTTGTACAAACTAAGCAAAACTCTTCGAATGGATAACGAGCATGAATTTGTGGTGTCAACTTGTGCGTAAGTCTGACTTTTGAAGTAATGAATTATTTTCTCATGACCTCCTCCTAATTTAGACATCTCTCCATGGCTATCACTAATCTTGATTCCTTACATATTCTGGACTTGTTAATTCGACTCAGCATATGAATTATGATCTAGACTACCAGCCCATGCTGCCACATCAAGCATGCTTGCGATGATCAGCTTGACCTTCTCCCGAAGACAATAAAGCCTACATTCCAGAGTGATCGAGCGGCGACGATGCAGTGGCCGGCATCGACGCTCCCTCTCCCGTCCTCCAACTCTAATGGCTTCCATCTGCTTCTTCATTTTGGGCTCCATTCATCGGGCCGGACCGCATTGGTCGGGCTCATGATCGGCATACAACACTTGCCCATTCTCTGTATTGTAGGATTCTTGTACCGCGCACTGGGGGCGTGATGCCCCCCAGTCGCGGCCCCCCACGGGTTTTTAAAATATTTAAATTCAGCGCAAACACAACGCAAACACGTTCGAGTTCGTTCAAATTTAAACATATTTTACAAAAAAAGGAAAAACTACCACGGGCTACCCCGCCGTCTTCCTCGCCGCCCGCCCACGCGGTTCTACATGCCGAGGAGGCTGTAGAACCGCATGTAGTCACCGCCGCCGCCGCCGTCGTCGTCGTCGTCGTCGCCCCCGCCGACGCCTCCGCCGTCCCTGCTGCATCCCTCCCCCGGTTGGCGCGGCGGGTTGGACGGTCCGGGGGCGTCGTCGTCGTCGTCGTCGCTGTCGAGGACCACGACGTCGTTCTCGTCCTCGCGGCCACGCTTGCGGGCGGCGATCTCCTCCAGGGCCCGGCGCTGCCGGTGTCGTGGTTCTAAGTCTGACAGTGATGTAGGGGGGTAAGTATGGAGAGGCTAGATCTTAACTATGCAGGAGTTGTAAGCACACAAAGATGTACGAGTTCAGGCCCTTCTCAGAGGAAGTAAAAGCCCTACGTCTCGGTGCCCGGAGGCGGTCGACTGGATTATATGCGTGAGAATGACAGGGGTGCGAACCCTAGATATTGAGGAGGGGGGTGGCTTATATAGAGTTCGCCGGCCCTCTCCTGCCCTCAGTAATGCAGGGTTTAAGGTACATTAAGGTTGGGCGTTACTGGTAACGCCTCTAATAAAGTGCTATAATGACCATAAAGGCTACTTAATGACCGACCGTTTGCCTGCGGAGTGACTTTAGATCTCCTGGCAGTCGAGTGGTTGGCTTTGTGGTCGAGTGATAGCTTCCTGGTCAAGTGTCTTGAACCCGTCGAGTGGGTATCTTCAAGTCGATTGAAAGGTGACTTCTTCTATGGATGAACTTGGGTAGGGCTCTTAGGACATGTCCGTGCCCCTACCCCAGGTACAGGGGTTCATCATTAGCCCCCGAATGGATCGAGGTTAGAGTGGGGAAAGAGTTGGTGACCTTTCCGACTGGTTCTTTGTGCTACGTGAGTGCCTTGTTTTGGGTCAATCGTCACGGACGACGTCATCAACCTCTTTCAGTTGCCTTGATCTATTCCAAGTCTTTCGTCGAGTGGGTTTCTTTGTTTGTGGAGTTCCGAATGACGATGTGAAAGGGATCTTCTGTCTGACAAATTGTTCTGCAACCTGCGGATTTCGCGGGGTTTGAATTTCGGGAAGCGCGCGGGAGGGGAGCGGCCGCAGTAATCGGATGTGATAAAGAGGAAGCTCCTCGATCCCCGCGCCACCTTTTTCGCCACGTACCGCGCGCGCGTCTGCTGCGGGATTTGACGGGATAGCCTGGGCCCACCGGTCGGCCACTCGGAAGCGGCCTCTTATAAGCCACTGGCTCGGGGTTTCCAAACAGTGTGCTCTCTCCTTTCCATCTCCCTCCACAAAATTCTCCGCCACCTCCGCTCTCACCCTAGTGCCGCAGGCCCGTTCGAGCTTTGCCGGCGACGATGGCGAAGGACAAGACGCCCGCTCTGGAGCGCGCGAAGAAGGCGGCGGCGCAGGGGAAAGGGAAGAAGTCCGCTCAGGCCGGATCTTCCTCAAGGACTTCTCTGCCCCGAGGCTGGATCCAGGGCGTCTGGATGCCGACGGTGATTCGGCAGGAAGATCTCGACGATATGGTTGAGGGGGGAGTCATCCCTTATGGAGCTGCGCGTCTCCCGGGGAGGGAAGTCGAGCCCCAACCTCTTGATGGTGAGTGTGTGCTCCTCGTCACCCATATCGATCGCGGGTTTTCTCTGCCTCCTCATCCTTTTTTTCGGAGCTTTCTGAACTTCTTTGGAGCGCAGCTCCATCACTTCACTCCCAACTCGATCGTGTATCTGGGTGCTTTCATTTCCTTGTGTGAGGGTTTCTTGGGTTGCCGCCCCCATTGGGGACTCTTTAAGCACATCTTCACTTGCCGTTCCCAATCGGTCAAAAAGGCCAAGTCGAGTGACGAAAGGACGCAGGTGATCCAGTTGTGCGGCGGTCTGGCGATCCAGACGAGGGGAAAAAGCTCTTTTCCATCCATCACTTTCCCTGAGTCGGTCTGTGGTTGGCAGTCGACCTGGTTTTACTGCAAAGACCAGACGACTCCATGACAGTCGACTGGGCTTCCCCCTTTCTCTCTGGAACGAGCTCAAAAACCTGCTTCTCTGAAAGTGACGCCGGAAGAAAAGGCCCAAGTCAAAGTGTTGGTTGGTCGAGTGGTTCAACTTGTCCGCGACGGCGTGACTGGCATGGACTTGCTGGAGGTCTTCCTTCAGAGGCGCATCCAACCACTCCAGGCTCGCGACCACCCGATGTGGCTGTACTCGGGTCTTGAAGACACCACTCACATCCACCCGGAGGAGGTCACCGATGAGATGCTAGAAGGATGGCTGTCGAGCATCACAGGGAACAAAGACAACCCCCGAGGAGCCAGGAGGGTTCCTCCACTCGACAATACATACGAAGTGGACTAGGTCTGACCTTATGCTCCTGACTGAGATCTTGTTTTCTTCATTGGTCTTCTTTGAATTGGTCGATTGACTTTGATCTTGTCTGTTGTTTTCCAGGCAACTACTGAGATGTACTCGACACCCAACAGGGCGCAGGAGCCGACTGAGGAAGGGGAGGCGAGCGGCGGTGAGAGTGGAGATGAACAAGCCGAGTGGGAATCCGATGGCGAAGGAGAGGGAGACGACGACGTCGACTCCAGCGAAGAGGAGAAGGAAGAAGTTGAACCCCCCCCGCTCGGAGAGGCGATCCAAGCTTACACACGACCCGGCGCGGGAATGTGGTAAGTCGACTGCTCTTGTTGGGCAGTCGACGAAACGCCCTCGTACCTCTTCTCCTCCGCCGGCCGAAAAGGCTCCCAAGCACCCACGCGCGACGCCGTCCAAGCCGCCTAAGGCTCTGCCCAAGATGAAGATGACCGTCCCCACCATTTCTGGGTAATAATAGAACTTGTTCTCCTTTGTCGACCGTGGACAGATCCTTGGTCGATTCATTGAGTCAACTGACTGATTTTTGAGATTTGCAGCGCTGCTACTTCTGAGCTCTCAGCCAAGGACGATGATCAAGAGATGGAGGATGCTGTTACCTCCAACCCTGGTACGATTACCGATGTTCTTCCTTGAGTCGACTGGATATTTATTGCAACTCTGGTCGATTGAATTTTTTCTTGTAGCTCCTCCTCATGTTATTAACCTCCCGGATGACGATGACGACGCGCTGCTGAGAGTGAGAAGGAACAGGCAGGCGTTGGCTGGCAAGACCCCCCAATCTGCTCCGGCGTCTGAGGTCGTAGCTCGGGATGGTGGTGACACCACTCGGGCTTCTGTGACTTTCGCCGATCCTCTGACGAGCATGCTGCCTTCGGCGTCGACCACAAACCCTCCTTCGCTTTTTGCCGCGTACCCCGCCCCTGAGGACCAAGAGAGTGCTGCGAAAGAGGCTATACGTCAGGCGGGGATCATGATGGAACAAGTGAAAGTGGCTCGGGAGGCCAGCCAAGCAGCCTATGACGCAAGTTCGGCTCTTCAGAGAAACGTCTAGGTCAATCGACTCAACACTTGGTCTGTTATGATATGCTGTTAGAAGAATCTCTTTTCCGAAGATCTTTACATCTGTACACCCACTAGGTGTGTCTGCCAATTCTTCGACGAGTGGGGGCACGCTGAGTGCACCCACTGGGTGTAGTCCCAGAGACTACAGTGGACTGCTGGCAGTCGACTGTAGTCTTTACATTGTGTTGCTGTAGTTGTACTTCTTCACTCGGTTTGGTCAAGTCGTGCCGAATGGAACTGTATCCGGTCGACTGCTGGCAGTTGAATTTTTTTTTCAAAAACCAGTGGGGGCACGCTGAGTGCACCCACTGGGTGTAGTCCCCGAGACTACTGTCGAATGTTTTTTGATTCGGCTGTAGTCTTAGAAACGCCATCATTGTCTCTTAGTTACTCGGAAGCAACTTATCCTGGACATCTGTCGACTGATTTTTGTTTTGCAGAAATCTTGCGAACTTGTAGCTCGCTATATTGAGTTGGAGAATAAGCAGATCCAGCTCAACCTTGACTTGAAGCTTGCTCAAGAGAACTTGAAGAAGGCGCAAGAAGAAGCAAAAGGTATGGCTGGTGAGGTTCTCCATTCTTGACGAGTGACTTCTCTTTCTTGTCCATTCTTGATGTTGATTTCTCTCGACATACTGCAGATAAACTGGAAGAAGCTCTGAAGAAGAAGGATCAAGATCTTGTAGAGGCACAGAAGGAGGCCTTGAACAAAGCGAAGCTTGCTGAAGAAAAGCTGGCTTCGGTCGGTACTCTTGAAAAGGAAAACTCCAGGCTGAAAAGCGCTCTCGACGTGGCTAATCAAGAGGTCAGCCGTCTGAAGAAAGACAAGATGACTCTGGGTGATTAGGCAGGTGAGCTGGCGGGGAAGGTAAACGATCTGGAGGCTTATCTCGGTGGACTTGCCAAGAAGTTGTTTGTCATGCTCGAAGGTAATTACTTCGATCTGGCTGTCTTGAAGTTACCAAGCCTTCGTAAGGCCACTGTCTTACTCTTGAATCGTGTTTGCAGAATTCTGTCAAAACTTTGAAGAGGAGACCAGTCGAGTGGAGCCGGGCTTCGACCCTGCTAACTCTCTTGTGAAGGACGAGGCCGCAATGAACGTGCTCCGTCTGGAGTCTCGTATTGCCAGCGTAGTTGACTACCTGGCTCGGCTGAAAGTTGCGGTGTCGCGGATCGACACGTCTCTCTGGCCCAGGGCGACGCTTTCAAATGATCTCGAGTCTCTGATGACTCGACTGAACGACGTTCCCGGTCGAGTGACGGACTGGAAGAAATACTCCGCAAGGTGTGGTGCTGATGTCGCTTTGTCCCTCGTCCGCGTCCACTGCAAGGAGGTGCGAGAGGAGAAGCTGGCCGCCATCCAAGTTGCTAACACCAGGAAGCTTAACTTTCAAGACTTCATGGAAACTTTTATTGCGGCTGCCACCCGTATTGCAGACGGGATCGACTTGGACGATTTCGTTGCCCCTTCCAGTCCTCCGCCAGAGGAGTAAAAAACTTTTATGCTTCACTTTAAATTTGCCTCGGAATGCCAAGTGGATTCTGTAACTGTTAAACTATGTCGAGCCGAGGGCTCGAGTACTTTGATCTGAGGTCTTGGACCTTTTGGGTTTTATCCGAACTTGATTTATCGTTGAATATCTTCGGGAATTATCTGTCGAGTGGAACTTGGTCTTCACTCGAAATAACTTCGTATTTGTGGTGCAGCCCCGAAGGAAAAGGTAACAGTCGATTCGCATCTTGCCGTCCTTGTGGATTGGGACGTCTTCCGAACTTAGGCGAGCACTGGGCTGCAGCTAAGCCACCGAGTGGGAGGTTTGCTCTCCACTCGGTGGGATTTTTGAACACTTAGGCGAGCACTGGGCTGCAGCTAAGCCCCCGAATGGGAGGTTTTCTCTCCACTCGGTAGGATTTTTGAACACTTAGGCGAGCACTGAGCTGCAGCTAAGCCTCCGAGTGGGAGGTTTGCTCTCCACTCGGTAGGATTTTTATATACTTAGGCGAGTACTTGGACTGCAGCTAAGCCCCCGAGTGGGAGGTTTGCTCTCCACTCGGTAGGATTTTTATATACTTAGGCGAGTACTTGGACTGCAGCTAAGCCCCCGAGTGGGAGTCTGGCTCACCACTCGGTAGGATTTTCAAACACTTAGGCAAGCACTGGGCTGCACCTAAGCCCCCGAGTGGGAGTCTGGCTCACCACTCGGTAGGATTTTCAAACACTTAGGCGAGCACTGGGCTGGAGCTAAGCCCCCGAGTGGGAGTCTGGCTTACCACTCGGTAGGATTTTCAAACACTTAGGCGAGCACTGGGCTGCAGCTAAGCCCCCGAGTGGGAGGTTTGCTCTCCACTTGGTAGGATTTTTATATACTTAGGCGAGTACTTGGACTGCAGCTAAGCCCCCGAGTGGGAGGTTTGCTCTCCACTCGGTAGGATTTTTATATACTTAGGCGAGTACTTGGACTGCAGCTAAGCCCCCAAGTGGGAGTCTGGCTCACCACTCGGTAGGATTTTCAAACACTTAGGTGAGCACTGGGCTGCAGCTAAGCCCCCGAGTGGGAGTCTGGCTCACCACTCGGTAGGATTTTCAAACACTTAGGCAAGCACTGGGCTGCAGCTAAGCCCCCGTGTGGGAGTCTGGCTCACCACTCGGTAGGATTTTCAAACACTTAGGCGAGCACTGGGTTGCAGCTAAGCCCCCGAGTGGGAGTCTGGCTCACCACTCGGTAGGATTTTCAAACACTTAGGCGAGCACTGGGCTGCAGCTAAGCCCCCGAGTGGGAGTCTGGCTCACCACTCGGTAGGATTTTCAAACACTTAGGCGAGCACTGGGCTGTAGCTAAGCCCCCGAGTGGGAGTCTGGCTCACCACTCGGTAGGATTTTCAAACACTTAGGCGAGCACTGGGCTGCAGCTAAGCCCCCGAGTGGGAGTCTGGCTCACCACTCGGTAGGATTTTCAAACACTTAGGCGAGCACTGGGCTGCAGCTAAGCCCCCGAGTGGGAGTCTGTCTCACCACTCGGTAGGATTTTGAAACACTTAGGCGAGCACTGGGCTGCAGCTAAGCCCCCGAGTGGGAGTCTGGCTCACCACTCGGTAGGATTTTCAAACACTTAGGCGAGCACTGGGCTGCAGCTAAGCCTCCGAGTGGGAGTCTGGCTCACCACTCGGTAGGATTTTTTTTGCAAACTTAGGCGAAACGGGTTCGCAGCTAAGCTACCCACTGGGGGATTTCATACGCAAACAAAAGTGACAGCAATTACAGGAAGAACTGGGACACTCTTGTCTTTGATAAAAATAAACTACAAAAGTTTTTCTTATTACATCTCATCCGAGTGAGAATTCAGGTGTAAAATGGGCGGAGTAGTTCCGCATTCCAAGCTCGTGGCTCGTCGATCCGGCGATCAACGTTGTAGAGATGATATGCTCCATTGTGGAGGACTCTGGTGATGATGAAGTGGCCTTCCCAAGTAGGGGCAAGTTTGTGTGGTTTCTGTTGATCCACTCGGAGGACCAAATCTCCTTCTTGCAAGGCTCGGCTCTTCACATTTCTGGCATGGAATTGACGCAAGTCTTGCTGATAGATGGTCGATCTGATCATAGCCATTTCCCTCTCCTCCTCTAGGAGGTCGACTGCGTCTTGCCGGGCTTGCTCTGCCTCGTCTTTGTTATAAAGCTCGACTCTGGGGGCATTGTGAAGTGGATCACTCGGCAGGACGGCTTCGGCTCCGTAAACCAGAAAGAATGGCGTTCTTCCAGTCGACCGATTCGGGGTGGTCCTCAATCCCCACAAAACTGACAGAAGCTCGTCGACCCAAGTGCCTACTGCGTTCTTGAGATCACGCATCAGACGAGGCTTCAGTCCTTTGAGAATCAGACCATTTGCTCTTTCAGCTTGTCCATTCGACTGGGGATGCGCGACCGACGCGTAGTCGACTCGTGTGCCTTGAGAGGCGCAAAAAGCTCTGAACTTGTCTGAATCGAAGTTTGACCCATTGTCAGTGATGATGCTATGCGGGACTCCATATCTTAATATCAACTCTCTGATGAAACTGATAGCAGTGCTAGCATCAAGATTTTTGATGGGCTTGGCTTCAATCCATTTGGTGAACTTGTCGACTGCCACAAGCACATGTGTGAATCCGCTCCTGCCTGTTCTCAGTGGACCAACCATGTCCAGTCCCCAAACAGCGAAGAGCCAGACGAGTGGAATGGTCCTCAGAGCTGACGCTGGCTTGTGCAACATGTTGGAGTAGAACTGGCAGCCTTCACACTTGTCGACTATCTCTTTCGCCATTTCGTTTGCCCTGGGCCAGTAAAAACCTGCTCGGTAAGCTTTGGCCACAATGGTCCGAGAGGACGCATGGTGACCACAGGTCCCCGAGTGGATATCATCAAGGATTATCTGACCTTCTTCTGGCATTATGCACTTCTGACCGATTCCACTTGCGCTTTCTCTATACAACTGTCCTTTTATGACAGTGAAAGCTTTAGATCGACGGACGATCTGTCGAGCCTCTTCTTCGTCCTCTGGAAGTTCTTTCCTCAAGATATACGCGATGTATGGTATCATCCAGTCGGGAGTGATTGCCAAGACCTCCATGACTAGGTCGACCACAGCAGGAATCTCGACTTCAGTTGGATCTGTGGCACTTTTTGGTTGCGAGGCTTCTTCTCTAAAAGGATCCTCCTGGACTGACGGCGAGCGGATGTGCTCCAAAAACACATTGTTGGGAATGGCTTCTCTCTTGGAGCCTATCTTTGCCAGATCATCAGCTGCTTGATTTTTCAGGCGGGGGATGTGATGAAGCTCTAACCCCTCGAATTTCTTTTCTAGCTTTCTTACTGCGTTGCAGTAGCCAGTCATAGCTGGGCTTCTGACGTCCCACTCCTTCATCACCTGATTAACCACCAAATCTAAGTCGCCATAGACCATGAGGCGCCGGACGCCGAGTGAAACGGCCATGCGCAACCCATACAATAGTGCTTCATATTCTGCTTCATTATTGGAGGAATCGAAGTGAATCTGGAGAACATATCTGAGCTTATCTCCTCGGGGGGAGACCAATACTACCCTAGCACCGGAACCATTCACCATCTTAGATCCATCGAAGAACATGGTCCAGTGCTCTGAGTGAACTTGAGTCGGAAGCTGCTGTTCAATCCACTCGGCGACGAAATCTGCAATTGCTTGGGACTTGATAGCCTTTTTTGCTTCAAACTTGATATCTAAGGGAAGGAGTTCAATCACCCACTTCGCCACTCGACCAATTGCATCTCTATTGTGCAAAATCTCTGACAGTGGAGTGTCGCTGATGACTGTAATGGAATGGTCAGAGAAGTAGTGTGCAACCTTCTTCGTGGTCATGTAAATCCCATATACAAGCTTCTGGTAATGGGGATATCTTTGCTTCGAAGGAGTCAAAACTTTAGACACATAATATACTGGGCGCTGAACTCTGAAGGCCTTTCCTTCTTCTTCCCGCTCGACCGTAAGTACTATACTAACAACTTGTCTCGTGGCTGCAATGTAAAGCAGCAGAGGCTCTTTACTGATTGGGGCAACAAGCACCGGCTGGGTGGAGAGCAGAGCTTTGAGCTCTGCAAATGCTGCATCAGCTTCTGGAGTCCACTCGAACTTGCCAGACTTCTTCATTAGTCGGTAAAGAGGCAACGCCTTTTCACCGAGACGAGAAATGATCGACTTAGAGCAGCCAAGCAACCTGTAAGCTTCTGGACATCGTGCACATGCACAGGGCGCTTCATCCGGAGTATGGTGCTAACTTTCTCGGGATTGGCGTCGATTCCTCGTTCGGAAACGAGAAAACCGAGTAACTTTCCACCTGGAACTCCGAATGTGCACTTTGATGGATTGAGCTTGATATCATATCCCCTGAGGTTAGCAAAGGTTTCGGCAAGGTCAGTCAGCAGGTCGGAACCTTTCCGTGACTTAACCACAATATCATCCATGTATGCTTCTACGTTCCGACTGATCTGAGTGAGCAAACACTTCTGAATCATACTCATGAACGTGGCTCCAGCATTCTTGAGGCCGAAGGGCATGGTGACATAACAGAAGCACCTGAATGGGGTGATGAAAGCCGTTTTGATCTCGTCGGGTCCATACAGACGGATCTGATGGTACCCTGAATAAGCATCTAGAAAAGACAAATGCTCACACCCCACGGTCGAGTCGACTATCTGGTCGATGCGGGGGAGAGGGAAATGATCTTTCGGGCAGGCCCGATTGATATGTTTAAAGTCAATGCACATGCGAAGTGACTTGTCCTTCTTGGGGACCATGACAACATTGGCGAGCCACTCGGAGTGGTAAATCTCTCGGATGAACTCCGCTGCTAAGAGCCGAGCCACCTCCTCGCCAATAGCTTTCCTCTTCTGGATGGCGGACCGTCGAAGGCTTGAACTTCAGATCGACTAGTAGACGGTGCTCAGCCAGCCCCCTGGGAACTCCAGGCATGTCAGAAGGCTTCCATGCGAAGATGTCCCAGTTCTCACGGAAGAACTAGATGAGCGCTTCTTCCTATTTGGAGTCGAGCGTCGTTGAGATGTGAGTCGGAGCAGCATTGGGGTCGGTCGGGTGAATGTGAACTGGCTTAGTTTCGCCGGACGACTGAAAAGCTGATTCTAAAGCTGGCTTCTTGGCTCGCAGCAGTTCACTCGGATCAGCAGTCTTCTGGTACTCTTGCAGCTCGACTACTGACATCTGAGCATCAGCGATCTTTGATCCTTTCTGAAAACACTCCTCTACTTTCTTCCGATTGCCTGTAACGGTGATCACACCTCTGGGGCAGGGCATCTTCAACTTGAGATACACATAGCACGGTCGAGCCATGAAGCGTGCATAAGCTGGCCGGCCCAGAATAGCATGATAAGCACTTGGAAGTCCACAACCTCAAATGTCAACTTTTCCTTGCGGTAATTCTTTGAATCACCGAAAACCACATCGAGAGCAATCTGGCCGAGTGACTCGGCTTTCTTTCCAGGGATGACTCCATGGAAACTCATATTGCTGGCACTGAGCCTGGACATCGGAATGCCCATCCCTTTCAACGTTTCTGCATACAGTATGTTCAGGCCGCTGCCACCATCCATCAGGACTTTGGTCAGTCGAGTGCCTTCGACAACTGGATCGATCACCAAAGCTTGCCTCCCAGGGGTGGCAATGTGCGCAGGGTGATCAGACTGGTCGAACGTGATGGCAGTCTGAGACCACTTCAGGTAGCTGGGTGCTGCCGGGGCAACCATATTCACTTCACGGTTAATGACTTTCAGTCGACTTTTGCTTTCGACATCAGCAAAAATCATCAAGGTGGAATTGACTTGGGGGTACCCGTCGTCACTATCTTCCTTATCCTCAACCTTGTCCGACTCTTTTTCCTTGTCTTTGGACTGCTTGCCCTAGAACTGCTGGATCAGGAGCCGACACTGTCGAGTGGTATGCTTTGGGTAAATGAATTTACCCTCCTCGTCTTTCTTGGTGTGAATGTGACACGGCAGATCCAAAACATCATTTCCGTCTTGATCTTTTACTTTCTTGGGGTTCCAGGGCCCCTTGGGTTTTCCCTTGAATTTCCCCTGGGTTACGGCCAGAGCCTCCCCAGGAGCGGCTGGCTCGGCCTTCCGCTTCTGCTTCCGACTGGAATTGCCTCCGGTTTCCTGGGCGACTGCTTTCTGCTTGCCACTCCGCAGTCGATCTTCATCTTCTCCGTTAGCATATTTGGTGGCAATTTTCATCATCCGATTCAGAGACATTTCTCCAGTCCGACCGAACTTCAGGTTCAACTCTCTGTTCTTGACGCCTTGTTTAAAGGCACAAACTGATTGGTGATCTGGTACATTCTCAACTGTGTGATGCAAAGTGATCCACCTCTGGATGTAATCCCTCAGAGTTTCACTCGGTTTCTGCATGCAAGACCGCAATTCTGTAAGGCCTGCCGGTCGCTTGCATGTTCCTTCAAAGGTCGTGACAAACACTCGAGAGAGATCCTCCCAAGTGTAAATGCTGCTGGGTGCTAACTGATTCAGCCACGCTCTGGCTGAGCCCTCTAACAGGAGAGGCAAATGCTTCATAGCCACCTCATCATTGCCGCCGCCAATCTGGACAGCCACTCGGTAGTCTTCGAGCCAAGTGTCAGGCTTAGACTCGCCGGTGAACTTGCTGACTCCAGTCGCCAATCGGAAGTTGGGAGGAATCACTACGGCCCTGATGGCTCGACTGAAACATTCTGGCCCTGAAACATGTACCATGCTGCTGGTAGGAGCATCTCTGTCATGTCCTTCTCTGTGAGCCCTGTTCCTATCGACCAAACCTTGAACGAGGATGGATCTCGCGTCAAAGCCTGGTTCCCTGGGGTCGACTGGAATCCTCCGCCCAACACTATGAGGGCGTCTGTCATCCTGTTGTCGAGGCGCATACGGCCCACTCCTCGAGGGAGGGGTTGGCACTCGACGTCGATCATCACGATCGAATCGGTGATCATACTGCTCATTTCTTCTGTACTGATCAGGTCGGTCTCCACGTCCCTCACGCCTCGGGGGTGATCTTGGGTTGTGAGCCGACTGCACTGTATCCGCTGCAACGGATCGACTGTGGATCCTATTCCGCGACTGAGAGACAGCGGAATTCTGGTTTCCCGCTGCCCGGAGAAACGCTCTGATTTGCACCAAGCCTCTGCCAGCTTCTGACTGGGAGGGCTGAATTGATTCTGCTATTCGGGCCGCAACTGCCAAGTTCTGAATGGGAGTTCGATATACCTGCGTAGGCGGGAAGAGCTGACGTCGACTGGACTCAGGAGCCCGCTGACGCGCTTGCTCGTCGAGTGCTCGCTGGAGATTCTCCAGTCGAGTGCGCTCGGCCAAGTTAGCCAAACGCGCGTCCTCCAAGGCTCGGGCCTCAGGGGTTTCTCCAACGATAGGAGTGTGGAGTGCATCCATGTTCCGGCGGCGAAGCTCCTCTTGCTGCAGCGACGTGAGAGGCTCAGGGAGATATTCTTCGTGGGGACGCGACGGGTCGCTGCCACCCGCCCCTCCGTCGGTACGAGTAAAACCGGGAGGGCTGCGTGTCCCATCAATTGCCAGGACCTCCGCCGCAGGATCACTGCTGTCGCACTCGGATGCGGTCTCTGCGGAGCCAGTCGACAGGTCGAACAGGCCGTAGAGTGATTCGTCAGGCTCGATTGCCGCGACTTGTGGGGTGGCCAACTGGCGAGCCACCGCATGCCTCACCCACCTCTGAAGTCTCGATCGACCAGAGCGCTTGCGCCGGCGAGAGACAAGGCGGGGAGATGACACAGGAGCCAACCGATACTGGGTCGACGGCTGCCGCAGTAGGACGCCGCGAACACATGCACGAAAGTGCGTCGCCCCGCGGACAGGGAGCGCGTCGATGTCGAGCGGAGCCTCTTGAAGCCAGGCGGAGTCGTCGGCGATGAACGTTAGCGTGCCGAGACGAATCTCGCGGCCCTCCACCAAAACTCCGCATGAAGCCATGATCAAGGAGATCGGAAAAATTGCAACTCCTACAATTCAAGCGCTAAGATTCCGGCCCCACGGTGGGCGCCAACTGTCGTGGTTCTAAGTCTGACAGTGATGTAGGGGGGTAAGTATGGAGAGGCTAGATCTTAGCTATGCAGGAGTTGTAAGCACACAAAGATGTACGAGTTTAGGCTCTTCTCAGAGGAAGTAAAAGCCCTACGTCTCGGTGCCCGGAGGCGGTCGACTGGATTATATGCGTGAGAATGACAGGGGTGCGAACCCTTGATACTGAGGAGGGGGTGGCTTATATAGAGTTCGCCAGCCCTCTCCTGCCCTCAGTAATGTAGGGTTTAAGGTACATTAAGGTTGGGCGTTACTGGTAACGCCTCTAATAAAGTGCTATAATGACCATAAAGGCTACTTAATGACCGACCGTTTGCCTGCGGAGTGACTTTAGATCTCCTGGCAGTCGAGTGGTTGGCTTCGTGGTCGAGTGATAGCTTCCTGGTCGAGTGTCTTGAACCCGTCAAGTGGGTATCTTCAAGTCGATTGAAAGGTGACTTCTTCTATGGATGTCCTTGGGTAGGGCTCTTAGGACAGGTTCGTGCCCCTATCCCAGGTACATGGCTTCATCAGCCGGACCATCTCGTCGCGGAGGTAGTCGTCCCACGCCCACCGCAGGGCGTCCTCGTCGGAGAAGCCACGCCGGGCTATCTCCTCGTACTCCGCGGGGAGGCCGGGCTCCGGCTTGGGCTCGACGAGGACTAAGCGGCTGGTGGGGGAGGCGTTGTCGCCGATGCGGACGCCAGAGCTGCGGGTGCGCGCGCTGACAGGCGGGCCCTGGGGCTCCGGCTTGACGGGGCGGAGGTGGAGGCAGGGGGAGCCGCCGGACGAGGAGGAGGCCCCCCCGGTCTCCATGCGCCTCGGGGTCCAGGAGCTTCCCCGGCGGCGTGAGAAGGACGGGGGAGCGGGGTGCTCGAGGCACGGCATGTTGCTGCCCTCGATGTACTCGAGGACGGCCTCCAACGTGCGCCCGGGCACGCCCCACCACCGACGCCGGTCGGCGGCATTGTGCCTGCCGGAGGGCTCGACGCCGTTGGTGGCCTCGAGCTGCTCGGCGTGACGGCGGCGGAAATAAGGCTCCCAGTGCGGGCTGTCGGGGACGTACCGTGGCCCCTCCCTCGCCGCACGCGGCAGGGACGAGCGGATGCGTGCGATCTCCGCACGCCGCGCCGCGCCGGTGGGTACCGGGGGCACCGGCACGCCGCCGGCGCTGATCCTCCACGCCCCGGGCACCCGCATGTCCGGCGGGACCGGGTACTCGGCCTCGAAAAGGAGGCGAGTCTCGTCCTCGTGAAGATGGCGGCGGCCGAAGCCGTTCGCCGCCGCGCCGTCGCCTGGGAAGCGCTTGGCCATGGGTGTGATAAACTGGAGACGGCGAGAGAGGAGAGGAAGGAACGACGACGGAGAGAGAGTGCGAGTCGCCGAGTGCGCTGGGGCGCGTCTTATATAGGCCGAGGCGCCGCCCGTGCGCGAGCCGCCGTGTGTACGCGTGGCGGGCGAGGGAGGGCGAGGGACGCGCGTCATCCGGTCTTCACTGCGCCGCCCGTGAGGCATCAATGGCGCAGGCTGACCGGCGCGATAGCACGGCAGCTTTGGCATTGATTCGCCGCGGGAAACGAGGCGATGAGGACGACGAAGGGGCAAGAAGAGAGCCGTGTCCCTAACGCGGCGGGCCCGCGGCAGTTTCACACCAAAACAGTTCGCCCCAGCGCCCCCGGGCGCCCCCCAGCGCGCCGGGTTCGGCCTGGGTCCGCCGGCGCTATTTTCGGCCCAGGCCGGCGAAAATCGGGCTCCTGGGGGCGCGACTGGGCCGATTTTTCAGTGCCGGTGCAAAAAAAAACGCCTGGGGAGGCCTTCCTGGGGGCGCGGCTGGAGATGCCCTTACAAAGTAGAACAACAATATGTCGGAATCCGCCATCTTGGCAACATCTGCCGCTACTCCTATTCAAATGATGAAGGGGTGCAAGCTGGGTCACATACCCAGACCTCTCACCTAAGCCTAACATCTAAAGCCGGAGGCCCCGACCGAGCCATCTGCCGGGTCCGGGGCTCAAACCGGTCCGACGCACTCGCATGTGTCTTCGCCGCCATCTTCCACTTGTCCATCTTCAGAGAAGATTGTGGTGACAACCTTGGCAGGTCCTCCGCCATCGACGCCACCACGACGCGAAACGACGACCTCCACCTACGCGAACCTTGGCAGATCCTCCGCCATTGACGCCATCAAGATGCCAGACGACGACCTCCACCTATGCGAGTTCATCTCCAAGCAACAGACGTAAAGCCATGCTAGCATAGGGCCGCGCCACCACCGTCGCCCACCACCCACAAGCGCCACCCAACCCCAAGGTTCCCAAAGCGGCGCCTTTAAGAAGGGAACGGCACCATGAGCGCCGCCTCCGCCCAACAAAGTTAGGGCTTTCGCCCGGGAGACCTAGCGGAAGGGGAAGTGAGGAGATCAGTCCATACCGACACCTCCAAGGAGGGGAACGACACCCTCAAGCGTCGCCGTCGGCGCGGCCGGTCATGGCCGGCCAGGGATTTCGCTCGAACTAGATCCTTGCCACCACCAGCGACTCTTGTACAGAACCGGCGACCAAGAGGAAGCGCGGCCCGATCAGGCTGGCCCGCACGGCGAACAGGGGGTATGTGAGAACCAAAAATTTTATAAGAACGGAATGTGGTTTATGCAACATGTAGTTACGTGCACAAAGTCACCCTTGGTGTCGAAGGTGTAACGGTAGAGCTCTGCATTACAGATACGATTCTTGAAGTCAGCTTGCTCCTCTTTAACCTTTGACGGATTTCCATGGTCACCACAGACAAGCAGATTTTTTTTTCATATGGAACACTGTGATTCGATATTTAAACTGGCTCAGCCAAGATGCTGGCCCTAGGAACGAGTACATCTTCAGGAAGGTCCTCTGCCCACAGCTAGGTGTCCGCCTGATGAGTGCCACCAAAGGCCGCAATAGCATGCGCCTACTTATTACAAGCCCTGGGGCGAAACTGAACGAACCAACATTAAAATGGAGACGAGCGAACTCCCGGATCTCTTTGAACAAAATGCCTTCAGGTGCACGGTCTAAGTCTGAGCTTTGCAGTGCCTTAATCAAGGTTTGACAGTCTGACTCAATCTCCACATCCACCATACCCCTGTGTTAGGCCGACCGCAGAGGTGCACCACATGATGTGCAAAGCACTAGAGCTATCAGCTCTGGAGCCTCTCGCATCTCCAGCCTGGTCGCTAATCACGAAGCCCCAGCCACCAGTGCCCTTTGCAGCTCTGCTGCAGACAACCGCAAGCTTCACAAGCTACTGCAAGCGAGGGTTCTGGCCATACAACTCAACCAGACCACTCAAGTTCTTGGCACTGGGAAAAAAGGGCATTTTGCCCACTTAACTGAATCCTTGTAATCTACAACCCTCCCCCCCTCCCCTCGCGTCGTCCTCCCCAGGACGACCCGAGGGCCCCTAGGGTTTCCCTAGGCGCCGTCCCCCCCACCCCTCCCCCCCCCCCCCCCCCCCCCCGCCGTCACCCGAGGGAGTCGTCGAGCTTCGCCTAGGCGACTGCCGATGACGGTGACGGCGGGGCTTCGTCGCTTCGCCCGCTGTGGCGTTGGACCTCTGAAACCTGGGCGGCGGCCCGGTCGGTGTGGCGGCGCCGCCCTTCGGCTGGCGGCGCGCGCGGGAGGTGATGGCCGGCCCCCTTGGCTGCTCGGGCAGCGAGGTACCGGCGGGTAGTGGTCGCGGCGCGGCGAGGTTCCTCCTCCTCTGCTCCAGATCTGAAGGTCAGGTTTTTCCCCCTCTCTGCTCTCCTCGCTGGATTCGCCTGATTCCGCGCCTCTGGTCGCCGGATCTGGTGCCGGCAGGGTGTTCCCCGAGAAGGTGGTGCTGGACGAGCCCAGGGGAAACCCTTGTTGGTATTTCCAACGCGGCGGCGGCGGCGCCCTTCTGCGTCGTTCTGCTCGTTGGAGTCGCTGCCGTGGGCTCTCCTCCACACCCCGGCCATGCATCCCGGGCGAAAGCTCAAATCCCGGCCTGGGATGGGCGGCGGCGGCGCCTGGTGCGTCGTGACCTCCTTGGAGGCGCCGTCTTGGGAAGTTTGGTGCTTTGGGGGCGTGTAGCAGTTGATGGTGGGTGCCTGGCGTCTGTGGAGTCCGTGGCGTCCCTTCTATGCAGGTTCAGACTCAGCCACAAGTGCTCTGCGGTGGTGTTTGCAATGTCCCGGCGGGTCGGCGCCCTCGAGTATGGGCGGAAGGGGATCGGGTTCCCCTTCCCGGCAGCAGCAACGCCGCAGGTGCCGATCCGGCTGGTTCTTGAGTTCCTCGTTCCTAATCTTCGCCATGTGACTCGACAACTTCTTCCTTTCGGCAACTCTCCCGGCGGCTTACCCTCTTCCATCGGTCTCCTTCGGTGCCTGCGTTGCAGCTTGCGTGTGTGTGCTCCGGCATGATGTGGTTGGCCCCATTGCTGGCCCGGTCTTGAGACCAACCTATGCTCTAGCTCTCGGGTGAGCGTCTCTACACTTTGACAGCGCGGCGCCTTCGAGCCTAGGCGAGGGGAAGGGATCCCCTTCGGTATAAGAGAAGGCATGTTTGTGTCATCTCCAGTTTCGGGGTTCAGCCATGTGCTCGACCTACTTTGGCGGCTGCAGATCCTCGTGGCTTCTTCATAGTCGTTTCAGGGCCTTTGTGTAGAGGGCTTATCCTCAACTAGCTGTTCTTCAATGTAATCTTCTGTTCGCTGGTTGTAGGTGTAGCTTAGTAAGCTGTTCTTCTTTCTCCCTTGTATCCTTTAGCCGTTGCTTTGTTTGTGGTCTACTCTTGTACTCCTGGCCGGTTGATGGCTTTGTTAATTCAAAGTCGGGCTTCTCTGGAGCCTTCGTTCAAAAAAAAAAAGTTCTTGGCACTGTGCAAACAGGCCATGAAGAAGATGATTGGATTATCCCCGTCCTTGAACAGAAACGTGCAGAAGGTATTCTAGTCATATTAAGAACATGGACCCGATGCTGCTATGACTGGATATCGTCAAAGCTGAATCTCAGCAACTTGAAGACACAAAGCCATGTTGTGTTTGACCGGGAAAGTAAAAGGAGCCACGATAATTGAGGTACTCGCTAGCTACACCATTCACTGGTTACAAAATTTCTTTGTAGCCCCCCGACTCAAATTTCTAATACATCACATTCCCTGCTGGATTATGCTATGTGCCCGCCCATGCAATTCATCTTGGTTGTCATTGTTGCTCTAATCCCACACGTTGCTATTCACCTCCTAGCAACTTATGTGATCCTATGACATGGGGAAGAAGCTAGTTATTTATAGGAGGTGAGCAAGGGATGAATTTTATGTGGGCCCAATATATCATCATTGCTTCACCAAATGGCACATGCCCGCTATTGTGATCGTTTAATTCTACCACGAGTTGTGTAGCTGTCGACATCTATATAAGTCATGGCATATATATATGTACAAGCAACCCTGAGAAGCATGTTGCTCGCAAGTACAAGTTCAAGCAGCCTTTCCCCTCTCCTCCAATGGCTTCGCTCTGCTCTCTCTGCTCCTCCGATGCTTCATCGAAACATTTTTTTACTGAAAAAATACTTTGGATGGGCTGCTTGCTGCTTGGGCTCCACTGGCTTCAAGGGCCCGTCCTAGTTTGGCTCGAGCTTCCTCAGGGCCCAACCGTCCCATCGGGAGCTCCTTTTTTTGGAGACTACTCTGTGTCCGAGTTTAGCTAACCACAAGAACCACTGACCACCTGTAACAAATTGTAGCACTAATTGTATAAGAACAAAGCGTGGTCGCGCTTATTGCACAATACAGTATATTATATCACCTGGATTTTTTAATTATACAAGAAAAAACTCTTGAATTTGAAAACATTCATCATTTTGAAAAAAGTTCAATGCTTTTGAAAAAAGTTCAACGCTTTTGAGAAAATTTCATTGATTTTGAAAATTGTTCAACAGTTTTCAGTTTTTTTTATCGATTTTGGGCAAAGTTCATCAGTTTTAAAAAAAGATCATCGAATTTGAAAAAACGTACACGAGTTTGAAGAAAAGTTCATCGAATTTTAAAAAAAGTTCATCAAATTTCAAAAAAGTTCATCGCATTTGAAAAAAAGTTCATCGAATCTTTACCTAATATTAAAAGATGGAGGCTTTCATAGTTCTCCATCCATCATCACTTTATATCCATTGATTTTATGTTAATCATAAAAATTGACGGCTAAGATTTAAAACTTTTTTTGGCTCACCAAACTGTGAGGAAAAAATAAAAAATAAAAACACACGCACATCTCTTCTCCTAAACGTGCACGGGCACAACTCCTCATAAGCGCGTGCGGCCGCTATGAATCTTGCCTCCACATGCAGTAGATCGGCAGATCTTTCCTCCAACCCCACGTTCTCCTTCCTCTTCCACCGGCCCCTAATCCTTTTCACGTTGATCCCCCCTCGCTTGGTCAATTTTTCCCCTTGGAAAAAGAGAGACCGGTTCCATCACAACTCGGAGCAGAGCAAGAGGCTTCCATCAGTTAAGGTTACTAGCAAAAGAGCCCGTGCGTTGCAACGGGAGAAAAAAAATCATAATCTTCAATGGCGATGACCACATTTTGTTCACATCCATCGCATGATTTTGAAGATTTGTTCATAAATGCCAGAAAATGTATATTTTTTAAAAAAATATTCACAAATTGAAGCAAATTTCACATTTTCGAAAAAAATATCATGGTTGCCAAAAACTTGGTATTTCAAAGAATTATTTTAAATTTCAAGAACGTTTTTTTAAACATACTATAATATTCCAATTATTCCTGAACATTTTTACAAATTTGGGAACATTTTTCAAAATCGTGAACATTTTTTACTATTTACTAAACAAAATAATATTACGAACATTTTTTTATATAGCGAACGGTTTCTAAGCATTTTGTTTTGAATTGGCGAACAATTCTAGAATAGACAAACATTTTCTTGCGAAATTAGTGGAATTTTTTGAACTCACGCACATTTTTTGAAATGCCTGAACATTTTATGAATTAACAATCTCTTTTGCAATTCACAAACTCTTTTCAAAATTTTAGGACATTTTTTTAAAATGCATGAACATTTTTTGAATTAGCAAACATTTGTTCGATTTCATTAATAATTGTTAATATTTGGGCTGTTTTACATTTTATGAACGTTTTTTCAAAATTGCTAAATTTTTTGGAATATGTGAACATTTTTAAAAAAATCCTGAGCATTTTTTGAATCCTGAGCAAAAAGGCCCCGTGCGTTGCAACAGGAGAATAAGTGTCATCCATGAAATTGGATCTCCCGTTGCAACACACGGGTCCTTCACCTCGTAAATCTTCGGCAGAGTTTCCTTGAGGTTTGCTTGCAAAAACACAAATCAGCCTGAACAATCCCTTTTTTGTCTTCAGGGGAAAGCGAAAAACAATGGCCATGTCAATCTTTGAAAGTTGATTTCACACTCGGTGCAAAAGCATGGAGATTCCTTGTGGTTAACTCGTGCTTCGAATAGAAATCTATCTCTGTTGTGTTCTCTTTCCGAAAGATAACAACTTGGAACAGGACTTAACACATATTTTCACCTGCTAAATGCGTTCAGGGCCTCTAACACCATAACTCACATTGTGCACAAATTATCAAATTCAGTCAAACATTTACCAAATTATTATACACTTCTGTCCAACAAAGATCAATCCAAGTCACGCACGCACAGGATATTGGACGCATGTACCTGAATATTTGATCAAGGCTATTGCAACTCCTCTAACAAATTTCCATGAGGACTCAACCAAATAACTACAGAGACATACAGTAGAACCATATAGTACCTGTGACCGCGACAGCGATCTTTTTTGCTGGAACTATTTTTTTTTGCTGGGACCGACCAAATTTTTTGCTGCAGCCTGGCGATATACTAATATACTAATTAATTAATACAGTAACTAACTATAATATACTCCCTCCGTTCGGAATTACTTGTCTTGGAAATGGATGTATCTAGAACTAAAATACATCTAGATACATCCATTTTAGCGACAAGTAATTCCGAACGGAGGGAGTACTAATTAGTTACCGTAACTGGGTGGACAGTTTTATGTAAAAACGTTTAAATAATACCTAGTAGTTTGCAAGGAGCATAAACATATATTTTTTTCAAATGGGGTATATACAACTGATAGTGCTTTAACTGAAAATAAACCTACCGTTGCCTGCTCTCTGATTTCAGAGTACCATGGTTTAATTTATTCATGACCTCTGCATTTTATTCAGAAACAAGCATGCACCAAGATACTCACTTAGAAAGCAGAATCCTCTCTTTCACAGGGCTATTGTTTCATCTAGCTCTAACATATCCTCTCCTTCTCCCTTTTAATAAGTAGTATAGTTGATGACATACAGACTTAAGAAGTAAATAGATGATGACAGATGCAGATCGATGACACTGTAGTGTATGTACCTCAGGTCAGACCAAGTTTTGACGGACAGTGGAGTATGTGAAGACGGATTTCCGGCGAAGTCGACGGTGTACAACCATGTCACTGTCAGAAACTTGAGGCACTACGATGAGCCAAATAACTGCAGATTCTCCAAGAGAGTTAGAACACAAATAACTACTGTATTTGACATTGCAATAGAATCGAAAGGGTTCAGTGATGTGGGCATCTCTCACTGCTGTCTCTATCTCTCTGCTCTCTCTCTCTCTCTCTCTTCCTCACCTATCTCTTTTTTCTCCGCAGGACCAGATCAGTAGGTGCAGCAATCAACGCCTCTCTCTGCTCTCTCTACCTCTCATCTCTCTGCTCTCTCTCATCATCTACAGCAGCATCGCCCAGCATGCCCTCTCCAGGCACCCATCGCCTCGAACACCACTCTGTTGCTGCTTAGAACAGCACCCTGCCGCACTCAGATGTAACAGCAGAGAGTGGGAGAGTTCAGAGCAAGCAGGGGCATCTGAGAAGTAGAAGGAGCAGCAGCAGAGGCGAGGCGTGAGGACAGAAGTAGCAGCAGCAGGGTAGCTCGAGCAGGTGTCCAGAACTCCAGACACCATTGGCTGTGGACAGACGCGCCGGCTGGAGGGAGACCACGCGGATGACCAGACACCCTCCTGGTGTGGTCTTGTGGTGCTGACGGTGCTAGTTGTTTGTAGCCTCAACAGGAACTCGCCACCGTGCCGCCGGTCGATCACCGGAGGCACCACAGCCGGCGACCGCCTTCCTCACCATGCGCCCCTTCTCCTTCTCCTTGCTTCCTCTCTCCCCCATGCCCCTGTCCGTCTCTTTCTCTGGATGAGAAGGCCACCGCCGCCACCGGAGCAAGCCCTCGTACCACCCGCCAGATCCCTTCCTCACCTTGCGCCCCTTCTCCTTCTCCTTTCTTCCTCTGTTTCCTCTCTCCCTGAGGCCCTTATCTCTCCTTCTCTGGATGAGCAGGACGCCGCTGGCACCGGAACAAGCCGCCGCACCAGCCGCCCGTCGACGCCGCGCCCGGATCTGCCCGTCTTCCTCGCGCCGCCACCGCGCCTCGCGTCGCCCGCCGGCCGCCTGCCCGTTCCCGCGGGTTAGGCATCTATATCGGGTTGGGGAAGGGGAGGGAGCGGGGAGGATGGTAGCTCGGTTGGCTCAGCCGCTATGTGTCGTGCGTTTGGTTTTGGGTTCGAATCCTCTCACCAACCTGTGTATTTTTGCTTCAAAAAAGAAGGATAGGTGGGCCTGATTGATTGGGACGTAGCGCATGTGCAGGCTGGTATGGCTTGGCACGGACGAAACGATGGTGGACGGAGGAAACTAATAACGTACGATATTTAGGAGACGTATATTATGACACATGAATAGTACCACCTTGGATGTAGAAAATAATATAGGTGTAAAAACTGAAAGCGTATTATTACATGAGAAGAAAGCGCATTGTGACGGTGAACCCGGAGACCCAATCCGTGCTTTGGAAACTAAATAACGTACGATATTTAGGAGACGTATATTATGACACATGAATAGTACCACCTTGGATGTAGAAAATAATATAGGTGTAAAAACTAAAAGCGTATTATTACATGAGAAGAAAGCGCATTGTGACGGTGAACCCGGAGACCCAATCCGTGCTTTATTATTAGGGAGATATTAGAGCAACTCCAATGGGGCGATCTATTTCATCCGCCCGCGTCCGTTTGGATCAACGCAGACAAAAGTGGCAGCCCAACGCGTCGACCCAAACTCAAATCGTATCCGCCCGGCGTCTGCGCCGACCCATTTCCGACCCAAAATTGCGCCTGGAATGCGTCGGCGCGGACGCGAAGCGGACGCGCCGCGTGTCTCCTCGCCGTCCGCCGCGTCCCCACCAGGCGGCCACCCAACCACCACTGGCCGTCTTATTTATGACGAACACCGATAGCGGGCCCACGCATCAGTCAGTGCACGCGTCCTTTTTTAACCACGCGTGCGGCAGGGTCGGCCTCATCCACTTCTCCCGTCCACATCTGGCCCCCCACCACTTCCTTTGCTTCCTCGCCGGCGACCGCAAACCCTAGCGCGCGCCATGGGCTGTTGGAAATATGCCCTAGAGGCAATAATAAAATGATTATTATTATATTTCCTTGTCATGATAATCGTTTATTATCCATGCTAGAATTGTATTGATAGGAAACTCAGATACATGTGTGGATACATAGACAACACCATGTCCCTAGTAAGCCTCTAGTTGACTAGCTCGTTGATCAATAGATGGTTACGGTTTCCTGACCATGGATATTGGATGTCGTTGATAACAGGATCACATCATTAGATGAATGATGTGATGGACAAGACCCAATCCTAAGCATAGCACAAGATCGTGTAGTTCGTATACTAAAGCTTTTTTAATGTCAAGTATCATTTCCTTAGACCATGAGATTGTGCAACTCCCGGATACCGTAGGAGTGCTTTGGGTGTGCCAAACGTCACAACGTAACTGGGTGGCTATAAAGGTACACTACGGGTATCTCTGAAAGTGTCTGTTGGGTTGGCACGAATCGAGACTGGGATTTGTCACTCCGTGTGACGGAGAGGTATCTCTGGGCCCACTCGGTAGGACATCATCATAATGTGCACAATGTGATCAAGGAGTTGATCACAGGATGATCTGTTACGGAATGAGTAAAGAGACTTGCCGGTAACGAGATTGAACAAGGTATCGGGATACCGACGATCGAATCTCGGGCAAGTATCGTACCGATAGACAAAGGGAATTGTATACGGGATTGATTAAGTCGTTGACATCGTGGTTCATCCGATGAGATCATCGTGGAACATGTGGGAGCCAACATGGGTATCCAGATCCCGCTGTTGGTTATTGACCGGAGAACGTCTCGGTCATGTCTGCATGTCTCCCGAACCCGTAGGGTCTACACACTTAAGGTTCGATGACGCTAGGGTTATAAAGGAAGCTTGTATGTGGCTACCAAATGTTTTTCGGAGTCCCGGATGAGATCCCGGACGTCACGAGGAGTTCCGGAATGGTCCGGAGGTAAAGATTTATATATGGGAAGCCCTGTTTTGGTCACCGGAATAGTTTCGGGGTTTATCGGTAACGTACCGGGACCACCGGGAGGGTCCCGGGGGTCCACCAAGTGGGGCCACCAGCCCCGTGGGGCCACATGGGCTGTAGAGGGTGCGCCTTGGCCTACATGGGCCAAGGGCACCAGCCCCAAGAGGCCCATGCGCCAAGGGATAAGGAAAGGAAGAGTCCTAAAGGGGGAAGGCACCTCCGAGGTGCCTTGGGAAGGAGGGACTCCTCCCTAGCCGCACCCTTCCTTGGAGGAAGGGCCAAGGCTGCGCCTCCCCCCCTCTCCCTTGCCCCTATATATATGTGGGGGGTGGGAGGGCAGCCATACCAATGTTCTGGTGCAGCCCTCCCCTTCTCCCAAGTCCTTCTCCTCTCCCTGGTGCTTGGCGAAGCCCTGCAGGATTGCCATGCTCCTCCACCACCACCACGCCATTGTGCTGCTGCAGGATGGAGTCTTCCTCAACCTCTCCCTCTCTCCTTGCTGGATCAAGGCGTGGGAGACGTCACCGGGCTGTACGTGTGTTGAACGCGGAGGTGCCGTCTGTTCGGCACTTGGTCATCGGTGATTTGGATCACGACGAGTACGACTCCATCAACCCCGTTCACTTGAACGCTTCCGCTTAGCGATCTACAAGGGTATGTAGATGCACTCTCCTTCCCCTCGTTGCTGGTTTCTCCATAGATAGATCTTGGTGACACATAGGAAAATTTTGAATTTCTGCTACGTTCCCCAACAGTGGCATCATGAGCTAGGTCTATTGCGTAGATTCTATACACGAGTAGAACACAAAGTAGTTGTGGGCGTTGATTTTGTTCAATATGCTTACCGTTACTAGTCCAATCTTGATTCGGCAGCATCGTGGGATGAAGCGGCCCGGACCGACCTTACACGTACTCTTACGTGAGACTGGTTCCACCGACTGACATGCACTAGTTGCATAAGGTGGCTAGCGGGTGCCTGTCTCTCCCACTTTAGTCGGATCGGATTCGATGAACAGGGTCCTTATGAAGGGTAAATAGCAATTGGCATATCACGTTGTGGTTTTTTGCGTAGGTAAGAAACGTTCTTGCTAGAAACCCATAGCAGCCACGTAAAACATGCAAACAACAATTAGAGGACGTCTAACTTGTTTTTGCAGGGTATGCTATGTGATGTGATATGGCCAAAGGATGTGATGTATGATATATGTGATGTATGAGATGATCATGTTCTTGTAATAGGAATCACGACTTGCATGTCGATAAATATGACAACCGGCAGGAGCCATAGGAGCTGTCTTTATTTATTTATGACCTGCGTGTCAACATAAACGTCATGCAATTACTTTACTTTATTGCTAACCGTTAGCTGTAGTAGTAGAAGTAATAGTTGGCGAGACAACTTCATGAAGACACGATGATGGCGATCATGATGATGGATATCACGGTGTCATGCCGGTGACAAGATGATCATGGAGCCCCAAGATGGAGATCAAAGGAGCTATATGATATTGGCCATATCATGTCACTATTATTTGATTGCATGTGATGTTTATCATGTTTATGCATCTTATTTGCTTAGAACGACGGTAGTAAATAAGATGATCCCTCTTTAAAATTTCAAGAAAGTGTTCCCCCTAACTGTGCACCGTTGCGACAGTTTGTTGTTTCGAAGCACCACGTGATGATCGGGTGTTAGATTCTTACGTTCACATACAACGGGTGTAAGACAGATTTACACATGCAAACACTTAGGTTGACTTGATGAGCCTAGCATGTGTACAGACATGGCCTCGGAACACAGAAGACCGAAAGGTCGAGCATGAGTCGTATGGTAGATACAATCAACATGAAGATGTTCGCCGATGTTGACTAGTCCGTCTCACGTGATGATCGGACACGGCCTAGTTGACTCGGATCATGTAATCACTTAGATGACTAGAGGGATGTCTATCTGAGTGGGAGTTCATAAGATGAACTTGTTTATCCTGAACATAGTCAAAAGGGATTTTGCAAATTATGTCGTAGCTCGCGCTTGAGTTCTACTGTTTAGATATGTTCCTAGAGAAATTTAGTTGAAAGTTGATAGTAGCAATTATGCGGACTAGGTCCGTAAATTGAGGAATGTCCTCATTGCTTCATAGAAGGCTTATGTCCTTAATGCACTGCTCAGTGTGCTGAACCTCGAACGTGGTCTGTGGATGTTGCGAACATCTGACATACACGTTTTGATAACTACGTGATAGTTCAGTTAAACGGCTTAGAGTTGAGGCACCGAAGACGTTTTGAAACGTCGCGGAACATATGAGATGTTTCGAGGGCTGAAATTGGGATTTCAGGCTCGTGCCCACGTCAAGAGGTATAAGACCTCCGATGATTATCTTAGCCTGCAAACTAAGGGAGAAAAGCTTAATTGTTGAGCTTGTGCTTAGATTGTCTGAGTACAACAATCATTTGAATCGAGTGGGAGTTGATCTTCCAGATGAGATAGTGATGTTTCTCCGAAGTCATTACCACCAAGCTGCTAGAGCTTCGTGATGAACTATAATATATCAGGGACATATATGATGATCCTTGAGATATTCGCGATGTTTGACACCACAAAGTAGAAATCAAGAAGGAGCATCAATTGTTGATGGTTGGTGAAACCACTAGTTTCAAGAAGGGCAAGGGCAAGAAGGGATACTTCATGAAACGGCAATTCAGCTGCTGCTCTAGTGAAGAAACCCAAGGTTGAACCCAAAACCGAGACTAAGTGCTTCTGTAATAAGGGGAACAGCCACTGGAGCAGAATTACCCTAGATACTTGGTAGATTAGAAGGCTGGCAAGGTCGATAGAAGTATATTGGATATACATTGTGTTGATGTGTACTTTACTAGTACTCCTAGTAGCACCAGGGTATTAGATACCGGTTCGGTTGCTAAGTGTTAGTAACTCGAAATAAAAGCTACGGAATGAACGGAGACTAGCTAAAGGTGAGCTGACGATATGTGTTGAAAGTGTTTCCAATGTTGATATGATCAAGCATCGCACGCTCCCTCTACCATCGAGATTGGTATTAAAACCTAAATAATTATTATTTGGTGTTTGCGTTGAGCATAGACATGATTGGATTACGTCTATCGCAATACGGTTATTCATTTAAGGAGAATAATGGTTACTCTGTTTATTTGAATAATACCTTCAATGGTCTTACGCCTAAAATGAATGGTTTATTGAATCTCGATCATAGTGATACACATGTTCATGCCAAAAGATATAAGATAGTAATGATAGTACCACCTACTTGTGGCACTTCCACGTAAGTCATATCGGTATAAAACGCATGAAGAAGCTCCATGTTGATGGATCTTTGGGCTCATTCGTTTTTGAAAAGTTTGAGACATGCGAACCATGTCTATTGGTGTATATGCATGAAGAAACTCCATGCAAATGGACCGTTTGGACTCACTTGATTTTGAATCACTTGAGACATACAAATCATACCACATGGGCAAGATGACTGAAAGCCTCGGTTTCAGTAAAATGGAACTAAAAAGCAACTTGTTGGAAGTAATACATTTTGATGTGTGCAGTCCAATGAGTGCTGAGGCGTGTAGTGGATATCATTATGTTCTTACTTCACAGATGATTTGAGTAGATGTTGAGTATATTTACTTGATGAGTCACGAGTCTGAATTATTGAAAGGTTCAAGTAATTTCAGGGTGAAGTTGAAAGATCGTCGTGATAAGAGGATAAAGTATCTATGATATGATCATAGAGATGAATATCTGAATTACGAGTTTGGCACAAAGTTAAGACATTGTGGAAATTGTTTCACAACTGATACAGCCTGGAACACCATAGTGTGATGGTGTGTCCGAACATCATAACTGCACCCTATTGGATATGATGCATACCATGATGTCTCTTATCGAATTACCACAATAGTTTATGGGTTAGGCATTAGAGACAACCACATTCACTTTAAATAGTGCACCACGTAATTCCGATGAGATGACACCGTATGAACTATGGTTTAGAGAAACCTAAGCTGTCATTTCTTAAAAGTTTGGGGCAGCGACGCTTATGTGAAAAAGTTTCAGGCTGATAAGCTCGAACCCAAAGCGGATAAATGCATCTTCATAGGACACCCAAAACAGTTGGGTATACCTCCTGTCTCAGATCCGAAAGCAATAAGGGATTGTTTCTAGAATCGTGTCCTTTCTCGAGGAAAAGTTTCTCTCGAAAGAATTGAGTGGGAGGATGGTGGAGACTTGATGAGGTTATTGAACCGTCTCTTCAACTAGTGTGTGGAAGGGCACAGGAAGTTGTTCCTGTGGCACCTACACCAATTGAAGTGGAAGCTTATGATAGTGATCATGAAACTTCAGATCAAGTCACTACCAAACCTCGTGGGATGACAAGGATGCGTACTACTTCAGAGTGGTACGTAATCCTGTCTTATAAGTCATGTTGCTAGACAACAATGAACCTACGAGCTATGGAGAAGCGATGGTGGGCCTGGATTCCGATAAATGGCTCGAGGCCATATAATCCGAGAGAGGATCCATATTTGAAAACAAAGTGTAGACTTTGGAAGAACTACTTGATGGTCGTAAGGCTGTTAGGTACATATGGATTTTATAAGGAAGACAGACAATGATGGCAAGTATCACCATTAAGAAAGCTTGACTTGTCGTTAAGATGTTTTCCGACAAGTTCAAGGAGTTGACTACGATGAGACTTTCTCACCCGTAGCGATGCTAAGAGTCTGTTGGAATTATGTTAGCGATCACTGCATTATTTATGAAATCTTGCAGATAGGATGTCAAAACATTGTTTCCTCGATGATTTTCTTGAGGAAAGGTTGTATGTGATACAACCAGAAGGTTTGTCAATCCTGAAAGATGCTAATAAGTATGCAAAGCTCCAGCAATCCTTCTGAGGACTGGAGTAAGCATCTTGGAGTTGGAATGTATGCTTTGATGAGATGATTAAAGATTTTGGTGTATACAAAGTTTATGAGAAACTTGTATTTCCAAAGAAGTGAGTGGGAGCACTATAGAATTTCTGATGAGTATATGTTATTGACATATTGTTGATCAGAAATGACGTAGAATTTCTGGAAAGCATATAGGGTTATTTGGAAAGTGTTTTTCAATGGAAAGCCTGGATTAAATTACTTGAACATTGAGCATCAAGATCTATAAGGATAGATCAAAACGCTTAATGGTACTTTCGAATGAGCATATACCTTGACGTGATATTGAAGGTGTTCAAGATGGATCAGTCAAAGAAGGAGTTCTTGCCTGAGTTGTAAGGTATGAAGTTAAGACTTAAAGCTCGACCACGGCAGAATAGAGAGAAAGGACGAAGGTCGTCCCCTATGCTTAAGACATAGGCTCTACAGTATGCTATGCTGTGTACCGCACCTGAAGTGTGCCTTGCCATGAGTCAGTCAAGGGGTACAGGAGTGATCCAAGAATGGATCACAGGACAGCGGTCAAAGTTATCCTTAGTAACTAGTGGACTAAGGAATTTTCTCGATTATGGAGGTGGTAAAAGAGTTCGTCGTAAAGGGTTACGCCGATGCAAACTTTGACACTAATCCAGATTATTCTGAGTAGTAAACTGGATTCGTATAGTAGAACAGTTATTTGGAATAGCTCCAAATAGAGCGTGGTAGCTGCATCTAGGAGATGACATAGAGATTTGTAAAGCACACACGGATCTGAAAGGTTTAGACCCGTTGACTATAACCTCTCTCACAAGCATAACATGATCAAACCCAGAACTCATCGAGTGTTAATCACATGGTAAATGTGAACTAGATTATTGACTCTAGTAAACTCTTTGGGTGTTAGTCACATGGGGATGTGACCTTGAGTGTTAATCACATATCGATGTCAACTAGACTATTGACTCTAGTGCAAGTGGGAGACTGTTGGAAATATGCCCTAGAGGCAATAATAAAATGATTATTATTATATTTCCTCGTTCATGATAATCGTTTATTATCCATGCTAGAATTGTATTGATAGGAAACTCAGATACATGTGAGGATACATAGACAACACCATGTCCCTAGTAAGCCTCTAGTTGACTAGCTCGTTGATCAATAGATGGTTACGGTTTCCTGACCATGGATATTGGATGTCGTTGATAACGGGATCACATCATTAGAAGAATGATGTGATGGACAAGACCCAATCCTAAGCATAGCACAAGATCGTGTAGTTCGTATGCTAAAGCTTTTCTAATGTCAAGTACCATTTCCTTAGACCATGAGATTGTGCAACTCCCGGATACCGTAGGAGTGCTTTGGGTGTGCCAAACGCCACAACGTAACTGGGTGGCTATAACGGTACACTACGGGTATCTCTGAAAGTGTCTGTTGGGTTGGCACGAATCGAGACTGGGATTTGTCACTCCCTGTGACGGAGAGGTATCTCTGGGCCCACTCGGTAGGACATCATCATAATGTGCACAATGTGATCAAGGAGTTGATCACGGGATGATGTGTTACGGAACGAGTAAAGAGACTTGCCGGTAACGAGATTGAACAAGGTATCGGGATACCGACGATCGAATCTCGGGCAAGTATCGTACCGATAGACAAAGGGAATTGTATACGGGATTGATTAAGTCCTTGACATCGTGGTTCATCCGATGAGATCATCGTGGAACATGTGGGAGCCAACATGGGTATCCAGATCCCGCTGTTGGTTATTGACCGGAGAACGTCTCGGTCAAGTCTGCATGTCTCCCGAACCCGTAGGGTCTACACACTTAAGGTTCGATGATGCTAGGGTTATAAAGGAAGCTTGTATGTGGTTACAGAATGTTGTTCAGAGTCCCGGATGAGATCCCGGACGTCACGAGGAGTTCCGGAATGGTCCGGAGGTAAAGATTTATATATGGGAAGCCCTGTTTTGGTCACCGGAATAGTTTCGGGATTTATCGGTAACGTACCGGGACCACCGGGAGGGTCCCGGGGGTCCACCAAGTGGGGCTACCAGCCCCGTGGGGCCACATGGGTTGTAGGGGGTGCGCCTTGGCCTACATGGGCTAAGGGCACCTGCCCCAAGAGGCCCATGCGCCAAGGGATAAGGAAAGGAAGAGTCCTAAAGGGGGAAGGCACCTCCGAGGTGCCTTGGGGAGGAGGGACTCCTCCCTAGCCGCACCCTTCCTTGGACGAAGGGCCAAGGCTGCGCCTCCCCCCCTCTCCCTTGCCCCTATATATATGTTGGGGGTGGGAGGGCAGCCATACCAATGTTCTGGTGCAGCCCTCCCCTTCTCCCAAGTCCTTCTCCTCTCCCGTGGTGCTTGGCGAGGCCCTGCAAGATTGCCACGCTCCTCCACCACCACCACACCGTTGTGCTGCTGCAGGATGGAGTCTTCCTCAACCTCTCCCTCTCTCCTTGATGGATCAAGGCGTGGGAGACGTCACCGGGCTGTACTTGTGTTGAACGCGGAGGTGCCGTCCGTTCGGCACTTGGTCATCGGTGATTTGGATCACGACGAGTACGACTCCATCAACCCCGTTCACTTGAACGCTTCCGCTTTGCGATCTACAAGGGTATGTAGATGCACTCTCCTTCCCCTCGTTGCTGGTTTCTCCATAGATAGATCTTGGTGACACATAGGAAAATTTTGAATTTCTGCTACGTTCCCCAACATGGGCCTCTTCGGCAAAAGCAATGGCAAGGGGAAGGGCACCCTCGGCGCCTCGTCATCTGTGCTCCCCCTTCCCCTCCCCCCTCCACCACCCGCGTGTTTCCGCCCGGGACGCCGGCGCCTGCACATCCCGGTGCACCAAGCGCGGTGGCACTGGGAGTATAGGCAACCCCTCCCCTACCCTAACGTGACGCTGCCGCACCATTGGCATTTGGATCCAAACCGGATCCCGGTGCCGGCGGTTCCGCGGACCCAGCGGGCGCACGATGACGAGGTGCGCCGGCGACGCGCGCTGCTCACGCCAGAGCAGCGTCGGCTGCCCGAGTACGCCGCCGACTCTCCTAACTGGGAGGCTTGGTTCGCCCTCGAACACGAGGAGCAACGGCGCTCGGGTGTCGACGCCGTCCGGCCGCCGTTCCCACCGCCGCCCCCGCAGGTAGAGCCGCAGGACATGGAGGCGGAGGCGGAGTACCAAGCTGCCATCGAGGAGGCCCTGCAGCACGCGCTGGAGGCTAGCCGCATCGAGGAGGACGCGCACTGGGATGGGCTGGAGCAAGCCCTTGCCCTGTCGGCGGCGGGGGACTCCATCCACACCCCGCTCTTCGTGCCACCGCCTCCGCCGTCGCCGCCCGTACAGCCCAAGCCGGAGCCGGAGCCGGAGCCGTCGCGTAAGCGCTCCCCGCCTCCACCCACTTGGCCGGAGGAGGCCTACTCGTGGACGGGCCAGTACCGCGAGTGGGTGAGCGCGCCTCCCATCCACTTCGACGCGACGCTGGAGGAAGAGGCGGCCCACCTCGAGCGATGGAAGGAGCACTAGCTCCGCCAGGAGCAGGCCGACGGCGAGGAGCAGATGCGCTACGAGGCCTTGCTCCAACGCGACGCGGAGGCGCTCCGGCTCGAGAAGGAGGAGGAGGGGCGCGCGCGGCTTGCCGCAATGCCGCCGCCCCAGCAGACGCCGGAGGAGGCTGCCCTGACAGCGTACCAGGCGGCGTTCGGGTGGGCTGGCCCTGCTCCGGTCTTCATCGACCTCACCGACGACGGCGGCGTAGAGGGCAAGGGCAAGGGCAAGGCCGACGACGTCTAGGGCAGCGTGCGGGGCGGCAGCAGGCGGGCGCAGACTTTTTTAATGTTTTATTTAATGTTTATTAGATGTAGGTGGCCTTTGGCCGGCAACTTTTATGTTTAATTATGTTTATTTCGTGCAATTTGTTTTTTTTTTCATGCCGGCACATTTGAGTCGGCCTCCCCGTTGGGCTGTCAAGCCGACCCATTTTAAAATGCAGACGCCGGCGTCCATCTAGCCGACCCAAACGGACAAAAAACGGACAAAGCGCGCGTCCGTTTTGGTCGCCCCGTTGAAGTTGCTCTTAGCTTCAATTTAAACACGTGATCAAATTTCAAGATATGGGCTCGATCAATCGAGAAAGAGAGCAGAGAAGAGCCAGGCGGCGGCGGATCTGGAGCACAAGCACGACGACGACTGGATACTGGCTTGCCGAGGAGAGGAGCTCCAAGCGCGTGGGAGGCCAGCTGCTCCCCCATCTCCAGATCTGACCAACGTAGGAGGAATTGGTGGAGAACAATCCAGATCCCCACAACCATGCCAGCTACCACCACCACGCCCTGTCTTCCTCCCTTCTACGAGTATTTACTGCTGCGTCTCCGGTAACGGTCGCCGACCTGAGCAGTGCACGTGGATGGGGTGTGTGTGGAACCATGGGTCGGGGGCTGGCCGAGCGTGCGTGTGTTAGTGCACAATGGCTGCAATCCGTGAGTAACAAAGTGCTCCGAATTTGTTAGCTCTTCGATGCGCATCCCTGAATAACAAAGAGCTTCCGCAACCTTATTTATAGCTCTTTTTTATGCTTCTCTCTTGTGTGTGCTCATCCGTGAATAACAAAGAGCTCTGAATTATCTATCTTTGATGCTCTAGTTTTGTTAATGCATAAACTACAGATTTGATGCTAACATGTTTTTTTTCTGTTTGTCTCCCTAGGCTCGTGGTTACAAAAGGAATCAGAAGAATTATGTAGATTTGACGATGGAGATAGGGGGGACTACCTCTACTGTTTGTGGTAATATCAGCAAGAAGAAAAATTTATTCAACGCACACACAAATACCGTCCGATTAGACCCCCTGAGCATCTCGTGCCGCTGCCTCTGCACACACAGGATCAAGCTATACATATGGTATTCGAATATGAACAGGCAAGTGCGAGACATACTATTTGTTACACACCAAGACAGGCAATTTTTTTGAAGTTAACCACACATATATTCATAGAACAATAGATATGCTGGCAGAAGGCCACACATATATTCATAGAACAATAGATATGCTGGCAGAGGGCCACACACACACACACTGACGCACATGGCACCATCATCGTCGACATAATTGTCATGTGTATCAGTTGATTCAGTTGTCATCTGCTGATGATAAAACAGACTGCCTTTGATCACATCTCTTGCCAGCCTCTGACTGTCAGCAGACATGTGTTCTTTTATATACCTCTATATAAGGGTCGACAAAGATCTGGTCTGTCTTTTTCAGCAGGAAGTTTTAGGACACGGTTATGTTGGAAGGCAATGTAACTCTCGATATTGATCGGGTGCCCGACGTACGTATATAAATACAAGGGGAGTCCTCAGCCTCATCTATAGAAGGAAACCAGAGGCGGGGCCGGTAGGAGAATATCCTAACCATATACATGCGTACAGCCTACAGAATACACCCCCCCCCCCCCCCCCCCACTATCGGAAAACGGGCATACGCCGACGGCCAAACCTATGCCTACGGCTGCCGTCGGCCTAGTTCGAGATATGCCGACAGCCCAGTCCTGGCCGTCGGCTTAAAGTGGCCATCGGGTTACGTGGACCTATGCCGACGGCCGCCGTCAGCACAGAATGGCCGTCGACCTAGCCGCAGACATGCCGACAGCAGTCATCGGCATAAATCAGCCGTCGGTATAACTGTGGGCCCGGCGACCCCGCCCGTGACTAGTGGCTAACGCCGTCAAATCTCCGCATGCCACGTCACTGATCCGCGGCACGGCGCCCACCAGAACTCTGCCGTATCTATGCTGACGGCTTTGCCGTCGGCATAGCTATTTTTTTTACATACTTTTTTTGCATATGTTTTAATGCTTTTTTTACATACGTTTTTTTGCATATGTTTTTATGCTTTTTAAAAAAAATGTGTTTATGCTTTTTTATGTATTATATGAATATATATGTAGTTTGTAATTTTTTCCATAGATTATGAATATATATATGTATATAGTTTGTATTTTTTCGAGCACATTAATAATATGCTGTCATGTTCTTTTGAATATAGGTCCTTAAATTTTATTAAAATCAAAAACAGCTATGCCATAGAAGTTGAATGGCGGTTGCGAACGCCCGGCACCCGTCTCCGAAGTGTGACCCCCTCACGTCCGCGGTGTGCCCCCCTCACGGACGGCGCCGCCGCCAGCATCTGGAGGGCGGAAACAGCCGCATCGGGTCTATAAGGAGGGGACGTTGCTCTCAAGTGTTTCTATGGGATGACCTACCACAACCGGGTGGTGTTGTGGCATGTTCAAAGAGGCGGCACGCATCTCCGGGGCGTGGCCCCCCTAACGGATGGCGCCGCCGCCGGCACCTGGAGGGGGAAAACGGACACATCGGGTCTACACGGAGGGGATGTAACTGTCGGTTTGGCCCGGATGTTGCTCCTAGGTGTCCCTCTGAGCTGACCTGACACAACCGGGTGGAGAGGTCCACTGTTCAACGCCCGTTCGAGAAAAGTCAAAGGGCTAGATCTCGTGGTCAACCGCTCCAGGGTTAGGCGGGACGGGGGCCCTGAGGGGGTAGCAATGCCACCAGAGCGTCGCACTGGCCCCTCATACATGCGGGGTGGTGTGGTGGCATGTCCGAAGAGGCGGCACGCGTCTCTGGGGTTTGGTCCCCCTCACGGACGGCGCCACCGCCGGCACCTGGAGTGGGGAAACGGACGCGTCGGGTCTACACGGAGGGGATCTTGCTGTGGGTCTGGCCCTGTTGTTGCTCCAAAGTGTTCCTATGGGCTGACCTAACACAACCGGGCGGGGAGGTCCGCTGGTCAAAGCCCGTCCGTGCAAAGTCAAAGGGCTAGATCCCGTGGCCAAACGCTACAGGGTTAGGCGGGACAGGGGCCCTGGGGGTAGCAATGCCACCGGAGCATCGCATCGGGCCCTCATACATGCGGGGTGGTGTGGTGGCATGTCTGAAGAGGTGGCAAGCGTCTCCGGGGCGTGGCCCCCCCTCACGGACGGCGATGACACGGTAGTAGACGTTCTGCGGTAACGATGCGACGTGAATATTATTAAATACTCGGAGCGCAATAAAATCATGAGTTTTTTTGCACGATGTGGGCACATGTGCTATAGGAACGATGGTATTTTTTCATAATTTTTGGTGATGGAGAAGTATCCGAAAAATTCCCTCTACGCGGATTGCCCTTCGCGCGTCTACGGCTGTGGCCGGCGGCCTATGGGGGCTAGCATGCCGCCAAATCTTGCGTAGGCGGCCTCTCACAAGTCTGGAAGTGTTGTGGCTGTTGCAAACGCCCGGCACGCGTGTCCGGGGTGTGCCCCCCCCCCCCTCACGGACGGCGCCGTTGCCGGCACCTTGAGGGGGGAAACGGACGCGTCGGGTCTACACGGAGGGGATCTTGCTGTGGGTCTGGCCCAGTTGTTGCTCCAAAGTGTTCCTATGGGCTGACCTAACACAACCGGGCGGGGAGGTCCGCTGGTCAAAGCCCGTCCGTGCAAAGTCAAAGGGCTAGATCCCGTGGTCAAACGCTACAGGGTTAGGTGGGACGGGGGCCCTGGGGGGTAGCAATGCCACCGGAGCATCGCACCGGGCCCTCATACATGCGGGGTGGTGTGGTGGCATGTCCGAAGAGGCGGCACGCGTCTCCGGGGCGTGGCCCCCCCTCACGGACGGCGATGACACGGTAGTAGACGTTTTGCGGTAACGATGCGGCGTGAATATTATTAAATACCCGGAGCGCGATAAAATCATGAGTTCTTTTTGCACGACGTGGGCACATGTGCTATAGGAATGATGGTATTTTTTTCATAATTTTTGGTGATGTAGAAGCATCCGAAAAATTCCCTCTATGCGGATTGCCCTTTGCGCGTCTACGGCTGTGGCCGGCGGCCTACAGGGGCTAGCATGCCGCCAAATCTTGCGTAGGCGGCCTCTCACAAGTCTGGATGTGTTTTTGCGGTTGCAAACGCCCGGCACGCGTGTCCGGGGTGTGCCCCCCCCCCCCCCCCCCCTCACGGACGGCGCCGCCGCCGGCACCTGGAGGGGGGAAACGGACGCGTCGGGTCTACACAGAAGGGATCTTGCCGTGGGTCTGGCTCGGTTGTTGCTCCAAAGTGTTCCTATGGGCTGACCTAACACAACCGGGCGGGGAGGTCCGCTGGTCAAAGCCCGTCCGTGCAAAGTCAAAGGGCTAGATCCCGTGGTCAAACGCTACAGGGTTAGGCGGGACGGGGGCCCTGGGGGGGTAGCAATGCCACCGGAGCGTCGCACCGGGCCCTCATACATGCGGGGTGGTGTGGTGGCATGTCCGAAGAGGCGGCACGCGTCTCCGGGGCGTGGCCCCCCCTCACGAACGGTGAGTCGGCGGCCATGCGCTCCCAGACCCGCGACCAGGCCACGGCCTCGGCGGACGAAGCTACTCGAGTTCGGCGCCTCCCCTCCCCTCTGTGTGGTTCCGGGAGAGGAGAGGGCCGAGCAGTTAAAAAACATTAAAAATCCATATGAAATAATAATACATAAAAAAGGAAAAATATAACTATAAAAAACATTAAAAATCTATATGAAATAAAAACATAAAGAAGGAAAAATATGAACTACTAAAAATATTTAAAAAATGAAAAATATGAACTACTAAAAACATTTAAAAAATGAAAAATATAACTATGCCGACGACGGCTTTAGCTGCGGCCATAGGGGACGTGTCACGCTGATCAGTGACGTGGCATCTATGCCGTCGGCATAGTTTGCCTTATCCCCTCGCGTCGACCCTCCTCCACTCAATCTCTCCCACTCCCTGCGACCCCGCCCCCTGCTGCCGTCGCCGCACTTGTCCCCTGACGCCCCCACCCGCATCGCCGCCGCCCCATCCCACCGCACCCGCGTCGCCTGCCGCCGCTCCTCCCTCGCTCCAGCCGGCGCCGGCCTCGCTCCAGCCGCCCCCGCTATAGCCGCCCCCGCCCCTCCCTCGCTCCAGCCGCCCCCGCCCCTCCCTCCTCGACCCCGGCCCTCCCTGCGTGGACGCCGCCCCGGCCGGCCCACGGCCTAGCCTGGCCGGCCCCTCCGGCGACCGCCCCTTGCCGCTCCGGTGGTCGTCCCCTGCCCCGACCGGCCTCCCCCCCTGCTCCGGTGGTCGCCCCCTCATCCGTAGGTAAGAATTTTTGTTTTACCTTTTTTGTGTAGTAATGTTGTAGATGAATGCATATATATATATATATATATATATATATATATATATATATATATATATATATATATATATATATGTATGTATATGTATATATAGTAATAGATGATTAGATAGATGGATGTTAGATAGATGAATGAAATGAAAGAGAGTATAAATGTGAAAAAAAATTAAGTGCACAATGTGAGATAGATAGATGGTAGATGAATGGATATTTGTGTAGTTTTACTATGTTTTTAGATACATACTCAATATTATAGATATATGTATTGTGAAGATGAGATGAGAGGGAAGAGTAATTTTTTTGTGAAGATAGATAGACGGAAGTTAAAATTTGGATATGATGAGTGGTTACTTCATCATGTTGGTCTTGCTAAAACAAGTTTGTGATATGGTGTGATGTGTGATGATGCTTTATATGTGATGTGATGACCTAATTTTTTTTTCATTTGGTGGAATATAGAGGATTTCTGGTGTTGCCTCCGGTGGAGTGATCATTGACATTGGAGCTCTTGGTCTTTGATTGTCCCTTCGCTGATCGACTACATCATCTACATACGAGGGTGAGCTACAAATCCATCACCTCATACGTTCTTTTAATCATGTCACTAGATTAAATTTTCACATCAAGTCGCGTAACCTAGGTCTCCCCTCCGAAAGGGTTGCATCGATAAATATGCATTCAATTGCATATTTATTACCGCAGCTCTTTCGGATTGTCTAGCGCTTTCCACGGACAGCCCGAGGATGTGTAGATTGGGTACGTTGTTCATGCTCTACCCCGTTCCGAGACAGGATTTCGGCGGCGCCTCCCTGTTGTTCTCCGGTTGCACATTCTCTCAGCATTTTGCTGAGACGTGTATTTGGAGAACAGCGGGAGGTGCTACCGAAATTTTGTCTCGGAATGGGGTAGAGCATGGACAACGTACTCAATCTACACATTCTCGGGTGGGATTAGGACCCATCTTTACCTATTAGAGATGTAGGTGGATTAAATGTCGTTTCTCGTCAACCTTGTAACAAATAAAATATTGATGTGAGTAATTTAAATGAATCCTTAATTTTGTTGTGTGGCTTCCAATAAAGCAGAGATGGCAGATAATCAGTGGATGTATAGTGGGTTTTTCCGTCGGAATCAAGTAACAACAGAGTGGGCCGAGAAAACTGATGTGCTTTTGAAAGAGATATTCTGTAGTCCAATGAGGATGGTGCCAGAATGCCCGTGTGCCAGATGTAAGGGACGTATCCGCAGAGATAAGAGTGAGATGACTAAGCACCTTCGCACGCATGGATTTATGCCCAACTTTAATATGCCGATAAACTTTGCCCAGCAGGATCGTGGTAGAGAGGATGTGATACGACAACGCGTCGCTGGTTATGAGGACGATGGGGTTAGAGACATGCTAGATGATGTCTTTGTTGTACAGCCGACACCTCCGTCACATTCAGCGAATGAACCGGAGGAACCGGAGGAAACCGCAAAGGCCTTCCTGGAAATCTTGGCCTCGTCAAAGAAACCTCTCTATGAGGGTGCTAAGCCGTCTGTGCTGGATGCCATCTCGCAACTGATGGCAGTCAAGGCTGAGTACGGCTGTAGCCGAGGTTGCTTCGAAGCATTTCTGGGAGTATGGGCTAACAGCCTGCCTGAGGGCCATGAACTGCCGAAAACCATGTACGCTACGAAGAAAATCATGAAGGCGCTCTCCATGGACTATGAGAAAATACATGTTTGTCCAAAGAATTGCCTTTTGTTTAGGCATGAGTATGCGGATCACAAGTACTGTAGGAAGTGCGGTTCCTCTCGGTATATTGAGGTGGTCGATAAGCATGGTCAGAAGCAGCAGCTAAAAATCCCTGTGATGGTTCTTCGGTATCTTGATTTTATAAAAAGACTGCAGCGCCTTTTCATCACCGAGGAGAGTGCCAAAATGATGAAGTGGCACAAGGAAGGGAAAAGGTACAATCCAAAAAAAATTTGTACATCCATCAGGAGGTGAAGCATGGTAGTCATTCGATATAGAGTACCCGGAGGAAGCAGCCGAGGCTGGGAATGTCAGAATTGCTATAACAGGTGATGGGATCAATCCATATGGTATGTCGTCTAATCCATACAGCTGTTGGCCCGTATTTGTTATTCCGCTCAATCTCTCTCCCGGCGCCATAATGCAACGCAAGACCATGTTCCTGTCGCTTATAATTCCGGGGCCTGAATATCCGGGGAAGAATTTGAGTGTGTTTATGCAGCCGTTGGTGGATGATTTGCACCATTCTTGGTACTTCCCGAGGTTGACATATGACCGACATCTGCAGAAAAATTTCTTGATGAAAGTTTGGCTACAATATTGCATGCATGACTTTCCCGGTTATGCCCTGTTCTGCGGATGGTGTACAAGTGGAAAGATGTAGCGACCAGACCTCAAACAGTCTGATCTCTGTGCTCTGGTGTCATCCCTGGATCAGTAATGCTGACACCACACAGTACTCGGAGGATTTATAGCAGAGTAGCAATCACACACTTATTACATTGAGTGTCTCAGATGAAACTTATTACAATAAATATGGCTTAAGGCCATCTAATAACGATAACAGTAGAAGGCTTGGAAGATAAGTGAGTCCATCAACTCCAACGGCATCACTGAGTATAGAACCACGACCTAAAAACTCCTTAATCGTCGTCTGAAAAGTCTGCAACATTAACGTTGCAGCCCGAAAATGGGTCAGCAGATGGAATATGCTGGCAAGATAACACATAGAGAATAATGGAATGAAACAGCTATACTATATGCATATTTGGCTGGTGGAAAGCTCTATGGTTACGGTTTTGCGTAAAGCCAATTTTTCCCTACTTCAAAGGAATAAATTTAATTACTATCATGGTGGTTGTTAAACATTGAGAATGGTTGACAGCATTCTCAATCCCAATTAAGCATCATCATTAAACATAACCCAACAAAATTTATTTAGAGTAACATGTTGAGATTCACATGATAATCCAGGTACTAGATACTCAAGATGTCCATAACCGGGGACACGGCTAACCATGGTTAGTTTATTACACTCCAGAGGTTTGCGCACTTTTCCCCACAAGACTCGATCGCCTCCGTTTGGTTTCTCGCACTACAGGGTGTTTGAGAAGACGGATGACCGAGACATAGTCTTTCAAAAGCACTAGCACCTTACGATCGGGTAGACCGTACCACCTACATCCCCTACATCTACTAGTCTATCACTGTAAGAGTTCGCACAACTTAGTCAACTATGCTAGAGCCCATAATAGCTTGTGGCTGCACACGGAAGTTTCTAGTATGAATAGTCTCATGATCCCTTTGAGCCTGGGTGGCGGTCCAAAAGAAAACAGGCAAGTCCTGGAATACCCAGGTGCCTCAATCCACCCAGATGTGTGTTTAAGTTGCCACCTTAGATAAACCATTAATTAACAATCTCACATCTGTCATGGATATCACTCACCCAATCCACGTCTACTAGCATAGCATGGCATAGTAAGCAAACGTAGAAGTAACTCCCAAAGGTTTGATAATAACAGGTAATAGGTGCTACCTCATCTACTTCCCATCCCACAATTTAATTAGATCCTAATCATGCAATGTGTGAGGATTGATCTAATGCAATAAAAGTGGGTAGTAGAAAAGGTATGATCAAAGTGTTACTTGCCTTGCTGATGATCCACGAAACCTAACGATTCGAAGTAACAGGCGGCGCACTCCGGGAACTCTATCGCAAACAAACAAACAAGCATACAATAAGCACTCATCTAATGCACAGGTAAAACTCAAATAAGAGATCTAACCAGAAGGTTCAACTTAAAAACTCCGGTTGGCAAAAAGAATCAAATCGAACGAAGCAACGAAAACCAAACGACGAAAGAAAACAACTTTATTATAGTAATCTGGATCTAGGGCCAATTTTACAGTAGCAAAATCTTGTTTAAGTTGGTTAAACGGGTAGAGGGTTTTGAAACGAAACTCTAGGCGCTTGAATCGCCTGATTCCGATAAACGAGCGAAAAGTTATACTAAAACGAAAATCGGATCAGGAATCGCGATTAGAAAAATTGTGGATTTAATTCGAGAAAAAGAAAAACGACGAACGCCGATTTTTTTTTCTCTCTTTTTTTCGGCAAGGAAAACGAGGCGCGACGAACCTCGGTAGCGGGATCCGGTGGCGGCGGCGGCTGGGCTGGGGGCTGGCTAGGGTTTCCCTCGGGGTGGGCTGACTCGGCTTATAAAGCCCCCCCCCCCCCCCCCGAAAAAATAAAAAGAAATACTAAACGGACTCCAAAAATTCTGAAATAAATTTTCACGGGCTTCTAAAATCAAGCCGCACAAGGTGAACATTTATTTCGGCCCTAAATGCAATTTTGAAAAAACGCACTATTTCCTAAATTCAAATAAAACACCGAAAAACTCCAAAATAAAATCTTATTTGATTTTATTATTAAATCCTCAATATTTCTTTATTGTGGGAAAGTCATTTTATTCCCTCCCTCATATTTTTGTAATAGAAATAATTGATGATAAAATAAATAAAATCAAATGATCCTATTCTCAAATATGAAAATAACGAAATCCCCAACTCTCTCCGTGGGTCATTGAGTTGCGTAGAATTTCTAGGATCAACCAAAATGCAAAAATAAAATATGATATGCATGATGATCTAATGTATAACATTCCAAATTGAGAATTTGGGATGTTACAAACCTACCCCCCTTAAGATGAATCTCGCCCTCGAGATTCGGGTTGGCTAGAAAATAGGTGAGGGTGGTCTTTGAGCAAATCTTCCTCTCGCTCCCAGGTGGCTTCATCCTCCGTGTGGTGGATCCACTAAACTTTTCAAAACTTGATAACCTTGCTGCGAGTAACTCGGTTGGCAAACTCGAGAATCTTGACTGGTTTCTCCTCGTAGGTCAAATCGTTATCCAACTGAATAGTTTCCAAAGGCACTGTGTCTCTCAACGGTATGTCAGCCATCTGCGCGTGACACTTCTTCAATTGGGAAACGTGGAACACATCATGAACTCCTGACAATCCTTCAGGCAATTCCAACTTGTAGGCCACTTCTCCCATACGCTCCAAAACTCGATAGGGTCCTACAAATCGTGGCGCTAACTTCCCTTTTACTCCAAAACGCTTTGTTCCTCGAAGTGGAGATACTCGAAGATAAGCTCTATCCCCAACTTCGTAAACTGTCTCCTTGCGTTTAGAATCCGCATAACTCTTCTGTCTGGACTGGGCTACCTTGAGCCTATCGCGAATCAACTTCACCTTCTGTTCAGACTCTTTAATCAAGTCAGGTCCAAACAACTGGCGGTCTCCAACTTCGTCCCACGACAACGGTGTCCTGCACCTCCTTCCGTACAAAGCTTTGAAAGGGGCCATCTTTAAACTGGTTTGATAACTGTTGTTGTAAGAGAACTCTGCATATGGCAAATTATCGTCCCAACTAGATCCGTAATCTAGCGCACAAGCTCTCAGCATATCCTCCAAAATCTAATTGACTCTCTCGGTCTGTCCATCTGTCTGTGGATGAAAAGCTGTACTGAATTCTAGCCTGGTACCCAAAGTTTCGTGCAACTACTTCCAGAACTTTGAGGTAAACTGGGTTCCTCTATCTGATACGATACTCCTCGGAACTCCATGCAAACATACGATCCTGGTCATGTATATCTTTGCCAACTTAGCACTAGTGTAAGTGGTCTTTACTGGGATGAAATGAGCTACCTTCGTCAATCGATCAACTATAGCCCAAATCGAGTCATAGCCTGAACGAGTCCTGGGTAATCCCATGATAAAATCCATGCCTAGATTATCCCACTTCCATTCGGGTATCGGCAATGGTTGTAACAATCCTGCTGGCTTCTAATGCTCTGCCTTTACTCTCTGACATATCTCACAAACTGCTACATACTCCGCAATATCCTTCTTCATTCCGGTCCACCAGAAAATATCCTTCAAATCCAAATACATCTTGGTATTTCCTGGGTGAATTGAATACGGTGAGTCGTGTGCCTCTTGCAAAATCAACTTCCTGATCTCCGGGTCCTTGGGCACATAAACGCGGTCTTCAAACCATAGGGTGCCGTGCTCATCCTCATGAAATCCTTTAGCTTTTCCTTTGCTCAGTTTCTCCTTTATAGCGGCAATCTCTTTGTCAGCTTTCTGAGCTTCTCTGATTCTATCCATCAAAGTTGACTGAATCTCCAATGCTGCTACATAGCCTCTCGGAACTATTTCCACACATAGTTCATGAAGATTTTCTGCTAAACTCCTTGGGTATTTCTCCCGTCATTAACGTATTGACATGGCTCTTGCGGCTTAATGCGTCTGCTACTACATTAGCCTTTCCAGGATGATAATGCAATTTCATATCATAATCCTTGATAAGCTCCAACCATCTCCTTTGTCTGAGATTTAACTCCTTCTGTGTGAAAATGTACTTCAAACTCTTATGATCCGTGTACACCTCACAATGATTTCCAATGAGGAAATGTCTCCATGTTTTCAAAGCATGCACTACGGCTGCTAACTCCAAATCATGCGTAGCATAATTCAACTCATGAGGCTTCAGTTGTCTTGAGGCATATGAAACAACTCTCCCTTCCTACATAAGCACTGCTCCAAGTCCTCGACGTGAAGCGTCGCAATACACCTCATAATCTTTGGCCTGGTCTGGTAAAATCAACACTGGTGAAGTAACCAAACGTTTCTTCAACTCCTGGAAACTAGCCTCACACTCCTCTGTCCATATGAACTTGGTATCCTTCTTCAACAACTCAGTCATAGGCTTCGCAATCTTTGAGAAATTCTCAATAAATCTCCGGTAGTATCCTGCGAGTCCAAGAAAACTCCGGATCTCTCCAACTATTGTTGGGGCTTCCCACTTGGTCACGGTATCAACTTTAGTGGGATCACCTGCTATACCTTCTCCAGATATAACGTGTCCGAGCAATCCTACTTCCTTCAACCAAAACTCACATTTGCTGAACTTGGCATATAATTGATGTTCTCTGAGCTTTCCAAGTACCAAACGCAAATGTTCCTTATGCTCCTCCTCATTCTTCGAATAAACCAGGATATCATCAATGAACACCACGACGAACTTATCCAAAAACTCCATAAACACTTTGTTCATCATGTTCATAAAATAGGCAGGTGTGTTAGTCAGACCAAATGACATAACGGTATACTCATACAGCCCATACCTGGTGGTAAAAGCTGTCTTCGGAATATCCTGTTCTCGAATCTTCAACTGGTGGTATCCTGATCGCAGATCGATCTTGGAAAATACCTTAGCTCCTTGCAATCGATCAAACAGATCATTGATCATTGGTAGTGGGTACTTGTTCTTGATCGTTACTTCATTCAATCCTCGATAATCAACAACCATCCTTAATGATCCATCTCAATATCTCCACCAGAAGTACTGGCGATCCCCAAGGTGAAGAACTTGGGCGAATATATCCTTTATCCAGTAAATCCTTAATCTGCTTCTTAGTTTCCACCAAATCCTTTGCTGGCATCCTATATGGTCTCTTTGATATTGGCCCTGTGCCTGGCAATAGCTCAATCAAAAACTCAATATCTCTATCCGGTGGCATGCCTGGCAACTCTTCTGGAAATACATCGGGAAAATCCCTTACCACTGGTACTTCCTCCTGCACAACTCCTGTTAAGCAATTTACTTGAATCCTCTTTGGCACATGCCGGGATACATACTTGATCCTTCTCCCCTCTGGTGTGGTAAATAAAATTGACTTGCTGGCACACTCAATATTCCCTTCATACTTTGATAACCAATCCATGCCTAATATCACATCCAATCCTTGAGATTCCAATACTATTAGGTCTGAGGGAAAAACATAGTTACCAATCCTTAATGGTGACCGATCACACCATAGACTAGCCACATACTCTGCTCCGGGCGAGGTTACTAACATGGGTGACCTAAGAGCTTGGGTTGGTAGGTTATACTTATCCACAAATCCCCTTGAGATGTATGAATGCGATGCGCCAATATCGAAAAGAACGAGTGCAGTAAATGACTTAACCAAAAACTTACCTATTACTACATCGGGCTGAGCTTCAACCTCCTCCACGCTAATGTGGTTCACTTGTCCCCTGTTAAAAGGGTTCGGCTTCTTTCCAGAACTTCCATTGCTATTTCCATTTTGTAATTCAGGACATTCATCGGCATAATGTCCGGTCTTTGAACACTTAAAGCAAGTGACTTGGCTTAAGTCCTTCTTGGCTGGGGTTGATGGGTTGGTGCGGTTCTGGCCGTTGCTTCCTCCATTGCCATTACCATTCTTGGTGCCATTGTGATTGTGCGAGCTACCTCCTCCATGGGTATGCTGAAAATGTCCTCCCGGTCTAGGGGTAAAACGTGGCTTCTGCTGAGCTCCTGAATTGTACTTTCCTTGTCCATACTTCCTCTTGCGATTCTTAATTTGCTGCCGTTTCCCTTCAATCATAAGAGCACGATCTACCAACTCCTGGTAGTTGTTGAAAGTTGCTACCATCAACTGCATGCTCAGCTCATCATTCAGTCCTTCCAGAAACTTCTCCTGCTTAGCTGCATCCCTAGCGACGTCATCTGGGGCATAACGTGCTAGCTTACTAAATTCCTCCACATACTGGCCAACTATCCGTCCTCCTTGGCGCAAGTTGCAAAACTCACGCTTCTTCATGGCCATAGCTCCTGCTGAAACATGGGCAGTACAAAAAGCCTGCTGAAACTGGTCCCATGTGACAGTGTCAACTGGAGAAGTGGCTGTGAAATTCTCCCGCCATGATGCTACGGGTCCTTCTAGCTGATGTGCGGCAAACTTCACCTTCTCTGCATCTGTGCATCCTACTGTGGTCAACTCCCTAGCTGTCTTGCGGAGCCAATCATCTGCTACTATCGGCTCGGTGCTACTGGAAAACACCGGCGGATTCAGCCTAAGAAAACGGGCTAAGTGGTCAATAGGTGGTGGTGGTGGTGGGTTGTTGTTGTTGTTCCCCTGATTCTGATTCTGGACTAGCAACTGCATCAGTGTGTTATGCTGCTGGATCAACTGGGTGAGCTCCAGTGGGAAGGCAAATCCGGGGTCACGTCTCGGAAGCATCTGAGGGTTTAGAAAAGATGAGATGTAAGAATAGAGGGGGTCTAAAGAGAAAACACTACCCATATGCACATGAGGCAAAGCAAACAATTCACTTCAATCAATCAAACAAGCGCATACAATCGATCTATCTATCACAAAAGTGCTCGGACTACTATATTTACATGGTGGACTACTACTACTGATGAGGTGGTCTACTAGAAATATTCTTCGGTTGCAGACTCCATGATATCTGCACCAGCTTCATCAACATAGTCATCATCGCTACTATCTGGTTCCGAGTCGGTGCCGTCGATGATGATGTAGTCTTCCGGGCTAATCTCCGTGGGTTCTTCGTCTTCATCTACTGGCGTAGGGCCTCCCATAAATATTCCAATCTTCTTGATCAGGTCGTCATTCTTCTTTACCAATACTTCAATTTCCTCTTCATAATCTTCACGTGTAGCCTTGAGTTCTTCCTCTAGTTCCTTGATTCTAGTCTTAACCTTCTTCAGATCTATCATGTCGGCGCACTTTTGGTTCTCCTGTCGTCGAATGTGCTGGTTTAACTCCTGGATAAAAGCTACGATTGACCTATCCTTCCTGGTGCTGATCATCTCCCAGTGCTCATCTCGGCGCCCACAAATCTGGTAGATAGTATCCTTGAGATCTTTGTGGTAGACTTCTCCAATGCGTCCCATGGCGATGTGAGCTGCCATGCTCTTTCCTAGACTCCAAGTTGGTGCATCAAAAGAAAACTCTATGGGCTCAGTGACTGGCATGAACGTCCTTCCTGGAACTTGAACTTGAATCATCCAGCGCTCTTCTTCAGGTAAAGTGGCGTTGTAGGTTCCAGTGAAGCTTGGTACTCCTATGTTCAGGTATCTAGTGACTTCCTTCAAGTGTCGTCCAAAGGGTGTATCTTCATCCGGTTGTGTGAACTTGTTCCTTGCATCCGCCATCCTAAAGAGTAGAAAAGATGAGAGGTCAGAAGAGAAGAGAGTGAATAGTGATCTAGGTCTTGTGCTTAGTGGTCGTGTCCTACAGTCAGCGTGTGCTCTGATACCATCTCTGTAGCGACCAGACCTCAAACAGTCTGATCTCTGCGCTCCGGTGTCATCCCTGGATCAGTAATGCTGACACCACACAGTACTCGGAGGATTTATAGCAGAGTAGCAATCACACACTTATTACATCGAGTGTCTCAGAAGAGAACTTATTACAATAAATATGGCTTAAGGCCATCTAATAACGATAACAGCGGAAGGCTTGGAAGATAAGTGAGTCCATCAACTCCAACGGCATCACTGAGTATAGAACCACGACCTAAAAACTCCTTAATCGTTGTCTGAAAAGTCTGCAACATTAACGTTGCAGCCCAAAAACGGGTCAGCATATGAAATATGCTGGCAAGATAACACATAGAGAATAATGGAATGAAACAGCTATACTATATGCATATTTGGCTGGTGGAAAACTCTATGGTTACGGTTTTGCGTAAAGCCAATTTTTCCCTACTTCAAAGGAATAAATTTAATTACTATCATGGTGGTTGTTAAACATTGAGAATGGTTGACAGCATTCTCAATCCCAATTAAGCATCATCATTAAACATAACCCAACAAAATTTATTTAGAGTAACATGTTGAGATTCACATGATAATCCAGGTACTAGATACTCAAGATGTCCATAACTGGGGACACGGCTAACCATGATTAGTTTAGTACACTCTGCAGAGGTTTGCGCACTTCTCCCCACAAGACTCGATTGCCTCTGTTTGGTTTCTCACACTACAGGGTGTTTGAGAAGACGGATGACCGAGACATAGTCTTTCAGAAGCGCTAGCACCTTACGATCGGGTAGACCATACCACCTACATCCCCTACATCTGCTAGTATACCACTGTAAGAGTTCGCACAACTTAGTCAACTATGCTAGAGCCCATAATAGCTTGTGGCTGCACACGGAAGTTTCTAGTATGAATAGTCTCATGATCCCTTTGAGCCTGGGTAGCGGTCCAAAAGAAAACAGGCAAGTCTTGGAATACCCAGGTGCCTCAATCCACTCAGATGTGTGTTTAAGTTGCCACCTTAGATAAACCATTAATTAACAATCTCACATCTGTCATGGATATCACTCACCCAATCCACGTCTACTAGCATAGCATGGCATAGTAAGCAAACGTAGAAGTAACTCCCAAAGGTTTGATAATAACAGGTAATAGGTGCTACCTCATCTACTTCCCATCCCACAATTTAATTAGATCCTAATCATGCAATGTGTGAGGATTGATCTAATGCAATAAAACTGGGTAGTAGAAAAGGCATGATCAAAGTGTTACTTGCCTTGCTGATGATCCGCGAAACCTAACGATTCGAAGTAATAGGCGGCGCACTCCGGGTACTCTATCGCAAACAAACAAACAAGCATACAATAAGCACTCATCTAATGCACAGGTAAAACTCAAATAAGAGATCTAACTAGAAGGTTCAACTTAAGAACTCCGGTTGGCAAAAAGAATCAAATCGAACGAAGCAACGAAAACCAAACAACGAAAGAAAACAACTTCATTCTAGTAATCTGGATCTAGGGCAAACTTTACAGTAGCAAAATCTTGTTTAATTTGGTTAAACGGATAGAGGGCTTCGAGACGAAACTCTAGGCGCTTGAATCGCCTGATTCCGATAAATGAGCGAAAAGTTATACTAAAACGAAACTCGGGTCAGGAATCGCGATCAGAAAAATCTCAGATTTAATCCGAGAGAAAAAAACGACGAACGCCGATTTTTTGTCTCTCTTTTTTTCGGCACGGAAAACGAGGCGCGACGAACCTCGGTGGCGGGATCCGGCGGCGGACGTCGGCGGTGGCGGCGGCGGCTAGGGCGGCGGCTGGGCTGGGGGCTGGTTAGGGTTTCCCTCGGGGTGGGCTGCCTTGGCTTATAAAGGCCCCCCCGGGTCGGTGTCCAGCTCGGACACGGCCCGTTAAGTCGGTTCGTTTTTTTTTTAAAATTATTCCGCTCGAAAAAAATAAAAAGAAATACTATACGGACTCCAAAAATTCCGAAATAAATTTTCACGGGCTTCTAAAACCAAGCCGCACAAGGTGAACATTTATTTGAGCCCTAAATGCAATTTTGTAAAAACGCACTATTTCCTAAATTCAAATAAAACACCGAAAAACTCCGAAATAAAATCTTATTTGATTTTATTGTTAAATCCTCAATATTTCTTTATTGTGGGAAAGTCATTTTATTCCCTCTCTCATATTTTTGTAATAGAAATAATTGATGATAATATAAATAAAATCAAATGATCCTATTCTCAAAATTTGAGAAAACTCAAATATGAAAATAACAAAATCCCCAACTCTCTCCGTGGGTCATTGAGTTGCGTAGAATTTCTAGGATCAACCAAAATGCAAAAATAAAATATGATATGCATGATGATCTAATGTATAACATTCCAAATTGAAAATTTGGGATGTTACAAAAGATGCCTTGCCCAGTGTGCATGCAGGCCTTGATTTTCATTTGGCTGAAGAAGGGTGGCAAGTATGTTGCATTTGACCTGCATCGACAGTTCTTCCCTCCAGACCATCCTGATAGGGAAGACAAGAAGAACTTCACAAAAGGCAAAGTTGTCCATGAAGTAAACGAGATTCCAACGTTTTTTAGTGCGGATGTGCTTGCTCAGCTAAAAGCTCTTAAGCCTGTCGATGAAGGGAAAGGCAAAGGCAAGGGCAAAGCCACATGCGAAGACGAGGGCGAGGGCAAAGGAAAAGGTAAAGGGAATTTTTTTGAAGGATATGGTGAGACGCACAACTGGACTCACATGACCCCCTTCACGCAGCTTCCCTATTTTAAGGACCTCAAACTTCCATACAACATAGACGTGATGCACACCGAAAAGAATGTTGCAGAGTCCCTTTTTCACACGATCCTCAACATTCCTGATAAGACAAAGGATAATGTTAATGCTAGAGTTTATCAACGGAATATTTGTGATAGACCACGTCTACACATGCAGCCTCCCACAGGCAGTCAAAAATCTTGGTTCAAGCCAGATGCTGACTTCGTACTTAAAAAGGATCATAAGATGGAGGCATTCAAGTGGCTGAAACACATCGTGAAGTTCACTGATGGTTATGCGTTGAATATAAGTAAGGGGGTCAATCTTTCAACGGGCAGAGTGACCGGGCTCAAGAGTCATGACTATCATGTATGGATTGAGCGGATTATGTCGGTGATGGTTCGGGGCTATGTTCTCGAGCGTGTCTGGCGTGTGCTTGCGGAGTTAAGCCATTTCTTCCGCACACTTTGTGCTAAAGAAGTATGTCCTGAGAAGATAAAAGAAATGCATAACAAGGCGCCGGGGTTGATATGCAAGCTAGAGAGGATCTTCCCACCAGGCTTCTTTACTCCGATGACACATCTCATTTTGCACCTCCCGAACGAGGTATTGTTGGGGGGCCCTGTGCAGAATCGTTGGCAGTACGGCCCTGAGAGACAGAACAAGCATCTGAGATAGAAATGTGGAAACAAAGCTAAGATTGAAGCCTCCATAGTTGAGGCAGTTATCCTAGAGGAGGTGGCAGACCTCAGGACAGCCTACTATCCAGACCATGTTCCCACGTTACACAATAAGGTGTCTCGATACAATACAGAAGAACCCAAGTATAAACCCAAGTTGCCTCTATTCATTGGGCAAGGTGGTAGGGCTAGATGCTCGAAACCTTATCTCATGCCACGAGATGAGTGGGAGGATGTCATGTTCTATATCTTGCACAACATCAAGGAAGTTGAGGACGAGTGGATGAGGTAATACCTTTGCACCATTCTTTTAGTCAATTCGTTATGTTCACTTTGCCTAGTTCTTATACCGTTGTTCTTATTGTAGTCGATTCGTTGAAGAAGAATGGACGGGAATGCTGCCTCCTACTAAAGCGGAGGCACTTGCTCTTCTCCGAAAGGGTGCTGATGGAAGGAAAAATTTCGTTGCATGGTTCATGGAGAAAGTAATTGTTCACACTTCCCTATTACCTATTTCAATTAAACTCATGCACCCTATAATTTCAATTAAACTCATGCACCCTATAATTTCAATTAAACTTGTAGGGAAATGATCCGACCGAATCGATGGATGAAGAATTGAGATGGGTTTCCATGGGTTTTGACCCTGTCGTCATGACATGCCAAAAGTATGAGGTGAATGGGTATCGCTTCCATACAGAGGAGCACCAGAACAGTCGGCCTGATCCCAAAACCATAAATACCGGAGTCTTCACTGAAGGAGATAATAAAGTAGATTACTACGGAAGGGTAGGAAAAATATACGAGCTTACATTCAAATGTGGCCGCGAACACTAAGTCTCACTGTGTTCAAATGCCATTGGTTCGACCCCAAAAAGGGTCTGAGACATACGCCTTCTATTGGTTTAGTTGAAGTTAAACCATCAACCGTCTATGCCGGAGCTGATCTCTTTATCGCCGCTACCCAGGCCACACAAGTATATTATCTGCCTTACCCATGCCAGAAAGAGTACCTAAAGGGTTGGGAAGTTGTGTTCAACGTGTCGCCGCATGGTAAGCTACCGGACCCGAACGATGATGATTACTACAACATAAACCCCATGACATACGAGGGAGTGTTCTATCAAGAGGAACATGATGACGTGGTCCGAAACAACGAGGATGATGACTTGGGTTATGTTGACCTGGACCCAAACAACGACGACGCACGGATTGATGGTGAGGCAGTTGTGAATCAAAGAGACATAATTATGCTTGAAAAGTTAAATGAAGACGTTGACGATGAGGAAGAGCCTCCACCTCCGTCAGACAACGACGAAGATATGCATGATAGTGATGATGAGACCGGTCCACAAATAGATTACAATAGTGATGATTCATATGGGTCCTAGAAAATGTAAGTTCTTTTAATGATCATTACAATAGTATGCTTAATGTGCTCTTCTGGTATTAATGTTTTTCCTGTATGCTTGTTTAATTGATATCCTTACTAACTGTTTATTCTCTTCTCAATGCAGGTTTGCTAATCATGGGCAAGTCCAGCGGCGCCAGTTTCCTCAGTAAATTCAAAGGACTTACTCGGAGTGGACGAGCCCACAAGGTTCCCTCCCGAATACGCGAGGATGACACCTCACAGGAAGGTGGAGGGGTCGGGGGAGGAGACCCTAGAGGAGGAGGCGGTGGGGGGAGAGCCCCTAGAGGAGGAGGAGGTGGGGGAGAGGCAGCCGGGGCAAAAAACTCCGGGCCGTGTCCGAAATAGGAGGGTCTTCTTCGATGCCCTCCTATACAGAGGCACCTTCTGAGTCTGAGGAGGAGGAGTATGTTCCTGATGGCGAGGAGGAGGAGGGTGAGGAGGAGGAGGGCGAGGAGGAGGAGGCCGAGGAGGAGGGTGAGGAGGAGGGCGAGGAGGGTGGAGGGGATGTTGATCCCGAGTTGTGGGGTGACTTGCCACCGGGTGCTCCGCAGGGGTGGCTGCATGGTAATGCCGGACTACCTACACCACCTTCTATCGAGGAGCACAAGTGGCTCATTGAACCTGTGGGGACAGAGTAAGTGCCTCTCAATCATATTTTCAACACATGACAACATTTTCTTATTGTACACATGGCAATCATTTGATTCTTTTGCAGAAATTGGATCCTTCGCGGAAAGGGCCGTAAACCAAACGGCCTTATCACTGTCCTGTTGAAGGAGTTTTGGCCTGGCCTATTCTGCCCCCGGCCAGACAGGGACCCGCAGCTGCGGGTTTTGGCCATGAGCTGGGCCCACTACGAGGCTTGCAGCAACACGGAGTACGAGACGGCCGCTAAGGCCGTGATCACCAAATTTTGGGTAAGTTCTCTTCTGAATCACTTGTCTTCAGTTTCGTTCATAGTTTATCATTGAATCACTCAACTCATGCCTTGTTTGCTTCTGGTTTATGCATGATTGCAGCAACTCTATAGAGTTCTTGACGAGCACAAGGCTAGAGCCGACGTGGTCTTGCTTGCGGCTGCGAAGAAGAAAGCTCGTCAGTTGCAGTACGAGGTGCGCTGGGTTGCCGTCTCGCAGTACTACCACATCTATCTGCAACAAAAGATGACCAAAACTCAACCACAGAGGCAACGACTTACCTTGAACAGGGAGCAGTTCATGATGGTAACTATTACTAACTTATCATTGTTTCAAGCAGTCAACTATATGTTTCGTGCTCACATGTCATGCTTCCAAAATTTGCGTAGGTTGTTCCTCGTTGGTGCTATGGAAGGCATGACGGATGGGCAAGTTTGGTGGATAGGTGGCTCGGCTACGATGCAGAGTTTGCTGCCAAGAGCATCAAGGCCCAGGCTAACCGTGGAAAAGACGGGACACACAACCAAGGAAACAGGAACCACTGGGGCTTCAAGGCCATGAAGGTATATCTATATGCATGATGCATTTTTGTTCTTCTTTACCGTCATGTTCTTATGTATGGCTAACTTCTGTTTGACGTTGCAGGAGGACAAGTTGAAGAGGCCGCTCTCAGACATTGAGTCGTGGAAGCTGGCCCGCGAGCGGAGTCATCCCAAGGAGGGCGAGAGCCAGTACTACGGCAAGACCGAGGAGCACCTGGAGTCTTACACTCAGCACTATCAGAAGTTGCATCCAGATGTTCCTGTTCCTAAGGTCGCCCAGTCTCAGATCGATGACACAGCGGTGGTGGCCATCCAGGGGAAGTCACATGGCCGGTATCCGTGTTTCGATGGCTTGATAACTCCTTCGATCTCGTACACACGGCTTCGGTCTACCAACCCAAGCCAGTTAGAGAGTATGGGGCATTCACAGACTCCCTTAGCCCGCCAGCATGTTGTAAGTACTTCCCCTTTATCTTTTTCTCTCTAGCATTCTCAGTTCATTTTCAGCATTGCTCACTTAGAAACAACCTAAATTATGTAGGCATATAAGGCCTTTGTCGAGCATAGGAATCTCGAGGTGCGAGAGTACTTTCAACGAGTGAAGTCAAATGATGATTACAACCGTCAGATGATGGCGGTTAGTTTTGCCCTCTTAAAACCAAGCTAAATTTTTGCACTTTCAGTCCTTCTGACCTTCTAGTTTGCTTGTTTAACTAACATCCAGGCTATGTTGGCGTCTTGGAGTAACCGCATGGATCCACCACAAATGGGACCCCCACCACCACCTGCGGGAGAACCCCCACACGTGCCCACGTTCGATGAATGGGTGGCACTAGGCAGTGATGGTCCGGTTAGTACATTTGCCTAACTACTGGCAAACTAGTTCTCGTTCATTCAACACTATCATATCATATTTACCGTTAGAATCTTTTCTGAAACATGTAGGGGACCGGTGGCTCGACTACTGCTCCGTCGACCCCAGTCACTTCGATCTGGCAGAGTGATGGTGGTCGCGGTGGCGGTTTTGGCGAAGGTGGTCTTGGTGGTGGTGGTTTTGGCGGAGGTGGTCTTGGTGGTGGTGGTTTTGGCGGAGGTGGTCTTGCTTGATGTCGATGATGATTCCGTGCATGTGGCCGTCGTGCCATGCCTTTCATGTTGCTACTTTTATGATGTTCCATGTCTTGCACTACTTTTATGTTCATGAACTTCCGCCGGTGATGATCTTTAGATGATGATGATGAACTTGACTATGTTTAGATGATGATGATGATGATGAACTTGAGTATGTTTAGATGATGAGCTATCATATTTCTGCATAATTCCATATTATTCTGCTTTGAAATGCTGTCAAATGAATTGAAAAAGAGAAAACAGGGAAAAAAAAAACTATGCCTACGGCGAAGCCGTCGGCATATATAAGCCCAGGAGTTACCAGGGCTTGCCACGTAGCAGATCTATGCCTACGAACCATCTATGCCTACGGCAATGCCGTCGGGAAAGACACGTGGCAGTGCTATGCCTACGACAATCTATGCCGACGGCTTTGCCGTAGGCATAGCACTACCACCAGGAGCACCACGGGACACCACGTGATGGAGGTACCCCGATGGCTAGGCCGTCGGCATAGATTTCTACCTATGCCGATGGCCAAGCCGTCGGCGTACCTCTACCACGTGGCGTCCCATGACTCGTCAGCGCTTTTGATGGCGTCGTCCGTTGCCGTCAGACGGAAAAACACTGCCGACGGCTAAACTATGCCTACGGCTGACCCCGGCCGTCGGCATAGCTCCCTATGCCGACGTCTATACTACGTCGACGGTCTGACAAGACTACGCTGACGATATCTACGCCGACGGGTCTATGCCGACGGTAGCCGTAGGCATAGATCTATGCCGACGGCAAAGGACCTATGCCGATGGCCCCTGGCTGTAGGCATAGACTGCGAGTCCGGTAGTGCCCCCCCGGCAGTCGATACATCACCAGTGACGCAGAGACTGAACCGGAACTCCTCAAATGTAGGCGTTGGTAGCCCCTTGGTCATAACATCGGCAAACTCCTGAGCTGTGGGAACATGAAGAACGCGGACGCGTCCAAGAGCTACCTGCTCATGCACGAAGTGGATGTCGAGCTCGATGTGCTTCGTGCGACGATGATGAACGGGGTTGGCGGAGAGGTAGACCGCTGAGACATTGTCACAGTAGACAATAGTGGTCGTCGAGACATCAAGAAGTAACTCCTGGAGAAGTTGCCTGATCCACGAGCACTCGGCGACGGTGTTGGCCACAACACGGTACTCAGCCTCGGCACTGGAGCGGGATACCGTGGGTTGTCGTTTTGATGACCACAATATGAGCGAGGGCCCCAGGTAGACACAGTAGCCAGAAGTGGAGCGACGTGTGTCCGAACAGCCAGCCCAATCGGCATCACTGTAGGCAACAAGGTCGGTCGAAGACGAGGCCGTCAACGTGAGATCCAGAGCCGTGGTGCCATGGATGTACCAAAGAATCTGCTTCACCAGGTTCTAGTGAGTGTCGCAAGGGGCGTGCATGTGGAGACACAGCTGCTGGACGGTGTACTGCAGGTCCGGCCGAGTGAGCGTCAGGTACTGAAGGGCACTGATGATGGAGCAATAAAACGCCGCATCCGGCGCGGGCGATCCATCGAGTGCAGAGACCTTGGCCTTCGTGTCGATAGGCGTGGGGACGGGCTTGCAGTTAAGCATGCCGGCCCGCTAAAGGAGGTCTTGAGTGTACTGCTGCTGATGGAGGAAGAACCCATCGGCACTCACACCACCTCAATCCCGAGGAAGTAGTGCAACGGACCGAGGTCCTTAATGGCGAACTCGACGCTGAGGCAAGCAGTATGCTGCCAAAGGAGCTCGGGCAAGGAAGTTGTCAGGAAGATGTCGTCGACATAGAGGAGCAGGTAAGCAGTCGCCTGGCCCTAGTGGTAGACAAATAGCGAGGCGTCGGAGCGAGTAGCTCGAAACCCAAGCTGGTGCAGGAAGGCGGCGATGCGCTGGTATCAGGCTAGAGGGGCCTGCTTCAAGCCGTATAAGGAGCGGGAAAGCAAGCACACATGATCAGGACGAGCCGCATCGACAAAGCCAGTGGGCTGCTGGCAAAAGACCTGCTCCAAGAGATGACCATGCAGAAACCCGTTCGACAAATCCATCTGTTGTACCGGCCAGGCGCGAGAAACCGCGAGCTGAAGGACCGCGCGAATCGTGCCCGGTTTGACAACCGGGGCGAAGGTGTCGGTGAAGTCGACTCCTACGCACCGACGTCACCCGCAGACCACCCAACGAGCTCTGTATCGCTCGAGAGACCCGTCTGGACGAGTCTTATGGCGGAAGACCCACTTGTCGGTGATGACGTTGGCATGAGGGGGCCGTGGGACGAGCTGCCAGGTGTGGTTACGCAACAGCGCGTCGAACTCCTCCTGCATCGCAGCGAGCCAATCAGGGTCGCGAAGCGCGGCTCGAGCTGACGACGGGAGAGGTGACAGTGCAGACGTCGAGGCAATGACGAGGTACTCGTCCGCGGAGTAGCGCATGCTGGGGCGCTGGATCCCAGCGTGAGCGTGTTTGACCATGCGGGTGGCCGGGGGTGCCGGCGAGGCCAGCAGGGCCGGCGGAAGCGGCGACAGAGGATCGACTGAGGGCGAAGGTGTAGAAGAGCCTGTTGGGATCACCGTCGAGGCCGTCAAGGAGCCGGCGTCAGGCGCATTGGGTGCGCTCATTAACGGGGCTGTAGACTCGACGGGAGTCGGGGTGCCGTGGTTGCTGGCGAGGATGCGGCTGGTCCGGCCGAGGAGCTTGGCGCGGCAGGCGAGGGCGGCGGGTCCGGCACCGTGGCCGCAGACCCCGTAGGGTCGGCGGGGCGGGGCGGAGAGGAGCCGGACGAGGGCCCAGGAGCGGCGGGGGCGCCGAAGCCAGGAGGGGGCCCAGGCGCGGAGTGGGCGCCGATACCGGGAGGGGCCCGAGCGCGGCGGGGGGCCCGAAGCCGGGAGAGGGCCCGAGCGCGCAGGAGCAGCCACCACGAGCAGGGCCGGGGGGCGCAGATGATGATGGCGAGTCGTCCATCGGTGGTACCTGGTGAAAAGGAAAAGACCTCTCGTCAAAGTAAACATGCCGTGAAGTGAAACTCGGTGGGAAACCGGATCTTAGCAACGGTAGCCTTTGGCGTTTGGTGGGTATCCGAGAAAGATGCATGCCACAGAGCGAGGTGCGAGTTTGTGAGGGGTGGTGGAGGCGATGCTAGGGTAACACAGACACCTGAAAACACGAATATCATCATAGGAGGGGGCGGTACCGAAGAGAAGACGGTGTGGTGTAAAATTTCCACGAGCACGACACGGACGGATGTTAAGAAGGAGAAAGGCGGTGGCTAGGGCGTCCGGCCAAAACCGGAGCGGGACGTTAGCGTGGAAGAGAAGGGTGCGCACACAATCAATGAGGGTGCGAAGGATCCGTTCGGCGCCACCATTTTGTTGGGAGGAATACGGGCAAGTGAGACGAAGAATCGTGCCATTTGTGGCAAGAAGGGTGCAAACCCCGACGTTGTCGAACTCCTTCCCGTTGTCAGTCTGCAATACATGAATGGGGCGCCCAAACTGCGTAGCGACATAGGAGTAAAAGATGGTGAGAATAGAGAGTGCATCGGATTTTCTCCGCAACGGGAAGGTCCACACATAATGCGAAAAATCGTCAAGTATGACAAGATAGTATAAAAAACCTGTATTGCTGGCAACAGGAGATGTCCATATGTCACTATGAATCAACTCGAATAGATACGACGCCACCAATGAGGATGCACTAAACGGAAGGCGGACATGCTTGCCGACGCGGCAAGCGTGACAGGTATGATCATCGGTTTTATTACATGTGAATGAAAAAGTCCTAAGAATATGACAAAGGGTGGCGGAGTTTGGATGTCCCAGCCAAGCATGCCAAAGGTCCACGGTGGCGGAGAGGGCGGCCAGAGTGGAGGTGGTGGTGGCGGTGGAGTTGACCGGGTAGAGGCCGTCCCGGCAGTCACATCGGTGGAGTACCATCAGGGTACGGGCGTCCTTGACAGAAAAACCCACTTCGTCAAATTCAACAGTTATAGGATTTTCACGAGTAAGAGAACGAACGGAAACAAGATTTGTTACTAAGTCGGGTAAAACTAAGACATTAGACAGATGTATAGGCATGGAGTTAGAAGGGAAAGAACCATGACCGACATGAGTAATGGGAAGGGATGATCCATCCCCAACAGTGATACGACATGCGGTAGAAACTAGATATACGGAGTTGAGGTTACCGGGGTTGGAAGTCATGTGACCTGTAGCCCAGGTGTCCATATACCAGTCGCCGCCTCCGGTGTATGTGTTGGGTGTAGGAGCGGAGTGAAGCGCCGCGAGGAGGGCCAGATCCCAAGGAACCGGCCGGAGGGAAGCACCCGCGGCGGGGTAGGCGGGTGCGGCACCGGGGTAGCCACCCGACGCGGCGTACGCGGGCGGGGGTGGCAGAGGTTGGAAGCCACCTGGCGCAGCGTACATCGCCTGGTGGGTGTCGGGACGGGCACCGAGGATGCTAGCCGGGACGGGGGCCCGCGGCACGGGCATTGTGTACGCATGGACCACCCCGGGTTTGGCGCGCCCGCCCAGGGGGCCGGGGCAGCTGCTGCTGCGGTTGGTGGGGTGCCCCCCCCCCCCCCCCCCCCCCCGCGCGTGCACCATGCTGTTGTCGCTGCTTCTTGCCGCGGCGGCCCCTATTGCCAGGAGGGGGCGGCGGCTGTGGTGGCGTCGGGAAGTAGGAGCCCGCCGGCGGGTTGGGGAACCGCCGCGGCTGCGGGGCCGTGGGCGGGGCGGGGCGGGAGGTGCCCGCGGTGAGTGCCGTGTGCATGGCCCGAGACTTCACCATCTTCATCCTCCTCTCCTCCAATCGAAGGTAGGCCACAACCCTAGGAAAGGTCGGGTTCGGAAGGAGCGTGAGGTTGGAGGCCGCGTTGCTGAACTTTCGCTCAGGCCGGCAATGAGCGTGCTAAGGAGGAGCTCGTCGAAGAACCTTTTCCCGAGGCCGCAAAGCTCGTCAGCAAGTTTCTTATGGCGCATACAATAATCGTCGATGGATGAATCATGTTGATTTGTAGGATATGAGTGCCAATAATTTGATGAAATGTTGATTCGTTTCCGTTTCATCAATTTTTTGGTACTCAATATGCCCTACTTTTAGCAAACCTCATGCCAAAATTTTCAGTCGTCATTTTCTTTCTATGTTCAGTTGTAACTTTTGTTGCAATATTACAGTTGGACAAATGGAGCCCGGGCCGGAACGTCATCTCAGAAGGAACTTCAGTACACCAACCCTGACGTCGAGATGAGCGCCCCTGAGGTGGATGATTCGGCCATCCCTGACATCGAGATGGGCAGCGACCAACAGGTAGAACCGACCACCGGGGCAGGGGACACGAGCCACACTGATGGGACTTCATCTAGCACGGCTGCCACAAAGAAGAAGAACCGAAAGGCAAGGGATCCGAACAAGCTTCATGAAGGTATAATTGCAATCACTACAGTTGGTCCAAGTGGCAAGCCCGTCACCCTAGAGGACGCAATTAAAAGGTATAGCAAAATAGTAGGTTGCATCTTGCAAAAAACCATCTCAATCGGTAGCAAGGATTTGGTCGGACACAAGGAGAATCTACTACTGGCGTGAAACCGTAGTTATGAATTTCCACCTTATGTCAAGAAGTTAGCCGAAGATTATGTCATCTCAAAATGGCCAAAGATGTTAAGGGATTGGAAGAGCAGTGCCCATTGCAATCTAGTTGGTAATGACTTCAAGACCATTAAGCGGCTCAATCCAACTAAGGATCACGAAGAATGGACGAAGTTTTGTGAATCCTCTAGTAGTGAGTCAAGCAAGGAGATAAGCAATAATTTCTGTAATTTAAATAAAAATCTGCCAGGTAACCACCATCTGAGCCCTGGTGGTTACAAAGCTGTAGAACCCAAGTGGGAGAAGAGGTCGCGAAGTTTATAGCCGTGGGTAAACTAAGTTAGATGCAGTAGTAGAGAAAAGGTTAGCAGAAATGTTTCCGCACGGCGCGCCAAGTCCTACCCAGCAGCATACACCTATCATCACCCATCAGCACGTGCATCCCACTTTATTCCATGTTGGCTGCAAGCCAACATGGACGGGTGAAGACAAGCGTATCCAAGGGTCAAATCATCCAGTTTACCTATGGTAGCAGAATGATGCATGGGGTCGTCCTATCACTTGGCATGACGAGGGTGTTGGTGCAGGAGGTAGTGACAAGCTTCGAATCTTGGTCGTTGCCTCACCCCATGAAGACGGTGTCACTATGTTATGCCAAGTGACCCAGAGCCACCTGCTTAAGTGCCCAATGAATGATATAAAAGGAGATTCCTCACGGATATGCCGGCATTGGAGACGTAGTGCCAGATAATCCGCATTCAGGGGAGAAGAATGCACGTGACAGGTGTGAACCATCCGTGGACAAACCACCTATGCCTGTTGTCCTCCCTGAAAGGCAGAAAATGTACATGTATAAGCCTGGGGAACCGCTTCTACCGGACTCTATGTTGGAGACCCTCTTGATTGATCTTCAAATTCTACACGCCCGTGTGGTAGATAAATAAAAAAAGTTCAACATGGATACAGGGCCAAGGTGATAGAAGGTTATAGTTTTGTACAAGAGTCTTCGACGGACAAAATCGATCTGGCCTTTAATGAGGTGATCCATGCAAATATCTTCTCTGTCAGCGCAGTCTCCCCAGAGTTAATGAGGCTCTGGGTACTTCGTCGAGCTACAGATCCCCTACTCTCACATGGGAAAGTGTTATTACCTGATCCTTTTTAAATGGACTACCACAACCTGGAAACCACGGAAGGCCAGGAAGTCATCTCAGACTACTTGTTCCCGTTCTTTATTGTCAGACAGCCACATGCGGACACCTTTCTAGTGTCGTAGTGCGACAAGCAAGTCGTTAACGTTCACTAATTTATTTTGAAACATATAAATGGCCTTGTGGTTTGATCTCATCAATACTAATTTCTTCAAATTTTTTTGCGCAGCGACCGACATTGGATTGTAATCGCACTATTGCCGACGCAGGGCATGGCTTACTTCCTCGATTCAAAGAGACACCCTCAAAAGCAATGGACCAGATTGAAGAAGGTTGTAAATGATGCTCTCGCCAAGTGTAAGAACGTGAGAGAGAATATAACAAAACATTCAGAATTCAAGCTCTTCACTAGCGCTTGTTGCTATCATGAACAAAATGTGGAAACCTCTCGTAGGTCTGGATACTTTGCCATGGCTATCATGGACGAGTTTTTGAAGAAAAGAAAATATTTGCATAATCAAAGCCAGATCATCAAGTGGTCCGAAGAGATGGAGAGGGACCTAGACATAAGGGAACTATTAACAGAGCATGGCCGCCTCCAAAAGGTGTTGGCCAGAATCATCAACAACGAGGTTGTAAATGAGGATGGGAATTTTCACTTCCAGCTAGAGTGAGATGAAGAACGACTTCACTGAGTCGAAGACGTATTGCGGCAATCGATTGTGAGCGATACATTGCTTCAACACATCTTGATTCATTGTTCATTTTATGAGTTGAGAATTTTACATGTTTATTTTTTGCCCTACAATTCTTATACTGTATGTTTGCTTCATTAATAATCTTAATTACTATAACACCATTGTAATATGATTGTTTGTGTGCAATGGGATGATTGAGTGCGAAATACTGCTTCGGCGCCATTAAAATGCTGCCATGGTAGCAAAATAACGCTGATGCAGCAGCAATTTCTCTATATGTCGGCATCACTACCAGTGGCAGGCGGCAAAGGTGCCTTCCACTGCTAATACATAGAACAGTGGCGGGCACAGAATATAGTTGTGGTGGACGACAGCTTCCGCCCGCCACTACAACACTGTCATAAGTGGTGGGCGGCGGCCCGCCACTGATGCCATAATAGTAGTGGCAGAAGGTCAGTGGCGGGCTGCCCTGAGAGCCTAGCCCACCACTACTAGGCTTTTTGCACCCATTACTGCAGGGCATTCCTGCAGTAGTGACTGATCACTCCTGAAGACGGGACGGCGGAAGATGACGGCAACGGACTATAGAGCATGCACATGCGATACGCGCCGAGGGTCTGCTAGACTGTTTGGTGACGCCGGCTAGCTGCCGGGCGGCTTGGTAAGGCCACCAGATTAAATGGTGTGTGTTGATACAAGATCGAGGCACATCATCAAGCTTGTAGGTATGAAGACAATGTTTCTCAGGAAGGTAACTTTGGATTGATTCATGTATTTATTTTGAAGATGGTTGTGTGCCTCTGCTCCATGCAGAGATGAGGATTATCCTCCTTTCTATGCTGCAAGAGTGATGAACGTGTGTGTGGCGAAAAACTAACGTGAGAAATAGAAACGGTGGGAAAGCATAGAAGTGCAGTTGTTGATTAATTATATTAAAAAATATTTTTACCCCGCTTTATATATAAAGCAAACCGCCAAAGCACAATATCCAACATAAGTTCAACCCACCCAAACACACATAAGTAGCACAAGACAACAATAAAAGATTCTGCTGAGGGCACATCTCAGCAAGCCCTAAAAACACACACGCCCAGACCCAACACCGGGTGGGGCAACCATAGCAGGCTAATCAAGCTCGGGGGGAGGCGGCGGAAGTGGTGGGGCCAGACGAAGCACCGTCGAATGGAGGTCGACGATGATGGTGTTGATGGCGTCTCGGTCGGAGGGGTGGCTAAGCGGCCGCCAGAGCTGCAGGAAACCACACATTTTAAAGACAGCGTCAGTAGAGCGTCGAAGGGGAACACCGCTGAATTATAAGTTTATTGCGGACCGTCCAGAGGGTCCACACTAGCACCGATGGGGGAACGGACTGGATCTCCACGAAAAGGTTGGGAACGGACTGGATCTCCACGAAAAGGTCGGGAACGTTGGTATGGCACCAAAGACCTTGCTGATTAATTATACGCGCACGTTATATAAAGATTAGATTCTCCAACCAAATGTAAAGACTAGCTAGGTATGCCTGGCTGTCGGCGGTGTCTAGCCGTCTAGCTTTCTTGCACGTCTCGCTAATCTCTGTTCTTATAAAAAAACTGAGTTAATAATGATGGTGCGTATGCCATCCTGCAATATAGACCGTTTAATTTATATCTAATAGATAAACAACAAACTATGGTAATTTTGGAAAAAGAGACCCGCACCTCTCTTGATATTTGCAGATAAGGTCTTTCCTCGTTTATCCTTATCTCTCACAACCTCATTGTTGAGCAATTAAAAAGGAAGCCTCCAGAACTATCTGACATGGTGGCTGCTGTCAGTGTCGTTCAACCCCATGCCTCCGCTCAGTCCCGCCACCAATCACCACCACACCTAACTCCTCACCTTATATCTCCTCTTTCTCGAGACATTGTTAGTTTTTACACATGGATTTACTCCGGCATGAGTCAATCACAACAGATGTTTTATAAAATAAATGCATCTTGGGTTCCATGCAATGCACGGGCATCTTGCTAGTTATGTAAATGTAATATCTTCTAAAAAAAGGAAATGTAAGATATTCCTCTAGTTTTGTTTCTTGATGGTGGCAAAATTCATATGTATTCTGTGGCGTCCCTTTGCTTTCTTCTTCTTTTTTGTCTTTGTGGGGAATCCCTTTGCTTTTTTTCAAGGTGAGAAAAGTCATACATATATTCAAAGGGGACTTGAACTTTTTTCTTATGCCTGTACTTTAGTAAAGAGAAAAAGAGAAAACAAGAGTTAAAAGCATGCATTGCTCATGAACGCGATGCCAATATGCTCTGCATGATGAGCAGCTTTCAATTGGCATCACAACCTAAAACCGACACCTCTCAGCTGGCTAGTTAAGGAAGAATAACATTCCTGTCTTTTCGAACTTTCTTAATGGTGATAACAATCATGAATGTATCCAATGAACGTGGTTGCTTTCTTCCAACCAGAAGAACAAAATTAAAAACGGAGAATGTTCGTGTAATTTCTTCAAGCTCACGAAAGTCATCTACAGTTTGTTGAAAGTAGACGAGGACGTTCTAACCATCTATTATTATAACAGAAAAGGAGAAAAAGAGAACAGGAAATGAAAGCATATCTGCATGCATGCGATGCTTTGGAGATAAGCAGCTGTTGCGCCCCATTATGACCGGAGCGATGCGAACCCCTTACACTTGGCAGGGAGTGTCCTGCTTGCACCCGATGTGCATCAGGTTTTGGTGGTAACAATCTCTAATTTTTATCACACCCTACAGGTGTTTAATGAAGACGCGAGAGGAAGTTTCAAATATCTCCAACCTTGTTAGCATGGTCAAAGTTTGTTTTGCCTTTTTTACTTGCCGAAAATTCAGTTAATACCGTGAAAATAGCAATGCAACTCCAAAAATTGTCAAATTGTAGCACGGGTCTTCTGACGGCGTATATTACACATGGAAAAAAAATTCAAGTCCAAAAGTTGTCAAAGTGCGTTGTCGTATTATGCATCGAATATTTGTGATGGACGGATTTTACGTACGCCAGCCCTGCCCGCCCACCGTAGGTAATAGTGGCGGGTGCCACATACTACCCGCTGTGTGTTAACCGAAAACACGCCCCCCTCCCCCCATGCATAGTTTCAAAACTTACCTAATCCGTTCCCCTCTTCTCCCACCTCTCGCGCCCTCGTCCACCGCAACCGCCGCCGGCCACCACGCACCTCTCTCTACTCTCGCGCGCTCGGTCCACCGCCACGCACCTCTCTCTAATATCGCGCGGTCCGGTCGGCACGCCGCTGCCGCTACTGTCGCAAGTGCTCGTACTCCGCCGCCACCATAGCTGTAGTTTTTTGCCCGCGGGATCCCATGGGCCTGCACCTTGGCAACCTCGCGGCCGTTGCAACGGACCCGGCCATCTCATCAACACCGTTTGTCGGCGCCGCAAATTTCAAATTCACATCTATGTCAATGTATAATTTCACTACATTTCACATCTATATGTTCCACTACTATAGATGATTGTAACGTGTTCGATGAAGTGCTACACAACGGACTTAGATCTTAGATGTTCTTAGATGTACCTGTACAAACACGTGGATGGAGTGGTGTCATTCAATGTTGAATCAGATGGTTGTGTTTGATTTGTAGGACTTAATATGAGTGCCAATGTTCCGACGAAACATCAATTCCTTTTCGTTTCGTAAAATTTCTAGTACTCAACATGCCCTAATTTTAGCAAAGGTCATGCTGAATTTTTCAGTCGCCATTTTATTTCTATATTCAGTCGTAAATTTTTGTTACAATATTGCAGTTGGACAAATGGATCCCGGGCCAAAACGTCATCTCAAAAGGAACCTCAATACGCTAATCCTGACATCGAGATGAGCGCCCCTGACATGGATGATTCGGCCATCCCTGACATCGAGATGGGCAGTGACCAATAGGTAGAACCAACCACCAGGGCAGGGGACATGAGCCACACTGACGGGACTTCATCCAGGACGGCCGCCACAAAGAAGAGCAACCGAAAGGCAAGGGATCCAAACAAGCTTCACGAAGGTATAATTGCAATCACCGCAGTTGCACGGGGCTTTTGATGGCGTATATTACACGTGGACATTTTATGCCGCATGCGTCGATCTGGCCCAGCTGATCGGAAGGGCAGGACATGGAGGCTATAGAACTATGCATCAGCCGGTGTGCTTGGATCCATGAATCCCCGACTGATCCGCATGAGCTCCACCACCAGGTCGACGTGAAGCCACCTCTACAAAGCTCCACCGACAAACGACATCGATGGGCACAACATATGCGTCAGAAGTCAGCTAACAAAGCCGGCACCTTGCCTCCATGAGTCCACGTTTCACCACGGGAAACGACCTTTGGATGTAGCCCTGCTGCCACAGGACACGAAGGCGGTATATGGGGCTAAAGGAAGTCGGGCCGAACGCCCTTCTCGCCACTCATTGTGCCATGTCAGCCTTTTCTATTTCTTCCACGCATGCATGTAAAGTGGGACAAAACAGATGATGTAAGCGAGAATCTTTTGGATTATTCAGTTTTTTAAAATATTTTATCTCTTAAATGGAAAATTTGATTGAAAATCCATTTTCACTATTAAATCCGGCGCGATGACATCTTCGAACCTAGATCGCATATCGATATCTTTCAACGATAATTTTTTGGGAGTCAAAAGTTACCACATCTATAGTATTAAAATTGCCATGGCGTTTGAACTGAAGTAGTCATTATATGTTTGAAGTACTTTTTCTAGGTTTTAAAGTAAATTTTGACGTGTTACAAAACATGTATGTATTTTGCCATGGCCGAAAAAGGTAAAATTGTCGTGAAAGTAATTCTTTCCATTCTTTTATCATGTTGCGAAAAAAATCTGCCATTATGTAAGGAAACTGAAAATAGCCATGGTGAATTACTAAAATTTGGCATTATCCATGGACTAATTTTGACATGGTTCATAATTTAAAAAAATCTGTCGTCAATTAGTAAAAACAATATCATGCTCAAATGACTAAAAGTGGCCATGAACCATAAACAAAAATTGTCATGGTGAATTTCTAAAAATTGCCTTGATCCAGGCACTAAATAGGCCATTGTTTATAAAAAAATAATTGCCATGGTAAAAAAATACTAAAATTGGCATGGTCAAAATACTAAAATTGCCATGAGATATAAACTAAATTTTCCATGATTAATTACTAGAAATTGTGATCAGCCATGAAGTAAAATTGCCATGGACAATTACTAAAAAATGCCATCGTCAATTACTATAATTTTCCATAGTGAATTACTAAAGAATTTGCATGACCCATGAAGTAAATATTCCATGGTTCATAAATAGAAACTCCAAAACATGTCATGACGACGCATGTTTACCTTCCATGGCAAGAATATATCTTAATTTGCCATGACAAAAACAATATTGGATTTGCGTTGGAGACAAAAAGGAAAAGAGTTTGCCATTGGTAGATAGAATTTTTTTGTATTGGTCTCTATAGTAGATTTTCCATGGACGTAAAAAAAGAGTCGTCGCCGGCACAGGACCGCGCCGCCAATAGCCGTTCCACCCGACCCACAACCCCCTCCCCCACCGCAGATCGAGATGCACCTGAGAAATCTCCTCAAGGCATCCATGTCCCAAAAGCCCACCATGTCGCGCATCACCTCCCCCCCCCCCCCCCCCCACCGCCCCCCACCGGGTCGGATATCTGATCAGGGTCGATGGGCCACCGCCGTAACTCACCAAGACCCTCACCCCTATGAGTGAAAAGTAGTTGAAATACAATGGTAGCTTCGAAACTAGAAGAAAAGGTAGTTGAAACAACACACAATAAATGTTGCGTAAATACCACGGCAATTTTAGTGCTATAGACATGGTAACTTTTCATTTCAGAGATAAAACATTTTAATGTTTGAAAGAACAAAAAGATTCCTTTTGACATCATCTCTTTTATTCTTGTATGTATGCATATGTGAACGGGAAGGGAAAAACGTGTGGGACGAATCCTAAGGTTCCACAACTGTGGGTGTTATCATTTAGTAAATTTATTTGCTATTATAGGTCTCAACTCACGCTATTTTGGCTGAAAATTTTGTTTTTCTGAAAAGGGTTCTTTTTGTGTGGATTTTTTCTTACAAGTACAATGAAAGGTCGACTTTATTTTAAAAATATTTTCAGATTATTTTGAGATTTTATTTAATTACTATTTTTTATATGGCGTATATACACCCAAAAACCAAAAGCACAGCTATATAGGTAGCATATGCTAACTCGTTGTTGTCTAGATCCTAGAGACATGTCATGCCAGCTTTGAACAAGTCACTCCTGAAGAATTGTTGGTTTGTACAGCACAATGGATTAAAATAAACAAAACATTGACAAGATACTTGGCTTTTCTGCATGACATACACCAATCATGATTCAGTTATTATAATGCCCACTGACACAATAAACACCCGTTAATCCACGCATAAGCGCACATACAAAAGCCACCAAATTCATCAAGGGTTTTATATGAATGCAGCAGCGACATCTCCAAGAAGTAGAAAACACCCAAACTCACTGTAAAGAAAATCAATATTTTAAATCTGGATACAAGCTAGCTGGCTCAGATATCGTGGGCCATCAAGAAATTGCCCCGTTGCCCTCGTAGCATTGTACGTCGTCACCTTCGTGCTTCTCCGAGGTCCCCAAGGTCACTGGATAGCAATAGTACTGGACGGAGTGTCCATCTGCGAAGTCGTTACCCGATATCTGAGACTGGAGAAAGGCACTCAGGAGCACCGTCGTGTTGTTCAGTTCACCCATGTCCTTCATTGTCCGGGCGAACTCCTTGATTACTGGATCCACGTACGAGGTAGCAACATAAACATCCCAGTGCCGAAGGATGCGAGGGGGCAATACTAGAGCGTATGTGAAAGACGAGTATATCACCGATTTGTTGTCGAGAAAGCTGATATTGATGTAAGGGTAACCGTAATCCTCCGGCGGGTACACGTAGGTGCCGTACCTCACGCCGACCCGGGCGCTGGGGTTGAAGATCTTGAAGCTTACTGTAAAGTCCACATACGACAGCTGCCTTTTGGGCGGTAAAAATTCTGCGCGGACAAGCACATAGCCCTTGTCGATGGTGATAGACAGCTTTTCCTTGCGCCGGGAAACGGCGATAGCCCTGATGATTACCGCAATGGTTAGCACGGTCACCAGTGTGGCCACCACGTAGCGCAACACTGCGCCTAGCCACCAGACTCCCGTGTCCTTGCCTCCTCCTCCTCCTCCTCCTCCTCCTCCTCCTCCTTCTTCTTCTTCTTCTTCTTCTTCTTCTTCTTCTTCTTCTTTTGCGTGATTGTCGTCATCTTTCTCCATGCTCGAATGGGCCTGTTGTGTGGAAGCTAGTCGATCCATGGGCATATATGTGACTACACCTTTGTATGGTCAGGATGAGTCATTGGTCCAACCAGACCTATTTATATACATCTTCCGCTAACATACGGCATCTCTAGCCCAACCCCATAACTTAAGCCCCTAAAAGTCACCATATATTATTAGACTGCATATCCTAACCGAAATCACTAGTACTCTTTGCAAAGGTCATTCCCATCTCCCACTTGTCGCAACCTGTGAGTTATATTCGTTTATACAAAACATATTCTCTCTCAAACCGTGCGTCCAAATATCGAATCATTTTCACCGTTCGATTCTTCGCGTCGAGATCTTCAAAAGTAATCTATATTGATAGGTTTCGATGACCTTTTTTCATGAAAAACCATACGAAAAGCAACTACATGTCTAGTACGTTCCTCAGGAGCACGTTTTTTCCTTTCCAAGAGGCACGGCCGTGCCCCACGCGGAAGTAAATCCGTGTCTCTCATGGTAGGAAAAAAACGTGTATCCCCCCCCCCCCCCCCCCCCACACACACCCTTTACTCGCCTTCCTGAGAAGTAAATTTGTGCCTCTCGCGGAAAGAAAAAAAGAAAATGCGTTGTTTTTACTTTTCAAGAGGCACGGCCGTGACCTCCACGAGAAATAAATTCGTGCCTCTCACGTATGGAAAAAAATATGTTATTTCCTTTCCGAGCGGCACAGTCGTGCCTCTCGCAGATGCAAATCTGTGTATCTACGAGAAGTAAATCTGTGTCTCTTGTGGTCCAAAAAAATATGTTTTTTTTTCTTTTGCGAGAGACACGGGCACAGCCGTGCCTCTCGCGGAAGCAAATAAGTGTCTCCACAAGAAGTAAATTCGTGTCTCTTGCATAAAAAAACATATTTTTTTCCGAGTGTCGTGTCTACCACAAAAATAAATCCGTGTCTCTACGAGATGTAAATCTTGGCCTCTCGTAGTAGGAAAAGCACGTCTTTTTTTCCTTTGCCAAGAGGCACGGCCGTGCCTCTCGTGAAAAAAAACCCGAGTTTTACCGCGTTAATTTTTTTTTTTGATTTCTTTTGTCTAAAACCTAGAAAGGCCGGGAAAAATGAAAAACTAGAAAAAAAATCATCTAAAAGCCAAAAATCCGTGCAGAAATATATAAAAATATAATCCAAAGGAAGCACCTAGATCGTGACACGTGACGGCGAATGAGAGCGCGCCAAGTCGGGTGCTCTCAGCCCATCCCAAGAGATCCTTGCAGGGGCTCTAGAAGGAGTACTAAAACTGATTTTTACCCTCCGGTAACCAAAACTTTGGCCTCATCCACAAACCACGCAAATGTTTTATTCCTTATGCATGGGATGCTCGCCACTTTGAGTCGGATCGAAGGTACCCTGAAGATAAAAAGGAAAAAAGCAGCCTGTCATGCGATGCGATGGTGCCTTTAATTGGTTCTCTCTGTAGCAAGGCATCCAGATCGATACGTGCACCCAAAAGCCCCCCCCCCCCCCCCCCCCCCCACACACACACACACACAAACCATCTAGAGTCAACCAGATTTTCAGCTGGCAGGCATGGCGGACACCGCTCCTCCTAGCGGATGGAGCTTCAAGCGGTACATCCTCGCAGCCCTTGCTGCAATCGTGGTTGCTGCTTTGCTCGTCATCACCATCTCCACCATCCTGAGACCCGGGGTGATTAATTTATCCATTACGCAAGTAGAAGTCGTTACAATTATTTCGGATCATTGTTTGTCCTTCCAATGTGATCGTCATAATCATCCCCAACAAAATTTCATGGAGGAAGTGGACGACGAGCCTCAGCCCGAGCCGCCGATCTTGAGCTTCACCATCACCGCTAACAACACCAGCAAGCGCGTTTGGGTTCAATACCTCAGCGTACTTGTTTATGCGCAGTTCACGGACAAAGATGGGCAGCTTCAGATGAAACCGGTTGAGATGGACGGGACGCCGTTGTCACAACAGCAACCAGGTGGAACGACAGGCATAAACATGTCAGTTGTCCTCTCTCCCGATCAAACGCAGTACGGCAAGGCTACTCTAATCACCATGCTGGTAGACACGGTTGTGAAGTTCAAGGTTGGGCCGGCTTACTCTAGGGCGTACGAGGTCAAGGTGTCATGTGACCCCGTCGCTTACTTGAATAGGAGCCTTCCTAGCTTGCCGATCAACTGTACAGCCTGACATGCAATAATACTATGTATTGGGTTCTGGCTTCATATTTGAATTGTTTCCTTACTGTTCTCTCCTCTCTTTGTGTCCGAATAAATTCACCCTTCGACTTTTCGTTCTTGCAATGCATCCTTTTATTTTAATAAAAATGAAGATTAACCTCCGGGCATCAGCACACAAATATATCAAATATGATATGGCGTCGAGAAATAGTGCTGTTCGAGTAAAATGCAGACAGCCCCAACCATTGTATCACTTGTTTGATAGAACCATAGCAAAGATGACTGTTTGTAGGAGACCAATATCACTGCTGTAGTTATTGTCTTAAAATTCAGATTGGGATGTCAGCCCATTCTAGTTCCTATTCCAGGCAGTCTTGGCTCACTAAAAGCATCTCCAATCAACCCCTAAAATCTAAACCCTGAGAAGCTAGACTCAAAAAGACTAGGTATTGATAGGCTGGTTTCTAATTGATCTCAGAAACTGAACCTCAGAAATACAATTTGAATTACAATTCTCCTGCCTTTTGCACCCACATGAACATTTCACTTGATAATGAACGCAAACTATGGAAGTAAAATTCATTGTGGCATTAAAAGAAGCTCCCAGATTCCTAGTTCGAGTGACTCATTAAACAACATACTCCCTCTATCCATATATATAGGGCCTAATGCGTTTCTCAAGGCTAACTTTGATCACATGTTATAGCAAAAATATATGACATGCAAGTTACACAAAGCAATGCCGTCAAATTCATACGTGAAAGAGGCTTCCAATGATATAATTTTCACATTATATATCTCATACACTATTGATCTTATCAATAGTCAAAGGCAGTCTCAAAAATACATTTGGCCCTATATATATGGAAGGAGGGAGTAGCTCAAACAAAAGATTTCTTCATAATTGGAGCTAATCGTATAGCTCAAACAAAAGATCTTGATATTAATTGAACATAAAACACTACTCGAAAAGCCTATAAGTTAGCTCAATGGTTGGCGCTACTCTTCCTTGGCAGAATGCTCCTTAGCCATGCGTAAGTCTAAATGGAGTTGAAGAGGACGATGTTGTGGTCCATTCGATTGTCCATCTCCTCCTATAGCTCATGCTCATGCTCATGCTCGAGTAGCTCGTGGGGTGGAAGCTCTAGGTTGGATTCCTCCACCTCCTTCGTCGCATGCTCTTTGAATAGGGTTAAAGCGAGGTGAAGGACGAGCTCACAGGCACGCCGAAGCAGCCTGCTATAGCATCCGCAGACACCTTTGAGGGGGAGGGGCATAGTAAGGTGGCACCTCCACTATGGTGGAATCGGGGGTTGCTGGTAGATGTATAGCTTCTCCCACAAGAAATTTGGTTTTGGGTCAAGATTGGGAGGTGGATTAACAAAGCTTATATATTGGGTTCTTGGGAGGGTGTTGATGGTGTCCCGGCTAGGGGGGCTCTCACGTGTCGACTCCCGGCCTGGTCGGCCGGCCCGAGGATCTCCTTGTTGGTTCTGTCCTTGGCCACTTGGGTTGCCCATGACAATCTTCATGAAGCCTTTCCGTTCAAGACAAGGACTCCTTATCCGTGGAGGACTCTCCTCCACCGACATAGCCAGTTAGGACTCCTGTATTCTCGATCCTCCAGTATCATATAGAACCAAGGCTAGGCTAATCGATAGATTATGACAACTTAGATCATCATATCTAGAGACACATCAATCTTGTGGTAGATCATCTGTACCTTGTACTCCATCCCAAATCGATTAAAAAACACAAGCACGACGTAGGGTTTTATCTCATAGGAGAGCCCGAATGGGGATAAAATAACGTGTCCCCACGGAGAGCCCAAGGAGTTCAATAATATTTGATTCTGTTTTCTGCGGGAAAACAAATTCGATCCGAGTTCATCTTTCTTCATGAACGGGTTATCGGACAACCTCTCATTGAGTAAAATTATTTGTAGTGTATTGTGTTTTGTTGTCAAACACAAGCCTATAAAGTTTGGGCCTTTTATGAGGTGCTCTTCACCCAATCCTGATTAGGAAATGATATTAACACAAGACACTGTTCATATACTGCCTCGTCAAATGAAGATTCGGATCCATTTCTTGTCTCACCTTCATTCCTATTATCAGGAATATCTTATTCTTTGATTCGATGCAGTAGTTACATATCATTCCACTTGTTTGTTTACCAATGCACATTTTGTCATAACTTTAGAAACACATGTATAGTTTTATGTACTTTACTCATAAACAATATTCTCTCCGTTCCATAATGTAGTGGCTATATTTATTTATTTTTGCGGGGAGGCTATAGATTTTTTCAAAAGTCAAACTTCATCAACTTTTCTCAAGTTTGTAGAGAAAAGTATTTACAATTATAATATCAAATCCATATCACCAGATACATCATGAGATATACTTTCATATAATATTTATTTTGTATTATTGTTGTTGATATTTTTCTACATAAACTTGGTCAAACATTTCAATATTTGACTTTCAGGAAAGAAAAAAAAAACTATTGGCACTATATTGTGGAATGGAGGGAGTATCTGTGATATGGAGAAAGTATGATAAACTCCTCCTTTCATTGATCTAGATAAAAAGAACAAAGCTACGGTAGCCTGGCATTATCATCTTTTCTTTTCTGAAGATAGAAAGTAGAAAGGACACTATTTCATTGGCATCACAAACTTCAAAGCCGATGGACAGACTGTCTGAAACTTGCAGATGACAAAAGTGACATCTTTGTTTAAAGGCCGAAAGAGAAGGGCATACCTAAATTAGTGCTTATCCCTTTTATGATTCCAAACCGCAAAATCACAAAAGAAACAGGAATCAAATTAAAAAGGGCCGCAGGCAATCATGCATAGCCAGGAACATAAGAAATTCTAATCAGCCTCATAGGTCCTGCCGTTCCGTTCGTAGTTCATAGTTCTTGGGTCATAGCCAGACCGGTCACTGTGATGCCAATTTAGGTGAGTTATCTGGCTAGCCAGAAATCCATAGTAGATGGGGCATTTCCATGCTAGTACGTTCTTCCACTGTGACAAAAACATTGAATCCTATGTCAAAAACTTGACATCCTCCTACGCTAACAAGAGCAATGAGTCCTCCGTGGTGGCCACCTCCGTGGTCATGTTCGTCCTCGCAGCAACCTTTTTCAACCTCAACCTCTTCAGCAGAGCCTCCAACATCAGCGCAATCCTCAACCCCACCGTCCGTTTGTTCATCTCCACGGTGCTGTCCCTCTTCCTCCCCATCATGTCTTACCTCTTCTCAGAGGCGAAGAATGCTTACATGGTGGACTCCGGCCCCAACTTCAGAGGCAGCAGCTTGGACCTCCCGCTGCGAGCTCGCGTGATCCTCACGTGGATGCTCCTCGTGGAGCTCCTCCGCAAGAAGGTGGAGGCCATCCTGGTGAACGCGGGCATGCAGAGGTACTCCACCATCATCAACCACACCGGGAGCGTTGCTTGGCTCGGGAATCTCGTCTTCTTCAACCTAAAGAGAGCTGGACAGAAGACGGTGTATGGCACCCTCTGGCTGGTATGTGCCGCTAAGTTGGTGCAGAGGGTCGCCATCGCCGAGCTAGCCAAGCGTTCCCTCGCCTACGGCAAGAACGCCCGGCTTATGTCTTCCTACGCCACTCAAATGTCCCGGCATTATGTCCTGGCGGATGGAACAGGGGCACAAGTGTTGAAGAGCTGCGAGTACGTCGTCATGGGAGAGGAGAAGCTGGTGCTGAAGCCTGGTCCGCACGGCTACAAACTGCTCGACCACGACAAGATCGCCAGCGACCAAACCGTCGTCACCGTCGGCAAAATATGGCAGCTCGATGAGCTCAAGGGCGACATAAGGCTAAAGAGGCTCTGCCTCTCCTTTGCGCTCTTCAAGCTGCTGCGGCGAAGGTTTGAGCACCTTCCAGCCATGACCAGGGAAGAAACCATCTACTGCCGGGCCGTTCTTTTTCAAGGCCTGTGCAGGAAAGAAGGAGGTGTCCGCGATCCAGAAGTGGCGCTGTTCCAAGTGATCAACGACGAGGTATATTTCTTAAGTGAGTACTACAATTCCGTCCTCCCTGTCGTGCTTGCCAGCCCGTACTTCTTCCTTGTCAACTACCTTGCTGTCCCCGTTGTGATCGCCGTTCTCTGCGTCATGACCGTCAACCTCTGTGGCAACGGAAGCATGGCCTTCGCCTTCCGTAGCATCGACGTCGACAACGATGCCATATCTATTGGCATAATCACTTTGACCAAATGCCTCATCAAAAATGTCCTCAAGACTCCTGCGGCATTCTTTTCCACCGTCGACCTCACCATCACCTACCTCCTCTTCCTAGCCTTCATTTATGAGGAAGTCTGGGAGTTCCTAGTCTTTGTGCACTCCAAATGGTTCATGGTGTCCCTGTTGTGCACCTACACCGCACAGACCCAAAGGTCCAACCTCCTATGGGCTCTCCGTCGCATCTCCTGGGTGCACGACAAGCTCGGTGACCCTAGTCGCATCACCATCAAGCAGTACTCGGTGATGAGGTTTTGTTGGTTATCCATTACACTGCCGGCCACGTCTCTTCCAAGGCGAGCAAAGCGTCTCATAATGAAACGCTTTCTGGCGTATGGACGTGACAGCAGCACCGCCGCACTTAGCACGGGCAAGGCCGCACTGGACGAGCGGTATCCACACCTATCATGGTTCTGCGAGAGTGACAGTGTAGCAGAGGTCATCCTCACGTGGCACATCGCCACCGGCCTCTTGGAGACGAAGCACGAAGGGAGACCCGGCGAGGATCGCTCCAAGGTGGTAGCAACGACGCTGTCCCAGTATTGCGCGTACCTTGTGGCCTTCCACCCGGAGCTGCTGCCTGATGATCCAGAAGGAACTGAGAGCGCGTACACGGACATGAAGAAAGATCTCAAGGAGAAGATGGGGTGTTGGACCTACTACTCTTCGTGGAAGAGCATCTGGTGTGAGAAGATGATGGTAATTGCTGGCAAGCTCGAGCAAGAGCCGGGCTATCAGCTCAATGCCCAGACGGTGGTTCAGAAGGGCATGGTACTGGGGAAAAAACTGATTGTTGAAGCACAAAAGGAGAGTCAAGTGTCCGTTTGGGATGTATTGGCAGACGTTTGGGTGGAGCTCATTGTGTACATCGCGCCATCCGGCTGTGACGAGCATGTGAAGGGGCACGAGGAGTCGCTGGTGCAAGGAGGCGAGCTCATCACCATGCTCTGGGCGTTGTCCACACACACCGGCATAACCCGTCCACGGCCAACTGTTGACGAAGGAACACAAACTGGTGTATAGATACATCTCCATCATTTTATTATGCAATTACCATGAAACCTTTGCACGTGTGGGTTTGGGTTCGAGTGTTTCGTGTACTTACAATGAAAGCTTGATATTTTTGTTAGTGTTTGCCTATTAATGTTCATGTATTCTCCTGATGTACTATGTTTTACACCGTCCTTTTAGAAATGGATGGCACCCATAAAATTTGTTGTTTTATCTGTCCTTTGATTGTTTAACCCAATAGGGGCCGGCTACCTGTCAGTTAACTGAAAATAGATTTTGGGTCAGTCGACTGACCCAAAATTTGTTTCAGTCGAGTCCAGTTCAGGCAAGTGCTATCTCAATGCAAATATCCAGTTGGTCCATAGTTAATTAGTTTATCCACCTGCAATTGACGTGAGCTGGCAATGCATTTGGAATGGCCATGCACGTACACATTTCGGCACATCATTAGCGCTGCTTTTTTAGGGATATCAATACCGGTTTTAACTAGCATGATTTGAATTACCATGAGTTGCGATAACCAAAAGTAGAAAAAGGAGCGGTCACCTCAAACTGTAATAGTTGTGCTGTTGTCACCTTATAAAATATATGAATAAAAATAGTGGCATTGGTCTTGCCTTAAAAAACAAATTATATATAATATGTATATATAATCAAATAATGACAAAATTGCATACAATTTATACAGAGATTGCATTTTTTATAATATGCAAGAATAAGTATATAATGGTGAAAGTTTTGCAAAAAAAGAAGTTTCCTAAGAAGGAAAATTTTAGTGAAATCGGTATTATTTTTAAAAAGAAAGAAAATATAAGAATAAATCAAATATTAAGAAAACTTACACAAAAATTACACAGAAGGGTTTCGCAAAAAAAAACAATTGCACACAGTTTACACAGAAATTGCGCTTTTTATAATACGAAAGAATAACCATATATATAATAGTGGAATGATATTGGTATTACCGTTATAAAGAAGAAATGAAATAAAATGAAAACAAAATAATGAATTTTTCTAGGAAAGACTACCCTTTAAGAAGAAAGAAAACAAAAATTAAAAACAAAATAATAAAATAATGAAATTTTCTATGCAAGATTGAAACCCTTTAAGAAGAAAGAAAATAAAAAAAACAAAAACATAAACAAAACAATGAAGTTCTCTAGAGAAGAATGAAACCCTTTAAGAAGAAAGAAAATAAAAAAACAAAAATAAAATAATGAAGTTTTTTATGGAATAATGAAATTCTTTGAGAAAAGAAAAAACTAAAACTAAAACAAAATAGTGAAGTTTTCTATGTAAGAATGAAACCCTTTAAAAAGAAAAAAATATAAAACCAAAAACAAAAACAAAATAATGAAGTTTTCTAGGGGAAAATTAAAAAATAACTTGCACACAAGTATGCCCTGAGATTGCACTTTTGTGATATGCAAAAAATAAGCATATACCGTCCAATTTTTGTTCTCTACTATAATTTACACACATGTTGTATCACATTTGCGTGTATACTTACTTACAAACACAAAAATAAAAATATTTTTTTGTAAGAAGAATCAAGTATGGTGGCATTGGTACCACCGTACCCTTTAAAAAGAGAAAGTAAAAATGATACAATTTGCACACAATTTACACACAAATTACACTTTTTTTAGTTATGTAAGAATGAACATATAACAAGGAACGAATTAGTCCCATTGGTATCATCCTTAAATAGGAAATGAATTAACAACTAAACATAATAAAACAATTAAAGTTTTCTAAGACAAAATAAATTAGTGACATTGGTATAACTCTTAAGAAGCAATAAAAAAAACTGGCACACAACTTTGCAGTGAAATTGCATTTTGCATAATATGTAGTGAATACACATATAATAATGCAACTCTGGCAGTCTAGTATAATTTAAACAAATATTTGATAGTACTTTTGTGCATAGATATACATAATAATATGAAAATGTATTTAATTAGAAAAAAATGCTCAAAACAATAGCATCGGTATTACCCTTAAAACATAAACAAAATTTCCACACAATTAGCACAAAAAATGCACTTTTTATATGTAGAGTAAATATATAAGAGTAAAGTTTCCGTACTCTAATGTAAGTTGTACATGTATTACTTGTATGTATACATTTACATACACTCAACATCCGAAAATAGATGTAAAGAAAAAAAACTCAACTGAAAAATAAAAAATAAAAGCATACACGTGCAGAAAACAAAAGCCAACACATGGCAAAAAGCATGCACACACCAAAATTCAGCCAAGAAGAAAATCGACTGACCCAAAATAGGGGTCAGTCAAAATCCAAACAGCCCAATAGACCAGCAAAATATGATAGCAAAAAGATAAACTACACAAATCTTAAAGCACAATCCAAGGGCCAGAAAATCGATTGACCACAAAACCAAAAGTCGGCTGACTGAAATCTAGCTAAAGTGAACCCAATAATATGTCTTGTCACTCTTGAAGGATGAATGGCCGACGAATTTTTATATGCTCATTGCGAATGCACCCGATTAATTGGCAATGTTGCCCCTCCTGACTGAAGCCGTGTATAACCAAAATAAGCATATGCATTAGACACCACCGATCAGCCCCTTTACTCAGGGACGAGGGAATCACTAGCAGCCTTGTACGTCGTCGTGCGCGAGAATGGGTACGGCCCCGACCACCTGACCATTAGGCATTGCCTTCTGCCCGGTCATCGAAATCACATTGGGTACCGCCCCCTAGCATTATGAGCATCTCTTTGGCCTTAATGGACACGATTTGTTCCCCGGGGGGGGGGGGGGCAAATCTGCCGCAACCTCTACCAAAGGCCTAGAGGAATGGATTCGGTTGATTCCACGCGGCGCATCTGCGCAAGCTTGGAGATTGTGGGAGTCATGTCTACCACGGGGTTAGAAGCTTCCAAGCGGTTGCTCCACCTAGCTGCCGTTGCAGGGTAGCGGATGTGTGGCCACGCCTAGTCTGCTTTCGCCACGGGGTAGGTGGGCAGTCCAAGAAAGGGACCTCCGTTTCTTTCGATGCACTGCAAGGAGACGACACACACGAGTTGCCGCACCCGGGCAGCCGCCGTCAACAGGATGGGAACTTGGTTCCGTTTAATCCCATTTAAACCCACTAATAAACTAACATTTCAAAAATTTATTTTTTTAAAGAAAATGAATTATGGAGCTAGCTAAAGCTTATTAAACGGGACTTGTGGATGCCACCTATTTGCAATTTACATCCCAAGCATTCGCCGAAGGTGTCGACCCGCGGAGCCTGACGCGGCTGCTCCAAATCTGAAGTGCATGCCGTAAGTCTGATGTTCCTCTTATAGTTTTGAAAACTGGACATTCAATGTAAGCTAGAATGAAGCCTTTTTTCTGTAAACAAATAGGAAAAAGGGAGAGTTATATGCAAGTGTGTAAAGCTGATGGCTCATCTAAAACTGCAAAAAAAACATGCTTGTGACAATCTCTGTAATGCCATGAACCAAGATGATGCAAAATGGGGGATATTACAAAATTGCAATTAAAAGCAATTCTTAATCAGCTCCTGCAGTAGCGAACTCAGCCCAGTGTGGTACACGAAGCACCCCATGCTCTAGTGCCCAAGGATCAAAATCAAACCTGATGCGACACACCCGGTTCTGCAGAGCCAGCAGCGAGACGAGAGACAGACAAAGATGGAGGAAGAGTTTGAGTAAGTGATGTAGTTTCCCAGGCGAGGCTGTCGTCGCTTCCAATCACCCGCCGTTGAGCGTCAGTTGGTCTGCCTGCTGTCTCTATCCTCGGAAGGCAGGCGCTGTCAGCCGGCGTTGTGCGAGTTCTCGTCTCCTACCAAAGCTGAAACACACAAGTCCACGCTCTCCATTAGAACATCAGAACTAAAGCTGACCCAGCAATGACAAGAACAGAATTCAGTTACCTGGCTATTACTGCCATCCAGCGAGGCTGTAACCTAGAAGCAAATTCATACGCAAAACAGAGCTCACATACAGCCATAATATTTCAAACAGTAGTAGCTAGCACATCACCCTGCCAGCCGACTTTGCTGCCTCTCACATCTTGTGTCTTCAGTTTCTGAACAAACTGCAATTCAGACAGAATTCTCATCAATCCTTAAGTGTTGGCATTCTCTATGCCCTTTTTTAGGGAAGGCCATCATGGCTAGCTTTATTGATTATTAAGCAACATTACATCATCCACAAGCTTCGAGTATAACTAGCTAGGGGGATCATCGTCCCAATTATAAGATAATTTTTTTCTAAAAACTATGTCTAGCTAACTCATGAGCAACGCTGTTGACTTCTCTAGGACAATGAATAAAGTCGACCTTCCCAATCATGAAAGCCACGTCAATGCATTCTCCATAAAGAGCTACTGCTGGATCCCACCATTGTGATTGTCCTGTGCAAAAGTTAATGACTTCAGTCGAATCAGACTCGGCCATAACTCTGTGAAACCCCATAGAGTTAGCCAAGATCAGCCCCTCTTTCATAGCCGTTGCCTCCATTGTAACCGCATCAACAACTTGCAAGTAAAATGTGCATCTCCTAGCAACAAATTTACCTGATAAATCTCTAATGGCAGCAGCCATAGCTCCCGTGCCTTCTTGTGCATGCCCTTTTAAAAATAAGCATTGCACAGAAGGACATGTACTGTTGTTTTTGTGATTCTTTAATGTAGTCCAAGCATTAACCATTATGATGCATCTGACTCGGAAAAAAAAGGTAACTAAGAGCATCTATAGCCACGGACAGCAATTCCGGGCCCTGCCTGCCGCCGCGCCCGGGCGCGTCCCCAGGCAATGACCTATCACACCTTAAAAAAAATCTTTGCACAACCAGACAAGCATACTTTAAAAAACCGGACCGGACCGGCGGTCGAACCGGAAAAAACCGGAACCGGCAACCTCATCGGTTTTTTAAGATAATAAGACCGTTCTGCAATCAGATCGGAAAAAACCGATCGAACCGGCTGGTTTTCTGGAAAACCGGTGAAAAAACCGGGCCATTGAACCAGGAAAAAAGTTTTAATAGAAATCGGGATTCGATCCAAGGGCATGTGAGCAGTAGGCGGGGCCTGCCCATGGCCCAATAACCAACTTGGTTGTGCTACTTTGTTGTCCACTACATGGTTATAATTTTATTTGACCATTGTTTCACTCTATATTAGCACATATACTAATCAATATATATTATTTTATTTCTTAAAAAACCGACAATCGAACCGGTGAACCGGCGGTCCAACCGGTGAAAACCTGAACCGACATTTTAAACTATGCAGACAAGTCAATTAGCAAACCTCAAATCCATAGAAAAAACACATAAAACGTACATAAATGATGCAACACAAATCACCCGGCTACTACATGAGGACATTGCCATAGGACTACAAAAAATTGGAGGTTCTATATTAGCTATGGATAACATCATCCACGGCTGTTCTTGCCCTTCCCAGTGCCATTGTTGTCTTTTCCAGAAGTAGTGCTGGAAAACGCAAAATGAATCGAGCCGGATCTACTCGTCACCGGAGTTGTCCGATCAGTCGTTGTCCTCGTTCTCCTCTTTGGGCAGTAGTCTGGCCATTGCATGGACCGTCCAATTTTTCTCTCGGAAGAGGCACGTGTGTTCCTCTGATGCCGCTTCTTTAGGATGCGGGCACGGATGGCTTCCTCCTCTGTGGCGGCCCGCGCCGCCACATCCACACCACCTCTGTTGCGGGCATGTCGGCAGCGAGGCAGGCCGGCCCCGACCACCCTTATCCTCATCTTACCGCGGTGGGCATACCGGTCTCCGTAGCACCCATATTCCGTTAGACCGGAGATGAGGAGGCTACCAGACTGCAATGATCCAGCCCTGGCGGATCCGAGTGAGCAAATGTGGGCGTCCATAGCCTCCTCCAACCCACACAGGAGGGCATTTGAAGCCGGCTTGAGGCACCCGTCTAGGTCGCTTATTTTTGGTTGGTCAGTGACTGGGCCATCCGCTCAGGTGTTTAGATGGGTTTGAGGCGGCCAGCTGTAGATGCTCTAAGGGCATGTCTATCAGGTGCAAGACTGGAGTACAAAGATGGAAACTAGAAGAAAAAAAAAACAGAGGTGCCTAGAATTCTGATAAATCTACAGTGTCGGCATTCTTCATGCCCTATTAGAACTAAGTAACCACCATAAAGAAGGACATGTAATATAGACTGGCGCTTTTGTCATTCTTCAATACAGTCCAACATTGACAATGTTCATGCGTCCAGCTGAGAAAAGGAAATAGGTAATTATGTACATGCTTGCTGAGTAGAAGACCAGTAAACCGGATATTACTGCCAATCAGACTGTAAAGGCCATACAGAAAAATCCATGAAAACAACTCATCATTGCCGATACAGTTTGCAAGATAAGATCAACTAAAAGGTTTGAATTCAAATTTGAATTGCTCAAATTTGAAGAGTTCAAAAGTTTAAACTAATGATGCCACTAGACGCTTGATCTGGAATAACGGATCAAAAGATTTAAGTAATTCAATATGGCATTGAATTTGCTTAGAATAATGTTATGCCAACATTTTCTGAACTGGTGAAGTAATCTAGCTATGATCAAAATTATACATTGAAAAGATAACTCTAATGATACCAATGGAAATATTAGCACCATATGAATCCAACGCAATTGGATTCATAAAAAAAGGAGCTATGAATAAAAATTTATGATCAAATGAAGTTTGAATTTGAATCTGAACAAATTATAAATTTGAAAGTTGCAAAACATTAATTTGACTGGTTTACTAAATAGGTGGGACCAGGATGAAAATTTAGGCATTGGTCTCATCAAATTTGGATAACTGAGTTAAAAGTCACAAAGGTTTGAAGTTTAGGAGCTAATGTATAAAACCAGTGACTAATGGATAATTTATTTATTATAAGAGAAAACCCTACGATGGGCGGAATAAGTAACTTAGCAGAAAATGGATTCATAGAATCGACTAATCTAGAAATAATGAACTACAGAGTATAAAATAAAATAAAATAAAATGACAGGATATTGGAAAGATACCTTCTAAACGTAGAGAGAAAACGACTTCTAGAATTTCCTTCGGAGAAGAGAAATATTTTATTTATTCTAGTCAAACCAAAAATTGATTTATCCTGAATTGGATGATTTTTTTTGGATGCCCCTTTGTCAAAGGCTATTTGGTTTTTCGTCCTAAACAAAACCAAATGAATTATAAAAATACCAGAAAATTCATAAAAATACCAAGACTCATATGGAGTCATGTGAGCTGTTTATTCGGGGCAAATAATTTTTCGTAAATTCCTTCTAGTGTTTATAAACCGATTTTTGCCATAATAATAATTTCCTGAATTATTTCTTAGTGTTTATTTATTTTTCAAAATATTTTTATGATTTCCAAACAACTTGTCAAAATATTTCACAATTATTTTTAATTGAAGAAGTCATATTATCTTCTCCCATTTGTTCTCCTTTTGAACTGGGAATGGATTGATAATTTAAAAATCCAAATAAACTTTCAAATGCAACCAAAACCGAATGGAAATTTGTTGGGAAAGTCATTTTATTCCCTCTCTATTTAAAATTTTAAATAACTTATCAAAAAACTCCACTCTATTTCAAACAATTATCACAAAAAATCTTTATTACTTAATTTATGTAATATTCCAAAATTCACAATTTTGGGATGTTACAAATCGAGATTCGAAGAGGCTAGACAGAAAAGGTTAGGTTTGGGGTCTCCTCTAAAATCCATTAATCTTGTAAGGGTGGGGGGTGCTACCACCCTTAAAGTCAACCACTTGTCCATCCAAAACATGTGTACCTCCTTCTTAGTGTTGACACAATTGGTCTTCTCACCCTGAGTTCTTTATCAAAAGAATGCTCTTCTAAAGCTGAACCTTCTTAGCTGACAGGTCTTGCACCAATACTAAAACTATCGATACTCTCATGGTAGTCCTCTGATATACTTATATTTGGGTTCCTTGCAGAAAACGGGTCTTGGCTTATTATCACCGTGTAACCTATTGTTGACAATGACTGCCTTTTTACAAAGGATAATCGCCATACCATTTTAAGGTTCAATTTTGGCTTAACATCGTCGTCCCTCCACTATTGGTAAGTCACTCCAGATTTAACATTCACATAGCAAGAGCGAATAATAAGAGTAGTCATCATGGCGGCCAATCCATGTCACACCCAAATCATTACCTTGTATATGATTTAGAAAATCTCGCATTCTAACACTCAGGCAGCCTCACAAGCACTTCAGAATTCTATTGTCCACGAACCAGGTTCATATAAATCCATTGATTCTGCAGGCCAATCAAAAAATATCATTTCTCACCACTCTCAAGTTTGCATAAACACCTATAAGATTGTCTGTTAATGAGTTGAAGCGCCTTCCCTGGTTCTTCCTTTAGCAAGACTGGGCTTGCTTCTTGGCATATCCTAGAGCATGTGGTTAATCTTGAACTCATGCGTGAGTTACATCCATCTTCGTTCCATTCTCGACATTTGCAACCACTTTAGTAACTCCTCTATGCAGACCTTCGGTTTAGGGGAGAATAGATTGCATAGGGAGATACATATACCCATACAAACAACATATTTTTGAAAATAGGTTTTATTTGTTGCCGCCAGCAAAACCATAAAATATAGCTCACAAATCACTGCATCTAACGTGTGTATAAAATAGGGATTTGGTCTTCTAAAGGTCATGTGAATCTTGGAATTCTGCAGAGTCTTCAATACTCGTAGCTTCAATTCTTCCGAATGCATGGTGTAGTCCTCTTTACTCGGAAGTGGCCTTGAGTTGTTCAACATCTTGAACATCTTGAGGTGGCATAATGTGATCCTCCCATGTGGTCAAACGGGGATGGGTATAGTCTAACTTTTCAGAGATAAGATGTAATATTTGACAGAACACAGAAAGGATGAGTAGTAACTGCTTTTTAAAAAATACATTTTTAGAGTGATCATATATCCTACGGCTTTCCAGTTTCTAGGGTCACGTCCTACAGTCAACATGTCCTCTGATACCATCTTGTAGCGACTCAGTCCCGTTACGGATCCATGTCTCATGTGTTATCCCTGGATCTAGCACACTAAGTACTCGATGAATTACCATAGTATCACATGTTATAAAGTAAAGTAAATCTATATTATTTATTACTTTATGTCCCTCGGGCTAGAATACACACCAGAAATAGCAACAAAAAATCTGGAGTCCCATCAACACTAACGACAAAGTTGATGTAGACATTGTAACCCTACAACGCATCACTTACTCATCATAGAAAATCCTACAACATGATAAGTTGTAGCCGTGTAGGTCAGCACATGGGATGTACTGGCAAGACACACGATAAGAGAGACTAAAAGTCCTATCTCTATCTGCAATTTGGCTGGTGGAAGGGTCTAAGTTTAATTTTTCATAAAGCCAATTTTTCCCTACTATCTCAAGGAATATTCTAATTCTACACATATCATATGATTGATATAGAGCCCCCAACTCAATCTATTCCCAAAGTTGGTTAAACCCATTCAATCAATTAAATGTGATGAGATCAGTCGACATTCCCACTTCTAGATGCTCAAATTGCCCGTAACCGGGTACACGGCTAATCGATTAGTTTTACACTATGTAGTTCTTCCCCCAAAAGACTTGATCACCTCCGTTGTAGCTTATCACACTCGGGGTATGTGAACATCATTTCTCTCCGACACCTTTCAACCATCTCATATGCAAGTTTGCAACATGATCTACATGCAAACACGACAACATAAGAGGGGCAAATTAGCTGACTCCGGGTGCCAACACACCTCAAAAGTAGAAGGGGACCGGGATAAATGTAGAGAAGGTTGTTTACCTATTTTTAACTTTTTCGTTCATTGAGAATGAAGGTGGGATTTGGAGAAAACCCACATATTCATGTATGCACAGGGCAAAGGTCGTTGAAGATGCATAGCTAATGGATAAAACTATTTGTTAATAGATTGGTAAGATAAATACAAACATAAACTTGCTCCCAATAAAGTCTACGCATTTGTTTTTCTGTCCAAACTAGTAAATGCACATGTGCAATGCACGTTAATATTTAGGCAATATATTAATTGCACGTAGATATTAGATATGCTATTATTTATGTGTTAATCATGTGATTAGTGCAATATTTTGTATGATATTAATTGCATGTTAAACACGTTTAACGGTCGCCATTGGAGCAGTCTAGGTCGTTGGATTGACGTAGTTCGATGGCCGAGATCAGTTGGATCTGCCCCTTTCGGTATTTTTACATTAGTATAGATAAAATATTCTCTTTCGTACTGGCCCTACTGTCACATGCTACAAAACTAAAAGAAAGGTTACTATCAAATAAAGTTTTTATGTTAGAAATAATATATGTACCTTTTAAGTAAACTACAAAAAAACATGTACAACAAAAATTGCAAAAATATATTTTTATCTTTCTGGAGAGAATATTGCAAATGGAGTGGCTTCTCGCTGAAAAAATATTTATTAAATTATAGAAAAAATCCTTAAATCTCACTACAGTAGTTATGGCATCAAGAGAATTATAAATCACAATAAAAAGCTAATTGTTTTATATCCAGTATATAAATGTCAATAAAACTAACGTATAAAAGACAAATTAGAATTAAAATATGTACATAATTTCTCATATTTAAAGACATAAAATTTCAAAAGTAAAAAATTGGCTAGCCGGTGCACATTCATGCGTTAAGTCGAAGAGGAGCGACAATGGTATTCGTCGCAAGAACTTCATAGGGCAATTTATAACTTGCCGATATCGAGTAGACTAAGAAGAGGCCCTTAATTAAGATGTGGAGTAAAAAAGATGACTAAGACTTAGGGATAGAAAATTTGTTGACCTTTATTTTAACCACCATACAATTTTTATTATTTCCAAAATGCACAAAGTTCGCAATCTTCGTATGGCACAGTTTAACCACGTTCCAGACACTGCAGCTTAGTGGTTTAGGCAATGGCACCAATGTGGAACGGATTAAGGCACAAAAAATCTGAATTGGAAGGCTTAGTTTTGGAATGGGTCTAAATCATTGGAATGTGTACCAAAAATGGCCTCATGAAAACCATGTGGTGCCTTCCGTGATATCAATGTTTGCCACCGCAATAGAACAATTAAGTAACAATAAAACACATGTCAACTAACAATGACTTAATTGTAATGTTTATTTAAATTTAGAAAAAATAATGTTCTCAATACACTAGCCCGTTCAAAGCCATGGGTTGACGACTAGTGTTCTCTTATTTTGAAGCTCTTCATTCAATCGATGTATTCAATTTTGGATTTTATTTACTATTTTGACCAGACCAACAATTTTTCAAATCAATCAGCAGCAACCAGTCTATACAAACATATCAATCCCGCGCACCCTCCCACCAACTGGAAAAAAGAAGCACCGCCATGTGATATTGTAGCACCAATATAGTAGTACATGCGACCACCCACAGAGAAATTTCCCCACATAAATATAGATTAGTTAGCGGATAACACAAAATCACACCATGAAAGGCCACCAAATTATTGCATTATAAATAAAAATAAAACACAATCTATCAGCCCCTCCCCCACCCGCCAAACTAAATATCCCGTCAATTCCAAAGTATAAGGGGTATTAGTTTTGTAGAAAGTCAAATTTATTTAACTTTGACCAAGTTCGGAGCAAAAATATTGACATGCACAATATTAAACAAAAAAAGGTTTGGAAATTCATTTCATGATGAATTTAAAAATACCAATATTATATTATGGATTAGATATATTTCTCTACAAATTTGATTAAACCTAAAGGTTTTGGCTTTTCAAAAAAGTAATACGCCTTATATTTTGAAACATACTGATTATTTTTTGGAGAAACCCAACAACACAAAGCGCGTCCAACCCTTCTAGTATAGATTAATGTAGGTTGAATTAGGAGCTAAAACTCTATTTTTTAGCATGATCTGAAACATTTTGAGGTTGTATATCAAATATTGATGTGTGTCTAGAATTGTTTTGAGAATATTTAAACAAGTATTTTTTTTCTAAAAAAATCGATCTCAGTGATCTCACCTAAATGTGAGATCTCACACGAGTTTCCCCTTTTTACCGAAAAAAAAAGATTGGATGCGCTTCTTGCTGCTTGGGCTCCCGTGAGTTGAACAACCCGTCCTAATTGGGCTCGAGCGTCCATAAGGCCCAACGGTCCCATCTCCCTCCTCCCCCACTCTGCACGGACGCGTGGGTGGATGGATGACAGTGACAATGGCCGCCCCCGCAGTTCGGAGCGGCGCGGCGGCGACCATGGCCGCCGCACGGAAGAGCGCGGGCTCCGGACCCTCGCCGCCGGCACCCGTCACAAGGTCTGCACGGCTCACCCTTGCTCTACCCCTGCTTAATTACGTCTACCTAATTCCTCCCCTTTTCTGATTAGTTCCCGTTCACCGAGTGAGCGAGCGTGGTGGATCAGATTGCTTCAGAACTTGTCTAGCAATCTGATTGTGGTGCTTCAGATTGCAGACATTATCTGCAGTTCTGATTGTGTTTAATCAATATCTTTTGGGGACATAAATCACATTAATTTTCAATCGGCTATAGCAATAAATCGGCTATAACCAATAATTGGCTGTTCTTGGCACAAGAGTTGAGGTTCGACTAATTGTTCTGATTACATAGAGGGTGACAGTTGCAGAACTTAAATTTACCAGTGAACTCGAATTTCTAGCAGCTAGTTTCAACGACAATTTCATATGTGAATTGAGATGTTAAAGAATAGAGAAATCTTGTTGGAATTGTATATACTGCATCAGACATGATTGACAATCATATAGAAATCAGTGACCACTACTGTGAACAGACTAAAGTAGCAATGCTCACTTGGTTAACTAAAGTAGCAAAAGCTCTAGTAATTGATTAGGTAATAGAGGTTATAGAGCTCAGCAGCAGTGACACAGATATTCTCGGAAACGATGGAGGATGCTACTATTATTATTTCAGAAACGGCACCAAGGCCATTCCTATTATTCAACGGTAACATCCAAGAAATACGACAAGCACCAACCGACTGACACACACCACATTTTCCTCTGTTTCAACTCACTCCAACTACTAAATCAAACTAGCACACCAATTACTCCACCTTGAATCTTAAAAATTGCAGCGCCTAGGAAGAAAACTCAAAGCATTCTCAAATCTCAATCTTTGCAGGAATCCAAGCCACCCTTCTTTCGGCCAGGAAGTGGCCAGATCACTTGCTCGCGGAGTCTCCCTCAACAGCTAACGGAACAGTGCTGGCCATGGTGCGGTACTTGAGGGCGTACAGCATCTCGAGGTAGCGGCGAGTCTCGCGCCTCTCCAGGTTGGAGACGTACTTCCAGAACCCATACACACCAGTGAGGGTCATCAGCCTCTCAGAGTAAAGCTTCCAGGTGTATCTGAATAAGATAGGTAAACTGATTGTTAGTTGCAGCAAACTAGTTATCCCCACAGAACTAGTAAAAACTAGTGAATTTTGAGTTGCATACTTCTCCTCAATACGCTGAAGCCCGCCCTGTGAGATCTTCGTCCAGTGGCTGGCGTCCCCCTGACACTTCTCAAAGAACTCAACGAGCAGAGCAGAGGCCTTGTCACCCTGGTAAGGATCAATGTGGTAGCCGGACACACCGTTCACGATGATCTCAGCAGGACCACCATATGCAGTTGCGAAGGTAGGAAGACCGCAGGTCATGGCCTCAATGACAGTAAGCCCAAAAGCCTCATAGAAAGCAGGCTGCACGAACAAGAGGTATGTGAGTATACATATTCTTACAAGGCTAGGATGTGGTTTATGCAAAATGTAGTTACCTGCACAAAGGCACCCTTGGTGTCACAGATGTAACGGTAGAGCTCAGCATTACGGACACGGTTCATCTGAGCAGAGATCCAGCGGACATGGCCATTCAGGTTGTACTGCTCAATAAGGTCAAACATCTTCTTGAACTCAGCCTGCTCCTCCTTGTCCTTTGATGGATTGCCATGGTCACCGCAGACAACCACAAGGTTAACTAGCTCCTGCAAGCGAGGGTTCTTGCCATACAACTCAACTAGACCAGTCAAGTTCTTGACACGGTCCAAACGGGCCATCGAGAAGATGATTGGCTTGTTCCTGTCCTTGAGCACGTACCTGCAGAATGTATTCTAGTCAGATGAACAGCAATAAATGCATCAAACCGATGCAGCTCAAGCAGTAAGAAACAATTCTGCAGTTCTCACTTGTGCTCGTTGTTGTCAACATCACTGTAGAGCAGCTCCTCGATCTCTGGGTGGAGGGAGGTGAGCCTCCTCTGTGACTCGGAGTACGGGAAGTAGATGGACATGTCCGCACCAGGTGAGACTATGTTAAACTTGGGGTCGAAAACATCGATACCATGGACAACACGGTACATCCCAGGCATTGTGAATGCCATGTGAGACTCGTACTGACCAACGGTGTCCTTGCTGAAAAGGCAGAATTTGCATTAGGCCATGCAAAGACAACTGCATTCTACAACAAAACAGATGGATATCATCAGAGAAAGTTCAGTCGTAAAGAAACATTACTTTCCAGCAATCTCTTGGAAGGTGCTTGTGATGATGAAGTCGGCATGGTTCATCGCAATCAGGTCGGTAGTGAACTGGCATGAGAAGTGGTAGTGGTCCTCAAACTTCTTCCAGTAGAGGTCAGAGTTGGGGTACTTGGTTTTCTCAAGAGCGTGCGCAATAGTGCACTGCGGACCAATGATCATCAGCAAAGATCAACGTGCCGTAAATATGCTTGCAACAACAGAGAAGTAGCTAGAATTCATACATGAGTAACACCCATCTTGTGCGCAAGCAAGCACGCGACAAGGTTTCCATCGCTGTAGTTTCCAATGATCAGGTCAGGATTGGCCTGGAGCTCTCCAGAAATCTCGTGTGCCACATCCTGGCAGAAATGGGGCAGAGTTAGCAAAATATATTTGTGAATAATGACAGAGGTATGATGGTGAGGTTAGGAATCTACTTCAGTGAAAGTCTCCAGGTACGGCCAGACTTCAAAACGTGAGATCCACTTGCGAACAATTCCACTTTCAGTTCTGAATGGCACACGAAGGATGTGGGTGTGCTCTGTACCGAGGACCTTCTCAAGACGCTGACCACAGGTAGTGCCGGTTGCATCAGGGAGAAGCCTGGTAACCTGTGCAGGGCCAAAAAATAGGTTCAGTATCATACGGCAAGTTTTAATTATCATACGAGATCTCACACTTACAATAAGGATCTTTGGTGTGATGTCGAGGCCTTGCTGCTTGATCCTCAGCAGCATCTCATTCTCCATAGCACGGACTTGATCCAGAATGTAGACAACCTTTGGGTAATCATAGCAGAAAGATTAATCAGAACATGTTTAGTCACTTGGCCATGTACAAGCTATGCAGGATGTGTTACCTGGCCTCCGGTGTCAGGGTACCCCAAGACATTGGCTTGGGCAAAGTAACCATGGGGCGAGAGGATGACAACATTGAACACCATCGGGATTGTACCAAGGAACTTCTCGAGCGTGGACGGGTCGGGAGCCTCGAGAAGGTCGAGGAGCAGGTGAAGCGTCTCCTGCGCACGCTTGGCGCAGTCACCCCAGCCCTTCTCCAGGCCAAGTTCTTGGAACCTGCATTTGTCCAATGGAAAGAACAGTTAGTAACATCTCAGGTGCTTTCTTGTCAAGAACATACACTCCAGGCCACAGGACTGGTTAATAATGGCGTACAATACAAAGGTCAGTACCTGTGGTGGAAGTCTGAGTACGGGGTGTCTGCCGGGAGACCAGACAGATGCTCCTCGGCCTTCCTCAGAGCTCCCTGGAGAGCACTGAGGCTGCGGATTCTGTCGTTCAACATCATAGTCTGCAGGAAACAGAGTACTAGTTTTACATACATCTTTTTCTTCTGCCAAGTCTCATCAAAGTTTAAACAATGGATGCAGAATGGAAGATCAGGTTACCATGCCCTTGTAGTTGTGGGCACGAAGGAAGTTGAGCAGGGGGTACATGCTCTCCTTGTCATGGAAGAGCTTGGATGAAAGGTGCCTGTTGAGGAACTGCACGCCGTTGCCGATGGACTTGGACAGGGAAGGGCGAGGGAAGGAGGCATTGAACGGCTCGAAGTCCAGCTCAAGCACAAAGTCCTTGTTGCTGCAGAAGCATAAAAGTATATTAAATGCAAATCATTTGAGTAAGAGAACCAAATCATCAGTTCATTATCCCAATTCTCTGGTACTGAATTTTCCTTCTTTTTTTGTTTACCTTCCCTCCACAAGTTGTTCCTTGAACTGCAGGTACTCAGGGACACTCAACTCCTCGACGGCGAGCTCGCTCACGTTGACCCTCACATACTCCCAGACACCAGGCCTTGGACGGATGGCAAGTGCGACCCACGGCGAGATGACGATCGCCTCCTGTATCATATACAGAAGTGCGCCGATTAGAGCAACAGGTAAAGCGAAGAAGGATGCTCAAGAAGTCTGCTGAGATAAGAAGTCAGATGCAAACCTGCGCTGCCCTGAGTACATCCTCAAAGGCGCCGTCCTTGAGCTTCTCGCGCTCTGCCTCGGGGATCGCGGCGTTGTACTCAGTGATGATCTGGTGGGACTGCAGCATTCCATTTCCAAGGTTGACCAACCTGCACAAAGCATCGTCATATGCCGCATAAGATGCACCATATATCATTCAGAATTATCGGATCGAGTAAGATCCACCTAAATATATCCGCAAGTCAAATTGGCGACATCTGAAGCCATTGTTTAGCACATCATGCATCATTCAGAGAAGAATTTGGAATTCCATTCGAAACATTACAGTGCTGGTTTTGACGGTGCATTTACTAAACTTGACAAAATTATACTATGAGATTCAGTTCAGCCAGATGTTGTGCCACATAGATCCAGTCAGATCCAGGCGTCGGCAGACCGAGTAGTGGATAATAATGTTCAGCAAGTCTTGATTAGCACTAGGTCGATGTGCAGAATACAATCATTCTACCTGGCTGCACCTTATCAAATCTAAAAGTGCACGTGCGGTCAGATCTGGCAGCAATCACCAGAACTCCAACAGCACGGGTTGTGTCATCAGTGTTCAGTACTAGGTTTCGACAAAGACTTGTTTACATATTTGATTGATGATTGACCAGGTAGGTACCATGAGTAGGAATGAAGTTAAGTTAAGCATCCATTGCGCCCTAGGCCAGATTTGATTAATTGAGCAGAGTATCTAGCAGTTATCCAGAGTGCTAGCCACCACCAGGAGATTTACATACTGGCATGATGAACTTTTATCAAGAAAATGTAGAAGCAACAGTGACAGTGCAGGGGAGGGAATGGGGGTCGAATCGAACCTGGTGAAGACGGCGACGAGCTCGTTGGGGTGCGCGGAGAGGGAGTCGCCGATGCGCTCCCTGACGCTGTGGAGGCGGCTGAGGACACGGTCGCCGGCAGCTTCCCCCATCGCTCAAGCCTGGTCTGCTGCAGAACAGGACAGGTTTATCAGTGGTGGGTTCTTCAGTTGAGAGATCCAACAGATGAGCTGGAACCGAGCAAGATTTGAAGAAGACCAAAGAAAAATAAAACATTCGACGGCGCAAACTAGAGGATCGAGAGGCATACAAGAATCAAAATCTAGACTTAAGGTTTCAGACAGAGGACCGAGTAGGAGAAAGCAGTGGAGTGTGCGCGTCTATAATTATACGGATCTGAAGTGAGAAACCAACAGGTAGCCCAGGTGTTGTCCGGCGAGAAGTTCAAGTAGCCGACAGACGCCGGTGGGTTTGCATGAGCAGCAGTAGCCGCCCGTTGGAAGCAAAGCTGGCAAGGAGGAAGAGTGAGGCATGCGAGCACCTTGGAAAGCATGAGATGAGCGTGGGGATTCGGGATTCCTTTCTTGCAGGCCATGCCAAGGTGGTTGTTAAGGCTAATGGTGGTGATTAGGAGTCGAGCTTTTCGTGTTACTGGGAAATGGCAGAAATAATCTGGAGCTAATTAACCATGGCTGGTAGCACAAGAAAGGAGAACCGACCGACAGCGCGAGCTCCGACACGGACCGAAGCGCAGGCTTGTCGGCAGGAAGGGAGAGGATCCATGAGCGAGTGATAAACCTCACTACTACTATAGATCTAAGGTGCATCATCCATCCACTTGGTGAGTTGGAACTGAAACCTTAAACGCAGAGAAGGGAATGATGGGAGCCCCAGATCCGGCCGGAAGCACCAGCAACCCACCACATCTCCGCAAGTGGACGCTGATTGGCGCTATCTTCTGACTCCTGTCCCCTAGTGCATGAATCCAGCCTTCTTTTTTTTTTCCCCTTAACACCGAAAACAGAGGGAGCTGCACCGACGACACCGAAACAGAGCAGCAGAGCACACGTAGAAGAAAGAAGAACTCCATGGGCAGCACAGGAGGACGAGCTCACCTTGCTCTTCTTCTCCGCGGGGTAGAAACGAAGGGAAGCAGAGAGAGAGGTGGACGACGAGGGGTGAATGGAGAGCGGTGCCCACGGCGAGGCAGGGTATTTATGCTTGCTGCACGGCCGGGCGGGGTGGCGGGTGGCACGCACCCTCATCTTTGCACTGCCCCCTTCCTCCTTCACTGTGCAGGTTTCTTTGCTTGCGAAACAATTTACCCAATTAGTGCATACGATTCGCGGTGATCTGACCCGTATCTTGATTTATTTCCATCCATCTGTACGTGGGTCTCTGTGGCGAGATACGGCTCTGTGTGCAAGCGGGAAAAGGTTTCCTCCTTTAATATTCTAGTAGAAGTTTGGCAAGGTTTGGGTAGCAAGCCATGGGCCAAATGGATATCTCAGCGGGGTCATAAATCCGTAATCTGTGCCAAAACTATTGCTCAGGATTGGCGTTAGTCTTTTACAACTTAATTAATGTATATACTTTCATAAGAAAAAAAATTGTATTATTATCAGAGGCTGGCCGAGTATGAGCTCATTTTTTTAACACGATACAATTTCGAATGCTCACATATTAGAGGCCGCCCGAGTATTGGGAATTTTTTATTTGTGAATCACAGCTACCCACCTGAATATATATCAAAAAGGCTACACTTACGAGGCTGGGGTCACGGAAGGAACTTACCAAAAAAGGCTTTCGCCCCGCTTTATATATAAAGCAACAACCCACAAGCATCCAGTACAACCACACGCTACGCCACCGCAACACACGCACACACCTAGGACGGGATACAAAGGCGCTGAGCGCAGCAACACTACTCCTAGCACTACCGCTCCGAAGATATGAAGCTACATATGACGAACCATGCGCTCTAAGGCGGCGCCTTCAGGAAGGAAATGACGCCGGTGCGCCGCCACCGCCCGATCCAAGGATCAAAGTTTTCCCCGGAGTCGCATGATGGGCAATGAGAGCCGCGACGACGCCTTCAAGAAGGGAGCGATCTTCGCCGCCGCCGGTCCGTCCGAAGATAGAGCAAGTTTTCACCTCGGCCAACATTCACCACCACCGAACGCCACACCCCGGCTACCACGCCGCCCACACGGCCATGATGAGCGGGCAGCACCAAGGCGCGGGCTTTGTCCAAGAGCACCGCGCCACCACCACCACCAGGGCCGCCGCCCCAGCATCCAAGACCTCAACACCACCTCACCCGTGACCCGACGCACCCCAATGAAAGAGACGAGCGGAAAGGTCCCACCTTTCACGCCCCTGGGCAACCCCCAACATCGAGACCCAATAGGTCGGCCAGAACCGGCATCCACCGACCCATCCTGCTACCCCAAGCGCGAGATGAACGCGGTCCTGCGGCATCGTGCGCGAGACGAGGTCGGTCCTGCTGCATCGTGTGCGAGACGAGCCCAGTCCTGCTGCATCGTGCGCGAGACGAGCCCGGTCCTGCTGCATCGTGCGCGAGACGAGCCCGGTCCTGCGACATCGTGCGCGAGACGAGGTCGGTCCTGCTGCATCGTGCGCGAGACGAGCCCGGTCCTGCTGCATCGTGCGCGAGACGAGCCCGGTCCTGCTGCATCGTGCGCGAGACGAGCTCTGTCCTGCGGCATCGGGCGCGAGACGAGCGGTGGATCGCAGCTGGGAAAGGACTAGCCCTTTGATGGGAGTAGCGCCCGGGCGACGAGGAGATGGGGTGAAGGACGAGACGGCCCGAACGCAGACAAACCGACGCCGGAGGAGCCGGCCGTTGCCGCGTACAGATCCGTCGAGACACCGTGAAGCCGCCACGACACCGGTAGGCCACCGAGACCTACCCATGTCGCCGCCCACGGCCGGAGCAGCAGCCACGCCCGGCCGCTGCCCTACCCGCGTCGCTCGGCGGGCTCCAAGCGCCGGAGCCGCCGGGCACGCACCACCGGAGCCAGGCGCCACCGGCCGGCCCCCAAAGCCAGATCCGGACGGATCCTGCCCGAGACAGGTCGCGCGCCACCTCCCGAGATGGGAGCACCGCAGCAGCCCCGCAGCGCGCAGCCCGAGGATCGCCGGAGCACCGCCACAGCAGGCCACCCCGCCACCCCACGAGACTGCCGCCGCACCGCTGGAATCCGCGGGCGACCAGCACCGTCGCTCAAAGGGGCCGCCCCGCGCCGGCGCCCTCAAGCGGACGGGGAAGGAGGGCCCCGCCGCCGCCTCGCCCGCCGGGCTTTGCCCGACGAAGCGCGCCGGCGACGGCAGGGGGGAGGGGAGCGAGACGGGGCCGAGGGCCGCGGCCACAGGGGGCCCCCCGGGCGCGCGCGGGCGCGCCGCGGGAGGGGAGGGGAGGAGAGGGGGAAGGGGAGAGGGGAAGGGGAGCGGGGCGGGCCGGGAGGCGCGCGCCCGGCGGCCGGCGCCGGCGGGGGAGCGGGGTCGCCGGCGGCGGCGGGGGTGGGAACCGTAGGGAGGGGAGTCGGGGCCCGTCACCGGGTTTGTATCGAGTTTAAGTCCTTTGCCTCTTCCGGAAGGAACTTATGGGAAAACGTGTGCCAATACAATCTGTCAGCCCCCCTGCATTTAACCTTGGGGACCGGCCCATGGTTAATTCCTGCGTCTCCACCTCAGCCCGCCCCGTAAGAGTTTTTCGGAGAAAATTCCCGTAAGTGTAGCATCTCTCACGTGCAGCGCTTGGATAAGATGAGGTTGGAGGTGAATTTACAGTCGATTTTACTTTCTGACTGTGTTTGTAGGAAGCCAACAGCCGCTTCTTATTTCTTTTTCCTTTTTTGCGGGCCAGCAGCCGGTTTTGTGGTAATGGTAGCACACAGCTTGGGTGCTTGATCTACCTCGTTCTTCCGATCGCCAACACACTCTGGTCCAGTCTAGTAGTCAGAGCGAGCCTTTTTATGCATGTACTGTACGGGAATCTGTAGGTGCACCCCGTAGGTCGTGCCACACCAGCCAGGGAGCAACTTTTTCCGTGCTGGATGGGACAGGCCTCCTGCTAAAGGACGGAAAATTATCGACCGGGTGCTTTATATTACAGGTACTCGGGAAGAATGGTGAGATTAGTTTGGGTGAGATCGATCGGGTCTCGCTTGGGTTGGAAGCAAGGTGGAGATCGATCGATGGCCCCTCTTTCTTCTTTCTTCAGGTGGATCGTCCCTTCCTACCCCACAAACACCACAACCCAACCGAATCGCCACCAACACTTGTTCCTTCTTATCCAAAACCCTCCATCCTCTCGCCTTACCGCTTGGCGGCCTGTGTACAACAGTTTGCAAAGCGTAGTCCTCGTGTAAATTTTTGTTAATTATGTTTGAAACGCTTTGTACTTTTGATGGACTTTTTATAATAAAACCAACCCTTTCCGTACAGAATAGATCTTTCTATCAAAACAAAAATAAAAACTCTCGCCGACGAGGAGCAACCAAATGCACCAATGGACCGAGGAGATGTAACAATATATATTCGCGTCCAGTAGATTAAGTGGTGTGGCGATCAACGGATGATGTTAAATACTACCCCCTCCGCCCGGAATTACTTGTCGTGGAAATGGATTAAAATGAATGTATCTAAAACTAAAGTACGTCTAGGTACATCCATTTCTCTGACAAGTAATTCTGGATAGAGGGAGTAAATACTAATCAACTAAAAAAACTACTCCCTCCGTCCTAATCTTCTTGTCTTAGATTTGTCTAACCGTATTTAGACAAATCTAAGATAAGAATTTTGGGACGGAGGGAGTAGTTACTAATAGTATGTATTTTCATGTTAAGCTACTTATCAATCGGCTGCAAATACCAGGGTCCAGAGGATCCTTAGCCCAGATGTGAGGATGCAAGACAACAAGTTTTATGTCCTAGCTGCTCTTATATGGTGCCAAAAAGCTTTTGCATACGTACAATGTATCAAGGAGTGAACGAAACTTTCTTCTGGGTTGCCGCTATCAACAAAAATCTTAAGAACTTTAATATGCCTTCAGATCAAGTTAGATTTAACAGGCATAAACTCATGGATAACCCTCCCCCAAAAAATAGCGCACCTTGGGAGGAACCTGGGTACTCCATGACTTCTTCCAAATCAAGTCATTATCGGCATGAGGATGTGGCCCGATCAGAGTTCAGGCGGGACTCATTAATCAATAAACGGTAGGCTGATCTGACCGAATAATTTCCATGTTTTTTGGGCCCGGAAATCTTCATAGAGCTTTCCCAAGGGAATACAACTAACAGCATGCATGTCAGGACCACAATTTTTTTAAATTCCAATTACCATCCTGGCTAATGAGCTCGGACACCATAGAGATGGTAGCTTTAGGTTTTTTGAAAAGAGATTTTTTGTCCGCAGATTCAGGAATCCACTTATCGCGCCAAATATTGGTTTACAGACCATCCCCAATCCTTCTGATCAACCCCAACTCAAGAGTAGTCCTTTCCTTCATAACCTGGAGTGCTATTTTGAAAGGTTGAACCACACTCCTTGTAACTGTAAAGTAGCAGTGTGGCGATCAACATGTGTTAAACAGATAGTAAAAAATCTGCTTTAATGCTATAAGCTAGTAATGGGTTGGTTAGTTGAACCATGCAATTTGTATAACAGTGTACCATGCAATTTGTATAACAGTGTGGTACCATGCAATTTGTATAACAGTGTACCCAGTCACGGGGTTGGGTACAACATTGTATGCATCTGTTAAGACATGATTGGATACTCCGGTAGGTATTTTGAGTAATAAAATCTACGACTTGATGTTGTATATGCTGAATTGCTTCACTCCATGGGGCTGCAATGTGTTTGCCCGAAAAATACAGAGGGCCACAATGTGTTCACCAAGAAAGTAAACAAGAGCCGCAATCTTTCAGTTATCGGCTAGTTTCTTCATTACATCCAGCCGTATGTTTCTATGTATGTTCCGGTCTCAAATTTCCAATACATCCCATTCCAAGCTAGATCATGTTATGTGACCATCCGAAGTCATTTATCCCACTCGTCATTGTTGCTCTCCTCCCACAGTTTGTCATTCTCCCCCTAGCAACTGAATGTGATCCTGCTATATCGGCAATAACCTAGTTATTTATAGCAGGTCAGAGAGATCAATGTTTTGTGTGGCCCGGGCATAATCATTACTTCACCAAACATCGTGTGCCAATTGTTCCAATTGTTTAATTCTACTGCGAGATGCATACATGTCAACATTTTTAGCACGCATGGCATGTCTTCATACGAGCAACCCTAAGAAGAATGCTACTAACAAACCATGACAAAAAAGACCATTGTGAACTCAAGCTCTTATACAAAGATGGATTAGGGTTTGCTCACCAAGAGTTTGTTTTAATTTGATGTTGTTACCTTTTTAATGACATACGATTGAGTTACCTTGATCTTTAAGACTTGCCTACATCAGAAGATATTAGGTAAACTTAACCACGTTAGGTGGGCTACCACGACATTTCAACAGTCGCTTGAGATCATAACTTATATGTAATTAAAGAACTTACAAATTAGCTACTATTCAAACTTATTTGTAGTAGGTTCTCAAAATTAACTACGGTTGAACCTTGATCCGTTATGTTTTATTACAATCAATAATTTTTTGTGAAGGAGTATTATACCTATAGGCTACGAACATCCCGACCGTGATGTGCTTCCAAGGACACCATATGACCAAATGATTTGAAGCAAAGTCGGAAACCGCAGTGTCCCTTGGAGAAGCAACCAGCGATTTCTGGGACAATTTTCAACTTTGAGGACACATGATTTTTCTGCTAATGGGTGCCCACGTTTATTGATGTTGCGTTGCACGTGGCTGTGGAGGGGGTGGAAGATCGATCGAGTGTACTCTTTTCTTTTCTTTTCCGAGAACACTTCGGATCTATAATCTATTAATCATTTGTGAAGGCAGTGCAAGACACACCGGAAGTAACAGAAATTACATCTAAATCCATAGACCATCTAGCGATGACTACGAGTATTGGAATGAGTCGAAGGCACGCCACTATCATCGCCCCTTCCTTGTCGGAGTCGGGCAAATCATGTTATAGTGGACAGTCAGGAAGTCATGTCTTAAGGGCACACAACACCGGCGCACTATTGTCACCAGAACGAGTTGCTGACGCACCGCTATGGCCACTCCCAAACAAAAGCTGACATGAACTTATCGGTGACTACTGAGAAGTCTTCACACATGTGGACCTAAGGACCAGCGCTCTGGAGCCGCATTCGTTAATCTTGAACCCTTAAATCGACCAGAAGAACCTGACACAAAAGATCGCCATCGCGGACGCACGATAAGAAATTCTAACCTTGCCACCCCGATGAGCCATCGTCGACATCATCCTCAGTTGACCGCACCAGAGAGGTGACAGCACAGATCGACCCTCCTTGATGTCCACGCGTGCTCTGGCACTGTTTGGATCGCCATTTTGCATTGCTGTTGGAATTGTATCCTAATGAATGGATGATATAGTGTACAAAATGCATAGTGTTCGTGGCGTGATTAGTCCATTGTACATCCTTGAGGTGTTGAGTGCAAGCTTGGGCTTACTGGTACTGTTAGTTGCCCAATTTGTAACTTTTTTGGTGGTGAAATGTCAGAATTCTACTGCCTTCCCTTTTTTGGTGGGAAATTTGATGTCATTAGGCAAGTCTCAAGATAAAACTAGCTAGTTTTTGGTGTGACCAGTCCATTCTTTTGAACTACATCTCAGTGTGTTGAGTGCACAATTTATGGACCATGGCAAGTTTAATTCAAGTACTATGACAGCTTTATTTTCTCATATCATGACAAAATTAATTAAGGTACCTAAATTTTGTAGGAAAATAAAAAATCCCGCATTTGCCTCGTGCCACACTACAAAACATTCTTCTGAATATGCTATTGTACATGTGTATTTTGCTCACATGGAAAATGTATACGAAAAAGGTCTATAATCAAGGCAATTTAACCTTAATGCGTTGACATGGAACATGGCAATTTTACATTACTTACATGAAAAATGTATTCTACAAGACATGAAAAATTATTTTTCTAAATAACATGGAAACTTTAATATGCATTTGCCATGGCAATTTCTGCTAGTGACATCAACAGTGGAACAACTATGTTTTTGCCGTGCGAGATGAAAACAATTATTTTACATACATGGTAATTTCTTATTAAAAGCATGACAATTATAATAAAAATACTATGGCAAATTATAATATGCATCTGCCATGGATTTTTTTAAATATGTTTTGTGTAATTTTACATACAAGGCAAATTCTCATACTAAACATGACAATTTTAATTAAAATACCATGAATTTTTTTAATATGAATTTGCCATGGCAATTTTGTTAATAATTTGTGTTTGTACAACTTATTCTATTTTTTCATGGTAATTTCCATACAATGCCAACTTTAATTAAAACACAACGGAAAATTTTAATATGCATATGCCATGTCAACTTTGCACATAATTTCTGCTATTTTTGTATACATGACAATTTTATCATATAAAAAATAGGAATTTTAAATAAAATACAATGGCAAATTTAATACTATGAATCTTCCATGCCAATTTTTGTTCCTATTTTGTATTTTTATTCTATTTTCCGTTACAAATTTCGAACATAATTTTATTGCCACGGCAATTCTGGAAAATTGCAATGTTAGCATTATCAGAGATGTTGTTAGAATATTTTCCATGTTTTTTTAGAAATGAAAATGTTGTAAAGCTTGCCATTGTAAAAAATAACATCATAGCAGACTGAAAAATAGTTTGGTCAACACGATTGGCAATTGTTTTCAGAAATTTTCATTTGTTATAAAAAAATCATGGATTTTTTTAGTAAATTGTTGTACTAAAACTCAATTGTTATAAAAAAGTCACGTGGCCAAAACTCAATTTCCCATTATTATTTTCATTCCTTGACATTTTGATGGCTCACTAGATGGCAAATTTCCCTTTGTGTGTCATGTCAATTTTGTTATCTTTTTTCAGCTATTCGAAATTAGCTTCAAACACCATTTTTCAAGTCTTGATGATCGAGGCGCCAAAGAAAATTGGAATTTTTTTGGCTCAATTGGAGCCTTGAAACAGGTGGATTACAGAAGGCTAGAAAACCCTGATGTTCTCCAGAAATTGGAGTCCAAAACAAATGTGTCAATGATCAACCAGTGGCTGACCCAATTGGCTCGCACCAAAAGATCGTTCTTCTGCTGTTCTGTTTTTGTTGCTCAAGAGAACTGACTCGACTGAAACCAGGAAACTACTATCCTCACATTATCACTCACTCAAATAGTACTAAATTACATTTTTCCTTTTTTGAGATAACTAAATTGCATTTCCTTATGATCAATTATCAACCTGCAAAAACAAACTATCATTCTCCCTAAAAAGAAAAGAAAAATGCAAACTATTCCGCATCTGTTCTTGGGCTTATTCATGGGCCTCGCGAGGGCTGGATTTTACAAGAAATAACGATTCTACCTCTAGCCCATTCCGCTACGGACGTACGCGGCTTCCAGTCCCAAGGTACTCTCACGCTGTTCGCCGCCGCTGCCGGCTATCCTCCTTCCGGCGCAACCCCCTTCTCGCGCCGCCGACACCTCCTCCCCGCCCCAGGTGCCACCCCCCGTCCAGACTCCCGACGCTTGTGCTGTAGGCCCTGCCCACACCTTTTTGGAACATAATAGATTTGCAGAGAAGTACTTACTACTTACACATCCTGTTCTAGATAAATTCAGAATTCGATGATGCGTGTACTGGAACATATATGAAATAGCAGCATTAATTCGTGGAATAGAATCATTGCGCATAAGTCAAAATTTCTATGCTAGATGACGTCGGAGCTTGTGATTTGTCACCATATTTTTTGGGGCAGCGGAAATTTATTATAATGGCTTTTGGGGTTCACTTAGATGTTGTTCTGAAAATCTTGTTCCATTCCCACTTCAGCTCATCATATTTTTCTGTTGATTTGAGTGGTATCTACAAGCTGCCTTTGATGGTTGATGCCATTTTTCTGATAGTCTCTTCATAGTTCATAGATTTACTCCGGGAGTATGTCATGTTTATATTACTGGTGGAGCTTTGTATTTTGTAGGCCAGTGTATTTGCAACACTGGCTCTTTGTATTTGTGTCTATTCTGTTTTCCTTTAACAATAGTACTACTGAAATCTTAAGAGCATGGTTAATAGTATAGCCAGCTGCTGGCTATAAGCCAGTGTCATGTCATCTACAGGCCATCTTATAGTCAACATGTACAATAGTAGATCAAAAGAGTGTACTACTTTTTTATTATGTGGCCCAGCTTTCATTCTCATAAAGTGCCTAGGAGCACGTGCTAGAGCTGGCTCTTCACGAAGAGCCCGCTTACCTTCTCTCTCCTCTTCTCTTTCCTCCAACTTAGCAGAAATATACTAGTTTATTTCTTATAGTCCGCTGACTCAACTCTATTGTACTTGCTCTAACACCAAGTTTAATTTCAAAGATAGTCAACTCATCCCCTGCCGTGTGATGACGTTTGCATTATCTACGCATTGGGTATGCCACGACGCTTGCGCTGCCCAAACTTTGGAACGAGTATATATGCAACACACATACTTTTAGGGAGTAATTTCCGGCACTTTAAAATCAAAGTAAGGAAGTTTTGATGTCGTCATGCATGATAAACATGAAAACATAGTAATACGATACCACATAGTACAATTTTTAGAGGAAAGGCATCGGCCGAGCCCGAAAGGAGGCTCGAACCTAGCCCGACTTTGAATTAACAAAGCCATCAACCGGCCAGAATTACATCGATCAACCACATACATGCAACATGAAAAAGAAAGAAAAGGAAGACACTGAGGCAGAACAACCTCAGGCGGCCGATACAAGGTGCAAAACAGGACAGTGCACAAACCAAAGACTACACAAGCAGCTACCAAGATGAAACTGAAGAACTAAGCTTGAGCAGTCAAGGTCTTCGTCCACCGAAGCAACCATCACCGGACAAACATCAAACTTGTGGAAAGCAACAATGTGAAAGGAGAAGGCTCAAGTCCACTCCAGCATGTTGAACAACCTGGGCATAATGAAATCCGTCTTTGTTGCCGTAGGAGGCCACAACCTTCTCGTCGTCGGCAGGCGAAGTGGTTTCCCAAGAACCCGAATTCACAAATGACAACCAGGTGTACCATGGGAGGGGCTGCAACAGACCACATTGTGCTCCACAAGAAACTTCAGTTGCCATGGCACAGCCATGAAGGAGATGCGCACTGCAGGATAGGAACGCGAACTAAATCGACACGGCGAGAGGTTGATGAAGAGCAATGCCGCCACTGCAGCCACCAATACATCCAAACTCGACATCCACCCCGCAGTCCAAGGACGGCGCCTTCAGGAAGGGGAACGGTGCCGTAGCGCCGCCGTCATCCCGAAACAGGACCAAGGTTTTCACCTAGATGCAGGGGCAGATGGGTGGAGGGTGGGATACCTCAACGAAGCCTCCAAGAAGTAGTTCGACGCCGCGGCATCGTCGTCATTGTGGCCGCCGCCGGCGGCCAAGGGTTTCGCCCGGTCCCAGGAGCCCCACCGCCAAAACACCGCCAACCAACGGATCCAGCGAGCAAGGCCGCACCGAAGCTGAGATCGAACGGGAGAAGGTGAGGAGGGTGGATTTGGAGCTGGCCGATTCAGATCTGGAGGCCGACCGCCAGAGGAAAGAAATCCGGCCACCGCGAGCTCCATCCACCGGCGCCTCGCCGCCCAAGCAAGCCGAGTAGCCCAGCCGAGCACCCGCAGCCGCCGTCCGCCGCAGGGAACAACGCTGCCCACCTTGACCGGGGCCGCCACCACGGCACACCATGCCCTCCGCGCGAGGCAGGAGCGGCAAGCCTCGCCGCCACCTTCCTCGGCGCCGCGCGGGCTTGCCGGCGGCTGTCTCCGGTGGCGGCAAGGTCGGGAGGGAGGAGGGGAGAGGCTGGCGGCGGGGTAGGGTTGGGGGCCGCCCGAGTCGCCCCAAGGGAGCGACGCGGGGGCGGGTGAGGGAAGCCGTGAATGCAACCTCCCACATAGTACAATAGAGTAGAGTGAGGTGAACAAAAAGATGCAAATCTGTATCTTCAAATAAAAATCTGAAGCAAATCTGTTGCAAATAATCTAGTTGTTTGCATGAGACAGCTAGCTAGCTGGTACTATTTCCGAGTCTTGGCCCTTAATTTCGCCATGGAGTTGCCGTGCTTGTTTCATGAGGGAACCGAGGGTGTCAGCAATGTCAGGCATTGTCTTGCTCATCCTGGTGGCAAATACCATGCAGCCCTCGAGATCCAGCATGGTCTCTGAAACTCTGGACAGCGAGTCCAGGAGGCTCTCCAGAACAGCTTGTTTTGCGGCGTTGCCATGGCTCTTGAGTTTCTTCATTGCTGCTATGACCATCCTAGTGGTAAGCTTCATCGCTGCCAAGCCGTCGGCGGTAAGGAGATCCCTGTTTAAGTGTACCACCTTTGTAGCAAGGATCATCGTGACACATTCTTCTCGATCTCTAGCTTTATCTCTCCCTTCTTATTCCTCCCGGCCTTGACGCCTAAAGTAAGGCAGTGCAGCTCCGACCCGGTGTCCATGGCCTCGTTCTTCGGTGCGCGTCGTTGCCAGAACTGAAGCTATGGCGGTCATGTCGTTCCAAGTGCCGTAGTCCCCGACGAGATTGCAACCGTGAAGGTGCTAATTTGGACCTGATTACGTTGTATGATCTTTCTTTGGGGTTCGCTTTGTAGAAGTTAAGGATTTGATTGTATTTTTTGTTTTCTTTTGGGGTCCTGATGTAAAGTGTGCGTTGATGCTTATCAAATGGAAAAATGAGGGTCCTTCAGGACTTCATTAAAAAAATGCGTACTCGCTTACATATGTCACTACTGAAACTTGACACTTGTATAAATCACAGGAGATCATTCAAGTATTTTTCTTTGGAGAAAGGAGACAATTCAAGTTTACATGGGCACATCAGTGGATGCAGAAATGAGACGTGACTGAATCTACTAGCATGTATTGCCGGTGATAATATCTACATCTCAAAGCTATCTATGTTGAATAACACCACACCATAAAGCCGCGTTGTGCTTGCCTGAAAAATACAAAGAGCCACGAACGGTAAAATAGACTCGCAATTTGGCAATTATTCGCCAGATTAATTGTTCGTCCGTGGTCTATGTTTCTATCTATGTTCCCGCATCAGAATTTCAATGCATCCCATTCCTCACTAGATCGTGCTATCTGGCTGTTCGATGCCACTTACCCCGCTCGCCATTGTTGCTCTCCTCCAAACTTTAAAATTCTCCCCCTACCAACTGAATATGATCCTCTTACACCAGCAATAAGCTGGTTATTTATAGGAGGTCAGCGTGAGATCGATGTTTCGTGTGACCCGGACATAATTATTACTTCGCCACACATCACATGCCAGTTGTTGTGATCTTTTAATTTTACCGTGAGTATATCGTAGATGTCGACATTGATGACACACATAACATATCTTTATATGAGCAACCCTGAGCGGAATGCTGCTAGCAAACCATGACAAAAGAAGCTAGTATAAACTCAAGCGTAACCCCCCTCGCGTCGCTCCCGCGAGCGATCGAGGGGGCGATCCGAAGCCGCCGCTCCTAGTCCGCCGTATCCAGCTCCCTCCATCGCCGCCGCTGGCGTGCGCCGCCGATCTGGTCGGCGTCGGCGGCGGCGGGGATCCCTTCTCCTCGCACGATGCCGGCGGCACGGGACGACGGCTTCAGAACACCGCACTGCAGTACAAAGAGTTTGCAACCATCCATGACTTCATCGGTTTGCACCCACCTTCCTTTCATCATTCCATTGAGCCACTCGATGCAGATGACTGGCTCCGAAGCATCACCCATAAGCTGCATTCCGCGAACGTAGCTGAAGGTGACAAGGTCACCTATGCTACATCACCTACAAGGTCCTGCTAGTCTTTGGTTGCAGAACTATGAGGCCATGATTCCAGCCGGCCAGATTCCTACCTGGAGGGATTTCACTGAGGCTTTTTGCGAGCATCACATTCCTCAGGCCCTCATTAATCACAAAAGAGAAGAGTTATGTAGTTTCACCCAGAGTAAGATGGCTGTTGATGCTTATAGTAGAGAGTTTGAGAATCTCGCCCGCTATGCCACAGAAGAGGTGTCCACGGACGCCAAGAAGCAGGCTAGGTTCCGGAAGGGTCTCAACCCCAAGTTGCGTCGTGATCTCCACCTGCATCATTGTGATACATTCCAAGCTCTTGTGAACAAGGCCATTAATGCAGAGATAGCTCAGCTCACTTACGAGGAGTCTCGTAAGCACACCCGTGATTTTGGTTCCTCCTCCGGTTCTAGTTCTCAGAAGCGCCGGATTTGGGTTCCGAACTCCGCTCTTCCATCCGGATATTCACCGAGGCCATCTTACGTGGCGCCTCACCCAGCTCAGTTGTATGCTTCACCGAAGCCTATTGGTAGACCGCTTGTCAGTGCGGGTCCACGTCCAACTTAAGGGACTTGCTTCACATGCGGGAAGCCAGGACACTATGCACGTGACCGCTCTCATGCCAGTTATGCTCCACCCCAGCCTGAGAAGTCTGATCTTCGTGGTAAGCCATCAAGCAAGACGATCAGTGCCAAGCCAGCTTGCGTTGAACGTGGATGTGTGCATCACGTCTCAGCCAAAAACGCTCATGATGATCCAGATGTCGTTCTTGGTACACTCCTTGTCAATTGTCATTCAGCATCGGTTCTATTCGATATCGAAGCATCTCCCTCCTTCATCTCTGAAGGCTATGCTCATTTGCACGACATGTCATTTTGTGATATGCCAACTCCACTTGAAATCCAAACCCCAGGGTCTAGATGGCAAACTACCAGGATAAGCTATGGTAATGAAATCCTTGTTGACAGACTTGTATTCCTTGCCTCACTTGTAGCCCTCAAATCTTCAGATATTAACATCATCTTGGGTATGCACCGGATGACAGCTCATCATGCCAAGATTGATTGTTACACCAGGTCTGTTCAGCTTACACACCCATCCGGCAAGATAGTCAGTGTCTCCACTAGAGTTGCAAAGCGTCAGCTCTATTCTCTTAATGCCAGCCCTCTTCCGAACCGGGGACATGGTGCGGGCGGCGCTCTCGGCTGGCGAGCCGCTTCAATGTCGACACTAGTGAGAGGTCACGTCTGCTTTGGGCCCACTAGTAGAAAACAGGGTTTTGGTCACAGTTCAATGTACACATTAGTCCCGTTGCATCACGAACCGGGAGCATTGTGAGCATTAGTCCCAGTTCGAGCGGCTAAGGCATCGGGAAGGCATTAGTACCGGTTCAAATGGGACCCTTAGTCCCGGTTTGAGACACGAACCGGGAGTAAAGGGTGCAATGCCCTTTAGTCCCGGTTCGTGTCTCAGACCGAGACTAAAGGTTAGACCTTTAGTCTCGGTTTGAGACAAGAACCGGGACTAAAGGGTGTGATGCCCTTTAGTCCTGGTTCTTGTCTCAAACGGAGACTAAAGGTTCAAACTGTACTCTCCCCCCTCCCCCCTGTGTATCGCCTTTTCAGTTTTGTAAAAAACAAAAGAAAATGATAAAAACTTCAAAAATTAAAATCCTTCGAGATGTAGTTATGTTACTACATCAACTAGTTAGGAAAATTAAAAAAACTTAAATTTGGAATGTTTTGCAAAAAAGTGTTATGAAAAAGTAAAACAGCCATATCTTTTGCATCCGATGTCGAAAAAAACGCATAATATACAATGTCGAAAAAAACGCATAATAGTCCATCCCGAACGCCGCCGTGCATCGGCACGTGGGAGAGCAGGTCTCAGGAACCGTTTGTCCTTGTGATCCTGCACCAGGAGAGGACAAATTAGATTTTTAGAAAGCGCTATGTGCGACTGCTCAGGTACATGAGAGGGAGAGAGAGATGGGCCATGCACACTGAATGTATTATTTTGAGCTCGAGCTCACATGATCCCGGATGAAAAGTAAAATCCAAAAAATAGTAAAGCAATTCAAAAAAAATCTGATTTTTTTGGCAAAAAACATTGATGTTTTTTACACGCACGCAAAAATTCATGACAGATCACACTTGTCGACGCGTGGACAAAAAAACAAAATTGATACTCCAAAATGCTTCCAAAACACTCTTTTTGGAGCATCGATTTTGTCTTTGGTGCACGCGGCTCCACAAATGTGATTTCATCACAAAATTATGCATGCGTGTAGAAAAAACATTAATGTTTCTCGTCAAAAATATTGAGATTTTTTTGAATTTTTACTTTTTTTCTTCTAATTTTACTGCATCCTTTACTTGATCACGGTAGGACCCACGTAGTGATTTGACTTTCAATATATACGACAGGTTGAATTTAAAATACACATATATACAACAAAACTGCGCCTCGACAACACAAGTCTTGCTCTATGGTGGATGTTTTGCCGCTTCCTACAGTCACCGCAGAAAGTGGTTTGCATCCAGTGTACTTTTTTTTCTGCAAATGAGGAGACCGACTAGAGCACTATAATAGGTTTCCTTCAAGCAAAAAATTAAATCAATAAAACTAACTTGTGACTTAATTTGGTAACTTTGCATGCCTACCCATGTTGATGCAAAAGATGTGGTTTTAGGTGGAGATGAACCATTGCGAACCGTTGGATGATTAGGAGGACGGTGGTACCCCCAGCTCACCAGGATTGAAGTCCTAGTGGTTGCATTTATTTTAGATTTATTTTAGAATTTCTGGCGATGCATGTTCAGCGGGAGTGGATATTTCCGTCGACTACGAGGCATCTACGATGACTTCGTAAAATCTCAAGATATATGTCGGTCCAGTCTCTCGGCTGAGGTGCTCATAGGGGTAGGATGTGCGTGTGTGCATTCATAGGGGTGGGTGTATGCGCGTATATATGAGCTTTGCATTTGTACTGTGTTAGAAAAAAAAGGTGGAGATGAACCATTGTGAACCGTTGGATGATTAGGAGGACGGTGATACCCCCAGACCACCAGGATTGAAGTCTTGGAGCTCGCATTTATTCTGAATTTATTTCAGAATTATCGATGATGCGTGTTCAGTATGAGTAGATGTTCCCATCGACTACGAGGCGTCTACGGTGACTTCCTAAAATCTTAAGATATATGTCGGCTCAGTCTCTCGGAGGTGCTCATACGGGTACAGTATGCGTGTGTGCGTTCATAGGGGTGAGTGTATGCGCGTATATATGAGCTCTGTGTTTATACTGTGTTAGAAAAAAAGGTGGAGATAAACCATTGCGAACCTTTGGATGATTAGGAGGACGGTGGTACACCCAGCCCACCAGGATTGAAGTCTTAGTGCTCGCATTTATTCTGGATTTATTTCAGGATTTTCGGCGATGCACGTTCAGTGGTAGTAGATGTTTCCGTCGACTACGAGGCATCTATGATGACTTTGTAAAATCTTAAGATATATACTGGCTCAGCCTCTTGAAGGTGCTCATATGGGATAGGGTGTGCGTGTGTGCATTCGCCGTTCATAAGGGTGGGTGTATGCGCATATATATTAGCTTTGTGTTTGTACTGTGTTGGAAAAAAGGTGGAGATGAAACATTGCGAACCGTTGGATGATTAGGGGGACGGTGGTACCCCCAGCCCACCAGGATTAAAGTCCTAGTGCTCGCATTAATTCTGAATTTGTTTCAGGATTTCTGGCGATGCGCGTTTAGTGGGAGAAGATGTCCCCGTCCACTACGAGGCGTCTACGATGACTTCGTAAAATCTCAAGGTATATGCCGACTCAGTCTCTCGGAGATGCTCATAGGGGTATGGTGTGCGTGTGTGCGTCCATAGGGGTGGGTGCATGCGCGTATATATGAGCTTTATGTTTGTATTGTGTTAAAAAAATGGTGGAGATGAACCACTGCGAACCGTTGGATGATTAGGAGGACGGTGGTACACTCAGCCCACCAGGATTAAAGTCCTAGTGCTTGCATTTATTCTGGATTTATTTCAGGATTTCCGGCGACGCACGTTCAGTGGAGTAGATGTTTCCGTCGACTACGAGGCGTCTACGGTGACTTAATAAAATCTCAAGATATATGTCGGCTCAGTCTCATCTCACACATTTTAATATGTTTGCTTTTATTACATGTCATTTTATTAATTATTTATATATATACTCGCCGTATCGCATATTGCTGTTTCTAGAAATTGCCATATCGCCGTATCGGTGTTGCCGTATCGGTGCAACGTAGCATAGGGGTAGGGTGTGCGTGTGTGCGTTTATAGGGGTGGTTGTATGCGTGTATATATGAGCTTTGTGTTTGTACCGTGTTAGAAAAGAAGGTGGAGATAAAAAAGTGGAGATGAACCATTTTTTCTTTCTTGATATGTGGAAGTTCTTTTTTTAGCGAAAATGATTCAGTTCTATTACGAAGGTTTATCAGTTGTACAAAAGCAACTCAAACGTAATAAATATGACATCAAAGTCCCTAGATCATCGAATGACCACTGCCAGCACCAAACTGAGCTGCTGGCCTTTTTGTAACTTCCAAAAAAATTGATTGCCCTTTTCTGGAGCAAAAAAGTGCTGGTTAGTCTGGGGAAAAAGTGTTATATGTGTTTCTTAAGAGATACGAGTCGATCCAAATTCCAATATTTATCTGGTTTTTTAAAAGCAATTGCTGTATTTTTTTTTGGTCTGGTCAAACTATATATTAGAACTTTTCCCCTATAGTAAAAACTATGCCGTGTCTGTTTTGGGGCTTCTTCATGGGCCTTGCGGGGAATGTATTTCATTCAGGGCCCAAACCAAGGCTCTGCCTCTGAAATTTCTACCTCTGGCCAGCACACGCCGTTCCCAGTCTAGGTCGCCGCCTCCACTCCGACGACCGCCGCCGGCTCCCCTTCCGGCGAAGCCGCTCCCATCACGCGCCGCCGACTCCTCGTCCCCACCCCAGGTGCCGCCCCCTCCCCGACGCTTACGCTGCAGACCCTCCCCGCACTATATTTGGAGCATAGATAGATTTGCACAGTACCTTTTTTTTTGCGGGGGGAGATTTGCACAGTACCTGCATACCCTGTTCTAGATGAATTTATAATACCATCATGCATGTGTTTATTGAAACATGTATGACATACAGGCTTGCGTGGAATAGAATCAGTGCACATAAATTAACTTTCTTACACGAGATGAAGCTAGAATGGTTTTGGAGTTCACTCGGATACTGATATGAAAACTTTGTTCAGTTCAATCACCACTTCACCTGTGTTAATTTAAATGGCACTTATAAGCTGCATTTGATGCCATTCCGTTGCCTTTGCAAATTAGTACTGCTAAAAATTTGTTCAATCCCCACTTCACCTGTGTTTATTCTCAAAGATAATTAACTTAACTCTGCCCCTGCCTTGTGATTACCATTTGGATTGTCTACATCTTGGGTATGTCGCAACTCCTACACTGCCCAAACATTGGAACAAGTAAATATCCATCACGCATGCTTTTAGAGAGTAATTTCCACCACCTGAAAATCAAAGTAAGGAAGCATGGTAGTGGAATACGTCACAGTACAGTACAGTACAGGTGAATAAACCATGCAATCCCTATCTCAAAATAAAAATCTCAAGCAAATCTGTTGCCAATAATCTATCTTCTTTGCAAAAGAGAGCTAGCTAGCTGCCACTGTTTCTGAGCCATGGCCCTCAATTTCTATGTGGAGTTGCAGTGCTTGTTTCATGAGGGAATCGAGGGTCTCAGCAGTGTCACGCATCGTCATGCTCATCCTGTTGCCAAATAACATGCAGCCCTCGAGATCCAGTATGGTCTCCGAAACGCTCGACAGCGAGCCCATGAGGCTCTCCAGAACAGCTAGCTTGCCAGCGGCACCGTGGCTCTTGAGTTTCTTCATTGCTGCTATCACCATCCTGGTGGTAAGTTTCATCGCTGTGAGGCTTTCCGCGGTCAGGAGATCCCTGTTTAACTGTACCATCTTCGTAGCAAGGCTGATCGCGACGCATTCTCCGGGATCTCTAGCTCGATCTCTTCCTTCTCCCGGCAAAATTGAGTCGAGATCAAGGTCTAGTTTGTCACATGCTGTCACACAGAGGGATAGCAGAGCAACATGCAGCTTTTGGTGTTTCTTCTGCCTAGGACGGGCGGAAGTACTGTTGTTGTTCTTCTTATCGTTGTCCTCAATTACTTGGCTTTCGACATCACCACCTGATCTTGTAGATTCGGGAATTCCTTCTTCCCCTGTTGACTCACAGCCAAGTAGTATTTCTTCGAGCACCTGCAGCGGTGGCGACAATAGTGTATATATTACCATATAAATATTGGGAGCATTTGCAACTGCTTCAAAGTTACAAATCAAACACAAAGTTGGGAAAGGGAAATGAATGAATGAGTGGATGAGCGAATTGTTAGAGAATTCACTTGGCTGTAAATATGTCGAGGAATGAAAAGAAAGAAAGAAATAACAGAGATGGATGAAGAAAATATTAGGTACATACCTTTGGCATCACTCCAATCATGGCATTCTTGAGTGTACCAACAGATTCACCATTCTCAGCATAATGGATACATAGATGCTCCAGAATTTCTGCTGCACTTTTTCTACATGCGTCATCGTCCCCTACTAGTATTTTAGTGAGACCACGGACAAACCCATCATGTTCCTCCTTGGGGAGGAAAGGGGCGACGCTTTTTCTGCTGAGAAACAGTACCACCAGTGCTTTAACTGTAGTCTCTCTGATGGAGTCACTGGTATCACCATTAACGAAGATGCTTACGAGCATCTTAGTGAGATTACCTCTGTCTGCAGTTTCGTCCATGCACAGTTGCGTGAGGATCAGCATGGCCTTTTTCTGCAGTTCTCTGCCTTTACATTCTTCACAGGTAACAATTCTTTTCATGGTGGTGATTGCTTCCTATCCTCTGACATCTGTTGAAGCAGTTCTGTTGCAGTTTCTCTCTTGGCAGTCACAATTAGGCGAAGCATCACCGCCAATGATCTCTTCACTGCCTTAGTGGACCATTCACTATGACCTGCGCGGTGCACTAGGTCGTAGCTAACAGGCGCCATGATATCTGAGACAGGATATTTGGCTTTGCCTATGATTGCACAGTTGTCCTCGCTGCCTGCGAGGCTCCATAGGATATTCAGGCCAATTAGAACCAGCTCTTTGTAGCCATGGAGCATCTTAGGCCGGTCGATCCTCCTGTCTGAATCTGACTCTGAATCTGATTCTGGTTCTGATTCTGACTCTGACTCTGAGTACTCCAACCCTGACTCCAGTGTCGAAGTGTGGATGCTGCTGTCTTGTTCCTGATCATGACCATTGTTTGCCTTTGACGACCGTGGAGTCCTTGTAGTGTCTCCGTTTGTGTTCAGTGAAGAGAAGGATGACGATGAGCGATATGGCTGAAGTTGGCAGTATTCTTCAAAACAGTTGAGGAGTGAAGATATGCATTGAATCCCTCGTGGGAACTGGACCAAACAGATCCCGCTGGCAACGTGCTCCACTATCCTCGCAGCGGCCTCCCTCTCCTGTTTGTCATATGGGCGCCTCGAATCCAGCATATGAAGCAATTTCTGGAGAATGTGAGTGGTGGATGCAGACCCGATCACCTGCCTTATTATCCTGCACTGCAGCACGATGATCCCCTCCTCTGTTTGCGGACTCCGCTGCCTCTTCTTTCTCCACTCATCCCTCTTCTTCCTCAACTCCTCCCTCTTCTTTTTCCTCTGCTCCTTGTTATTCAAAGGAGCTCCAACTATTTCCTCTAAATCTGATATTTGCTGCTGCTTTTCTTCTTGTGTGGTCAAATCAGGAGCTTTGATCTTGTCTAGATTTTTCCGGGAGAGTACTCTGTCTATTATCAGCACCCCGGAAAGGAAGCTATGGGCCGACATGGACTCCATGAGCTCAATAGAATATGTGATGAGGTTTCGTTCTCCGGGCGATGATATCTTCTTGGAGTACCCTTTCTTGATCTCGTCCAAGTAGCCTGAAACTAAATGACCGCCATCTAGGAAGCCGTATGCTTGGCTCACTAGCTTCACATTCTTCTCCTTGGAGGGTAACAAGGCGATTATATACATGAACAAGGCACCTTGGGCTAGACACAGGACATACACGACATCGTGTGCCAGGCCCATGTTTGCTCTGCCCTCGCCCGTGTCACCGTAATGGTCGTCTCTAATTAGACCGAGTATTGAAATCAAGGTGGTGATCAACGGTCCAAACAGCAAGAGACACACCACAGAGGCAATGCAGAAGCTCAACACCACATTCTGAACCAGCGCCAGAGCCCATCTTGCTGGCACAAGTAGCACCGCCGCATTTCTCTTGCTGCCTGGCTCATCCGGGTGATGGCCGCGCACCTGCCATCTCTTGTTTTTCACCGCCTTGAAGATCCTCACCAGGTCAGCAGCAGTCATCCTTTCAAGGAAAGAGGTGTTTATCCTGTTGTACATATGTATGCTCCAAGTTAGCACATACTCTTAATTAAGCCAGTGAGGAAAAACAAATATTAAGCACACGATAGATAACCTTAGTTATATGTGCTGTTTTGTGTCTGTCTTTATGGTTTGCATTACCCTAATTTGTTGGATCCAGATGAACAGACTAACCACTCAATCCAGCTCTGCTCTAGCACAGGTTGTATGCCGATAATTTTGTTGGAACACAAAACATAAAACTTGAAGCTCCTATTGGGAACTTTGGAGAAACTATCGGGGTAAATAAAAGATTTTCATGAAGTTGCATCTTATGTTTTGGAGAGGTGCAGGCCATAGATCACTACACACTGATATCTTGGTGGCGTTGCTCCGATGGCGACTATGGCAGTCATGGGCTCATCTCCGACTATGACCTCCACGGTGGCGATTCGCATACGCATATGTTTGTTGGTGCACAGAGAACAGAGGGACTAACCAATAACCACTAACTCAACTCAATCTGATGAAATTATTTAAGCAGGTAACTAAAGTGCATGGAAACGAGGAAGATATAAGAGGACTAACCAGAGCAGCTCTATGAGGGTGATCAGCGTGAGCTGCCCAAAATCCACCATGTCGATCATCGAGACGAAGCCACTGAGGAGCACCACCGTGGCCCACGTGACCACCAGGAAGCCGACCCCTCTGATGGCGTCGAAGACGTACACCACGAGCGAGATGTAGCCATTGATGAACCTCACTTCCTCCCAGTGGGAGTCGTACCTCTCCCGACCCATTAACATCGCTCACACTGGTATCTGCTTTCTCACCCGGCCTGCGGTAAGCTCAACTTGCACTGTTACACACACTAGGCTCAACAATAAACTACACATTTAGGATATGTTTGTCTATGCCGTAAACGAGGTTGGATCTTGACCAGCAACTACTAGCAAACAAAGCTGCTCAGTGGTGAGCGCGCCGACCAAGCCCTTCCTAGGTTTTGCTTGCTCTCAGATGGAGTAGTATACTGCAAACTGCTCTGGGCTCTGGCCTCACTCCTCGGTCCTGCTTAATTAATTACAGGTACCACCCCTCCTCTGATCTTGCAAGCAAATGATCGTCACCATTCATTCGTCATCACCAATGAAATGCACCCTGGACCAATCTAGCTATATTTAACTTCGTACACACTTGTGAAAACTGGGTACAAAAGTACAGACTGATGGTATCGTGCGACTTGTCAGATAAGCGCAAACCCTTTTTGGAAAATAATAATGTTTTGTACGGCCTTGCAAAATGGAGGCCACCTGTTTTGTACGGCCCTACAGACTGATGGTATCATGCGACTTGTCAGATAAGCGCAAACCCTTTATGCTTTTACAAAATAATAGAAAGAAGAAATTTGTGCATGAGATTCAGACATGAATCTTCATGGATTGCTCGATCAGTATTGCTCTCCCAATAGACTAGCCACTATGCATTTATGTTCTGAAAGTAAAGAAGTTTTGTGCTTGTTTCTGTATGGTTTTGATAATTTGTTTCGAGTTTTGTTTATTAGGTAGTTTCTATTTCGTAGTTGTCGTTGGATGATATATTTATTTACAACACACAACTCATATATTATTGGTAAAACTAATGGTCAGAGTCACAGACACAGTTAACTCATGAAATAGGAAGATACCAGTACTGTATTTATCTATGCCGAAAACGAGGTTGGACCTTCACCAATAATTAACAAGCTTGGACGACAGGCCGTTGCTAGTTAATTTCAACATCCAGCTTTGTTCAGCTCAGTGCGTGCCAACCAAGCCCCTTTTTACCAAACAATGTGTAAACGAGCGGAGAACGTCGTACCTCGTTGGAGGCGACGGTTGCGTGTTATATAGGCAGGGGCATCTCCCTGATAAGCATACAAGGTTTGTTGAGATTACATCTTGAGGAACAAGGAAGATCTAGAGAGATAGAGAGATAAGAAGTTACAACAAGATGGACTCTATCTATCTAGCTAGGCCAGGTTCGGCCGGTGCGCCCTATGGGCCTAATTGAACGATGTTTAACACCCTCCCATAATACGCTTAAATTCCTCAAAACTTCTTGTAGGCAAGGCCTTAGTAAACCCATCAGCAACTTGATCTTGAGAATGAATAAACCGAACATCCAACTTCTTGGCAGCAACTCTTTCTTTGACAAAATGAAAGTCTATTTTGATATGTTTAGTTCGTGCATGAAAAACTGGATTGGCAGAAAGGTATGTAGCACCAAGGTTATCACACCATAAGCATGGAGCTTGTTTACAGCGTATGCCAAGCTCCTTGAGCAGAGACTGAACCCAGATAATTTCAGCAGTAGCATTTGCTAGTGCCTTATATTCCGCTTCTGTACTGGACCTAGATACAGTAGCTTGCTTTTTAGCATACCAAGAAATCAGATTTGGACCAAAGAACACTGCAAAGCCACCAGTTGATCGTCTGTCATCTAGACAGCCTGCCCAATCAGAATCAGAAAATGCACTGACAAGTGTTGATGATGACTTGCTGAATGTTAGTCCAATACTCAAAGTATTTTTGACATATATAAGTATGCGTTTGGCAGCTGTCAAGTGTACTGTAGTGGGTGCATGAAGAAACTGACAAACTTTGTTCACAGCAAAGGAAATATCAGGCCTAGTCAAGGTTAAATATTGTAATGCACCAATCATACTTCTGTACCTGGTGCTATCCTCTTGGTTCAAGATTTCTCCCTCTGACAAGGACAATTTTTCTGAGCTGGACAAAGGTGTCAATGCTGGCTTGCAACCCTTCAACCCTGATTTTGCTACAAGATCAGTTGCATACTTTTCTTGGGTAAGATAGAGATCATCTCCTGCTCTTTTTACTTCAATACCAAGAAAAAAATGCAGGTCTCCCAGATCCTTGAGAGCAAATTCAGAATTTAGATCTTTTAACAATCCTGTAACAGCCTCATCTGATGAACTTGTGACTATGATATCATCAACATATATAAGTACAAATATAGAGGTATTTGACTTATTATAAATAAATAATGAGGTGTCAGACTTGGAAGGAGCAAAACCAAGTGCCTGAAGTTTTGAGCTCAACCTGGAATACCATGCTCTAGGGGCTTGTTTTAATCCATACAAGGCCTTATCAAGCTTGCAAATGTGGAAAGGCTTACTTTTATCCTCAAACTCAGGAGGTTGTTTCATGAACACTTCCTCTTCCAGAACACCATGGAGAAACGCGTTCTGTACATCTAGCTGGCGAAGACACCATCCCCTGGACATGGCAATAGACAAAACGAGGCGAATAGTGGCAGCCTTTACAACAGGACTGAATGTATCCTCATAGTCTAAGCCATACCTTTGCTTAAATCCTTTTGCTACTAGCCTAGCTTTGTAGCGATCAATGGTTCCATCAGACTTCTTCTTTACTCTGAAAACCCATTTACAATCGATCACATTTTTACCTTTGCCTTGATGTGCAGAGACTAAGTGCCAGGTTTTATTGTGAAGCGCCATGCACTCTTCTTCCATGGCTTTCTTCCACCGTGGATCATTCAAGGCTTCTGCAACAGTACGTGGAACAGTGTCTGCACTATGTGTGTTACAGGCATAACCAAATTTTGCTATATGTTTATAGTCTTTGGGTTGAATTACTCCCCTTTGAAGTCTGGTCCGTGATGGTGACCAAGCAGGCACAGAAGATCCGGCCCCTGGAGCTGCTGCAGATCCCGAAGAAGACCCGCCGGGGGCCTCAGGCGCGTGCGACGAGGCGGGATCTTCTGCGGCCATCGGGCGTGACGTACGGGAGGATGGCGCCACAGAAGATCCGGCGGCAGCAGGGGCCGCAGCGTCCGGCTCATGATGGGGCAATGATGAGTGGGCCCCCGCAGATGCGGCGCGGGACTCCACACCCGGATCCTGCCGAGGCGCGCGCCGCGTGTAGTGACGCGGTTCGGCGCCGAACCGACCTGGCGCAGGGTCCGCCCGCGCAGGCGCGCCGTGATTGGCTGGGGCGCTGTCGACTTGTCGCGGCGCGGAGCCGCTGCGGCCACTGCTGGCGTGGCGCGGCGCGGGGCTCGATGAAGATTCGTCCGTCCCATCATGCACAGAGCCCGTGGCAGATACGCCCTGATCCCGAGGCGGATCCGCCTCGATGGCGCTGCTGCTGCATGCAGGAGGCATAAAATGACGGATTTGGCTCATTTCTTCAGTATTTTCTGCACCGATTTTTTCTGCTTCATCACAAAACTCATCACCAGCATTAGTAGGAGAATTAGTCAGTAATTGATCATTAATAGTAAAAGCATCCCCATTGTCAAGGCCGGTGAGGTGAGATGGGAGAAGAAGGATTTCCTTTTGAAGGAGAGCGCCGGCGTTTGGGTGGAGGTGTGCAAAAGGGAAAATAGTCTCGTCAAAGACGACATCACGGGAGATGTAGACACGACCTGTGGATACATCAAGGCATTTTACACCTTTATGTTGTGGACTGTAACCAATAAAAACACACTGTTTTGACCGGAATAGAAGCTTGCGATTGTTGTAGGGACGAAGATTTGGCCAGCACGCACAACCAAACACTCGGAGGGATTTGTAGTTGGGCTTGGTGTGAAGGAGGCGTTCTACCGGAGTTTCATTGTTGATAACTCTACTAGGTAGGATATTGATAAGATGAACTGCAGTGAGAAAGGCTTCATCCCAGAATTTTAGTGGCATAGAGGCAGCTGCAAGAAGAGCTAGACCTACTTCAATGATATGCCTATGCTTACGCTCGGCGGATCCGTTTTGTTGGTGAGCATGGGGACATGATATGTGGTGAGATATGCCAATCTGTTGAAAGAAGGAATTTAGGTTTCTGTATTCCCCTCCCCAATCAGATTGTATAGCTAGAATTTTGCAGTTAAACTTTCTTTCTACAAGTGCTTGGAAATTGTGAAAAACTTGAAACACATCAGATTTCTTTTTGAGAAGATATATCCATGTGTACTTACTGAAATCATCAATGAAACTCACGTAGTAGGTGTGACGCCCAGCTGAGGTAGGCGCAGGACCCCACACATCAGAAAAAATGAGTTCAAGAGGCTTGGTGGAAACACTTGTAGATATAGGATAAGCTAACTGGTGACTTTTAGCACGTTGACACGAGTCACAAACAGTCTCACAACTACGCTCACCAACAAACGGGAGCTATGCATGCCCTAATCTATCGTGCCATCGTGTTGAAGACACTTTGGTGACACCATAGGCTTGTTTATCCAATCTCCTAAGCTCCGGAATCAACGGGTAGAGCCCTCGAACACATCTACCTCGATAGAGAATTTTCCTCGTGACCTGATCCTTGATCAAAAAGAAAAACGGATGAAATTCAAGGAACACATGATTATCGATGGCAATGCGATGAACGGAAAGGAGATTTTTGGATGCACTAGGAACATGCAAAAAATTTCTGAGACGAATATTTTTGTGGGGAGTTTTTATTACTGAATGACCAATATGACTAATGCTCATACCTTCTCCATTGGCGGTATGGACTTGGTCTTGCCCGCGATACTTCTCGCGCATGGTCACCTTCTCCAACTCCCCTGTGATGTGATCTGTCGCGCCGCTGTCCACGTACCAGTTCGTGTCGACGCCGTAGGAGCCGTCTGCCGCCCCCGCAACCTTCTCATCTTGGGAAGATTCTCCATCTTCCTCGTAACGATACCAGCAGTCCCGTGCGGTGTGGCCTGGTTTGCCACAGATTTGGCAGCGCGGGACGTCCGGAGCAGCGCGTGGGCGTCCTCCGCGGCGACCCTTGTTGCTGTTGTTGTAGGGCCGACCGCCGCCGTTGTTGCTGCGTGGAGGAGGGTGACGCCACAGCTGAGAACGAGCGGAGAACGTCGTACCTCGTTGGAGGCGACGGTTGCGTGTTATATAGGCAGGGGCATCTTCCTGATAAGCATACAAGGTTTGTTGAGATTACATCTTGAGGAACAAGGAAGATCTAGAGAGATAGAGAGATAAGAAGTTACAACAAGATGGACTCTATCTATCTAGCTAGGCCAGATTCGGCCGGTGCGCCCTATGGGCCTAATTGAACGATGTTTAACACAATGAAAAAAGAAAGCTCCTAAGTTTTGCTTTCTTTTGTCAACATGTATTACTATAATACATGTGTGTCCAGACGGCTTTTTGTTCGGTTTTTTAGGCATCAAATATGTCAGATGCCCTCACAAATAAAGATTCCTTAGAGAAATGATAGTTGAGTCAGGAATTTACTTCATTGGTTTAGAGGAAACCATGAAGCATGAATTCTCTAAACTGTGGCGGCTCGGAAATAAATCTGTCGACACTACTCTTGATGGTAGATCTGGAGGTTTATTTCTAGGAGTTAATGTTTATATATACGTTTGATGTTTTTCAGAACGAATGTGGTGTTCTTTATATTAGGATACTGGAGAGTGAGAAAATCTCTAAATTCTAATGGCATCTAGCTAGTAGCCATTTGTGCTCCAGCTCAGTCTGATGTGAAGGAAGAATTGTTAGGTGAGTTTGCTAATCTATGCAGTTCACATAAGGAACCTACGGAGGGGAACCGTGTATTTTGCCCAAATGGAGCCATATTTTTTTCCATTATTTAAGTTAATAATGGATTAAAGAACTAACTTTGAATGGCGGACAGTTTACATATGGAAAACTGTATAGTGTTAGTGTCCTCTGGCTGGTATTTACCATATCCATTAACTACAGTTACATGACATAATAGGTTTTTTTTTCTTTTTGAGGAAATTGATTTTAATTGATCATGTTCCTCTTGTGTTACCCACTTGGATGGACCCATCTCCGTGTGCAATGTTTCTCGATATGAAACTTACTGGAAGGAGAGGGGGGATTTCATGGGATGGGGGGGGGGGGGGGGGGGGTTAGCAAACTCCTACATCTCATCAACATGATGTTGATAAATGGTAGGAGAACACTAGTAGTGTACGGAGGCAAATGAATGATGTCCTATTAAAAAAAGGGGGGGGGGGGGTGTATAAAAAATAGAAGGAAAAAAAATAGCTGAGTTAGGTATGGTAGATAAGAAAGGAGAACTGATCCCACTTACTACTGGAGAAAAACACATGAAACTGGTTTTAAATTCCAAATCTCTACAGGATGTTGAGAGATGAAGAACTTAAATTGCAACCGAGAGTTAAGGAAAAAGATTTGAAAGAAGGGAATGGAAATACATACCAAGTATCATCTCAAAGCCTGCAGGAGAAAGAAGGAAAAACACATAAATGTGCTATATCGGGATGGAGTTGAGGTGAAGAGGATCAACATCTTCTTAGGCATGTCACCGACTTCTATAAATATCATTTTGGTGCACCTGATGTGACTAGTATTATAATTGATGTAAATGAATGTGAAAGATTGACTCACGAGGATAGAGATTTCCTTACTCCTGAGTTTTCTTTAGATCAGATATAAGTTGTTGTTTTTGCCATGAACCACAATAAAGCAACACAACGGATGGAGTGCCTGATAAATGTAGACAGTAAATCATTGGGTGAATAAAAGAATATCTCAAAGAAATGTTTGATGCTTTTCATTGATGGGGGTTAAATATGTAGAGATATTAAATCATTGGGTGACACGAAGTTAGGGGAAAGATGGAGGGTGTCCAAACGTATCCGCGGACAAGCAGGGGATGTCCGTTTGGGACTAAATGTTGGAGATGCCCTGAGGTAGCCTAGCAGCAGAGAGGAAACATCTATCCTACATCCCTATGAAGAGAGAAACTTCTACAGCCTACAGCTCACAAAAAGAAGCAGCACGCAGGCACACAAATCAGGACATGTGCTCTCTACAGGACATGACATCCAGGGCCAGCAACGCTTCATTTTCTAAAGCTCCCCAGGAAGATTTTATACATCAGCTACATCTCACGGTCAAGGAAAGCAACAACATCTCACGGTCACAAGTTGAACACCGGTTCTCCATCCTCTGGAAGCACTAGAAGTCACTTGCTATGCCCTCGAGAAGTGTTGTTCCTCTTATCAACATCCCTCTTTTATCATGTTTTGTCTGTCATATCGACCAGTCATTCAGCCAATAAGTCATATGGCGAATGAAAACAAAAGGGCCAGTAACTCGTTTTTTTCTTCAAACAGGGGCAAAATGCTTCGTATATTAATTAAGAAGAGGAAAGAGTTTTGTTACAAGTCCCCAAGTACAAATAAGGTTTACTCTCCCTGTACAATAGTCCCCAATTTTTTTTTTGCACCGGAGGTGAACCATAGCTTGACCTCACCCTTAATGTCGTTTAGTAAGATCATCGGTGGCGTGCTTTTGTGGCAAAAGATCCGGACGTTCCGTTCATTCCAAATGGTCCAACTAATGAGAGAGCACTCTAGGTGCGGACACCGGGGACGCGGCGCGGGCGGCGCTCTCGGCTGGCGAGCTGCTTCAATGTCGGCACCAGCGAGAGGTCACGTCTGCTCTGGGCCCGACGTCAAGGCGGAGCTGCCACTCTAGAGCAGCATGATTGTGGGGCAATCGCTTCGAGAGGGAAAGGGCGCAAGCAACGGAGAGGGTTTCGGTGGGCCAGGGTTGTCAGACACGTGCGTGGCAACGGTCCGGATGCCCGCAAAGCCCCCGGTTTGCAGGAAAGAGGACATCCGGACCCACTGACGGAGCATCAGCAAGGCTACATGGGCCATGGCCCACCCAGTTTTGCAGCACCTGCTCCTATTACTGCCAGCCCATGGGCTGAGGAAATCTCAATTTCTTGCAGTTTAGCTTGCCCAGCCCGCCCAGTAATACCCTAGAAAAAAACCCGCCTAGTAATTTGCTGCAAGCTCTGTCATCCGGACCCACTGACGGAGCATCAACAAGGCTACATGGGCCATGGCCCGCCCAGTTTTGCAGCACCTGCTCCTATTACTGCCAGCCCATGGGCCAAGGAAAACTCAATTTTTTGCAGTTTAGCTTGCCCAGCCCACCTAGTAATACCCTAGAAAAAAGCCCGCCCAGTAATTTGCTGCAAGCTCCGCCACTCCGGGCCGGCAGGCGGATGGATATAGGATCATGCTGGATGGCAAAACATGCCTGAACTGCGCGGTTCAGACAGATGCTGGCAGTTTAAGGGTCTGTGTTGGAGATAACATAAGCTGTTTGAAAAGGGAAAACAATGATGCTTCTTGCCTTGGTCTGCTAGAAAATGATATATTTCATAAGTTATGGTACACCATGGTAGTTGCCAATCCTACAAAGGGCATCACCAACACGGACCCTCAAACTGCATGATCCATCTGGACCGCACGGTCAGGACTCTAGACCCCGCAAGCCATCCAACGGTATCCCCCATCGGTGAGCGGACTAGTACGAAGTGTCGTCTTCCTATAAACCAGAGCCAAACCAGGGGAATTTGCGGGAGTCCGAACACCAGCCACGTAGGACTCTGACACTCCAAGCCCATCATGTTCACCCAAAATATCAAATTGGAGACAAAGTGAAACTGTCGCCTCAAAGCAAAGGCAAAGGCGGCGCCGCTCAAGAAGCATAAGGCCAGCGGAGGCAGAGGAAGAGGTGGTAGTCGTAGTGGTGGACGTGTAGGGGGCTGGCGTGATGTTAGCAGTGGATATGGTGCAGTGCGGAGCCTCACAGGCGGGGTGATGCTGTCGTCGCCGTCCATGCAGATGTCATCCTATCCAGAGCGCTACAAGGCTCCCTACTTCTACGCAAGCAGCTCAGTATGCAGTCCTCGGCATCAATTATCAGGCATGTGCCTTACCGCTGGACGTCAATGCAGTGCCGGAGATTTTGTCAGAGTCTGCATTGCCACCACATTGTTGTGTTGATTGGCTGGGTATGTAACTTGTTTGGCCGGTTATGCAACTTGTTGGTCGGATATCCAACTTGTTGGCTGGATTTGCATTGTTGTGTTGGTCATTTGATAATTTTTATTTTGTAGCCTTCCCATGCATGCAATGTGTTCTTGAAGTTGGAGAAGAACTTCACCATCATGCATTGTTGGTTGAAGTTGAATGGAAAACCTAAGTGGAATCTATTCATTGCCAACTCCGCCAAGACCGCTGGTGTGGGCACCGAGAAAGAAGCTGGTGATCCAACCGACCCAACAAAAGAGTCGCCCAAGAAAGTTAGAAGAGGGTTCCAAGAAAAGAAGTGGGAGGAGGAGAGGGAGAAGTGAGAAGGGGTGGTGGCCAAGATGACGGGGAAGTTCGAGGACAGGTTGGCGAAGAAAGATGAGCCATATGTCAAGCGCTCCAACATCAAGGAGGCATGTAAGGTCGAGAGACTTAACATGTTGATGGCGGCGACCAAGAAGATCAAACTCGAAGAGAAGAAAGTTGGGATTGCAACCACTTCAGAGGGTGCAAAGATGTGACCTTGAAGATGGAGGATTTAGATGACGATGCAAGGATAATCGTGTAAGATGTCCGTCTTAACATGTTGAAGCGAATGAAGGATCAGCTAGAGAGGACGGAGAAGGAGGCGGCGGAGCGAACATGGAGGCTCAGTTTGCCGGTCCGGTAGGGCAAAAAACAATTTGCATAGATTATCGAACTACGATATCCTTTTGTGTTCGGGCATGTAAAAACTATGAATAGCTGCCTCTTTTTTGTTGTGATTGGGCGCTATATGATCGAGCATGCGCTATGTGATCGGGCGCATTTGAATTTCAAACTGACTGGACCTGGGCAGACATCTAGGGGACAACTTTCGATGTCCAGCTGCTGCATCACTGTCCCTGAACCGGTATCCACTGGTCTGCGGACGGAAGCGGTGTCCGGTTTGGAGGTCAGCATTGAAGATGCCCTATCTACCTTATCTGTTTTGTTCATCCTCTCAAGTCGCTAGTTTAGAAGAACTTTCCATTGAAACAAAAAATCAATTGAAATAATTTTTAAAAAGTCAGACTTGTCGGATGTATCGAAATGTTAGCATCCTGTAAATTAGGACGTGAGGCAATCAATGGATGTTAATAAATAATAACTTTCCGTTTTCATGTTAAGCTAGTTGCCAGTTGCTTGCTTGAACCACACTCTGTGTCATCGTGATCATGTGTGGTACTTTATGTACTTCAATTACATTGTGTCTCTGCGAAAACTTGTTCATCGTATAAGCCACATAGACCATTCATGATTAACTGGGCACAATGGCATACGAGACCGGCAAATAATTGGATTCACTCGTATGTCACTTGAGTGATGAAACATATGGTTGGATGTCTTCTATGTTGATCACATTGACTTGACAACATGAAGTCATGCTGTGCTTGCTCAAAAAGTAAAAAGAACCGCAATCATTCTATTTGATGCTAGCTCGACCATTCGTCTGCGTGCTATCTTAATAGGCTTCTCCCCAACTCAAATTTCCAATACATCCCATTCGATGTTAGACCATGCTATGTGTCTGTTCGTGTATTAACCATGCTCGTCATTGCTGCTCTCCTCCCTCATTTTTCCTACCGACTAAATCTGATCCTACTACATGTGGAATAAGCTAGTTATATAGGAGGTCAATGAGTGATAAATTTTGTGTATGGCCCAGACATCATCATTGCTCCACCAAACATCACATGCCAACTTTTGTGAACGTTTAATGCTGCGCCCGATGGTGTAGTTGTTGACACTTCTAGCACTCATACCAAAATATAAGAAACACCAAGAGGAATGTTTCTAGCAAACCATGGAAAGATGCCATTAGAACTCAAGCTATTATATCAACCATTGATTGGCTACAAAATGCTTTAAGCACCATGATTGTTCACAATTTTATGCTTTTGCATGTCAATATAATCTACAGCTGGTGTATAACACAGTGTACATGTAATATTTTGTCACTAAATAGTTCTCAGACAAAACCATCCATGATATAAAAATCACCCAATAAGTCATGTGTGTAATCTGCATTTTTATGGAGAAACCAAAAACTAATGTACATGAATAGCCCAAATTGCCACAAAAGCGAAATTTATCTATGGTCACTGAACTTGTCTGATTCGATCACTTTTTAGTCACTGAAATTACAAAATTGTAAATTAGATCCTAGTCTTGTTCTGCCTTGTCATCTACGGTCACCGGCTCGTTTTCGATACCTATTCTACTGACATGGCATAGTTTGGCCAGATTTGTCTGTCTAGCTGGACAGAGGATGGACTGTATCGGACTATCGGTGATATAGCGAGATTTCTCTGGGTATCCTTTTCACAAATTGTCCAAGCCGTAATATGCATTCACTACCCATGTGCATAGTGACATCGGCGATATAGGGATATTTCTTGGGGTATCCTTTTCACGAAATCTCCAAGCCCAAATATGAATTCACTACCCAGTGTGCATAGTGACTTTGGTGATATAGGGAGATTGCTCTAGGTATCCTTTTCATGAAATCTCCAACAAGCCTTATAAGCATTCACCACCCAATGTGCATAGTGATATAGGCAACGGGGAAGAAGTCATGCCATCCTGGCAAGGGCACTTAGAGTGCCTGACCAGGTACATCCTTGGCTCCACCCGCTTCTACAATGGCAAGCAGCTGGACCCAATTAAAACATTGCTCAAGGAGGGCAGTCACGGTGTTCTTGTGTATCGGCGAGGACATGAAGGATGAGGTTATCGGGTCTGAAGCGGCGCACCTACAATCTGCAAGACTAACACAACAATGATGTGGAGGCCAACGTCGAGTTGGGCCTCGCTGTTGACTGTCACGAGTACAACATCGGCCCCCATGTACTTGAATCCTTATGGTGCACTCAGATTCTTGGGTAGACTCCGTTTTTTGCAAAATAGTGGGGTACTTCTCCATTGCATTTTTTTAATAAATAGCAAAGGGCACTTCCACCAATAAGAACAATGCTAATAAAATAAATTAAATAGTTAAAGATTATTGAACACACACGACGCAGCTGGTTATGAACAACCAAGCCAACTTCCTTGGGCTCGCCATGATATTGTCGATTACCATGTAGAACCCTAAATACCTCAAGAAGAAAAGGATGATGATGATGGGGTATGTCAACGGCTCCGACCTCCCCGGCAGCCCGCTGAAAGAATTCCTCAATCATCAGGAAGATGACTTGATTACAAATGCACCACATAACGCACACCTCCTTTCCTTTTACTTGATTTCATTCTAAGACAAATGTTGTAAACTTACATGAGATGTTGTAGAGCAAACGATCAGAATTGCAATCAGCCATAGTGATTCCATTCATTCATGGTGGTAGTATGTTTAGGTCTTAAAATATCATGGAGGCAATGTATGAGGAACTAACAACGATTCTTCTTGATCTATATTCACCAAGCAAAGAACAAGTTACATCCAAAGAAATTCAGGAATTGTTTCTATAAACATTTGTGCAATCGCATCGCTCAGCGGCCAGTGCATTTGAAAGAATGTTGCTTCTCGCTTTTGTGCACTAAAAAGTGAAGCACTAGTTTCATAAATTTTGGTACACCTTGCTAGTTGCCACTCCTACTATCATCTCTCTTTTGTCCAACCTATAAGTTTGCGGTTTCAAAACATAATCCTATTGGAATAAAATTGTGATCCCAACTATCCCAATGTCGAGGAGTTGTAGTAGTATATGTTGTTTTTATGTAACTTAGGAGGTGCCTAGGGGTGGCGATCATTGAATGTTCATAAATAATAACTTTGTGTTTCATGTTAAGCTAGCAATTGGCTTGTTGATTGAACCACACTTCATGTCACCGTGTGGTGCTCTACAATTGAATTACATTGTGTCACAGTTAAAGACATGGTCCTTGTATAATCATGAGACAATTGAGAATCACATGGGCACAACGTTGTTTGAAACAGAGACATGATTGGCTGCCCTAGCATGTTACCCGAGTTATGAAATCTATGGCTACTCGGTTGGCAAATTATATGACATAATGTCCTCTAGACTGAATCACACCGACTTATGAACATAACGTCATGTTGTGTTTGCCCGGGAAGTAAAAAGAGATGCAATCGCGACGTTCCTTGCTAGCCTCATTGTTTGTTGAAGAGCTATGCTTTTATAGGTGCCCCCGACTCAGATTCCCAATACATCTCATCCCCTATGACTGTCTATGCCATTCACCCCGTTCATCATTGTTTCTCTCCTCCCACACTCTGACATTCTCCTCTTTGGAAACTAAATGTGATCCCGCTACAGGGGAAGAAGCTAGTTATTTATAGGAGACCAGTTAGTGATCGACGTTGTGTGTGGCCTGCATATCATCATTGCTCCACCAAACATCACATGCCAACTATCGTGATCTTTTAATTCCATCACGAATGGTGTACTTGTTGACATTTGTAGCACTCATAGCATAACTAAACATGAGAAGCCATATAACGAAATATTACTAGCAAACCACATGTATATAGTGCTCATTTAGCTAGCAAACTACATGTATAAGAGTTTGTTTCAATCTGGTTTAGTTAGCTTTTCTTATGTGTGGTTTAGTTACCTTGATCTCAAGACTTATTTAAATCAAGGGAGGTTTATACTTTTTTATGCTTTATCACACCATATTTTTCTTTTTAGAAGTATTATACTCACATATTATTGAATGCTTAAAATGGCACGGTCATCCTCAGATTTATGTGTATGCATGTCAGATTGTCAATATATTGCACCTACCATATAACACTGGTGTACATGATACTTTTTCTCACTAAAATATGGAGATTTTGCAAGCAATCGTGGTACATGATCCAGTTTTTTGGGCTGACCTTATTATGCTTTGTTGTCTCAGCGCCTGACATGAAGGATGAGCATGTGAGGATTAAGGATGCAGGAGGCAAGGTCATCCGATGTAATGGTTGCCGAGTGTCTGGAATACTTGTATGTCACCATTATTTGGTGTGCAACTACATTTATCTTGTACAAAATTACTATGCCATCGAGTTGGAAATTGTAGACACAGTAGCTTCAAAGCATGATGCAAACTTACTTGATGCAGTGTGATACAGACAAATGTCTTGGTGCATTGGTGCATTGTTTTGAAATCCAGGAAATTAGTTGTGATTGAAGAATTAGCTCTTGTTAGTCATTAATTGGTACCATTTTAAGATTCCTCATTTGTGAAAACTGAAGTTCCCATTCCTTTTGGTCATCAAAGAAAGCATATGAAAGTGAAACAACAAACTGTCCCACATATATCTTACATAGATCAATATATGCAAAGCTTAACTCTTCTAAAATCATGTTTCATTGCTTGGTTTGTGCTACAAATAATGTCAGTACATGGAACTTGCAAAATCAGGTCAAATGTGGCTTCATGATAGAATGAAGCATGAAGGAGGAAGATACCAGCACCAGCCACGGCAACAAAGACTGCCACAACGGTGACGATAGTGTGTCCCGGTGAGCGTGAGCAATGGCAACATCATCTCCGAGTACGCTGCCCAGGTCAAATGTCGAGGACTTCCTCCTAGACGATGCCGCCTCCTTGGCTGCTGTTGTCGTCTCTTCAAATAAGTCGTATCTGGTTAGTTCCACTGAACTGCAAGTACTACCACTTCTATTGGGCAAGCAAATACAACTTGAAAGTATCCTATATACCTAAGAGATTCATCCCCACTCAACTATTTATCTAAACATGCAGCCTATCCACCTTAGCATACATGCCATGTCAGCAATTACCTTCCAATCATTTTCCCATTTCCATGCATAAACAACCGAACAACCCCATTTTCATGCATAAACAGCTGAACAACCCAATGCTTTGTAATAACTGACGACCATGGAATGAGCCCACCAGCTTGGCTAGCCCCAACACAGTGTATTTATCTCCTGATTTTTGGGCTTCTGTAACCGATGATCATGTGCTTTTGACTGTCAATGACGATTCCCTTTTCCACGGGCCACTGGTACCCCAGTCATTAAAGTCCACCACCGTTGTGACCTACTCCTCATACCGTCTCCACTCTATCTCTCAAGATGCAACATCTTGATCTCTCGCGTCCGTCTCTCCTTATTATGCCACCGGTTCCCTCGTAGTGCACCGTGCACGCGCCTATGCCCTCACCTCTCATGCCGCTCTAGTGTGACTTGCCGCTGGGCAATTGGTTGTCGACGATCCACCGTCACGCCTCGCTGTAGACCTATTGCTCCGGAGGAATTGCCGTGTGGCTTGCTGCCCTGCGTAATGGGGATGTTGAGCCCCCGTCCTCCTCGCGTTCCCAATCTTTTTTATCAAGTTGGATGCTCCGGATGGATTCAAGTGGTGATATGATCCGTGATCCACATAGTGATGATGATTTGATGACTTTATCTGTGTATCCAGCCCTGATCTGTGTGATGAGATAGTAAATAATTTATCTGTGTAAGGCATAGCAATAGATTTATCTATTGAATCAGGCTAAGGCATATTGGTGACATGTACGTACCATCTGAATTACTTTATCAGTAGTCCACAATGGTAATAAAGCAAAAGAATTACTTTGTCTGTGTGATGTGCGCCGTGATACGTCTTCAACGTATCTATAATTTTTGATTGTTCCATACTATTATATTATCTATTTTGGATGTTTAATGGGCTTTAATATGCTCTTTTATATTATTTTTGGGACTAACATATTAACCGAGGGCCTAGTGTCAGGTTCTGTTTTTTTGCCTATTTTAGAGTTTTGCAGAAAAGGAATACCAAACGGAGTAAAACCTTCGCGATGATCTTTCTTGGACCGAAAGCAAACGAGAAGGCTTGGAGTTGAAGTCAGAGACACAATAAGGCGTCCACGAGGTAGGAGGGCGCGCCCCCACCCTCGTGGGCCCCTAGTAGCTCCACCGACCTAGTTCTTTCTCCTATATATACTCTTATACTATAAAAACATCAGGGGGAGCCACGAAACCAGTTTTCCAACGCCGCAACCTTCTGTACCCGTGAGATCCCATCTTGGGGCCTTTTCCGGCGATCTACCAGAAGGGGAATTGATCACAGAGGGCTTCTACATCAACACCATTAACTCTGCGATGAAGCATGAGTAGTGTACCACAAACCTTTGGGTCCACAGTTATTAGCTAGATGGCTTCGTCTCTCTCTTTGATTCTCAATACAAAGTTCTCTTCGATGTTCTTGGAGATCTATTTGATGTAATACTCTTTTGCGGTGTGTTTGCCGAGATCTGATGGATTGTGGATTTATGAACAAGATTATCTATGAATATTATTTGGTTCTTCTCTGAATTCTTATACGCGTGATTTGATATCTTTGCAAGTCTCTTCGAAATATCGGTTTAGTTTGGCCTACTAGATTGATCTTTCTTGTCATGGGAGAAGTGCTTAGCTTTGGATACAATCTTGCGGTGTCCTTTCCCAGTGACCGTAGGGGCAGCAAGGCACGTATTGTATTGTTGCCATTGAGGATAAAAAGATGGGGCTTATATCAGATTGCTTGAGTTTGTCCCTCTACATCATGTCATCTTGCTTAATGCGTTACTCCGTTCTTATGAACTTAATACTCTAGATGCATGCTGGATAGCGGTCGATGTGTGGAGTAATAGTAGTAGATGCAGGCAGGAGTCGGTCTACTTGACACAGACGTGATGCCTATGTTCATGATCACTGCCTTAGATGTCATCATAATTATGTAATTTTCTATCAATTGCTCGGCAGTAATTTGTTCACCCACCGTAATACATGCTATCTCGAGAGAAGCCACTAGTGAAACATATGGCCCGCGGGTCTCTTTTCCATTACATTGCATCTCTTTTCCATATTGTTGAATCACGTTTACTATTTTGCAATCTTTACTTTCCAATCTATACAACAAAAATACCAAAAATGTTTACTTTATTATCTCTATCAGATTTCACTTTTGCGACTGACCGTGAAGGGATTGACAACTCCTTTATCGCATTGGTTGCAAGGTTCTTGATTGTTGTGCAGGTATTCAGTGACTTGTGCGTTGTCTCTTACTGGATTTATACCTTGGTTCTCAAAACTGAAGGAAATACTTATGCTACTTTGCTGCATCACCCTTTCCTCTTCAAGGGAAAACCAACGCAAGCTCAAGAGGTAGCAAGAAGGATATCTGGCGCTGTTGCCGGGGAGATCTACGCCAAGTCAAGCCATACCAAGTACCCATCATAAACTCTTCTCCCTTGCATTACATTATTCGTCATTCGCCTCTCGTTTTCCTCTCCCCCACTTCTAAAACGATTTTCAAAAACCTTTGCCTTTTCTTCGCCCCTCTTCCATTCGTCTCTTTTCGCTTGCTTCTTGTGTGCTTGTGTTTTGGATTGATTGCTTGTCACGATGTCTCAAGATAATACTAAATTGTGTGACTTCTCCAATACCAACAACAATGATTTTATTAGCACTCTTATTACTCCTACTACTGATGTTGAATCTTGTGAAACACAGAGGGAGAATGAGATGTAGAAAAAAAGTAAATAATATGAGTCTGGGAAGTCCTTTGTTAGCTTGAGAAGCCCGGGGTTGAAACAATATGAACAAGTGGTGCTTAAGGCAGGGGACATGGGTCAGAAAAATGAGATGCTCAAGGAAAAGACAGGGGCAGGGTTTGCTGGAGAGGGCCAGGGTGAAGAAGAAAGTTTGAAGGCTAGGCTTTAGAAAGTAGAGGAACTTGTAGCAAGACAGATTGCTCAACTTATGCTGGAGGAAAAAAAGAGGAAGGAAATGGACATCATTAGGAAAACCTTAGAAAAAGAGGTCAAGAGACAACATGAACTGCTGCAAATCAATATGAAAGCAAGTGAAGAGGTGAGAGGGTCACAGTTAGGGGAGAAAATTATTGGAAGTGAAGATGAAAAAGAGGACACTGAGGGAGGAGCAGCAGTAGAAGGCAGACTGGAGGGGGGAGAGAGAATGATAGACTTAAAATTAATGGAACAGGCTGTGGGGCTAGGATATATGGAGCTTGTGGATTACACTGCTAGTCAGGAAACTGAATCTTTTGAAACAAAAATCAAGAAGGCTGGCATAGGAGAACTGGAATCACAAGAAGAAGAAGAGTTGAGAAGATGTACTAGACTGAAACGAAAAGAAGACAAAAAAATCACTGATTTGGCTAAGGAGAGAGTAGCACAGAAAAACAATTATGGTGAGTTTACTCCTCCTGATATTATTTCTAGATCCAATAATATTTTAGAGCAGATTGCTGAGGGGGTTGGGGTTAGTTTGGGGAATAAACCTGACACTGTTAATCATAACTTGGAATTGATAAAAATGGCTGAACAGGCAAGGATTGATATGTGGTTAGCAAACTACAATAACAATCGGAAACAAACCTCTCTGCCTGAGGAACATAATATCATTGATACTGGAGAACACTCTCTGGAAGATTTGCTAGAGGATGGGAAAAATGAGAGGGAAGAAGAAGAGAATGAAGAATGGGAATTAATTAAAGAGCTTTTCTCATTAAAAAAAGAGAAGAAAAGAGGTAAAACTACCAGAGGTTCTGGAGTCAAAATTGCCTCTGCTGTCAAAACCTTAGAATCTTCTGATAGGAAGAAAAAGAAAAAAATATGAGGGGTATATTTTGGAATATGAGAGGATTTGGGGGAGATATCAAAAAAAGATTCTTGAGGGAGATGATCATGGATATGAGAGTTGATTTCTTGGGTCTGCAAGAGACCATGAGACAGCAATTCTCTAGGAATGATTTACAACAAATTTGTGCAGGGAGGGATTTCCACTGGCATTTTATTCCAGCTAGGGGGAAATCTGGTGGCCTCCTGTTGGGGATTAATTATACCACTTTAGATGTGATTTCTCAAGATGAGGGAGACTATCACGTTAAAATGACAGTCCAAGATGTTAAAAATAGGTTTATTTGGGATTTAGTAGTGATATATGGAGATGCACAACCAGAAAGGAAAGCTTTATTCCTGGCTGAGTTATCCAGAGTATTTCAAAACTGTGTTAATCCAATTTTGATTGGAGGTGACTTCAATATTATTAGAAAAGCCAGTGAGAAAAATAAGCCAGGATCCCCTAGGCATTGGAGCTTCCTCTTCAATGCTATCTTGGAACAAGCTGGAGTGAGAGAGCTTGATATGAATGGGAGAAAATTCACTTGGGGAAATAATATGCACAACCCTACTTTTGAGAAACTAGATAGAATTCTTTGTAGCACTGAGTGGGAAGAGACATACCCCTTAACCCAAGTAACAACTTTCACTAGAGAGAAGTCTGATCACACTCCTCTTTACCTGGACTCTGGAGATCTCCAAAAAACTGAGGCAATTTTCATTTGAAAATGCCTGGTTTTTGAGAAGGGATTGATGAAATTGTGCAGAAAGTTTGGAATGATCCTACCATTAAGGGAGACAACATAGATAGATTGTTGGGAAAGTTTAGAAATCTAAGACCTAAACTTAAAGGGTGGAACAGGAATATGAATGCATGGTATTTTGAACTAAAAAAAGATATCCTGCTTAAACTGGATATTATTGATAAATTTTTTGAGGTTAATGGCCTTACATCTGCTGATAGAAAAGAGCAGATAGATTTAAGAGCCCAACTTGATAGACTTCTTAAACAGGAAGAGGCTAAATTGAGACAGAGAGCCAAAATTGATGAGATACTAGATGGGGATAGTAATACCAAGTTCTTTCATACCAAGGCAAATGGGAGACTTAGGAGGAACAAAATAAACAGGCTAGAGCAAGCTGAGGGGGTAATAGAAGGGGATAAAAACTTGATAGACTATATCACCACTTTTTACAAGAATTTATTTGGTCCACCAGATAATTCTTCTGTTTCACTTAATATTGATAATCCAATTAGAATTCAAAAGGACTATGAAAATATTTTAGTAGAGGAATTTTCTTTGGAGGAAATTAAGAAGGTTGTCTTTAAAATGGCACACTATAAATCCCCTGGACCAGATGGCTTCACTGCTGAATTTTATCAGCATTATTGGGATCTGGTGAAATTTGATCTGAAAGATATGTTAGATGACTTTGCCAATAGGAAAATTGATATTAGTAGACTAAACTATGGGATTATTACCCTAGTCCCAAAAGGGACAGATGCTAACCAAATTCAGAAATTCAGGCCAATTTGCTTGTTAAATTTCTGCTTTAAAATCATCACAAAAGTGTTGATGAATAGGCTGAACTTGGTAGCTGCTGATGTTATTTCTCCTATTCAAACTGCTTTTGTCAAGGGCAGGTATATTATGGAGGGTGTTCTGATCCTTCATGAGGCTTTGAATAGCATAAAAAAGAAAAAACAAACTGCTATGCTTCTGAAAATTGATTTTGAAAAGGCCTATGACAAAATCAAATGGTCCTTCCTCTTTCAAATGCTGAAATTGAAGGGATTCCCAGATAAATGGATTGATTGGGTTATCGAGACAGTTAGAGGGGGGAAAGTTTGTGTCAAGGTTAATGAAAACCTAGGAAAATACTTTATCACCCATAAGGGCTTGAGACAGGGGGACTCTTTGTCCCCTCTGAACTTTGATCTGGCTGCTGATGCCCTGGCAATCATGTTAGATAAAGCCAGATAAAATGGGCTGGTCAAAGGGGTCCTAAGTGAATACATACCAAATGGGGTTAATATGTTACAATATGAAGATGATACCATCTTTCTATTGCAGGATGATTTAGAAAGTGCACACAATCTGAAATATATTTTATGTCTGTTTGAGCAAATGTCTGGTTTGAAGATCAATTTTCATAAGAGTGAGCTTTTTCTAATTGGAGAGGCAGTTGATAAGAAAGGTGAATATGCCAGAATTTAGGGCTACATATAGATAAGAATAGAATTTGTAACAAACATTGGAAGCCTCCAGAGACTAAGATGGAGAAGAAATGTGAAACTTGGCAAGGCAGATTGCTGGCTAGTGCAGGGAGAGTTACATTGATTCAGTTAGCTCTCACAGGCATACCCTACTTTATGATGTCCTTTTATGGGCTCCCCATTGGGGTTGAAAAACACATGGGTTTTTTCAGAGCCAGACTTCTATGGCAAGAAAATGATCAAAAAAGAAAATACCATCTGGTGAAATGGTCTGAGGTGTGTAGGCCAAAAGATATGGGGGGCCTGGGGATACAAAATATTGCATGCATGAACAAAGCATTGCAGTGTAAATGGTGGTGGAAATTATACACAACTGAGGGACTGTGGCAAGACATCATCTGGGAAAAATACATTAAGAATAGAAATCTAGGCTCTGTTCAGGCCAAACAAGGAGATTCCCAGTTTTGGAGGAATATATTGAAACATAGAGACCATTTTGTTTCTTTGTGCAAATTTAAAATTGGGAATGGAGATAGAGCTCGCTTTTGGGAAGATTGGTGGATTGGCACTGCTCCACTATGCAAGAATTTTCCTAGGCTGTATGATCTTTGCTTTGATAAAAAGAAATTGTTAAAGAAGTTTTTAACAATGGTCTAGACAATGTACAATTTAGAAGAACTCTATTAGGAGATGCTAGAGAGCTATGGGGGCATATTAGAGAAGTATGTAGATCGGTGACTTTGAATGAAGATAAAGACGAAATAAAATGGTCTTTGAATAAAGGAGTTTATACTGTAAAATCCTTATACAGGCACCTGATTGAAAATGGTGTCAAGTATCCACACCTGTATATGTGGAAGATTAAAATGCCACCCAGAATCAAGGTGTTCATGTGGTTGGCTCTTAGGAAAAGTATTCTTACAAAAGATAATCTAGTTCGTAGGGGGTGGAAAGGAGATGATAAATGTCCTTTTTGTGGACGTAAAGAAAATATAGATCATCTTTTTTTGTCTTGTTCAGTTGCTAGATTGTTGTGGAACATCTTAAAATGTGCTTTCAATCTGAGAGACATTCCAGAAACTCTGGATGCTGTTATGAAAACCCGGGTAAATACATTTGGAAAAGATGAAAAAAGTTTGGTCATGATAGGTGTTTCAGCGATTTGCTGGTCTATTTGGAACCTAAGAAACAATGTTATTTTTGACAACAACAGGGTAAATGACCCCTGAGTTCCTGTTACTCTGTTTCTCAAGAATTTAAATGATTGGAATATTTTGCAGACAAATCCCGCAAGAAGTAAGTTGATGGAGGCTAGAGTGAAGCAAGTAAGTAAGGTGGCGGAAGAAGTATTCAAAGCAGCTCATGGGTGGCGCCTGAAGACTGGGAGGATCCAGGGGTGACTACAGGAAGATCCCGCTGCTGCAACGAAAAAACTTCTGCCATTACAGTCTTGCTTGCTTGCTTTATTTTGCTTTTCAGATAGTATGTGGTCTTGTAAGAATCTATGTTAAGACTGTAATCCTGATGTATGCCTCTGTTCTCAATAACAGAGCTGTAAGCATTCTGGGGGCTGGATTTTCTGAATTCAGGCCTCGGACTACTCCCGTAGGTTCTTCTTGCCTTGAGGGTTTCGGGAGGGGAAGGGATGGCTTCTCCCCCTCCCTCAGTTTGGCAAGAATGCATTTTGTAGGGGAGTGGAGTATTATGCTATGTCCTTTTAGTTTCTCTTTCTGCTCTGTAGCAAGACATGGTGATTTCTTTTAATGGAAATCGGAGAGAATGTTCTCTTTTGTCAAAAAAAGGCATAGTGTTTGTGGCGTGATTAGTCGTACATCCTTGAGGTGTTGAGTGCAAGCTTGGGCTTAGTGGTACTGTTAGTTGCCCAATTAGTAATTTTTTTGGTGGTGAAATGTCAGAATTCTACTGCCTTCCCTTTTGTGATGGGAAGTTTGATGTCATTAGGCAAGTCTCAAGATAAAACTAGCTAGTTTTGGTGTGACCAGTCCATTCTTTTGAACTACATGTCAGTCTATTGAGTGCAAAATTTATGGATCATGGCAAGTTTAATTCAAGTACCATGACAACTTTATTTTCTCATATCATGGAAAAATTAATTAAGGTACCTAAATTTTGTAGGAAAAAAAAATCCCGCATTTGCCTTGTGCCACACTGCAAAACATTCTTCTGAATATGCTATTGTACATGTGTATTTTGCTCACATGGAAAATGTATAAGAAAAAGGTCTACAATCAAGGCAATTTAACCTTAATGTGTTGACATGGAACATGGCAATTTTTCATTACTTACATGAAAAATGTATTCTACGAAACATGACAAATTATTTTTCTAAATAACATGGAAAATTTAATATGCATTTGCCATGGCAATTTCTGCTAGTGACATCAACAGTGGAACAACTATGTTTTTGCCGTGCGAGATGAACAAAATTATTTTACATACATGGTAATTTCTTATTAAAAGCATGACAAGTATAATAAAAATAGTATGGCAAATTATAATATGCATCTGCCATGGATTTTTTAAAATATGTTTTGTGTAATTTTACATACACGACAAATTTCTCATACTAAACATGACAATTCTAATTAAAATACAATGAATTTCTTTAATATGAATTTTCCATGGCAATTTTGTTCATAATTTGTGTTTGTACAACTTATTCTATTTTTTCATGGTAATTTCCATACAATACCAACTTTAATTGAAACATAATGGAAAATTTTAATATGCATATGCCATGTCAACTTTGCACAAAATTTGTGTTATTTATGTATACACGACAATTTTATCATATAAAACATGGGAACTTAAATAAAATACAATGGCAAATTTAATATGAATCTTCCATGGCAATTTTTGTTCTTTTTTTGTATTGTTTATTCTATTTTCCATGACAATTTTCGAACATAATTTTATTGCCACGGCAATTCTGGAAAATTGCAATGTTAGCATTATCAGAGACGTTGTTAGAATATTTTCCATGTTTTTTTAGAAATTAAAATGTTGTAAAACTTGCCATTGTAGAAAATAACATCATAATAAATTGTATAATAATTTGGGCAACACGATTGGAAATTGTTTTCAGAAATTTTCATTTGTTATAAAAAAATCATGGATTTTTTGAGTAAATGGTTGTATAAAGTCACGTAGACAAAACTCAATTTCCCATTATTATCTTTATTCCTTGACATTTTGATGGCTCTCTAGACGGCAAATTTCCCTTTGTATGTCATGTCAATTTTGTTAGCTTTTTTCAGCTATTCGAAATTAGCTTCAAACACCAGTTTTCAAGTCTTGATGATCGAGGCGCCAAGGAAAATTGGGATTTTTTTTGTCTCAATTGGAGGCTTGAACAGGGGGGGTTACAGAAGGCTCATTCCATCCCTCTCTAGATCAAACATATTCGTTCGGTAGGCCGATCATTCCTGGAAAATGAATCGTTACTTCTGAAAAGGCTAGAAACCTGATGCTCTCCAGAAATTGGAGTCCAAAACAAATGTGTCAATGATCAACCAGTGGCTGACCCAATTGGCTCGCACCAAAAGATTGTTCTTCTCCTGTTCTGTTTTTGTTGCTCAAGAGAACTGACTCGACTGAAACCAGGAAACTACTATCCTCACATTTATCACTCACTCAAATAGTACTAAATTGCATTTTCCTTTTTTAGAGATAACTAAATTGCATTTCCTTATAATCAACTATCAACCCGCAAAAAAAACTATCATTCTCCCTAAAAAGAAAAGAAAAATGCAAACTATTCCGCATCTGTTCTTGGGCTTATTCATGGGCCTCGCGAGGGCTGGATTTTACAAGAAATAACGATTCTACCTCTGGCCCATTCCGCTACCGGCGTACGCGGCTTCCAGTCCCAAGGTACTCTCACGCTGGCCGCCGCCGCCGCCGGCTATCCCTCCTTCCGGAGCAACCCCCTTCTCGCACCGCCGACGCCTCCTCCCCGCCCCAGGTGCCACCCCCGTCCAGACTCCCGACACTTGTGCTGTAGGCCCTGCCCACACCTTTTGGAACATAATAGATTTGCAGAGGAGTACTTACACATCCCGTTCTAGATAAATTCCGAATTCGGTGATGCGTGTCCTGGAACACATATGAAATATCAGCATTAATTCATGGAATAGGGTCAGTGCACATAAGTCAAAATTTCTATGCTAGGTGACGTTGGAGCTTGTGATTTGTCAGCATATTTTTTGGGGGCAGTGGAAATTTATTATAATGGCTTTTGGGGTTCACTTAGATGTTGTTCTGAGAATCTAGTTCCATTCCCACTTCAGCTCATCATAATTTTGTGTTGATTTGAGTGGTATCTACAAGCTGCCTTTGATGGTTGATACCATTTTTTTGATAGTCACTTCATAGTTCATAGATTTACTCCGGGAGTATGTCATGTTTATATTACTGGTGGAGCTTTGTATTTTTAGGCCAGTGTATTTGCAACACTGGCTCATTGTATTTGTGTCTATTCTGGTTTCCTTTAACAGATAGTACTACCGAAATCTTGACACCAAGTTTAATTTCAAGGATAGTCAACTCGTCCCCTGCCGTGTGATGACATTTGGATTATCTACGCGTTGGGTATGCCACAACTCCTATGCTGCCCAAACTTTGAAACGAGTATATATGCAACACACATACTTTTAGAGAGTAATTTCCGTCACTTCAAAATCAAAGTAAGGAAGTGTTGATGTCGTCATGCATGATAAGCCTGAAACATAGTAATACAATACCACATAGTACAATAGAGTAGAGTGAGGTGAACAAAAAGATGCAAATCCGTATCTTCAAATAAAAATCTGAAGTGAATCTGTTGCAAATAATCTAGTTGTTTGCATGAGACAGCTAGCTAGCTGATACTATTTCTGAGTCTTGGCCCTTAATTTCGCCATGGAGTTGCCGTGCCTGCTTAATGAGGAAATCGAGGGTCTCAGCAGTGGCAGGCATTGTCTGCCTCATCCTGCTGGAAAATACCATGATCCTGTCGAGATCCAGCATGGTCTCTGAAATGCTGGACAGCGAACCCATGAGGCTCTCCAGAACAGATTTTTTCCCGGAGGCGCTGAGGCTCTTGAGTTTCTTCATTGCTACTATCACCATCCTCGTGGTAAGCTTCATCGCTGCCAAGCTGTCGGCGGTAAGGAGATCCCTGTTTAAGTGTACCACCTTTGTAGCAAGGATCTTGCGAGGCATCGCGGCTGCAGAATTTTGGGACCCCGACGTGACTGAGCTACATGACCCCTCACGTCGCCTCCCCCCGGGCGACGCCAGGGGCCCCAACCCTAGCGCCGCCAGCACCTCTCCCTCCACCCCTTCCTGCCGCCGCTGCCGCCGGCGTGGGCCGCGGTGGCGGCGGGCCCGGTGCCAATGGTTCTGGGCGGGGGGAGGCGGCGGGGGCGGCCCTTCTCATGCGATCCAACGGCCGCGGCTAGGATGGAGATTCCGGGCTGTGCGGCGGGGACCCGAGCACCATCGCCGACGGAGCGGCGGCCCTGCATGGACGGCGGCGGTGGCAGCGCCCCATCCGGCAAGGTGGGCTGTCCTGCTCGTGATGGTGACGACGGCTACTGCGGATCCAACGTCCCGTTTGGATCCGTCGCGGGGAGGCTTTTCGCCGACCGTCGGCGCATGGAGGGACCAGTGAGGAGATGCCGGATCTCCGCCGGAGTACCGACGGCAACATACGTCTTCGTGGCGAGGTTCTGCTCGGTTCCAGCCAGCCACGAGATCGGGAAGACGTGGCTTCGGGTGAAAATCGCGCCAGACTGCGGTCTTGGCGGACGATGGCAGCGTCTCAGACGTCGTTACCTTCTGGAGGCATCGTCGTTGCAGGTCTCATCAACCTGATCGGGAAGTTCCGGGGGAAACCCTAGATCTGGGTCTACCGGATCGGACGATGACGGTGCTATCGGTACCGTTCTCCCTCCTGGGGGCATCGTTTTGGAGCGAGTGCTGGTTGGAGGGGACAAGAGGAGGAGCGGTGTTTCATCTGCTCCATTGATGACGGCGGATCTCGGCGGCGTGGCGCAGTGGAGACTCGGCGCCTGATGAGCGGAGATGGACTCGCGCAGGAGGGTGACGCTGCCTGGCGTCATGGTGGCGTCGGCAGCAGTTGGACCGGCCAAGGTTGATGCAGCAGTACAACTCTGAAGATGGGTTCGTGGCAGGTGGCTGCGGCGGCCTCATACCCGGCAGGGGTCCTGGTTGAGAAGCACGCCGGACTGGTGGGTGCCCATACCAGGCAGGCGTCCTGGGTGGGACCTCAAGTCTTTAGATGGTTAGGTTTGGCTGCGTGGTCTGTTTGGTATGAGGCCCAGACTTTCAGCGCCCCTACATCAACTAGATAGGGATAGCGACAGTTGTTGCTTAGTTTGGTGGCTTTAGACTTATTGTTGTATGACTCTGTACGGTCTTGTGTCAATAATTAATAAAGTGACCGTACGCATCGTCCAGATGCAGAGGCCGGGGGTCGTCCTGCTTTTCTAAAAAAAAAAGCAAGGATCATCCTGACACATTCTTCTCGATCTCTAGCTTTATCTCCCCCTTCTTATTCCTCCCTGCCTTGACGCCTAAAGTAAGGCAATGCAGCTCCGACCCGGTGTCTATGGCCTCCTTCTTCGGTGCGCATCGTTGCCAGAACTGAAGCTATGGCGGTCTTGTCGTTCCAAGTGGCGTGGTCCCCGACGATATTGCAACCGAGAAGGTGCTGATTTGGACCTGATTATGTTGTATGTTCTTTCTTTGGGGTTCTCTTTGTAGAAGTTAAGGATTTGATTGTATTTTTTGTTTTCTTTTGGGGTCCTGGTGTAAAGTGTGCGTTGATGCCTATCAAATGGAAAAATCAGGGTCCTTTGGGACTTCATTAAAAAAAAGCATACTCGCGTTACATATGTTACAGGAGATCATTCAAGTATTTTTCTTTGGAGAAAGGAGACAATTCAAGTTTACATGGGCACATCAGTGGATGCAGAAATGAGACGTGACTGAATCTACTAGCATGTATTGCCGGTGATAATATCTACATCTCAAAGCTATCTATGTTGAATAACATCCCACCATAAAGCCGCGTTGTGCTTGCCTGAAAAATACAAAGAGCCACGAACGGTAAAATAGAGTCGCAATTTGGCAATTATTCGCCAGATTCATTGTTCGTTCGTGGTCTATGTTTGTATCTATGTTCCCGCATCAGAATTCCAATGCATCCCATTCCTCACTAGATCGTGCTATCTGACTGTTCGATGCCACTTACCCCGCTCTCCATTGTTGCTCTCCTCCAAACTTTAAAATTCTCCCCCTACCAACTGAATATGATCCTATTACACCAGGAATAAGCTGGTTATTTATAGGAGGTCAGCGAGAGATCAATGTTTCGTGTGACCCGGACATAATTATTACTTCGACACACATCACATGCCAGTAGTTGTGATCTTTTAATTTTACCGTGAGTATATCGTAGATGTCGACATTGATGACACACATAACATATGTTTGTACGAGCAACCCTGAGCGGAATGCTGCTAGCAAACCATGACAAAGAAGCTAGTATGAACTCAAGCGTAACCCCCCTTGCGTCGCTCCCGCGAGCGACCGAGGCGGCGGTCCGTAGCCGCCGCTCCTAGTCCACCATATCCAGCTCCCTCCCTCGCCGCCGCCGGCGTGCTCCGCCGATTTGGTCGGTGTCGGTGGCGGTGGGGATCCCCTTCTCGCACGATGCCGGGCGGTACGGGACGACGGCTTCAGCGACGACGTCTTGCGGATCCATGGCATGGCGGCACGACGGATCCCGGCGGAGGCGCTTGGCGGCGTGGGTGGATCGGTTGGGTGTGGCGTGCCGGTCGGCTAGACGAGACTAGAAGATGGGGGTGTGGCTGGGCGTGGCCGGTGGCGATGGCGGCAGTTGCGTCCAGCCCGGATCCGGCCATGGTGGTGGCGGCGTCCCCTCCGCCGGGGATGACGGGCCAGTTCGTGGTTCCTTGCAGCGGCGCCGGTGGCGGCGAGTCTTGGGATCCCTTGTCCGGGCTTGTCGCGGGACGCACGTGGCGGCCGGAGCTTCCTCCAGCTTCGACGGCGCTTGATGCGGGATTGTGGCGGCGGTTGCCATTGTATGGGCGACGCTAACGGCTGGTGCGACGGTGAGTGCTCCCTGTAGCGCCTGGAATCGGGGCGGCGGCCCCTCTTCATCAACGGCGGCGGACTCTGAGGTCGTGTGGGTGACTCGGAGTGCGGATCTCGAGATGGTGACGGCCTTCTGAGGCTGGTGATGGTATGGGACGCCCCTTCCATCAACAGACCGGGTTTGATGCGGCTCGGCAGGTGACACATGAATCTCTCTCGGAGTTGTAGGGCGGTGCTTGTCATCGGCAGGTGAAGCCACCGGTGGATGTGCTATCGGCGGATGCTATGCACGACGTCTCATACGGAGACGTCAAGTAATGCCTGCTACCGGCAGGTGATGCATGCCGGCTCTGGCAGAGGTGTCAAGTTTAGCCTGTTGTTGTTGGATCAAATGTTGTGCGACAGTAGCGGGAGACATGCGGTATGGGACGTCTTTGTCTTCTGTTGTCTCCTCCAGAGATATCCAGTTATCGAGGTGTCGGTAGATGGATAAAGGCGGATGGTACAGACAGCTTCAGCGACGAGCTTATGCACTCCGGTGGAAACAAAAGATCTCTGATCGGCCTATGTCTTCGCGTGCCTGTGTCGTGTCCTTGCTAAAGGTGGTGGATTGAAGCTTTGCTTTGGGGATGAGAATCCGAAGTTCAACTTTGTGGTGGACTTGCCGTCATCAGCGCATGTGCGGCGATTCCTTCTTGAAGGAGTAGCCTAGGGGTTGTGTATTTTTCGTTTATGTTGTGTCTTGTATCATAGGGTTAGTGGTTATCTGGGGGAGTTACTGTCGCGTGGTATATGGCCTCAGGGTTTGTTTTTCGCTTTTTTCGGGTAGATGGTGTTCGGCTGCTGTATTTTGCTCTATTAATAATATATGGCTGCATGCATCGTCCTGATGCATAGGCCGGGGGTTATCCTCCTTTTCAAAAAAGAAATACAAAGATGGATTACGGTTTACTCACCAAGAGTGCATTTTGATCTGATGTAGTTACCTTTTTACGATATACTGTATTGTGGAGTTACCTTGATCTCTTAAGACTTGCCTACATCAAGTGATATTTGGTAAACTTAAACATGTGAGGTGGGCTACCATGACATTTCTACAGCCCCTTGAGATCGTAATTAATGTAAGTAAAGAACTTACAAATTAGCTACTATAGAAACTTATTTGTAGTATGTTTTATTACAATCCATACTTTTTGTGTTAAGAAGCATTATATCGACGAACATTCCGGCCATGTTGTGCAATCAAGGACACTCGATGACTGAATGTGCAACCAAAAACATCCGCCGTTCATGTGTTTATAGGGATTTTGCGAGGCTATTTCGGGTATCAGATGTGTCAAAATACAAGCGAAATACGAGTGGTTCCTCTGCATGCAACACAATTTTTGTCACGGAGAGAGAGAGAGAGAGAGTGGTGGAAAGGACACTTGCATGCATGGTAGAATATCTTCTCTCTCTCCCAGGGTAAAGACTATGTATTTTGTTTTTTTATTTTAGGATGTCATATATATTATGAAATAAGAACTTGGTTTTTATTTTTTTAAGATATTTGAATTCCTAGCAAGAAGATCTTCGGAACAGGGTAAATCATTAATAAGTTTAAACTAGTTTTAATGTTTATTGTTGCAATCATATTTCAATTTTAATCATATTTTATAGTGAAGCTCCTTATTACATTGAAACTAATAAAACATATTTCACTCATGTCAAGAAAATGTTTCCACGTATTTCAAAAAACATATTTCACTCATTTCAAAACTCTGGTTTCGGCCCATTCAAAAAACGTATTTCACTTTTTAAAATCTGTTTCACTCATTTCGAAATGCATATTGCCCTCATTTCAACTAATTTCACTCAATTTTAAAAATGATTTCACTCATTTAAAAAATCACTCAATTTTAAACTAATTTCACTCATTTCAAAAAATAATTTCATCGTAAAAACAGATTTCACTCATTTCCACTCAATCTAAAAATAGTTTAATCATTTCAGAATTCAACTCGTACACAAATAACAGATTCCACCCATTTCAAAACACCAATTATTTATTTCAGATAAGCAATTTTACTAATTTGAAAATACTGATTTCATTTAATTCAAAACTATATTTCACTTATTTCAAAAAAATCCATCATTCAAGAAAAATCATATATATGAAAAATATCAATTTCATATATTTCAAGTAATCCATTTCACACATTGAACTAAAACTGAAAATTTTGGATTAGTGTGAAATATATATAAGATTGGTTTTGTTCTAAAAATCTCATCTCTTTGAATCCAAAAGTGAAAACAAATTCTCGAACAGATTGTTTTTCAACGGTATGAACCATATAAATTATCAAAATGGAGTTTCGGAGAGACATAGAAGAGAGATGCATGCATGTGTCCTATCCTGTACACGAGTATAGAGAGAGAGAGAGGGCAGTGGGGTTAGCTGGCCCCAGAGCTTACACATAGAATCGCACCTAGAGATGGGCGCATGCACACATCCTTTACGTGATCATGGTAGGACCAACCCAGTGATTTGACTTTCATATACACAAGAGATTAAATTTGAAATACACATATATACAACCAAAGTGTGCCTCCACAACACGGGTCTCGAAGCAGCTCTATGGTGGATGTTTTGCCACTTCCTACCGTCACCACTAGAAAATGGTTTGCGTCCAGTGCACTTCTTTTCTGCAGATGAGGAAACCGACTAGCACGCTACAATTGGTTTTCTTCAAGCAAATAAATAAATGAATAAAACTACACGACACGAACTTGTGAGTTAATTTGGTTACTTCTCATACCAACCATGTTGATACAAAAGATGTGGTTCCAGGTGGAGATGAACCATTTCTTGAAGGTTCACCAGTTGTACAAAAGCAGCTCAAACATAATAAATATGACATCAAGGTCCTTGGATCACCAAACGACCACTGTCGCCATCAAAACGAGCAGCTGTCGCCGCTTGCCGGCCTGACCTTGCTGCTAGTAGTTGGAAAGTCTTCATGCACATGCATCTAAGGACCAGCGCATCAGAGTCACGGTCGTCGCCGTTGAACCCTTCAACCAATCCAAAAAACTTGATAAAACACTCTAACCACACAACCCCGATAAGTAGTAGGAATCTACGGCAGAGCGTCATCTGGTTTGACTATCAATAGACCAACTCAACAAGGATCGGAGCCAGGAAGACCAACTTAGGTGGCGTTTGGTTCAAGAACGACGAGGGATTGGTTGGAAATACCCTCAGCCACATGGTTGGGGATATTCTTGATTTTTGTTTGGTTGTAAGGATTAGAGATTGATGGGATAGCCATCTTTTTTTGTTTGGTTGGACGGATATGAAATGGATGGGTTATCATGAAAATCTTTTCCCATTAAAATAAATGATGAGATTACCTGCACAAAATCAATGTAAATACATATTCGTGCGCACGCGCTATCTCGGGGAACCGAGCGGCCGCAGTTCGACCGCTCGATGCTAGCGGGTCGTGCGGCCCGTGCGTTCAGGTGGTTTCAGGTCGGGTGAAGACGTGAAGCCCCTGCTCGTCTCGATCCCCTTCTCCTCATCTCTACTGGCTTTCTCTTCCTCTCCATTCCTTCCTCCTTCCTTGATCCGTTGGCCGCCGCCCCGTGCAGGTTCAAGCCGCAGCCATGGCGTCCGAGCGCCCACGAGCCGTCCTGGGCCGCCTCCATCTGCCTCCGCCGCGCTGCCGTGCCTGAACCCAGACGGATTCAAGGAGCTCCGTCGCGCCGGATCCGCCCATCCAAGGAGTCCCCGCGGTCACCTCCTACCTGCCGTCACTTCCCCTTTTTCTTGGTGAGATAGCAGCTGACGGGATGCGGCAGCGAGGCAGCATCCGGCGACCGCGGAGTTGAGGGGCAACAGCCGGCGCCCTGTCTATGTGCAAATAGCGTGTTTTTATTTCGATTTTGTCTCGCTGGGTGGTCTGCTGCATCTACGGTGTACGATTTTGGTTGGTTCCTTTGTGATGCAAAATCATATGTGTTTGAGGTGGCGATTCGTTGATTCTGGTTTATTTGTCGTAAATGTTTTGCTGGCTAATCTGTATTTTGCTGTGGTGATTCCTAGTTAATTTGCATGACTGAACAATTATGTATCCCGAACATTTTTAGTTCGCATAATTATAGTTGCACACATAATAGTTCACAGTTAGATACGACCATTAAAAAGTTTCACATCATGACAATATTAAGATGATTGATGATGTCTCACGCTCGCATTGCTTATTCAAGTAAAGCTAGATGTGCGACATTGTAAGCTTGACCAACTACTGATGCAAACTAAAGAATGTCGCACACGCACGACCATGGAGTTGCACATTCTCGTCGGCACATAGTCGCACACGCGCGGCCGTGAAGATGCACACTCTTGTTGCCATAGTAGCTCACGCACGACTGCGAGGGTTGCTCACGCGCGGCGGCATAGTCGCACACGCATGATCATGGAGCTGCACATTCTCGTCAGCATAGTAGCTCAAACACGGCCACAGAGTTGCACACACTTGTTGGCATAGTTGCACACGCGCGCCCATGAGGATGCACACTTGTGTCGGCATAGTAGCTCACTCACGACTGCAGGAGTTGCATAGGCACAGTGTCATAGTCACACACGCATGGTCATGGAGCTCCACATTCTCGTCGGCGTAGGTGCCCACTCTCGTTTTTCGTAAGAGTTGCACAAACACGGTGGAGTAGTTGCTCACACGTGACTGCGGAGTCGCACACATAGGATCACGGATTTTCCCTCTCTCGTCGTCATAGTAGCTCAAGCACGGCCGCTGAGTTGCCCACTCTCTTCGACATAGTCGCACACCCGTGGCCATGGAGTTGCATACTCTAGAAGGTATAGTTGCACATGCGCGGTTGCGGAAGTGTACACTCTTGTTGGCATAGTGGCTCGCACACAATTATGAGAGTTGCACACGCGCCGGCATAGTCGCACACGCACAACCACATAGTTGCACACTTGTCAGCGTAGTAACTCAATACGGCCGTGGAGTTGCACACTCTTGTCTACATAGTCGCACAAGCGTGGCAGCGAAATCGCACACTCTCGTCCACATGGTCGCACAAGCACGGCCATGGAGTTGCACACTCTCATCGACATAGGTGTCCACTCTCATTTTTCTGTAGGAGTTGCACAAGCTCGGTGTAGTAGTTTATCACACGTGACTACGGAGTTGCATACCCTGGTCGACATAGTGCTCACACACGTACTGAGGAGTTGCACACTCTCGTTTGATAGTTTCTCACACGCAGCTACAGAGTTGCACACTCTCGTTAGCATAGTACCTCGCGCACGGTGGTGTGAGTTGCACACACGCGACAGTATAGTCCCACATGCACGGCTATGGAGTTGCACGCTTTCGTCAACATAGTTGCTTACACATAGTTACATGGGTTGCACAGTCCCGTTGGATACTAGTTCATGCACTACTATGGGAGTTGCACACGGGTGGCGACATAGTCGCGCAATCACGGTTGCAGGAGTTGCACATGCGCAATGTCATAGTCACGCATGCACAGCCACGGAGTTGCACACTCCCGCTGGAATAGTTGGCTAGGGCAATAGATGAAGTGGCACATCCACTGCTAGTCTATTGGCCAAGGAAGCGAAGAATGAAAACTCCACATCCGCGGGCAGAAGAAAAGTTGCACATCGACTACTAAGAAGTTGGCCAGGGTAGCATACGAAGTTATACATCTCAGTAGTAAGGGATAGTTTGGGATGGAGGCGTCACCAATGAAAAATTGCACATCAACTGTCAGATAGTTGCACATCGACTGCTAGATAGTTGCACCAAATGGTGAGTGAATTGCACAAAAAAGTCCATCGAAACATACCCATGTCGGTTCTAGTTTCAAAAAGCATGTCGTGAGCATTCCAATGATGAAACCAGATCTTAGTTTTGATGTTCAGTTCAAAAGTTATGACATTTTCTAGAAAAACAAAATCCGCATTAATGTATCCACACTTGTTTGCATCACTGAAAACTGCAAGTCCACGAGTAGGGGGAATTTGCACCTCGAGCGTGAGATAGTTGCACATCGATTGCTAAGCAGTTGCACGGAACAAGAAATAAATTGCACAATTTTTTTCGTAAAACATACCCATGCGGGATCTAATTTTGAAGACCACGTCGCGATGGTTCCAACGGTAAAATCGGATCTCAATTCCGACTCACGGTTTGAAAGTTATGGTTTTTTAAAAATTCTACACGCCGAAACAAATGCATTCACACCTGTTCACGTTCAGTAATTCTTTTTTTCTGTCTGCACATGTATTTTTTCTAATATGGATTAAACGTTTGCTTATATAGATCCGAACGGACAAAACATTTCCTATTATAGATTGGGGACCAGATTTTTTTTCATTTTTGGCCGGTCGCTCCGAAACGCTGCGGAGCAGCCGGCCACTCTGTAGACATGTAATATTTGCCCAAACTAATTAATTACAACATTGGTACATGTGAAATTCATACACCACGCATGTACAATTATGTGTATAGATCACACTGAGGTCCCTCGAAATCACTTGCCTTCCGATGAGCACACAACAGAGGGGGACAACATCTTGTAGATCTTGCATCGACAAAAAACACCCCCGCACACCGACACAGGTCAGCACAAAGATGCATCTATCAACAGGTGCACGCATCCATCAGGCATGATCAACACGCCTGCTCATTTTTCCTTCTCTGTGTCGCCATAAAGCGCCTGTAGCAGTGAGAGATGAAGTCAGTGGGAACAAAGATAGTAACAGAGAGGGGATAGGGACTGCCGCTCATGCCCTCACGCCGCCGGCCATGAGCGCGACCTGGCGTGCCCCACCGCCGTCCCATGGCTGGATCTGCCGCTCAACTCGCCTTAGCCGGCCCCGCCGCCGCGCCGTGGCTTGCTCCTGGAGGCATCCACCGCCGCTCAAGTCCAGCCACCACTCTCGCGCTTGATGAGTCGGTGTCTGTGTTGATGCCCTTGCTCTACTGCACGGCCACCATGAGCCCCCGATCCAAAATCGCCGCTACAGCAGTTGGAGAGGAACCGTGATTTGGAGGATTGGGGATATTTCTTATTCGCAGGGGAGTTTGAGAGGAGAAAAAATGTTTCGCGCGTGTAATAGAGGGCAGCACGCGCGGGTGGCTGGGCTCATCCGCCAGATTTTTGCGGCTTGCGGAAACCAACTTCTGAAGGAATATTTCGAGGTATCTGGTTATCCTCATCCCCTCCCGCTCTCAAACAAAGTAACAAACGAGTGGCATCCATAGGAAAATTGGCTATCCCCAGCCCATCGAAGGATAGCCAGTGAACCAAGTGCCGCCTCTCTCAGCACTAAAACCCTAATATACTAGCTAGAGCCGAGAGAACACGATATTCCCCTCACCGTCATCAGTTGCCGGAGCAGTAAGCAGAGGGGAGGCAAATCTTCCAGCTCCCAGGCGGATATCAACTGGGGGAAGAAGGTCCTAACCACCCTGTGAAAGAGGAAAGCAGAAATTTAATTTACCAACTGCAAATTATTCTAAAATTATTAAAGCTCTATTTTATCAATAATTTAAATAAAATACATACTCATCATAAGAAAAAGAAGCGTCAACGGTCGTAAGTCGTAATAGTGGTTGAAGAGTTTTTCCAAGAGCATGCCAATTGCGTGTCATGGCTTTATAGAAGGCAAATGATAAAGTACAAGAAATTTGGCAAGCTCTCACCGCAGACTGGTGAGAAGAAAATACCACACCGACTTGGACGAACGCAATACAACTTCAACACAAATGGGCCTTCCCTAAACTGACCCAGAAAGTCACGTCTCAACCAACGCCGACCACCTACAAAGATCAACAACTCCAAAGAAATCTCCTTGCTGATGACGAACCACCCATGATTGCCTAAAAAAGGTGGCAGGTAGATGGCGGGACTCGGGTAGCCCCAATAAAGCTATCATTTTGGACTCGGTCGTGATGGCGTACATAGTGCCCTTGAATCACAATCTAGGGCAGCTACGAGCAGCAATAGAACACAACATAGAATGTCCAAGACGTGTCTCGATAAACGATGGTCCCAACAAAAAAATGAGACACCGAAACGTCACCATCGCCGATCCGGATCCGAACCTAGGCTTTCGTTTGAAGACATCAAGCCAAGTGAGAGGGAGCGAGGCATCGGCCAAAGACATCAAACATGGCTGACCGATTTGGCTCGCTCCGCGAGATTGCCCTTTTTCTAACTTCCAACCAACAAAAAATGATTTCCCTTTTTTGGAGCAAAAAAGTGTTGGTCAGCCTGGGGGAAAAGGTGTTATTATGTGTTGCTCAAGAGATCTGAGTCGATCCAAATTTCATTTTTTATCTGGTTTTGTAAGCATTTTTTTGTCTGATCAAACTACTATCTTAGAAGAGAAAAATTCCCGTAAAGTAAAAACTAGCTCGCGTCTGTTTTGGGGCTCATTCATGGGCCTTGCGAGGAATGAATTTTATTCAGGGCCCAAAAACTAAAGACGGCCTCTAAAATTTCTGTCTCTGGTCGGCACACGACGTTCCCAGTCTAGGTCGCCGCCTCCACTCCGACGACCGCCGCCGGCTCCCCTCCCGGCGAAGCCGCTCCCATCTCGCGCCGCCGACGCCTCGTCCCCACCCCAGGTGCCGCCCCCTCCCCGACGCTTACGCTGCAGACCCTCCCCGCACTTCATTGGAGCATAGATAGATTTGCACAGTACTTGCATACCCTGTTCTGGATGAATTTAGAATACCATCATGTGTTTATTGAAACATATATGAAATAGAGGCATGGGTGGAATAGAATCAGTGCATACAAATTAACTTTCTTACACGAGATGAAGCGGAACTGCTCTGCACACGATGAATGATATACACGATCATTGCACGATGCCCCATCCTGCGGTGGGCGGCCGTTTCGTGCCATGCATGGACGGCTTGGTACGCTTGTCGTCCAAAAATCGTCCGCAGAGTGTCGTCTCCGTAGCAGTGCTCGAGATGAAGTTAGAATGGTTTTGGAGTTCACTCGGATACTGATATGAAAACTTTGTTCAATCCCCACTTCGCCTGTGTTAATTTAAATGGCACTTATAAGCTGCATTTGATGCCATTCCGTTGCCTTTGCAATTAGTACTGCCAAAAATTTGTTCAATCCCCACTTCACCTGTGTTTGTTCTCAAAGATAATTAACTTAACTCAGCCCCTGCCTTCTGATTACCATTTGGATTATCCACATCTTGGGTATGTCGCAACTCCTGCACTACCCAAACATTGGGATAAGTATATATCCAACACGCATACATTTGGACAGTAATTTCCATCACCTGAAAATCAAAGTAAGGAAATGTTGATGGCGTCAATGCGTGAAACATGGTAGTAGAATACGTCACAGTACAGTACAGATGCAAATCCCTATCTGAAGATAAAAGTCTGAAGCAAATCTGTTGCCAATAATCTATCTTCTTTGCAAAAGAGAGCTAGCGAGCTGCCCCTATTTCTGAGCCTTGGCCCTTAATTTCTCTGTGGAGTTGCAGTGCTTGTTTCATGAGGGAATCGAGGGTCTCAGCAGTGTCATGCATCGTCTTGCTCATCCTGTTGGCAAATAACATGCAGCCCTCGAGATCCAGCATGGTCTCCGAAACGCTCGACAGCGAGCCCATGAGGCTCTCCAGAACAGATAGCTTGCCAGCGGCGCCATGGCTCTTGAGTTTCTTCATTGCTGCTATCACCATCCTAGTGGTAAGTTTCATTGCTGTGAGGCTTTCCGCGGTCAGGAGATCCCTGTTTAACTGTACCATCTTCGTAGCAAGGCTGATCGCGACGCATTCTCCGGGATCTCTAGCTCGATCTCCTCCTTCTCCCGGCGAAATTGAGTCGAGATCAAGGTCTAGTTTGTCACATGCTGTCACACAGAGGGATAGCAGAGCAACATGCCGCTTGTGCTGTTTCTTCTGCCTAGGACGGGAAGAAGTACTGTTGTTGTTCTTCTTGTCGTTGTCCTCAATGACTTGGCTTTCGACATCACCACCTGATCTCGTAGATTCGGGAATTCCTTCTTCCCCTGTTGACTCACAACCAAGTAGTATTTCTTCGAGCACCTGCAGCAGTGGTGACAATAGTGTATATATTACCATATAAATATTGAGAGCATTTGCAATTACTTCAAAGTTACAAATCAAACACAAGGTTGGGAAAGGGAAATGAATGAATGAGTGGATGAGCGAATTGTTAGAGAATTCGCTTGGCTGTAAATATGTCGAGGAATGAAAAGAAAGAAAGAAATAACAGAGATGGATGAAGAAAATATTAGGTACATACCTTTGGCATCACCCCAATCATGGCATTCTTGAGTGTACCAACAGATTCACCATTCTCAGCATAATGGATACATAGATGCTCCAGAATTTCTGCTGCACTTTTTCTACATGTGTCATCGTCCCCTACTAGTATTTTAGTGAGACCACCGACAAACCCATCATTCTCCTCCTTGGGGATGAGGGGGGCAATGCTTTTTCTGCCAAGAAACAACACCACCAGTGCTTTAACCGTAGTCTCTCTGATGGAGTCACTGCTATCAACATTAACGAAGATTCCTACGAGCATCTTAGTGAGATTAACTCTGTCTGCAGTTTCATCCATGCACAGTTGCGTGAGGATCTGCATGGCCTTCATCTGCAGTTCTCTGCCTTTACATTCTTCACAGGTAACAATTCTTTCCATGGTGGCGATTGCTTCCTTATCCTCTGACATGTGTTGAAGCAGGTCTGTCGCAGTTTCTCTCTTGGCAGTCACAATTAGCCGAAGCATCACCGCCAATGATATCTCTACTACCTTAGTGGACCATTCACTGTGACCAGCTGTGTGGTGCACTAGGTCGTAGCTAACAGGCGCCATGATCTTTGAGACAGGATATTTGGCTTTGCCTATGATTGCACAGTTGTCCTCGCTGGCTGCGAGGCTCCATAAAAGGGTATCACCAACGCAGACCCTCAAACTGCATGCATCCATCTGGACCGCACGGTCAGGACTCTAGACCCCGTAAGCCATTCAACGGTGCCCCCCACCGGTGAGCGGACTAGTCTGGAGCCTCGTATTCCCGTAAACCAGAACTAAACCAGGGGAGTTTGCGGGAGTCCGGACACCAGCCACGTAAGACTCTGACACCCCAAGCCCACCATGCTTTTGTAGCCGACTGCACTATTTCAGCGGCAAAAATCCCCCTTTCTCAACCCTCTCCTCTTCCATCCTACCACTTTCCACGCCAATTCTCGCCCTTTTCGGCGCCGCCCCTGCAGGACCCGTACAAAAAGTTGATGGAAACGGCTGTGGTGGAGGATCCGGCGATCACGCTCGCCCCCGGAATACCGAATTGGAGACAAAGCAAAATCGTCGCCTCAAAGCAAAGGCAAAGGCGGCGCCGCTCAAGAAGCATAAGGTCGGCGGAGGCAGAGGCAGAGGTGGTAGTCATGGTGGTGGACGTGTAGGGGGCTGGCGTGGTGTTAGCGGTGAATGTGGTGCAGGGCGGAGCCTCGTAGGCGGGGTGCTGTTGTTGTCGCCGTCCATGCAGATGTCATCCTAGCCAGAGCGGTACAAGGCTCCGTACTTCTACGCTGCCAAGCAACTCGGTAGGCAGTCCTCGGCATCAATTATCAGGCATGTGCCTTACTGCTGGACGTCAATGCAGCGCCGGAGATTTTGTCAGAGTCTGCGTTGCCGCAACATTGTTGTGTTGATTGGTCGAGTATGTAACTTGTTTGGCCGGATATGCAACTTGTTGGCCAGATTTGAATTGTTATGTTGGTCATTTGATAATTTTTTATTTTGTAGCCTTCCCGTGCATGCAATGTGTTCTTGATGTTGGAGAAGAAGAACTTCACCGTCATGCATTGTTGGTTGAAGTTGAATGGAAAACCCAAGTGGAATCTACTCATTGCCAACTCCGCCAAGACCGCTGGCGTGGGCATCGAGAAAGAAATTGGTGCTCCAACTGACCCAACAAAAGAGCCGCCCAAGAATGTTGAAAGAGGGTTCCAAGAAAAGAAGTGGGAGGAGGAGAGGGCGAAGTGAGAAGGGGTGGTGACCAAGATGATGCGGAGGTTTGAGGACATCTTGACGAAGAAAGATGAGCCATATGTCAAGTGCTTCGACGTCAAGGAGGCATGTAAGGTCGAGAGATTTAACATGTTGATTGCGGCGACCGAGAAGATCAAACTCGAAAAGAAGAAGGTTGAGATCGCAGCCACTTCAAAGGGTGCAATTGTGTTGACCTTATGATGGAGGATTTAGATGATGATGCAAGGATGATCGTGTAAGGCATCCGTCTTAAGATGTTGAAGCGCACGAAGGATCAGGTGGAGAGGATGGAGAAGGAGGCGGTAGAGTAAGCATGGAGGCTCGGTTTGCCAGTCCGGCGGGGCAAAAACAAATTTTTGCACGGATTGTCGAACTACGATATTCTTTTGTGTTCGGGCATGTAAAAACTATGAATAGTTGCCTCCTTTTTGTTGTGATCGGGCGCTATATGATCGAGCGTGCGCTATGTGATCGGGCGCACGCTATGTGATCAGGCGCATTTGAATTTGAAACTGATTGTACCTGGGCGGACATTTAGGGGACAACTTTGGATGGTCAGCTCCTGCATCATTGTCCCTGGACTGGTTCCCACTGGTCCACAGACAGAAGTGGTGTCCAGTTTGGAGGTCAGCGTTGGAGATGCCCTAACTACCTTATCTCTTTTGTCCAACCTCTCAAGTCGCCAGTTTAGAAGAACTTCCTATTGAAACAAAAAAAATCAATTAAAATAATTTTTAAAAAGGCGGACTTGTCGGATGTATCGAAATTTTAGCATCCTGTAAATTAGGATGTGAGGCGATCAATGGATGTTAATAAATAATAACTCTGCGTTTTCATGTTAAGCTAGTTGCCAGCTGCTTATTGAAGCACACTGTCATCGGGATCATGTGTAGTACTTTATGTACTTCAATTACATTGTGTCTCTGCGAAAACTTGGTCATTGCATAAGCCACATAGACCATTCATGATTAATTGGGCACAATGGCATACGAGACTCCACCGGAGCCGGATTAGTTAGCTTGTGATTCCTCTTTAGGGGTTTGTTTTGCTGTGCCCAGCAAATACTTATTGTACTCTTAGACTTGGTTGCTCGTGTGGCGCCGTGCTTTTTCTTTCTTTTGGCTGGAACCTTGAGGTGGCTTTTGTTGTCGGATGTTGTTGGGGCGGTTGCTTTATAATCTAAAGCAGGGAAACCCTTTTTCGTCAATGGCATACGAGACCAGGAAATAATTGGATTCACTCGTATGTCACTTGAGTGATGAAAAATATGGTCGGATGTCTTGTATGTTGATCACATCGACTTGACAACATGAAGTCATGGTGTGCTCGCTCAAAAAGTAAAAAGAACCGCAATCATTCTTTCATGCTAGCTCGACCATTCGTCTGTTGCAAATTCGTCCTCAGGATAGATCACATAAAAATGCACGAACACACGCCCACAAAAACTTTTGGCCAAAGCATGAGTCGTGCTTTGTTCTTCTCTTTATTGTTATAACGCACAGACGTATATATAGAACTAGCCCTAGCTAGCTGGCCGACTCAAACTAGACATGGCTAACCCAAACCGTATCAAACTTAAACTAGCACACAAACTTGCCATGCATGCAACACTTGGACTCACGTATACGCAGACTCAACTCACGTACGGCAACCTTGCCGAACTAACACAAAAGCTAATACCTAATTAGACTTAAACTTAATTAGGCAAGTTGGATTATTTCCAACATCGTCTGCATGCTATGTTATTAGGCGTGTCCCCAACTCAAATTTCTAATACATCCCATTCGATGTTAGACCATGCTATGTGACCGTCCGTGTATTAACCATGCTCGTCATTGCTGCTCTCCTCCCTCATTTTTTCCATTCTCCCCCTACCGGCTAAAACTGATCCTACTACATGTGGAATTACTAAACAGTACAACGGAGCGACCACCGAGGCACCACAGCGCTTTGCTGTTCGCAGCCGTTAGATTGTACTGCTGTACGTTCCAGATTGTCAAGTCATCCGACGCTGTAACTTTACAACCGTGCCACTCCATACGTTCGTCCAGCCCAACATTCTTGGGCTGCTGCTCCGAAGAACGACCCGGGCGCCATCACGTGAACTGGGCCGAGTTTGACCACATAAGCCGTTGATTAGCTGATGGGCCGCTGTGCTCTGCAAGCCTGATTTCATTGCCGCACTGTGGACTTCGGTTAGGTGCGTATTTCGTTGCCGCACTGGCACAAATAATCCTTGATACCAAACACGAGCAAATAATGGACTTTTGACTTCAGCTTATTATGCTGGAGATGACTTATTTTCCGTTTTTACTGTTGTCGTTCACCAAGGTCTCTGAACAACCACTTTACTTAGGTCAACGGTAGAAGACTCATATGAAATTTTATTACTTCTTAGATAAAATATATTATTTAGAGATACTTGTGTCATTTATAACTTTTCAAATATTTTGCATGTCTTAAATAGATGAAGGCAACAACACGTGCTTCTATGTTCTTGAGCGGCTGTGTAGACCTTCTTTTCTAACTGCTCACACCGGGTCATTTACACCTATAGATAGAAATTGTGCTACATACTTGGATACACACATGCACATGCAAATTGTACTTCATTTTTTCAACCAAAAAAAATCAGAAGCAGTAAAACTTCCCATCAATTTCGGACAATAGATACAACCCATGTGACTTTTTTAATAATCATATTTCAACCCTGCATAATGGTACTAATCATGTACTACATTCTTACTGTATCTATATTCGCACACAATTAGATCATGTCATCAAACACGGACAGGGCGCGGCAACGCACGCCATCATGATATAGGAGGTCAATGAGTGATAAATGTTGTGTATGGCCCAGACATCATCATTGCTCCACCAAACATCACATGCCAACTGTTGTGGACGTTTAATGCTGCCGCCGATGGTGTAGTTGTTGAATCTTCTAGCACTCATATCCAAATATAAGAAACACCAGGCGGAATGTTTCTAGCAAACCATGGAAAGATGCCCTTACAACTCAAGCTATTATATCAACCATTGATAGGCTACAAAACACTTTAAGCACCATGATTGTTCGCAATTTTATGCTTGTGCATGTCAATATAAACTACAGCTGGTGTATAACTTATGTACATGTAATATTTTGTCACTAAATAGTTCTCAGACAAAACCATCCATGATATAAAAATAATCTGCATTTTTATGCAGAAATCAAAAACTAATGTACATGAATAGTCCAAATTGCCACAAGAGCGAAATTTATCTGTGGTCACTGAACTTGTCTGATTTGATCAATTTTTAGTCACTGAAATTACAAAATTGTAAATTAGATCCTAGTCTTGTTCTGCCTTGTCATCTACGGTCACCGGCTCGTTTTCGATACCTATTCTACTGACATGGCATAGTTTGGCCAGATTTGTCTGTTTAGCTGGACAGAGGATGGACTGTATCGGACTATCAGTGATATAGCGAGATTTCTCTGGGTATCCTTTTCACAAATTCTCCAAGCCGTAATATGCATTCACAACCCATGTGCATAGTGACATCGGCGATATAGGGAGATTTCTTGGGGTATCCTTTTCACGAAACCTCCAAGCCCAAATATGAATTCACTACCCAGTGTGCATACTGACATTGGTGATATAGGGAGATTGCTCTAGGTATCCTTTTCACGAAATCTCCAAGCCTTGTATGCATTCACCACTCAATGTGCATAGTTATATAGGCAACGGGGAAGAAGTCATGCCATCCTGGCAAGGGCACTCAGAGTGCCTGACCAAGTACATCCTTGGCTCCACCCGCTGCTACAATGGCAAGCAGCTGGACCTAATTGAAAAATTGATCAAGGAGGGCAGTCACGGTGTTCTTGTGTATCAGCGAGGACATGAAGGATGAGGTTATCGGGTCTGAAGCGGCGCACCTACAATCTGCAAGACTAACGCAACAGTGATGTGGAGGCCAACGTCGAGTTGGGCCTTGCTGTTGACTGTCACGAGTACAACATTGGCGCCCATGTACTTGAATCCTTATGGTGCACTCAGATTCTTGGGTAGACTACGGCAAAACAGTGGGGAACTTCTCCACTGCATTTTTTTATAAATAGCAAAGGGCACTTCCACCAATAAGAATACTGCTAATAAAATAAATTAAATAGTTAAAGATTATCGAACACACATGATGAAGCTGGTGATGAACAACCAAGCCAAGTTCGTTGGGCTCACCATGATATTGTCAATTACCATGTAGTAGAACCGTAAATACCTCAAGAAGAAAAGGATGATGATGGGTTACGTCAACGGCTCCGACCTCCCCAGCAGCCTGCTGAAAGAATTCCTCAGTCATCCGGAAGATGACTTGACAAACTAATTATAAATGCACCACAGAACACACACCTCCTTTCCTTTAACTTGATTTTGTTCTAAGACAAAGGTTGTAAACTGACATGAGATGTTGCAGAGCAAGCGATCAGAATTGCAATCAGCCACAGTGATTCCATTCATTTATGGTGGTTGTATGTTTAGCTCTTAAAATCTCATGGAGGCAATGTATGGGGAACTAACAACGATGCTCCTTGATCTATATTCACCAAGCAAAGAACAAGTTACGTCAAAAGCAATTCAGGAATTGTTTCTATAACATTCGTGCAATCGCATCCTCAGTGGCCAGCGCATTCAAAAGAATGTTGCTTCTCGCTTTTGTGCACTTAAAAGTGAAGCACTAGTTTCATAAATTTTGGTACACCTTGCTACTTGCCACTCCTGCTATCATCTCTCTTTTTGTCCAACCTATAAAATCGCCTTTCCAAAACATAATCGGAATAAAATGGCGATCCCGACCATCCCAATGCCGAGGAGTTGTAGTAATATATGTTGGTTTTATGTAACTTAGGAGGTGCCTAGGTGTGGCGATCAATGAGTTTTCATAAATAATAACTTCGTGTTTCATGTTAAGCTAGCAATTGGCTTGTTGATAGAACCACACTTTATGTCACTGTGTGGTGCTCTACAATTGAATTACACATTGTCACTGCTAAAGACTTGGTCCTTGTATAATCGCCAGAGACAATTGAGAATCACATGGACACAACGATGTTTGAAATAGAGACATGGTTGGCTGCACTAGCTTGTTACCCGAGTGATGAAATCTATGGCTACCCGGTTGATGAATGATATGACAAAATGTCCTCTAGATTGAATCACACCGACCTAAGAACATAAGTTGTGTTGCGTTTGCCCGGGAATTAAAAAGAGATGCAATTGCGACGTTACTTGCTAGCCTCATCATTCGTTGAAGAGCTATGCTTTCATAGTTGCCCCCGACTCATATTCCCAATACATCTCATCCCCTATGACTGTTTGTGCCATTCACCCCGTTCATCATTGTTGCTCTCCTCCCACACTTTGACATTCACCCCTCTGGAAACTAAATGTGATCCCGCTATGAAGGGAGACTGGAATTGTAAATAAGAGACTTGATATAGATGGGATTAAGCCGTTCGTAGGGAGTCCGAAATCCCCTCTAGTGTGCGTCTATAGCGATGCCTAAAACACAATGCTAATTTGGATTCCTAAGCCACTTTACATGTTTCTCTTCGTGGGCAGAGCCGGTACAAATATGTGCATACACGCGGCAGCTCCATATCACATACGCCACCACTGTTCGTCGCAACTCCGGTCATCAAACGGTAATTAAGGGGAACATGTCCCCGTGGATGCAGCCAAAGTGGTCTTAGTTTTACTCCTTGCTGCAATGATCCGCTACGAAGGGAGATGGGGTCGGTCACATCACCCACCTCCGCAACCACACAGTTCACCAACGGTAATAACCTTCCGTCCAAAATTTAGCATACATTGGATTGTCGACTTCACCCAACATAAAGAAGATCATTAACATAGACATGCAAAGAGGATATCAAATCATAATTCAATCGATCAATTAAACACTAGGGTTCCTCCATATCCCCGAGAACTAAGGGAACTACTCACTCATGAAGGCAACAAACATCATACCAAGGATGGAAAACATGATCTTATCACACATGTACCACACAAGGTATTCCCCTAGGGTTCTTGAGATTACAATGAGTAAGAGAGGGGTAATAATGATGATGACAGTGGGGATGATGTTGAGGCCTCCTTGGTGAGGAGGGTCGAGGCGACGACCTCCTTCTTGCCGGTTCCTCCCTCCGAATGACTCCGGCGGCTAAGGTTTCTGCTTCTGGACGAGTTTCTGGTGTCTCTGGGCGTCTGACCACGAACCGTCTTCACGAGGAGAATATAGTTTACAAGGCGACGACGGTAGCAATCCATACGATCGCTCATGCGGGTGGGCGCGGTCGTATAGAACACCATCTTTTTCTCTGGAGGTTCTACGACGATCGCCACATTGACAAATTTGCTTCTCTTCTTTATGGTAGGTGATTATTACTTTAATTGCATGATTCCACTACCATTTCCTGGGTTTACTTCTATATAATAATATTTGGTTCAAAAAGCGTTTTCTCAGGAAAACGACAAAAAGAAGTGTGTGAACGCGGTAAAATCCCACAAAGCCTATGAAGTAGGCACAAAAGTACTAACAAAATAATCACATAATTTGGACTCATCACAGATATGAGCCACTTGACCCATGGATCTGGAGAGTGGGATGGCAGCGTATAGAGGCTGCGTGACATAAACTAACACATGTGCGGCGCTACATTGGTGACGATGGGGAATGGATGGTCCTCATGTAGAGGAGAGTGCGAGGCGAGCGGCATCGTCCATAGCCAGGATCGAGGCCCTGATGACCACGAGGCGGACAGGGAGGGGAGTGGCAGCGGCTAATTTCTCATGAGAGGGGAGAGAGATGGAATTGGAAGAGAATGTGTGCGGACTGGGGAGACGCCAATACCGGGTTGGGACGTGGGTCTTTTTTCTTTCTTTTTCGGTGTTGTTTTTTCGAGCAGGGATGGGAGGAGTTGTTGTTGGTTTTCCAGTGCTTTTAATCGTGCATGCGTAAAGGATGGAAGGGGATCGAAGTAACCATTACGACAATGATAGCACACTCTCCTTAAATTGTACAAATATACTATTTGCGATTCTGGCATCAAAAGGACCCTCCGCTTCATGTATCTTAAACCACCACAAGTCTTATATTGAGCAAGAAAAATATTTTCTTTATGGCCAATGGTGCTACTATGCATTCACTATCCAATGTGCACAATAATATCGGTGACACGGATGACGTCATGCCATCCTTGTGAGGGTAGACTCGTACTGATTAATGGAGGGGGCTATCGTGCTGTCCTCTTTTGTGGGTGAGGACAAGAATGCTAGGTCTATTGGGCAAGACGTGCCATACCTGCAATATGTAGGACCAAGGCAACGATGTCGTAGAGGCCAACATCTAGCTGGGCCTCGCCATGGACTCTTGTGAGTAGAACATCAGCACCCAGGTACGTGTGATCGGGCGTCTAAGAACATCAAATTTTTGTATGAGGACATAGGTGGCTTAGTTGTACCGTTTTATAATGTATGGCCACAACTCAAATTTCCAATACATCGCATTCCCCACTAGCCCATGCTATGTGACCATCAGTTTCAACCATGATCATCATTCTTGCTCTCCTGATACAGTTTCCCCCTCTCCCATTACCGACTAAATGTGATCCCGCTACATGCGGAATAAGCTAGTTATATATAGCAGGGAAACGAGTGATCAAACATTGTGTAGGCCCCGGCCATCATTATTGCTTCACCAAACATAACATTTAAACTATTCTAAACGTTTAATTCTACTATTGATGCTGTAGTTGTTGACATTTTTTAGCACTCATGGCCTATCCAAATATGAGAAACCCTAAGCAGAATGTTGCTAGCAAAGTACCATGACAAACAAGTCATTCTGAACTCAAACTATTATTGCTATTATATTAATCATTGATAGGATGCCCAACACTTTAAACAACATGGTTCTTCTCAATTATTTTATGATTATGCATGTCAATACACTAAATTAGTGTATTAGTGGTGTACATGATGTATTTTCTCACTAAATTTATCTGAGACAAAACCATCAATGATATAAAAATAAGCCAAGATGTCAGATGTGTAATCTGCCTTCTTATGCAAAAATCAAAAACTAATCTACATGAATAGCCCAAATTGTTAGAAGAGCTAAATTTATCTATGGTCATTCAACTTGTCTGATGTGATCACTTTAGTCAATGACTTAGAAAACTGTAAATCACGATGCTAGTCTTGTTCCACCCTGTCATCTACGGTCTCCGACTCATTTTTCATACCTATTTTAGTGACATGGCAGAGTTTTGCCTGATTTGCTCGTCCAGCTGGACCAAGGATGGATTGTTTTGGTAATATGGGGAGATTTCTCGAGCTATCCTTTTCAGGAAATCTCCAAGCCCCAATATCCATTCACTACCCAATGTGCACAATGATATTGGTGATGTGATATTGGTGACGGGGAAGAAGCCATACCATCCTGGTTAGGGTTAACTTAGAGTGCATGCTCAGGTATATCCATGGCTCCATCCGCTGCTAAAATGGCGAGTTGCTAGAACTCATGCCCACACTTGTGTCCGCACATGGATAAAGAGGGAGAACTAATACCCATAGTACGATTGATGAGATATACGTGCGGAGGATTGCAGATCACACCGCTGGAGAACTTGAGCTATAAGGCGCCGAAGGAGGGTGGTCCCAGATTAGAGCAATTGACCATGGATCTGGAGAGTGGGGTGGCAGCGTATAGGGGCTGCGCAATGGCAACTAAGACATGGGTGGCACTACATTGGTAACGATGAGGAATGGATGGTCCTAATGTAGAGGCGGGTGCGGGGCAAGTGGCATCGTCCATGGCCAGGACCGCGACCACGACGACCATGAGGCGAACGAGGAGGGGAGTGGCAGTGGCAAATTTCTCATGAGCTAGGAGAAAGATGGGATCGGGAGATAAGGGGTGGGAATTGGGGAGACGCTGAGACCGAGTTGGGACGTGGGTCTTTTTTTATCTTTTTTTGGGGGGGGGGGGGGGGGGGGGCTTTTTTCAAGCGGGGATGGGAGGAGTTGATGCTGGTTTTTCTTGGTTTTTAATCGTGCGTGTGTAAAGGATGGAGGGGGTTCGAAGTAACCATTATGACAATGATAACACACTCTACTTTAGTAGTGCAAATATACTATTTGCGTTTTTGAAATCAAAAACCCTTCGCTTCATTTATGTTAAACCAACACAACTCTTATATTGAGCAAGAAACATATTTTCTTCATGGCCATAGGTGCAACTATGCATTCGCTACCCAATGTGCACAATAATATCATTGATGCGGAAGATGTCATGCAACCTGGTGAGGGTAAAATCGGAGTGATTGATGGAGGGGGCTGTCGCGAAGTCCTCTTTTATGGGCGGGGACATGAATGTTGGGTATATTGGGCTATAAGTGACGTACCTACAATCTGTAGGACCAAGGCAACAATGATGTAGATGCCAACATCTAGCTGGACCTCGCCGTTGACTCTTGCAAGTAGGATATCGGTACCCAGGTACGTGTGATCGGGTGTCTAAGAACATCAAATTGTTGTATGACGACATAGGTGGCTTAGTTTTATAGTTTTATAATGTATGTGCACAACTCAAATTTCCAATACATCTCATTCTCTACTAGACCATGCTATGTGGCCATTAGTTTCATTAACCATGCTCATAATTGTTGTTCTCCTCACATATTTTTGCACTGCCCCCTTCCACTCTCAACTTACTGACTAAATGTGATCCAACTACATGTGGAATAAGCTAGGTATATATAGGAGGGAATCGAGTGATCAACATTGTGTAGAGCCCAGACATAATCATTATTTCAGCAAACATCACATTCCAACTATTGTGAACATTTAATTCTACCATCGATGGTGTAGTTGTTGACATTTTTAGCACTCATGGCATATCCCAAACCCTAAACGGAATGTTGCTAGCAAACCATAACAAAGAAGGCATTCCGAACTCAAGCTATTATTGCTATTATATCAACCATTGATAGGCTACCTAGCGCTTCACCATGGTTCTGCTCAATTATTTTATGATTATGCATGTCAATACACTACACTAGTGTATAATTGGTGTACTGTGCATTTGGCGGGAGTACTTTGACAAGTTGTTCAATGGGAAGAATGAGAGTTCTACCATTGAACCAGACGACTCCTTTCATGATACCAGCAGACGTTTTGTGTAGCGAATCTAGGAGTCTGAGGTCAAGGAGACTTTAAAAGGATGGAAGGAGGCAAGACGATGGACCCTGATTGTATCCCCATTAAGGTATGGAGGGGCCTCGTAGACATATTGATAGTATGGCTAAGTAAGATTTTCAACCTCACTTTTTGGGCAAACAAGATGCCAGAAGAATGGAGACGGAGTATATTAGTACCAATCTTCAAGGACAAGGAGATGTTCAGAGTTGTACTAATTACCTTAAAAATAAGTCGATGAGTCATGCAATGAAGTTACGGGAGAGAGTCATTGAGCACTTCTTACGAAGAATGACAAGCGTGACGAAAAATCAGTTCGGTTTTATGTCTGGAAGGCCAACCATGGAAGCCATTTTCTTGGTGCGACAACTTATGGCAAGATACAGAGAGCAAAAGAAGGACCTACATATGGTGTTCATTGACTTGCAGAAGGCTATGATAAGATACCACGGAATGTCATGTGGTGGGCCTTGGAGAAACATAGTCTCAATAAAGTCAATTACCCTTATCAAGGACATGTATGACAAGTGTTCTAACAAGTGATGATGACGCTGATGACTTCCCTATTAAAATAGGACTACACCAGGTCAGCTTTGAGCCCTTATCTTTTTTATTTGGTGATGGATGAGGTCACAAGGAGATATCCCATGGTGTATGCTCTTTGCGGATGATGTGGTGCTAGTGGATGATAAAATTTTCTCTTTTTTTTGTTTCTTCCAAACAAGAGAACATTTTACGTTGAAACTTTGCAGGTCGACTATACACAAGTTCCACTCATTGTATAAAATGTTTCCAATTTTTTGATGAAACATAAGTTTGTCAATTATAAATTTTGAATGAGTTTTACAGTTTTAAACATACTTGTCTGGTGCTGATTTGCAAAGTTTTGAGTTCAAAAGTTCTTTTATTTGGGAGGAAAAAATAGCAGTTTGCTTCCACGAATTTGATGCAAAAAATGGATGGTGAGGATAAAGGGTACACTAGTATGGCGGTACAACTAGCACTTTCCTTTTCTATTTCCAGTAAATTTGTGTCTTTCTCCAAATCTTCTACAGGCGGCAATGAATATCGCAAATTACCGTGTTACACATGAAGATATGTATATTTTGGTATTGTTCTGGGACTTGCGGTTTTTTGACAGTGCACCTCCGATGTCTTTGTTCTTCAGCTCGAACATGACTTGATAATTATTTGAAATCTTGTCTATAAATTAGATTAGTTACATCCCCTTTCTAGAGAAGATTTTTAGTTCTTGACGGAGTGTACTGAATATTGCACTGCTCTGCAGTGTGTACCTTTCCTGGCGTTTCAACAAATCCCCTTCTTGCACTAGATGTAAGGTGTCAATCTCCACGAATGGCCCTTCTTGTAAGGAAGAACACTTCCATTGCTTCTCGCTACAAACATATGAGTCCCGAATTCTTCACACAAAATTCATCGCAGCATGAACAAAGTTCATTTTGTTTTTCACTGTGCCATCTTCCTGGGCAACAAAACAAATGAAAAAAAAAACTGTCGAAACCACAACAATTAAGAAACAATAGACTGAGCCAACTACAATTTCCCACAGCGATTTGGGCTCCTTACCATCAGATCATTCTCTTCAACGTCTCGGATCTCTTGCAATCATCCCACAGTGTTGCTGGGGCATTTTCAATCATGGTGAATCCCACTGGGGAGCTGCTGCTCCGGAAACCGGTCTATGTGGCATGTGGTTGAGCTGGCCTTTTCAAGTGGGCATGCGGTTTGCACGGCACATTATCGCTTCTTTGCTTAGCGGCCCGCCGAGGCTTTGCTTCTCTGGCGACAGGCAGTTCAGGATGTACATGAGAGGGAAACCTCGCCTCCTACGCTTCCATGCAGCAAAGAGGAGTAACCATGCCTCAACGACAACCTCGCCTACACCGGGATGGGGCGCTCGACGTGCGTCCGTAATGCCGACATGCTTGTCCCAGATTTGCCTGCCATGTTCTATGGCCATCACCTCTCGCTGTTTCAGCCATTTAGGTCCCTTCTTATTCCCTATTGAGTTGTCGATAACTACATAAGCTTCATTACTAGATAAGGAAAATTTAGGTTTCATTCGACAGACAACTCAGGACATGTTGTCTTGTAAACATTGACCACACTAAATAATAGAGTGGATTCCATTTGTACCCCCATAATTCATGTTTTGACAGCCATTACGACATTTAATGAAAATTCTCAACTTAGACAAATTTGTGCCACATTTTACCCTGTTTAGGTTTTCCTCAATTTTGGTGTTGACTCGACGTGCCACGTCTGTGATTTTTTGTATGTTTTTTCATTCAACATAAAACCGGACCGGCTCGCCGCCATCTCTCCCAGCAATTGGGAACAATTAAACTGGCAACTATCTAGGCAAGGACATCAAAACCAATCATACAACCACAATTTTCTTGAGCACGACAAGCTGTATAAAATAGTAAATCAAATCAATACAATTAAAATAGCAACCACAATTTTTTTGCAGTACATATTTCAAGATTTTTGTAAGACCCACAATTGATATATTCATTTCCCCCCTAGATGATACTACAAGCAATCAATGATGCAGGGAGTTCGCGTGTGGTCTAGAAGAGGACATCACCACGTAGTTCGTGGCAATCCCACTTTATTTCATCTTTAGAATTAGTCCTAAGCAATAGAATAGTAGTTGGCCATTGGGGCAACCCGCTTCATATGCTCCAAATGCGTGCCTGGCCCAATATACATTCCATTACGCGAAAACAAGGGAGGATTAGCAAGCACTGCACACTTACTAAGGCAGTAGCTGCTGATACAACGGAAGGCTTTGTTGTGGTGCTGCTATTGAATCTCGTCCTCTAAAGTACCATTTTCGTAAAGTCTGGTACACACAGCTAGTTGCAGCTCCTACTAAGGACACTCTATTTCCAAGAACATTAGAAGTCATTGTTTCCAATACATCTCATTCCCCACTAGATAATGCTATGTGACCGCCCGTGCCATTCGTCATACTCGTTGGTGTTGCTCTCCGCACACACTTCACCATTCTTTCCCTACAGCCGAATGTACCATGCTGCATTGGGAATAAGCTAGTTATTTATAAGAGGCCAACGAGTGACCAACATTGTGTGTGGCATGGACATCATTATTGCTTCAGCAAACATCACATACCAATTCATGCAATCAATTAAATCTACCATAAATGGTGTAGTTCTTCACATAGGTAGCACTTATGGCCTATCTGAATAAGAACATCCTTGGGCAGAATGTTGCTAGCAACGCATGTAAAAAAGAAACCATTCCCATACTCAACCTATTATATAAAGTTGAATAAGGTTCGATCGATTGTGTCAACCACAAGCTATTATATAAAGAGTTTGCTCAAATAAAGTTTAGAAACCTTTTCTCTATATACGCGGTTTTGTTACCTTGATCTCCGAGACTTACTATATTAAGAGAGATTTGGTAACTTAAAAATGTGAGGTGGTTGCCATAGAATTTCAATCGTCCTTGTCAATCATAACTTATCTAAGTAAAAGATTGCTGACTAATTACAATAACAACTTATTTCCAATATAATTGCTAATAACTATTATAAAACATGATCTGTAATGCTTTATTACAGTTCGTATTCTTCACAGCGGTTTTCCATGCATGTGAATTGTTAACACACTACACCTAGTTCCCCGCAACTTTTGGTACACATAATGCATTATAGAGAGTTCTCAGACAACCCGGAAGAAAGATCTCGGCCAAAACAACTCGTAAAATCATTCGCAAAAAAAACTTGTAATATAAAAATCCTAATTGCTTAAAAATGCAGCTGCACTTTGTCGCTTTCTCGAGCGCTGCTCTTGTCCCTCGTCTCTCTCCCTCACGTAGTTCTAGTGTATAGTGGAAATAAAACGAATCCAAGGGGGCCACAAACAAGACTTAACGCGTAGAAAAAGCATATGGTCCATGCGTTTCCACGTACCCTCCCGTCCCTTGACTTCCCAGCAAGATCCCACATGCATGCATTTAGTTTGTGTTTTCAAAATTTTAAAAAACTATAACTTTTAAACCAAACATCGAAATCAAGATCTGTTTTCACCAGTAGATTCCCCGCGACGAGTTCTTCAAAACTAGATCCCATATGAGTATGTTTCAACTAACTTTTTTTCGCGGGCAACTTTGGGTGCTACGGAAGCAACTCTAGCGAGATATGAAAGCAACTCCTTGTTAGTGTGTGCAGTATGACTGCCTATCATCGAAGACCCCTTCGAAGTTGGCTACCATGACTACCAAGTTAACTAGCTTCACCCCTAAGTTTCTTACCATAACTAGCAAGTATTCTACCATAACTAGCTTCACCTCCAAGTTTATAGTATTGTTGGCAACTTAGTTTTCCGAGGTAGGCTTACATTATATTAAGCTTGTTTCTATGACTAGCGAGTAGCTTAACAACATCCTTAGTTGCTTACGATACTTTTAGGTATGATAAGCAACTTAGTTTCATAGATAGGCAACTTAGCTACACTAATGTGCAACTTTCGAATGTCTTGTAGGCAACTGAAATAGTAATTGCAAGCAACTAATATAAGCATCACCGGTAGGCAACTTCAAATTGTTGTAGGCAACTTGGAAAAGCAATGATAAGCAACTTCACAATATATGTAGGCAACTAATTTGTAAAGTTAGGCATTTGAGCAGCAATGGTAGGCAACTAATTACCAATAGCAGGAAACTAAGCATCATCGGCAGGCAACTTCATAGTGTTGTAGGCAACTTAGAAAAGCAATGATAAACAACTTCACAATATATGTAGGCAACTAATCAATAATGGTAGGAAACTAATTACCAATAGCAAGCAACTATGAATCAATGGTAGGCAAATTGCATAGTATTTATAGACAACCAAGCAGCCACGATAAGCAAGTTGGGATAATGTTAGCAAATTAACAAGTGCACATAGTGCAGTGAAGTTACTTGCATGTAGCACTAGCCTCACGTTTGGTGTGATTTTTCTCATTTTTTACACAAACCAACCTAATATGTAGTCCTACTAGGCAAAAAAAGATGGAGTTGCTTCCCTATAGTGCTACTTAGAGGTGAAACTAACAATTGGTGGTCATGGTAACAAATTTAGAAGGACTCTCTACTCATAGGTAGTCATATTAGGCAATAAAAAGGAGTTGCTCTCCTATAGCACTAAAGTTGCCTCTATAGCACCCAAAGTTGGTCTAAAATAAACTTTTTCGAAACCTGCCCATATGATATCTAGTTTCGAAGAGCTCATCACGAGAAACCCAATGGTGAAAACGGATCTTAATTTTGACGCTCTAATCAAAAGTTATAGCTTTTTAAATTTTTTGAAACCCGAAAATAAATGCACGTGGGTTCTTAACTGAGGCAGCGTGAGGTTGGAGGCTCGTGTACTTTTCTTTTTTGACAGAGTAGGATGATGTGGCATATTGGTTTCTTAATATATAGGGTATGCTCGAACGCTTCATCTGGCGCCCGCGCGCTGCCTATCCACGTCCAAAATCACAATATCATGCACGCGGTCTGCATTTATGTGGTTGACACGATATCATGGCTAATAGAAAAGTCTGCTACCAACTCTATAGTAGTTCCTTGTTACTTAAATCCTTAATAAAATTATATTCATATTTTCGACAAAGAGAACATATTGATATCATGAAGATACCAATTACACCCAACCTCTATAACAACGCAATGTCGTCAAGACATTATGAATGCACATAGCCGAAAGACAATAACAAGAAGAAGAAGATATAAAAGCGATCCTGCAACAGTGATCATTTTCTTGTAGCAGCAGCACGAAACACCACCTAGACAACATGTGAAGTCCCAATTCTTCAAAAGCGACGCTTCCAAGAAGGAAACGGTGCAAAAGCATTGTCATCACCCGATCCTAGATCTTAGTTTTTCACACTGGAAAAGTTCCACGCTCTCAAAACAATGCCTTCAACAAGGTCACTGCCAGACACAACCAATTAAGTCCATACCTTGGGTTTCACCCTGGAAGGTAAGACTCTGTGCTCTGCCTGTGCCGCCGCCCCCACTTGGCGTTGCCGCTGCCATGAATCATGAATCACCAAGCAAATCCCTCATCGCCACAAAGACTTGATCCGCCATTGTAAGACCTCGGACCTCAGCCACCATGGCATTCTTTGTCACTACCTTCACCATGGAAATCGAAATACTGACGTGTCCCATACTTCAACAGACAACGAAGCTTCACGTCACACCCTCATGAAGCCACTCGAAATCGGGGCGCACACGACCGAATCCCATCTGATCCAGAAATCTATAGGAGTCAAGTACCCAATGAAGATCTCCAGCGGAGCATTCCAGAACTCGCCAATGACCAGATCCATGAGGGTCGGTAACTGGCAGAACACCATCTGAGAGATAAAAGAACCAAAGGACCGCGCTGCCCACCGGTTCCCAACAGCAGGTCGGAGATCTCAGCGGGCACCACCGCCACCACCCGCACCACGCGGAGATGAGTAGCTGAGCCGCACCGAGCCCCCCAAACCAGACGTCGTGCCGACCTCGCGGCCAATTCGGCGGTCGAGGTCGCTGGAGAAATCCAGGGCCGCCGCCCCAGCGCCCATCTCCGCCGTAAGAACCATGTCGTCCAGGGCCACCATGGAGCTCCAGCCAAAGGTCCGCAACGCGAGAGAGGATGGGTAGTCCTCGCCGACTTCAGTCTCGCGAGGAGGATGAGGACCCGCCACTACCGTCAGCCTCATAGCCTTAAGCCGGAGGCGTCCTTCCGTGGCGGCGGGGGAAGGAGGAAGGAGTGGCGGCTGCGCTCCTGGGATCCGCCCGAGTCGCCCCTGCTGGGAGCGACGCGGGGGCGATCAAGTTTTTTTGGGCCCTCCTCTACTACAAATGATGGTTGCATGTAGCATCAAATGCTTGCCTATTATACTTGCTCTGAGTATTTCTCTAAGCCACTTATTTGTTTTTGTCTGGAAAAAAATGTTTAGATGGATTATACCTGCTGATGCCCGACTATGTACAACATTTGCTCATTCTTTGAGTTCTAGAAAAACATGCCCATTCTCTAGACAGCACAATTGCTCCATGCAGACCAGAGGAAACCCTACCGAGGGAGTGTCCTCGAGCCCAATTGGCAAGGCGACCGACCACGACTGGTGACTCTTGTAGGCTGCGCGATGGACTCCAGCGAGATCAGGCAGGGTGGCTGAAGCATGTGGCAGAGGCAGCCGTCTCGGCGCCATCAAACTATAGGCAGGCTCTTGCCGGCGCCACGGCTGCTCCGCCGTGATCCCGGCCACTATTATATGTTGTATTTATACTTCTAAAAAAATACTTAGCGTTCCCTCTCCCATTTCTCCTACATTCCATAGTGGGCCATTTACTATGAATTGCGTGATGCACTAGGTCGTAGGTAACAGGCGCCATGATCTTTGAGACAGGATGTTTCGGGTTGCTTTTATGATTGCGTGGTTGTCCTCGCTGCCTGCAAGGCCCCACCCCATGGGATATTCAGGCCAATTAGAACTAGCTCTTTGTAGCCATGGAGCATCTTAGATGATGATGGTTGGTTGACCACCCTGTCTGAATCTGATTCTGATTCTGACTCTGAGTACTCTAACTCTGACTCTTGACAAGTGCTGAAAGCCAGCTAGTACAGCTTCCTCCTGCTCCGATCCTTTGGCATAGAACTATACATTGATCCTTTGGCATTGCCCCAGCCTGGAAGGCCAGGTATAACGCATTGCAAATATGATGTAATTTGAAGCGCTTTAGAACAGGGAATGCCCTCCCGTAGATAACCATCAGTCCTCTTTCTGGCAGTTGGATTTCCAGATCAAGGTCAGTGAGGGAGGGACTTCATTTTCTAGTGAATTCTTCTCCAAATCAAACGCATATAGATATCTCAGGGACTTCATTTTCCAGATCCCACTAGGCTCATGGCGCCCTGGACATGGAAAACATCTAACATAATCCAGATTCAGAAGCAACAAGCGTGGCAGATGAACTATATCTGATGGTACATAGGAACAACCCCATACATCTAGTGTTTCCGAGTGCTGCAACCCTCTAATATGTGCTGGTAGCTTGAATGGGGCATCGCTTCTGATCTTTACATATCTGAGGTGGTGCAGTTTACATAATTCAGCAAAGTTGGTTTGTAAGTTGCTCGGAACAAAAAGAACTCAAATAAACTTGAACTCTGACAGAGGTACATATCCGAAACGCACCCAAAGAACATAATTGTCCGAACTTCTGACATACTAATATTTACTGGTAATATTGGTCCACTAGTTACACCATCCAAGTGGATAGACAACCGATGAACCTTGTGATCCAGGCCTTTAATGGCTTGTCGACCATCCGCTATAGTGATAAAGTTCTCTTCTACTGACTTAAGCAAGATAAGATCGAGCATCATATCATGTACTTTGCATTGTGTCGCTGACCCTTTCCTATCAAGTTTTGCATGTTGAATAGGGCTTCTATTGACAAGCTCATTGAAATAACTTTTTGCAACCTTCTCCACATCATGTCCCTTTTCATTACTAACAAAACCCTCTGCCATCCACTGACATTCCAAATCAGATTTCTGTATTGTGTAGTCCACCGGATACATACCAAGATACAACAAGCATGTCCTGAGATGAGAAGGAAGGTTTTTGTAGCTTAGGTTTAAGATTTGCCTTATCCCTTCCAGTGTGACATTTGTACCGGAGCCCAAAGAATTCCGTACATGTTCCCACCCCACTTGGTTGGAACCTTCACTCTCTAACATGCCTGATATGATGATAATTGCAGGACGCAAACCAACACATTTTTCGAGAATTTCAACCGAAAGATATTTAATCTGGTGAGGGCAGGCTTCTTCCAAGTCAAACATCCTACCAAAGAACATTCTTCTCGAATCTTCATTGCTAAGGGGCTTCATCTGTAGAATGTAATCATGTCGACAGGAGCTACAAGCCTTAGCCGCATCCTGAATTCTTGTAGTTGCTATTAGTCTGCTGCCAAGATCATTTTCTGGGAAAGCACATTTAATAATACCCCATGCTTGTGCATCCCATATATCATCAATTACAATCAAGTATCTGGCAAATAACTCGTTAGTGTTAAGCTAAGTAGCACAAATTATAGATTGTCTTTAAAATGTGGAATTAGTTGAAAATTATTGTATCCATTCAGAGTGATTAAAGAAAAAGCTAAAACAATGAGTAGGTGCTAGGAGGAACTACAGACCAGATTTAATTAGAAAGAAGTGAGGCTCAAACCCTTGCTGGCCAGCCCACCACCTCATGGCCTTTCTCCGAAGAAAAAGTAACCACATTTCTTAGCTGGTACTAGTTAATAAATGAAACTATGGAAAAGTTGTATATGAACTAGAAGTATGGAGCACTTTATGTTTAATAATTTCTGTCCAGGCATAAGTAGCACGCAATTCTTATCAAGATATTTACTCAGATGAGATTATTAAATGCAACTACAATTCATACTAATGATTTGCTCTTAAGAAGAACATCTGATTGTTTATCTACATTTTATACCCTTGCTACTTCAGGAATTGTTTTCAAAACTGACAAGACATATATTTGAGAAACATTAGAGATGTATGAGTACAATGTAGCCCAACATCAACACAAAACTAAACGAAATACCTCTTATTCAGTAGATGTCCTCTCAGCTTGTTGGGAACAACATTTAACTCACAATCATTAAAGGATTGTACACCCCCAAGTTCGTAGAGTAAGAGCATCTCCAGCCGCGCCCCCAACAGGCCCTCCCCAGGCGTTTTTGCCGCGCCGGCACCGAAAAAACGGCCCAGTCGCCCCACAGAAGCCCGTTTTTCGCCGGCTCGGGCCGAAACTGGTGCTGGCGGACCCAGGCAGAACCCGGCGCCCTGGGGGGTGCCTGGGGCGCCGGCACAAGCAAAAAGGGCGCGTGGGTCCGCCCAGTCGACGTGTCGAGCGCCTCTTCCCGCCGTTTCTTCCCACTTTTCCCCAGTTCCCTCCCATTTTATCCTTTCCTCCCGCCATTCTCCCTCCCGCTCGCCTCCCAGTCGGCCGCCATGGCACCGAAGAAGTACGTCTTCCCCCGCGCCGCGGCAATCGCGACCGCCTCCGTCGCCCAGCCAAAGCAGAGGAAGCCGAGGGCGCCGCCATCCAAGCTGCCGGGCATGACAAACGCCGATTGGAGGGTAGAAGTACAGCGACGGGAGGCCGTCACCGCCGATCGGCGGAACAGGGCCCTCGCCAAGAAGGCCCATGACAACGCGGCATCTGCGGCTGCGCGTGCCGCTGCCGCTTCCACGGACCAGGCCGAGGCCGAGGCGACTCACGCGGGGATGATGAATCCCCCCGGCAACCACACACAGTACGCGCCCACGCCATGGCTCGGGTCTCTGACGCCGCAGCCATGGGGATCGCCGGGCTACGCCGACGGGGACGCGCACGGTGGGTTCAACCCAAACGTCACTTTCCCCCATGGACACCCAGCCCAGGGCACGCCCTCGCCCGCCTTCACCGGCGTGCAGTACCCTCCGTACAACTACTCGCCGCCAGCGTACGCGTCCTCCCCGACGCCCCCTCTCCGCCGTTGCGCGCTGCCCTTCCCGCACCTCGGCGACGCCGACGAGACCGAGGCCGACATGGACGACATCATCGCGGAAGGTTCGGCCGCGGCCGCCGCGTCTACCGGTTTCACCGCGGATGAGACGGTGGATCTTAGCGGCGGCATGGACGGCGAGCTCGGCTACGTCTACGCCGACGCCGCCCACACCCACGCACGCGCCCACGCCCATGCACGCGCCCACGCCCACGACGACGCCACCCACGCCAACGTACGCGCCGACGCCGACGCCAAGCCCGACCGATGATGCCTCCGAGACTGCCCGCAGCACAGAAGCCACGCCGCCAAGCACAGAGACCCCGTCAAGCCCGCGCACGCCGACTTCGCTGACGTCGGAGGCCGACCGCCGCCTGATGCGCGCTTCCGTCCTTTCTGTTTTTTGTACGCCGAACTTTTCATCCGATCGCCGATCCACTGGCCGCTTGATCGCCGGATTGTGGCATCTATTTTGGGCGGGGGAATGACTACGTTTGAATTTTCCATGGCTGGGGAGCGGCGCCTAGGGGCGTGGCTGGGAGCTAGGCCGCCCCCAGGGGCCGAACTAGCGCCGGCTCGCCCCCAGGCCGCAGTTTTTCGGCGCCCTGGGGGGGGGGGGGGCGAACGGCTGGAGATGCTCTAAACCACATAGAAATTTGTGATGTCTGGCTTTTGAGATACTGGCACAAAAGCATAACTGTCAAAGTCACCCTTGAGCCTATCATATACCTCGTTGGCAAGTGTTGTTTTTCCTAGACCTCCAAATCCCACAATCAATGCCACCTTCAACCGCTTCTCCTTGTGTATGAGCCAATTGATAAGCTCATTTGTTGGTCCTTCCACACCAACAAGGTTAGCTGCATTTTCATATAATGTCGCAACTCGTGGGCCAACGGCTACATCACTTGACGTTGTAATATCAAGTGTGTACCTTTGGCGCCATGCACTGATCTCTTTCTTTTGCGAGGAAGACATGATCTCATTGATCCATCCGGCAATTTGGTGGTGAGCTCTCAACTTTTTATGGAGTCGAGCAGTCTTCCTTCCAAAACCATCGGCTTCACTTCTTGCCCCAACGCAGCGCATGAAGCCATCGATGATGTCCTCAATGCCATATGACATCTCCCTCACTTGGTGTCTCCACCCTTTGGTTTGCTTGTCTAGCTTGTCCAAATTTGAAAGTCTCTCAAGGGCATCCTTCATGCTAGTAAGCTCCTCAGCGATGAACTTTACCTCCTTCCGCAAGTTTTTGAGCTTGGTGAACTCCACCCCATGAGGGTGGCCAGCTTACCCAGGAGTGGTCTCATCACTCCAGTAGAAGCACTCACCATTAATCCAGCCATCTATTACTGATCAACTTTTTACCTTGGGGCCCAGTTAGGCTTGTAAGTGCCTGTAATGTGGGCACTACATAGTCAGATCTTCCGAGATAGATAGCATGTTGGAATGGAAGAATATAAGAACATAAAAAGTAAATTGTTTAGATACTAATTCTACTGCTCATTCATAGAGAGCATTCTTTCCTATGATTTCACAGCAAAAATGTAGGGAGGAAAAACTGAGGTTGGAGAGAGACATGTACCTGAAAGTTGGAGCATGTGCTTGGAGTAGACTGAAAAATCTTCACTTTGCAGCCATTATCAAAGCATGCAACCCACTGCATTCAGCCTGAGGCCATGGCACCAGCCTCTCGTTGAAGTCCGCTTGAGTGCGCACGGATCTCTATCCCTCCACTGAAAAAAAATCCTGCAAATGTGTGCAACAATTTAGATTAGTGTTTTGGTACATATTGGCTACTGAGATGGGTTAGTAGTGACAATGGAACCATGGCAATGTACCCTAGAGGGTTGATTAGAGGGGCATTAATCGCCTAGATTCAAGGTTAAGGCCGACAACCGTCAGTCTACGACTTGAGATTTACTACTTTTGATGGGATTCCGAGGGTTAATTATCCTTAACTGGCCTCTAGATTCATGCTGCATAATGTTAACGACGCTGCAATAGTACATGGGGTTAGTACTCTCTTGCTAGTTAAATTTTATAAATCATCTAGATCCACGCGTACGTACACCAAGAAACAAAAACTTGAATAAAACACCAAAAGACAATCTCTACTCGTTCCCATGTGCAAGCCACTGGAGACAATTATACACAATTGATAAATAGATGAATTCACACTAGAGGCAAGTACACTAAAATACAGAAAATGTTCAAGGATTTTAGAAAATATTCACAAATTTGGAATAAACTTTGCAAATTTAAAATATGTTCACAACCTTTAAAGAAATCGTGACCTTTAAAAATATTCACAAATTAAAAATCAAGAATTTAAAAAGTGATCTCTATTTTTTTAAATGTTCACAAATTTATTAAACATTCACGATTTAAAATATGAAAAATAAAATTAAAAATAGAAGATAGAAGAAAAAACGATGACACACACCCTTACAGGCAGGGCCCGCCAACCTCGAGCCCTTAATGCATGAGGAGGCTCCATATCTAGAGACCTTATTATCTTAATAGTGAACAAATTTTAATAAATATTCATGAGTGAAAATGTGAAGAAGGGAAATATAAAAATAGAAAAGAGAAGAAAAATGACAAACACACACACCCCCTTACAGACGGGCCCCAGCAACCCACAACCCTTGATCGTAATACAAGAATACAAATCTAGGGAGCTTAGTACACGGAAATTGCTTTTGGAGGCCGAGCTCCAGGGAGGCCACCAGATGCAAAATTACCAATTCATGAAAATTCTTTTTTTTTTACATTTCAAAAATTCTGAAAAACGAATATAGAGATAGATGAAGGCATAGTGCACAACTGTGTAAATTTTCAGAATGAAATACGTTGAAATGAGGGTTGTGGAAAAAAGACAAATCTAAGGCTTTTTAACACATGATAGTAATTGATCATCCAAAACAATGAATTTGCCTTTTTTGTACAGGTCACATTTCAACGTTTTTCATTTTGAAATTTTACACACATACACCTCACATCCATGTTTACTTGTACAATTTTTTTCTGATTTTTTTGAAACCGGAATTTTTTAATTTTGGATTTTCCAAAATATCGGCCTCCATGGAGGCCGAGAGCCAAATGTCCGTTCTGGCTTAGTACACCATTATATTAATAGATACAAATCCTTAATGCCAGTTCGCGCTACTCACCTTGCCTCCGTTGCCACTTGTAGACGCCCGTACAGCAGCTTGACTCGCAATTCGGTCTTTGGCGCTCACCACCGGCCTCCGCCGGAGTCGCTCCATCTTTGGCGCTAACCTCAACGCTGCTCTAGATCGGAGTCACTCGCCGATGGCGACAGGTCGCTTGTGGTAATAACAACGCTAAAGTGTCCTGCTAACTGATTCGATTTTAGGAAGGCTCCTCGTGATGTTTTTGGACGTGGATGTTTTCCTAGGAGAGGGTATTCCTGGAAAAAAAACAGACATGGGGTCGATCCAGATCCAGATCGGTGATTATCTGACAAAAGTAAAAAAAAATTGTGCATGGTAGGTAGGATTAATACTCTGGTGGCTTGGTTAACCCTTCAGCCAACTAGCCAACTCTTCCACTCTTGGTTGTTGGTTGCATTGAAGAAAGTCCAGCTATTTGAGTGATTGATCCAAAAAAGCACCTCACTTGGAAACCATCCCTAAATTATTGGGAGAGCCTAAAAAACACTTATAAGGTTTTTTTAGGGGAGGCTGTCGGAGATGCCCTAAATAATAGCTTTGTGTTTTCATGCTAAGCTGGTAATTGGCTGGTTGGTTGAACCACACCTCATGTCACCGCGCAGTACTCTGCAATTTGTCTGGTTGAATTGCATTGTTTCGCTGCTAAAACTTGGTTCTATTTAATCACATGAGACAACTGAAAACCACAAAGGCACAACAATGTAGGAAAGCCAGACATGTTTGGATGCACTAGCATGCCACCCCAGTGATGAAATATATGGCTACTCGAGTGATGAATTCTGTAGAAGAACGCCATCCAGAGTGAGTTGCACTGATTTGATAGCATAGCCTCGCGTTGTGTTTGCCCGGAAAGTAAAAAAAGCCATGATCATGCAGGTACATACTAGCTTCATCGGTTTCTAAGAACCATGCTTCTGTAGGTGCCCCTGGCTCAAATTCCCGATACATCTCATCCCTTGTGACGTCCGTGCTATTCACTCTGTTCATCATTGTTGCTCTCTTTCCACACGTCGACATTCTCCTCTAGCAACTAAATTTGATCCTCCTACATAGGGGAAGAAGCTAGTTATTTTATAAGATGCCAGCTAGTGATCAATGTTACGTGTGGCCTTGATATCATCATTGCTTCACCAAACATCACATGCCAATTTTTGTGGTCTTTTATTTCCACAATGAATGGTTTATAGCTGTTGGCGTTTGTAGCACTCGTAGCGTATCTAAACATGGGCAACCATAAAATGGAATGTTGCTAGCAAACCACATGTTTATATACTTCTTATTAACAACTTTTTAAATCCGGTTTTGTTAACTCCAAGACTTATCTACATCAAGAGAAACTATGGCCTTTTTTATGATTTATCCAACTTCATTTTTTTAAGAAGTGTTATAATCATAGGTTATTGAATGCTTAAAACGCCACAGTTGTCCTCAGTTTTAGGTGTATACACGCCAATACACTGCACATATAGTATAACTCTGGTGTACATGATACATTTTCTCACTAAAACAGTTCTCGGGACAGAACCACTCATGGTATAAAAATAACCAAAAAATATATGTCTGCAATCTGCATTTTATGCAGAAATAAATTGAACTAAAATAGGCCCAACTGCCAGAAGAGTGAACCTATTTGTTTCTCTAGAAAATAATGGGCTGAGGGACTACCTACTGCTTGGGCTTCATTTACAGGGCCAGCTTATACTCATCAGTCTCAAGCTCGACAATATACAACACTTGCCCATTCTCTGCACAGTAGCACCATCATAAACCTAACCTAACCAACTGAACCCGGCTGGGAAAGCGAGGGACCAAGACTGGCGGCCGGGGAGACCGTGAGGCGCGATGCGATGTGTGTTTGGTTTATGCCCCAACTATCCCTACCAGAAATAAACATAGCCAATGTAAGAGCATGAACAAAAGTTTGGTGTGTTAGTAGTACGTTTTTTGGCAAGATGATTGGGTCTCAATTTGGCTTGTAGACAATTGATAACATGGCAAACATCAGCAACTCAGGTAGTAAATTAAAATTTATATGAGGAGCCCATAAATCATCATGAGCAAACATTCAGCAAAAGACAATAAGAAACTTGAGAGTGATTTAGCAAGTATAAGCGTTTGGCCGAGTGAAGCAAAAGGTACAAGCTAGCTCGATCGAATGATCTGGTGCAAGTACACGAGCTAGCTAGTTCATTTTCTTGCTCACATAACACACATGACTGGATTAGCCAAGCTTCTAACTGGTCACAACGAGGAGGGAACCTGAGACATGATTGGATGCACTAGTATGTCACCCGAATAATGAAATATATTCCCACTCGAACGATGAATTCTCTAGCGAAGAGTCCTCCAGACGGAATCACACCGACTTGATAACATAACGCCACGATGTGTTTGCCCGAAAAGTCAAAGGAGTCACAATTGTCTTGATCCTTACTAGATTCACTATTTGTATAAGAAATATGCTTTTATAGGTTCCCCCAACTCAAATTCCCAATGCATCTCATCCCCTATGACTATCTGTGCCGTTCACCCTACTCATCTTGCTACTCCCCTTCCACACTTCCACATTCTCCTCTCTAGAAACTAAATATGATGCTACTACATAGGGGAAGAAGCTAGTTATTTCTAGGAAGTCAGCGAGTGATCAACGTTGCGTGTGTCCTCGATATCATCATTGCTTCACCAAATACCATATCCAAACTGGCGTGATCATTTAATTCCACCACAAATGGTGTAGTTTTTGACATTTGTAGCACTCATAGCATATCTAAACATGAGCTAGCAAACAACATGTATGTTCTTCTCATTAAGAGTTTGTTTTGATCCGACTGAGTTACATTTTTTATATGCGGTTAATAACCTTTTCTGGAGTAATAGTTCAATTAGCTTGATCTCAAAGACTTATCTACATCAAGAGAGATTGAAACCTTTTTATGATTTATTACACGTCAAAATTTTCTTTTAAAAAATATTTTACCCATAGGTTGTTGAGTGCTTAAAACACATGGGTGTCCTCAGTTTTATGCATATGCATGCTAATACCTCGCCTACCCGGGCCTTTTGGACACCCACCTACTCGGCTGCCCTACCCGCGCCGAACCTTCTGACTACCTGGGCCTTCTAGCTTGCTGGTTCCTAAGCATTCGCGAGCAATCTGCCCAAATGCCCTCTTGCTTGTCCTTCCATACCGTATAAGGTCGTTGTGTGGTTTGTGCTCACGATCAGCGGCTGACGGCATGCCTGACCGTCCGTTTCCCTGCTTTTGGTTGCTTCCTTCTTGCTTGGCTTTTGGTCGTAATGTCATCCATGCCCTTCTTTGGTCGGCCAGGACAACCCAATGACCGGGTTGATAGAAAGGACGACCACCCCAGCATAATAGATTTGGGGAAAGCACGAAGTCCAGCTCGTGGGAGGATGAAACAGAATAACGTCCTATTGGCCAACTGCGAGTCACTTTCCTGGCCCGATAGGGCTGCTTCAAATGCCTGCCTAGCTTCCTATCTTCATGAGTGTTAGGTAGATACACACGGTGGGGCTAAGCAACCGGGGTACATTGATATCCATGCAACGCTATGGTGAAGCTTGTGGAGGACAAGACCATACGGCTCGAGCAGAAGAGTCTAGGTGCCTTCTGCCCCCGAGCTCGCATTCCATCATGGGAGGAAACCCGCGTGTGAGAGAGAAGACAACATCGCCCGTCTCATTCAACCCGACTTAATGGACGTGTGATTGGGCAGGTAACATAAATGTTGTTGTAGGCTTCCTGCTATGACGGCCGAAAAAAATGACCTTGGCACGAGCAAGAGGTTGCAGCCAACTATGCCAGGTCCTCGCCGTCGCGAGCCCTAGCTGCTTGCAGCACGTGTGCCACTTTCCCATCTGTTTGTATTGATAGATGACTAATTGCGCCATTGGCACAAAGACCAACCACAGCCTGAAGGTAAGTGAACTATCTGAGGTCCTATGTCATTGCTTGGCTATTCAATGTCACTGGCCAATTTATCCATCATCTACGACGCAAACACGGCAATGTGATTGGGTAGACACATCCTATCTGTTTTGCCTTTCCCAGACGCTCTCATCTCGGACTTGGCACGAGTTGACCGAGGCTGGAAACCGCAGCAGGGTAGGCCATCGATGTGCGACGTGTGGATTTGCCGTTGGGCCTCAACTTTCAACCTGGTGCATGATGTGCCGTGTCGCTTACCCAGCTCATCTAGCCCCGAAAATTAGTTTTTCTGCCAGCGGAAAAATGGACCTCCTTTTTCTGTAGACCTGCTGGCTGTTGGATTGTTCTGGAAGGCGAAACAAGGACACGGGCAATGATCACTGTTTGTTGTCTTCGGTAAATATCGCCTCCACACCATTCAGGATAAACATCCTTCCCTTGGTAAAGCTGGTTCGGCGTGCCTAGACAGCTCTGCTCGAGTTGTGGTAGACCCCAATTTCCATCAAACATGGGTGGACAAACTCAACCCAGACCCGAACAAACCAAGAAGCAGCCTCCTAACAAACCAAGAAGCAGCCTCCTAATGGCTTCCCAACAGGCAAAACCAATATCACATCAAACATGGTCAGACCCGGACCGGAAATCAACAACAACACCCGGCAATAGAGCAGCAGATGTGTCCGGCATAATAATTCAAACTAGCGCACACGAAAAGCCAAACAAAGCGCAGAGGCCAATTGGCCCTAACGCTGCATGCGCCACCCCCTGCGGAGGTGCCAGAGGAAAGTGTTTGATCCCTCAGGTAGAGGCATCAGATTATATGCGATGGGTACTCCATGTCCCGAACATGAGTAGTTCAGTACACGGGTGCCAGGCACGAACACGAATCCAAGCAACTCATACGTGATACATCGCGTACCCGACCCACGCCGAGCCTTCTATCTACCAGGGCCCTATGGCTAGAAGGCTGCAAAGCATTGGCGAGCCATCTGCCCGCATGCCACATTGCATGTCATTCCGTGCTTCCTTGGTCATTCGATATAATGTTGTCGTGTGGTTCGTGGGTACCTGCGTCAGTGGCTAGCCGACCATTTATCTGCTTTCGGTTTGCATCCTTCATGCTTGGTTCTTGGTCGTGAAGTCGGCCATGCCCTCCATTGGCCGGCAAGGACAACCCATCAATCGGGTCGATGTTAAGGCCGACCACCCCCGCATGATAGGTTCGGGCAAACCACGAAGTCCAACTCGTGGGAGGATGAAATAGCATAAAGTCCCATTAGCCGACTGCGAGGCACTACCTGTCATCGATGACCTAGGCTGTCTAGGGCTGCTTCGAATGCGTGCCCAGCTTCCTATCGTCACGAGTGTTAGGCAGATACACATAGTAGGACCGAGCAGCCGGTTACAGCGAAAGCCATGCAACACTTTGGTGAAGCTGGCGGACCACATTGCCATATGGCTCGAGCACATGCGTCCAGGTTCCTTCTGTGTGCCGATGACACATCCCATCATGGGCCCTCTAGATTTGCACGCCGCAGGCAAGCGTGGTAGAGGCAAAGGAAAAATACGCATGACACACAAGAGAGCATCGTCCATCTCATTCAACGCGAGTTAATGGGCGTGTGATTGGACGGGTAACGTACAGACTTTTTTCCGATAAAGGGTGTGCTTTTTATTGACTCATAACATAGCATCAAGAGAATACAATCATTATAAGTGTACACCCGTCCTCTGCACAACTAGGATGCATACAGAGAACACTAACACGCACGCGCAAAGAAATGATAAAAGCGAGCTCCAAAAATCCTGTCAAAACGAACTCAAATTTGCAACAGCAACCATGCCATGCGCAACCGGTTTCTGCCGGCCTCATCCTGCTGGTAGATATTCAAAAGCATATTAGACGGCCATACCCAGAGTCATCCTTCAGTAAGCCGGGGCACCTAGCTAGAACACGGCAACGGCCAAGCCGGCCAGCGATAACGCCGGCAAGAGACGGGCACACAGGTGCGTTGAGTGGTCGAACAGTGTGGTTCCCCACCGGGGGTACCCACGGGCCACTCATATACCAATGCATGGTGTTCGACGCATTTAAAAAATTGTGCATCTCTCTTGGGTGTGTTCTGTAAAGTCTCACTCTAAATGCTGGTTTTCACTCTAAAAGTTGATCAACCTCAGAAAGCAATGTTTCCAATGCACCCCATTCCCTACTGGATCATGTTTTGTGGCGTCTGTGTCATTCACCCTGCTCTTGATTGTTGTTCTCCTCCCACACTTTGTGTTTATTTCCCTAGCAACTGAATGTGATCATGGTGAATAAGCTAGTTATTTATAGGAGGTAGGCGGACGATCAATGTTGTGTGTTTTCCAGACATCATCATTGCTTCACCGGCCATCACATATTAACTGACATTATCATTTCGTTCTTCCTCGAATGGTGTAGTTATGCGCATTTGTAGCACCATTGACATATATAAATATGAACAGCCTTACACAAAATGTTGCTAGCAAACCATGATAAAAGAACTACTATATAAAGCTGTATAAGGGTTTATGAGTTGTGTAACATACGTGTATGTATATTATTTAATAAGAGTTTCTTTTAATTCATTTTAGTTACCTTTCCTTAGATGCGGTTTAGTTATCATGATCTCCAAAAGTTTATCCCCTTGAAGAGATATTTGGTAAACTTAAACGTGTGACATGGTTGCCACAGGATTTCAACAGTTCTTCTCAGTGACAACTTGTCTAAGTATTAGCTTATTTATTAGCTGCGACGACAACTTATTTGTGGTAGGTTTTCCAAATTAACTAATTTAAAATTTTGATTTGTAATTCTTTATTACACTTCATGTTCTTCACGGTTGTCTATGCATGTCAACACACTACACCTAATGTATAACTTCTTTTTTCGGGCAAAAAGAACTCAGATCTATTATAAAGGTTCATCGGAATTACAAAGCACTCCAAACATAATAAAAATTATATCAAGGTCCTTGAACCACGAACGTCCACTACCACCATCAGAATGAGTTGACAAATTGCCGCTCCCCTAGTGGAGCTGGACTGTCTTTGACTTTGACAACTGCTAAGTCTCTCAAGAACATTCCCCTAAGGGTCAAAACCCTAGAGCCATTGTTGTCTCCATTGAACCCTTAAATCAGTCCGAAGTGCCTCACATCGCTCCTTCTTGCATGCAAAATGAGAAACTAACCATGTCGGCCCAATGAGAGCTGCATCGACTTGGCCCCAACACACGAACTCGAGGAGGATCGGAGCCCGAATGACCAGCTCAAAGATGAAGTGTCACCATCTCCCTCGGCGTTGCGCTATGAAAAGTAACCAAGTCCTAACCTAAAGTACTAGCCGGATACGAGGTACCGGGATCACCCGCCATTCGTCACCGGAGCGGTAGGTAGAGGGGAGTCGAATTCATAGACTCAGCTGTGGAGCATGGAAGGGACGAGTTCTTCGTCCTAGTCGACATGGTCGCAAGGTGAAGGAAAAAAAAAAGTCGGTCACTTTGCATACACGGCTTAGAACAATGAATATGCCTAGCGTATAACTCACATAATGCCCGAACAGTGTTGTTCCCCACCGGGGGTACCCACAGGCCACTCAAAACCACACCTATATCTACCGCCAGCACACGATGGGACGTGGTGCACCGGCTGGCACACGACATTGCTTGAACCAATGAAGACCCAAATGGCAGTATTGGCGATAAACGGTTTCCCCCTGCTTTATATTATAAAACAACCATCTGAGACCACAAACACGTTGGGGCCGCAGCACAACAAAGCCCAAAAGAAAAAATGAGAGAGAAAGAAAAAAGAAAATAAATGATGACACCGGCAGAACAACAAAACATAGATGCTCGGTGACCCGTGCGCCCGCTGGAGATGTCCCACCGCACTCCCGACCCGACAGAACACGACATCGCTTGAACCAATGAAGACCCGAATGGCAATATTCACTCCCGACCTAAGCGTATGAAACTCAACGTACATGAAACTGCCTGCCGCACCACACAATTCATCATCCCTCATTACTTTGCATTTCATTACCCTGCAAATGCGGAACAAACAGAGTTTAAATACCCCTATGTAGTGCCATCCTCATCCGCTCGCCTTCTCGAGTCCCATCTGCAAGAGGCCTCCGACCTGGTAGCGGCACACACACTCCCTATTTACAGCACCCTATGATTTTCCCTTCCTGAAGCTTATGCCTTTGAATCTTCTCAGTTTGTGCTTCAGATCAAAGGTGCTCTGCTTCAAACATCTCTTGCTGCTGGGAATTGTTTCATTACTTCATAGGTCTCTTACTCTCTTTGCATTTTTTTTAGATTGTGCTTCACTCTCACTTTGTCATGCTAATATGACAAATTAGGCTTTCAAGTTTCATGGTACTTGATATAGTTCTTCTAGATACATATTCTTCATCCAAAAAAGTCTCTTGGTTGCCATATTATTATATTGAAATCAGTACCTCTTGGTACTAGATGAACTAAATGGAAAGAGGCAAGGGTTAAGGTTATCAGTTCATTTTTGCATGTTGTTGAAGAGTATGATGGAAGAGCTTGGATGTGGACTTTCCTCATGTTGTTGTAACTTAGATTACCAATCACATTTACTATATAGGAAATTTATTTATTCATTCCCTTGCATGTAGAGCATTTATAATTGTGCATCTCCCTTATACCATACAAACAAGATGATCTTAATTTTCTTATGGTTTGGAGAGTTCAATTAGTTAAATGATTATATGGGCATGAGTATGTTTGTTAGCAATATGCAACATATATCTTTTTTTAATTTAAGACGGACCATCGTATTCGTGTCGATTCTATCAACATTTGTGTTATCCTCCTTCTGCACCACCCCAGATTGCACTCCCGGATCGCAAGGTGTCAGACATTTTGCTTCACACATATCTTGCTGCTTGCATTGGTAAGCACACACTCATCTCTGAATTTAATTGTTTACACTTGATGAGCATACACAACTACTATTTATTTCCATGCATATTGCATACCATTAAATTTCTTACCCTGATCATTACTATGTTGATTGTATTTGTTCAAAACATATAGGCTACAATCTTCTTCCTTTTAAGGCAATTGAGTGTCTATGGTTTATAAAGATGGATGGCCCCAAAAATTGTTCGACACGTCTTGGTAGGCATTTAGTCTCATGCAGTCATGGATACCCCCACCATGATTCATAACATGTTGTCATCCCTGAAATAAACCAATCTGCTGCTTCCAACAGTGGCCATGTGTGTACACAACATAGAAATACAGGTTAGTTAGGATAAGATATTACAAAAAAAAATACCCTCAAGATTTCTATGAATGAACCACACTATTAGATAATGATTTTGCACATTATGCAATAAACATGCAGTTATCATTACTAACATATTTGTTATTTTTCACAATGCCCACAGCTGGCATGTGCAAATATATTTTCAGGTGAATTCACAAAAGAAAAATATTTTCAATTATGTGACAAAATGATTTGATTGTGCCAGATGAAAAATTGAGTCTAATGTTGGATCATACTCTTCACCAAGTGAAATGGTCAATGGAATATATAATCATCCAGAATGTCGCTATATTACAACAAATGAGGTTGTTTGGCGCTTGCCTGAGTATGACATTCACCATACATACCCGTCCACGGAAAGACTCCCTGTTATACTTGTTGGAATGAAGATTGACTCAGTATCCCGGTTCCCCATAGGTCATGTTACAAAGAAAAGCTTCTCAATCAATAATGCACAAATGTTGCCCTCTACAAAGGTTAGATAATTTCTATTCATTCATAAAGTATATTCTTCCTAAGTTCAAACATATTGCTTACAGAATACTAACTTGAACCATGAAATACTTCCAGCCATCTCCAATCAAAGAATCGACGACCCATTCATCCTCAACAATAACTATCGAGAAGTTTGCCATGAACACCAACATAGACGTCACAAGGTCTATCTAGACACCGCTAACCAAACTTTTGCTATACATACTCTGATGATCCAAACACTAGAGGACTCAAAAAATACTACACCTCCCTCTTGCCCAGATGCAACTATTGACACTGAGAAAAATCAAAACAAGTGTTATGCTTAGAACTCTCTGTATACAAATCAACCGGTTCAGATTCAACAATATCAATTATTTTAGACACTTAACTAAAAGGATCACTGGATTTACAGAAGACGAAACTATCAACAAAGAGATGTATGAATAGATAAAGATGATCCTATTTTGCATGTAATTTCTCAATAGTGCAATATTTACATGTCACAGTCAAAAGGAGGTAGATCTTGAGGATGCAGAACTTAATCTTCCAGTTATCAAAAGGCATAAGCAAGAGTATGTGTGTCATCTCATATCACTTACCAAATTCCAAATATAATATTCACCATTATTACTTTTTGTCCTCAAACAGCATTGCAGACAACAACATGACAATGAACACCTAAGAAGGCCAAGAGGATAACACCAATAAAATCATAGGTACCATGAGTTTCGTGTCCAAACAAAATTATTCAAAAGTTTGGTTTCTCTATGCTAGCATGATTGGAGGAGAATAACTGTATCAATAGTGCTCTCTTTTTACAACATGCAGGATATCATCAAGCACTCACTCAAGCAGCAACAAGCTACGCCGCCTTCTATTTAAATTAGTTATATCGTAGCTTTAATTGTAATCTCTCTCATTAGTATTACTTCTGAGTGATCCTATGCATGTATTGAGTTGTGGATAATGCTTATACAACTATATATATATGAGCTGGATTACATTGCTTTTTATTTATATATAGATATATTGTGGCTCGCATTTCAATCCATTGAACTCTCAATGATAATTACATGATGATCCTATGCATGTAGTGACATATGGATTCACCTGAATTATGAGGAACTCCCTCCGTCCCAAAATAAGTGTGTCAACTTTGTACTAACTTTACTGCAAAGTTGTACTAAGGTTGAGACACTTATTTTGGGATAGAGGGAGTATATGGGTTGCTTTGCACTTTATTGAGATGATCATGTAGATTTTACTATAATTGTTTTCAATATATATTATTTTCATGTTACATGTGCGAATGGTACAAAAATTAGGATAGCTCCTGTCAAATTTCTCGTGAAATTGCTTCCAAATCCTTGATTACATCCATATCAATAAACCTGCCAAAGTTTTATAGCAAACCAACAACTTAACTATAACTTACTACATCAGCACCCTACCTATATTATAGCCAACAACTACGAACACATCAGGCCAAGCAGCAGGTGCATAGCAGCAAGCATGTAACACGCAAAGGGCCAAGATCCACAGCAATCCAGCGATGTAGCAAGTCTTTTGGTTGCTTTCATGATTGTCAACATTTATCGCTGCATAAACTCTTATCCACAAATACCCGCAGCAACGCGCCGGTACCATCTAGTTACATATATAGGTATGTGATGAGGAACGAAATGTAATAAATAGGAACAGGTAATATGCAAACATCATAATATTTCAAGTTTAGCCACTCGTACAAACCGATTATGCAGAAACAATAATGGCCCATTATATCCCGCTTCAGTACAACCCCCCTGCAATATGTATAAAGGGATAATATGGACCTTTCACAATTTGTATCTACTTTTCTAGTAACGTATACACTGGGCAGCTTACTTGGGCCGGCTCCACAACCACTGTGACAGCATGCCTTTAGTGAACGATCTAAAGCTAGACACCTTAAGTAATGCACGGGCTGGGAATTTTACTAAAGATTTTAGCAACGCTTTGTGAACCGGTCTTTTTTCCATAATATCTTTTTATTTTTTTAGTTTCCTTCTCAAGTTACGTTTCTTCTTTCTTTTTCAAAAATGGTCGCGCTTTCAAAATGTTGTTCAAAAGTTCAAACGGTTCGTTATTTCCAAATTTTGCTCATAAATTAAAAAATATTTGCATTTTCAGAAATTCTAAGGTAATTTCAAAAAATGTTTGTGTCTTGAAAAAATTGTTCATAATGTCAAAATATCAATAATTTTTCTAAAAGCACAAACACAATTCAGAAAACAAATATTTTCTGAGAGCACGGACAAAAAGTTAACTTACATTTTTTTTCAGAAATGAGACTAAATAAATGATATCAAAAATGTGTTCTAAATTTGCCCGAACATTATTTCAATTTGTGAACAATTATTTTAAAAATGAGAACATTTTTTAAATTCAGAACAAATTCCAATAGTCACCCGACAGGAGCGATGCCGTCGCTTAGTTGGGCAAGGCCTAAGATTTTTTTTCTTTTCTATTTTTTGGTTTTTCTCTTTTTTTCGTTAATTTATCTTTTCTCCTTTTAAAACTTTATTATTTGTTTGAAACCTGTTCAAAAAATTGAAATACCAAAATAACAGTTTTAAGTCACTATTTTAAATTATGATTTTAAATTCTTTTTTCATTTATACATTTATTAAATGCCTTAAAAAGCATTTTTGTTTTCAATTCTATCATTTTGTATTTATTAGTTATGTTAGAAACATAAAATGACAACTTTAAGTATCTATGTAAATTATGATTTTAAATACATTTTTCCTTCAAAACTGGCATTGATGACTACTCGGACACGCTATGTTGAACATGGTATTTTTTAGACATTTTTGAAATGACCCCAACATTTGCCAGCAGCTGGTATACCCATGGTAGGCATCCATGCCCCCAATATTTTTCCATGGTCTTGTATGACCAATTCAAGGCACCAATCCAAGTTGCTTGGGTTTTCGACAAATTTTGCATTTTCTATAGTTTTCTCGGTCAAAAAAGGTCGATAAATGGCTAGACGTGTCGCAACTTACATATGTTGTCTGAAGTAGTTCAAACCTGTCATGGATGCCTATCATGGGCATGTTCACCTAGTGGTAAAAGTTGGGGTAATTTCAAGCAGTAGCGGCGGCAGGAAAAAGCAACGTACAGTACTACTACAATACCCAAGGAAAATACATCTCACGCCCAGTGAGGGAGTCCTGGACTAGGGGGTGTCCGGACAGCCGGACTATCATCGTCCGCCGGACTCCAAGACTACGAAGATACAAGATTGAAGACTCCGTTCCGTGTCTGGATGGGACTTTCCTTGGCGTGGAAGGCAGGCTTGGCGATACGGATATGTAGATCTCCTACCATTGTAACCGACTCTGTGTAACCCTAGCCCTCTTCGGTGTCTATATAAACCGGAAGGCTTTAGTCCGTAGGACACAACAACCATTACAACAATCATACCATAGGCTAGCTTCTAGGGTTTAGCCTCCTTGATCTCGTGGTAGATCCACTCTTGTACTACCCATATCATCAATATCAATCAAGCAGGAGTAGGGTTTTACCTCCATCGAGAGGGCCCGAACCTGGGTAAAAACATCGTGTCCCTTGTCTCCTGTTACCATCCGCCTAGACGCACAGTTCGGGACCCCCTACCCGAGATCCGCCGGTTTGACACCGACATTGGTGCTTTCATTGAGAGTTCCTCTGTGTCGTCACCGATAGGCTCGATGGCTTCTTCAATCAACAACAACGCCGTCCAGGGTGAGACTTTTCTCCCCGGACAGATCTTCATATTCGGCGGCTTCGCACTGCGGGCTAATTCACTTGGCCATCTGGAGCAGATCGAAAGCTACGCTCCTGGCCGTCAGGTCAGACTTGGAAGCCTAAACTTCACGGCGGACATCCGCGGGTACTTGATCTTCGATGGATCCGATCCGCAGCCGAGCGTGCCGCACTGTCGCGATGGGCACAATCTAGCCCTGTCGACGGACAGTGCCTTGGAGGCCGCACATGAATCCACTCCGATCCATAGTCCGGAGCCGATCGCGCAGATCGAGGACGAGTGGCTGGACACCGCCTCGGGAGCTGCAACATCCGCGGCGATGGAGCCGAACACTGACCTTGTCCCCTATAAAGCTCGTGACTCCGAGGTGCCGGACTCCGAACCTCCTGCGCCCCTGCCAATCGAATCCGATTGGGCGCCGATCATGGAGTTCACCGCTGCGGACATCTTTCAGCACTCGCCCTTTGGCGACATTCTAAATTCGCTAAAGCATCTCTCGCTATCCAGAGAGCCCTGGCCGGATTATGGCCAGGATGGTTGGGATGCGGACGACCAAGAAATTCAAAGCCCACCCACCTCCCACTTTATAGACACTGTCGACGATCTAACCAACATGCTAGACTATGACTCCGAAGACATCGACGGTATGGATGACGATGCCAGAGACGAACAAGAACCAGCGCCTACAGGGCACTGGAAGACCACCTCGTCATATGACATATACATGGTGGACACCCCAAAAGATGGGGACGGCGAAGAAGCAGCGGAGGCAGATTCCTTAAAAAAACAGCCCAAGCGCCGACGTCAGCGGCCCCGCTCTAAATCCCGCCACAACAAGAACGGAGATTCCGGCACAGGGGATAATAACACCCCAGAGAGTGCCGAAGACAATCCCCTCCTGCAAGATTCAGCGCGGGAGGATGCAGAAGCAAGCCCTCACAAGAGAGCGGCAGACGAAGAGGTCGAGGATGATAATTACATACCTCCCTCCGGAGACGAGGCAAGCCTCGACGACGATGAATTCGTCGTGCCCAAGGATCCCGTCGAACAAGAGCGTTTCAAACGCAGGCTAATGGCCACAGCAAATAGCCTAAAGAAAAAGCAGCAGCAGCTTCAAGCTGATCAAGACCTGCTGGCCGACAGATGGACCGAGGTCCTCGCGGCCGAAGAGTATGAACTCGAACGCCCCTCCAAGAGCTACCCAAAACGCAAGTTACTCCCCCGATTAGAAGAGGAAGCATACATACCTTCATCACCAGCGCACAATACGGCCGACCGACCACCCCGTGGTCGCGACAGAGAGGCATCCAGGCCTTCCATCAAGACCGTACCCCGGCATCGCTCGAAAAGTACGAAGCCACGGGGGAACACGCCGGACTTGCGGGATATATTGGAGGATAAGGCAAGACAATCCAGATCTATCTATGGATCACGTGGGCGCCCCACGACCCACGACGAATACCGTCGAGCCGGATACAACAACTCCGGCCGGGCCTAACACAGCAGACAACGCTCCCTTGAGCTACGTCGTGATATTGCTCAATACAGAGGCGCCGCACACCCGCTATGCTTCACTGACGAAGTAATGGATCATCAAATCCCTGAAGGGTTTAAACCCGTAAACATTGAATCCTACGATGGCACGACAGACCCCGCGGTTTGGATCGAAGATTATCTCCTTCACATCCATATGGCCCGCGGCGACGATCTCCACGCCATCAAATATCTCCCGCTCAAGCTTAAAGGACCAGCTCGGCATTGGCTTAACAGCCTGCCCGCAGAGTCAATTGGGTGTTGGGAGGACCTGGAAGCCGCATTCCTCGACAACTTCCTGGGCACATATGTGCGACCACCAGACGCCGATGACCTAAGCCACATAATCCAGCAGCCAGACGAATCGGCTAGGCAATTCTGGACACGGTTCCTAACAAAGAAAAATCAAATCGTCGACTGTCCGGATGCAGAGGCCCTCGCAGCCTTCAAACATAACATCCGCGACGAGTGGCTAGCCCGGCACCTAGGACGGGAAAAGCCGAAATTCATGGCAGCCCTCACATCATTAATGACCCGCTTCTGTGCGGGAGAGGATAGCTGGCTAGCTCGCAGCAACAACCTCAGCAAAAATGCTGGTAGTCCGGACACTAAGGACCACAATGGCAGGTCGCATCGAAGCAAAAATAAACGCCGCGTTAACGGCAACGACAAGGAGGATACGGCAGTCAACGCCGGATTCCGAGGCTCTAAACCCGGTCAACGGAAGAAGCCATTCAAAAGAACCACTTCGGGTCCGTCCAATTTGGACCGAATACTCGACCGCTCATGCCAGATACATGGCACCCCCGAAAAGCCAGCTAACCACACCAACAGATATTGTTGGGTATTTAAGCAGGCAGGCAAGTTAATTGCCGAAAACAACGACAAGGGGCTGCACAGCGACGACGAGGAAGAGACCCGACCGCCGAACAGTAGAGGACAGAAGGGTTTCCCCCCACAAGTGCGGACGGTGAACATGATATACGCAACCCATATACCCAAGAGGGAGCGGAAGCGTGCACTAAGGGACGTATATGTGATGGAGCCAGTCGCCCCTAAGTTCAATCCATGGTCCTCTTGCCCGATCACTTTCGATCGAAGAGACCACCCGACCAGTATCCGCCATGGCGGATTCGCCGCATTGGTTTTAGACCCAATCGTTGATGGATTTCACCTCACGAGAGTCCTGATGGACGGCGGCAGTAGCCTGAACCTGCTTTATCAGGATACAGTGCGCAAGATGGGCATAGACCCCTCAAGGATTAAACCTACAAAGACGACCTTCAAAGGCGTCATACCAGGTGTTGAGGCCAATTGTACAGACTCGGTCACACTGGAAGTGGTCTTCGGATCCCCGGACAATTTCCGGAGCAAGGAGTTAATCTTCGACATAGTCCCGTTCTGCAGCGGCTATCACGCTCTGCTCGGACGAACCGCGTTCGCAAAGTTCAACGCGGTGCCGCATTACGCATACCTCAAGCTCAAGATGCCAGGCCCTCGTGGAGTCATCACGGTCAACGGAAATATGGAACGCTCCCTCCGAACGGAGGAACATACAGCGGCTCTCGCGGCAGAAGTATAGAGCAGCCTTCTAAGGCAATTTTCGAGTCCGGCCGTTAAACGGCCGGACACGGCCAAACGCACCCGGAGCAACATCAACCAAGACCACCTGGCACGTTCCGAGCACGCGTAGCAATGCGGCCCCAACCCCAGCCCTTGCATAATTGCAAGACCAACCCTCCGCGTACATCATTACGCTCTGGAGATACCATGGGCCTAGGGGGAGGGGCACGACCACAACAGACCCAGAGTGCGGCTCGACCACACCAGGGGCTCACAAGTGTGTCGCTCTTTTTTATTATTTTCCTTCTTTGTATACACAGGACTCCGTTCACCAGAGGCCCTGTCCGGCGGCGAACCCGCCGAACTCACGATGCAACAGCTAGGGAGGGAAGAAGGCTGCGATGAACACTCAGGTGGTCTCCATTACAAGAATTAAATTTGATTATATACACCAGTCCGCAGCCCACCCCTGGAGGGGGACATGTTTAATCAGTCCAATCCCTTGCTTACCGCACTATTTATATCATTCCGCACTCATAGCAGAATTCCTTGAATAAATAATGCAGCACTTTTTGCCTGTAATTGCATTACTTTACATATATGTTCACCAATGACATCTTGCACCCGTATATTTTGGTACGACCGAATACACCAGGGGCTTATGTTCCCCGCATTATGGTGTGATAAGTCCGAACACTTTCACAAGTGCGGCACCCCGAACTTATAGCATTATATGAATCGGCTCCGAATCATGTCTTGGGTCAATAGTTGGGTTTGCCCGGCTCCCAAGTTTTGGTACCTTACGTTCCGTTCCGTCGGCTAAGGTGGCACTGGGAGAACCACTGCGATTGTGCCCCGGTTGATCTGGGCGAGCGCCTCAGTGGAGAAAGCTAAAACTGACTGTCATGATAAGGCGAGAGACTGGTCGCTGTTCGAGAGGTCTTTTCGAGTCCTTAAAGACTTATGCCGCTTCAAGCGAAGAATCGGATAATGTCCGGCCAAGGCGTGGATAGCGCCACGAACTCGGTCTTCCGAATACTAGGGGCTTCGCCGAAATTTAAAATTATAGAATTCTATGGCTAAGTGAGAGTGTTCAAGCATTATAAGTCCGGTTGCCTTGTTCGTTGTGTTGAGCGCCTCCCTAGATGGACCCAAGAATGGGAACTAGAGTGCTCAAGTTTATCCCGAACACCCCAGCACTCGTGGCTTGGGGGTTGAAGCCGACGACTTGCCATCTCTCAGATTTTATGAACGGCCGCACAGAAGGTAATATTTTAAATCAAACAAGCGTTGTTTAGCGCATATGAACAAAGTTTTCAGCGCACAGGATAATACATAGCAAGTCTACTCAATAATTACATCTCTGGGGCACTCATCCGCAATCTTGCGGGCACCCTTCAGGACAGTCTTATAGTACATCTCGGGCGTACGATACTCCTTGCCCGCTGGCGGCGCGTCAGTGATAAGCCTCTCCTCATCCAGCCTGCCCCAGTGCACCTTTGCGCGGGCAAGGGCCCGACGAGCGCCTTCAATACAGGTGGAGCGCTTGATGACCTCCACCCAGGGGCACGCATCCACCAGCCGCAGCACGAGGCCGAAGTAGCTCCCAGGCATGGCCTCTCCAGGCCACAGCCGGACTATGAGGCCCTTCATGGCCTGCTCGGCTACCTTGTGGAGCTCGACCAGCTGCTTCAGCTGGTCGCTAGGGGGCACCGGAAGGCCGGCCTCAGCGTACTGAGACCAGAAGACCTTCTCCGTTGAGCTCCCCTCCTCGCCACGGTAGAATGCGGCGGCATCGGATACACTGCGAGGCAGATCTGCAAACGTCCCTGGAGAGCTCCGAATTCGGGTAAGTGTCAGGTAGTTTACATTAACATGCTTGCTTTGCATAAAAAATGCCTTACCCGCCGCTATTTTATTCACATCCTCAACCTCCTGAAGGGCCTTATGGGCCTCGGCCTTGGCCGCTTTGGCACTTTCGAGAGCCGAGGCAAGATCGGACTCTCGAGTCTTTGAGTCGCACTCCAAACTCTCATGCTTTTCCATGAGAGCCTGGAGCTCTTGCCGCACTTCCGCCACCCGCGCCTCCTGCTTCTCTCGCTCTGCCCGTTCCGCGGCCGCATTGCGTTCGGCCGCGGACACAGCCTCCTTCAGGGTTGCCACCTCGTTCGTGGCCCCTGCAGTACCCACGTTATCCTTGTTATTTTTATTGCAACCTAAATCCTTTTCTGTAAGGTAACTATTCAAAGTGGTGTTACTCACCTTCTTTGTCCTCGAGCTGCTTCTTGGCACGGCCGAGCTCTTGCTTGGACCGCTCGAGGTCTTGCTTCAAAGCACCGACCTCCGCAATCAGTGCGGCAGAGGTCAGCAGCGCAGCCTGCAAACCCATATTAACATAATTTTTAGTAACCCTCCATATATCTTTTTAGATCCTCAGTCCGGCTTTTCTTTCCGAACACCGAACCGAGCATCAGGGGCTACTGTCTATGCGGTATTACATTACATAATTTTAACTTCTTACCTCAAAGCCTGTTAGAAGGCTGCTGCAGGCTTCGGTCAGCCCGCTCTTGGCGAGCTGAACCTTCTGAATCACCGCACTCATGATAGTGCGGTGTTCTTCCTCGATGGAAGCGCCTTTGAGCGCCTCCACCAAGTTGTCCGGCGCCTCCGGTTGGACGGGGGCCGCCGGTGCCACGGTCTTGCCCTTCTTGCGAAGGGGCCGCCTGCCGGACTCCGGAACCACTGCGGGTTCCGGTGTGGAGTCCGGCGCAAAGTCCGGGAGGCTGCCTTGCGGTGCCTCCGGAGCCTCCTTCTGATGGGTCCCTTCCTGGGATCCCACCTCGGCGTCCTCAGCGGCGCGAGGGGTGGAGGCGGTCGGAATGGAATCCACATCCGACGGAGCCAACGACCCGCTCGACGAAGCGGGGAGATCATCGTCGGCCGGACTGCGGGCAGTATGCGGCATTAGAAGGACACTATGTGACACAAAAGAAATTACAGATCATTCAGAATCAGGATACTTACAATCTTGCCGGAGGCCTGGCCCTCGAGGGCCACTCTTCGCCGCCAACGCTGGCGTTGGCGGGGCTGTCCGGGGGAATAGTTCTTCCCCTCTTGGACCCTTCGGCCTCCCCTGTTGGGGAAGCCTTCCTCTTCCTCTCTCCCTCCTCTGGGAGAGAGTCCTTATTTTCCTCCTCATCTTCGGGGGAGGAATCCGCCTCGGAGTCGTTGGACACCTGAAAACGGGAACTCTTTCGAGTACCCGTGGCCACCTGCTTGGCCTTCTTCTCCGGCACCACATGTGGTGCCGGAACCAGCAGCCCCGCTAGACGGGCGTCCACTGGGTTTTCTGGCATGGGAGCCGGGCAGATGAGCTGCTCGGCCTCCTTCATCCAGTCCTGTCAAAGGAAAAGGGAGATTGAAACCCGCTTAGGGTCGAACTATTAACAACAAGTTTCCCGTAAAGGGGTAGAATCACTTACCTCGTCAGCTGGACGCTGCGAGTGAAATCCGCGATCTTCCGTCGCGGATGCGGGGGCTTCGGCGCCCTTAAACAGCACCCTCCAGGCGCCTTCGTACGTCGTGTCAAAGAGCTCGCTCAACGCCTGGTGCTGTGCCGGATCAAACTCCCACAGGTTGAATGCCCGTTCTTGGCATGGGAGAATCCGGCGGACGAGCATGACTTGGACCACATTAACAAGCCTGAGCTTCTTGTTCACCAGCTTCTGGATAAAGGCTTGGAGTCCCATCAGCTCCGTCGAACTACCCCATAGCAAGCCCTTCTCTTTCCAGGAGGTGAGCTGCACAGGGATACTAGATCTGAACTCGGGGGCCGCCGCCCACGTAGGGTCGCGCGGCTTGGTGATGTAGAACCACCCCGACTGCCACCCCTTGACGGACTCCACGAAGGCCCCTTCGAACCAGAGGACGTTGGGCATCTTGCCCAACATGGCGCCTCCGCACTCCGCCTGCGTGCCCTTCACTACCTTCGGCTTGACATTGAAGGTCTTGAGCCACAAGCCGAAGTGGGGCTGGATGCAGAGGAAGGCCTCGCACGTGACGATGAACGCCGAGATGTTGAGGATGAAGTTCGGCGCCAGATCATGGAAATCCAGGCCGTAGTAGAACATGAGCCCCCGGACAAAGGGGTGAAGTGGAAATCCCAGTCCGCGGAGGAAGTGGGGGAGAAATACGACCCTCTCATGGGGCCTGGGGGTGGGGATGAGCTGCCCCTTGTCGGGCAGCCGGTGCACGATGTCGCCGGAAAGGTATCCGGCACTGCGCAGTTTGGTGATGTGCTCCTCCTTAACGGTGGAGGCCAACCATTTACCTCCCGCTCCGGACATAGTCGGAGAAGGTTGAGACGAGATGCGCGAACTTGGGCGCTGGAGCTCGAGTGCGCGGAGATGAATAAGCAAAGGAGGAAGAAGGCGTAGGTAAAAAGGCGGATCCTTATCCCCTTATATATAGGCGGACGAAGACTATACGTCCCCACCGGCCTGGTAAAACTCGCTTATCTCCCAAGCGCCACCATCAATGGCGCGGTTGGGTTACCCACGTCCGTATTGATGAGAATCCCGGAATAAGGGGAACACGATCTCTGCTTCGACAAGACGTGCCAAGGAAACCGCTTCGCTAACGCGCTGAGGTGGTATAATAAAAAATGGTTCAAGTAAAGGCTTGGTAGTGGCGTGACGTCACGCTACAAGATACGTCAGCAGATTGAACCTGTGTACATGATATTCTCTCTACGGTGAAATGTGGAAATTATTTTGCAGAGCCGGACACTATCCTGGTGTTCACAATCTTCTATGGATTATTCGAAGGAGGAACCCGCCTTGCAATGCCGAACATTATGCGCGCCAGACTCATCGTCATTGAAGCCAGGTTCAGGGGCTACTGAGGGAGTCCTGGACTAGGGGGTGTGCGGACAGCCGGACTATCATCGTCCGCCGGACTCCAAGACTACGAAGATACAAGATTGAAGACTCCGTCCCGTGTCCGGATGGGACTTTCCTTGGCGTGGAAGGCAAGCTTGGCGATACGGATATGTAGATCTCCTACCATTGTAACCGACTCTGTGTAACCCTAGCCCTCTCCGGTGTCTATATAAACCGGAAGGCTTTAGTCTGTAGGACACAACAACCATTACAACAATCATACCATAGGCTAGCTTCTAGGGTTTAGCCTCCTTGATCTCGTGGTAGATCCACTCTTGTACTACCCATATCATCAATATCAATCAAGCAGGAGTAGGGTTTTACCTCCATCGAGAGGGCCCGAACCTGGGTAAAAACATCGTGTCCCTTGTCTCCTGTTACCATCCGCCTAGACGCACAGTTCGGGACCTCCTACCCGAGATCCGCCGGTTTTGACACCGACACCCAGGCAGCGGCCCGGGCTGCCTGGTGCCTGTCTCCGCCACTGATTTCAAGGATGTTCATAAAAACACCATGTTCAACGGAAGGTGTTCAGGGGGTCTGTTAGAGAGCACGTTGGTTTTCGACATCCTTGAAATTGTCCTATTTTTCATAAAAAGGGGTTCGGAAATTTGAAAAAAAAAGTGTTTCCAAAAGAAGTCCAAATTTTGAAAATGTTTCATATTTAAAAAATATTTCAATAGATGAAGAAACACATTTTTTTAGCTATAAAAAATGCTTTAGCTAGAATGTCATCCCGGTTGTACAATAACGATTTTTATATGCTACAATATTTGTAATTAAAAAGACTCCTACACTACGTCCATTCTACTCCCTCCGTTCCTAAATATAAGTCTTTTTAGAAATTTCACTATGGACTATATACGAATGTATATAGACATATTTTAGAGTGTAGATTCACTCATTTTGCTCCGTATGTAGTCACCTATTGAAATCTCTAAAAAGACTTATATTTAGGAACGGAGGGAGTAGGTGTTAAATAACTGCGCCACTTAAGTAGCACCAAATCGTGATGGTTCTAGTGCCTATTAGCAATTTTACAACCCCTCGAGGTCCTGTGTTCGATGCCTAATAGGCGCACTGTTATAATACATGATTTCATCGATCATGCAGTCATGCCATCTTCATCACCACTGAGACCAACGAACCCAGGACGGGCACCTGCAACAACGAAGAAAACAAAGGACAGCGACCGAGAAAAAAGAAATAGCCAAGAAAAAAGATACCCGATCTCAGCCGGCGCTCGTAAGCAAAGGTGCGACGGCGCCACCGACGACAGACCTGACACCAAACAAAAAGCCAGAGGGGCGCCGGCCTCCAGCACCGGCATATAAATCGTGGACGACACTGAGAAAGCTCAAAGAAGCCCCTGCAATGCAAGACAAGAAGAAGGCTGATGGGTGCGCGCACAACCTGTAACATAAAACGATGGATTTCTAGAAAAACACAACCACCTAATGAAAATATTATAATGCCCATGAAACATCCGACTCGACACTACCCTTGTCGCACACGACAAGCACCGTCGCAGGGCATCCCCTCACATCCATCCTTGTTGGCAGACCCCGGGTTCTGGGTTCACGGCTCACACCTCGGGCCGGCTCGCGCGAACGACACTACGCTCGCACGTACCCGGGTGGCGCGAAAGAAACAACATGACACAAGGAGAATGACCATGTGATACGGCGTTGCGGCCGTAGCGCACACCCTGCTGATGCGACCAAACCAAACCAACGGGGGGCAAAGACGCTCAGGGCTCGTTTGGTAAGTCGAGATCCACCCGGGATCCCCTTAATTTCCCTGGGTAGAAAATCCCGATCTCAGCACACCAGAAGAATTTTCCCCATCTCTCCACCTATCCCCGATGGGATTTGCTTCCCTGGGAAATATTCCCCGGCCTACCAAATGAGCCCTCACAGGTGGGTCTGTCCTTCCCTTCTGGTAGGAGGCAACCCGTGAGATGGCCCTCGCGGGCGTGCCCAAAGCTGCCACTCCACCCATCATGGAAGCCCCCCCCCCCCCCCCCCCCCGGCAGCTCATCCGGGGGTTTGCCATGCATGAGCCAGCACCGCGACCACAATGCACCCCCTGCTCGAGCGACCGGACAAGCTCGGCAAAGGCTGAATAGGCCAATAGGCGGGTCCAGCCTCCCAATCACGCACGAGAGGGCCGTCGTGGGCGTGCCCGATGCCCCCTATGACGGTGGCCCCTGGCGCTCCACCGTTGTCCACCCGTCATGGGCCACCTAGCCGGGTTGTCCGCGCCCATGCCTTCCGGGTAGATCGGACGGTCCTGATACGGCCCGAGAGGCCCCAGCGGCACGCCACCGTGGAACAGATGGCGCGGAAGCTCTCTCACCCGCGAAGTCCCCAGGGAGGCGGGCACTCCTACATCTTTATAGGATTATTTCTTCTGAGCTTTCCCTGTTTGCTTCTTTGTGTGGTCACATTATAGGTTCAATGCCCCCGCGATTTTCCAGACAGGAACCTCTGAGTCGTGACTCTAGCTTTTAGTATACATTCTTATTTTGAAACTGTTCTGTCAACTACGATAATACCAAAAAAATGGTTTTCCCCCATACTTCCAAGCCATTCTATCCTTGTATAAAAAGAGCAACATTTAATATTGGGAATGAAAGTTTCTTTCCTAACCAGTACTTTCCAATAACGTATTTCTGGTTCTTGAACAATGGTCCGGTTTTTCAAATTTATTTGAACTGGCTCAAACGATCTGCAAGTTTCTTCCTTCAATACTTCCAAGCTAGTTAGTTTCTGAAGTATCAGTCAAATTTTGGACACTCTCATATCTTCCACCACAATCTTGTTTTGTGATAGACTTATCCCTTGGATTCATGAAGGTGCTTCGATTGAAGATCATTTGAGGAGTTCCTATCAAGTGAATTTTATTGGCTTCTTTCTCTTGGATGGTGTGTGTGCCTTCTAGGCTTCTAGGTGTCACTTGAGAGCCTTAGTTGATGGTGTGCGCCTTCTGGACGTCTAGGTATCAATTGAGAGCGCTAATTTTCTACACGTGAAGGACTCAAGAGTTCGTATGGGCTCGGAGATCACCTACTTTGTGACAATCTACGTCTTAGTGAGGCTTTTTTGTGGTCTTATTATGTAAAACACCAACTCGAATTTCTAATATATCCCATTCCCGACAAGATCGCACTATGTGACCGTTCATGCCATTCACCCTTTTTCTCAACGTTGTTCTCCTCCCATCCTCTATCATTCTCCCCGAGCAACTAAATGTGTGATTTGGCTACAAGAATAAGCTAGTTATTTATAGGAGGCCAACGAGTGATTCATGTTTTTTTCTTTTTTTTTGAAAAGGGGAAGACCCCGGCCTCTGCATCATCATGATGCACGCAGCCATTTTTATTAAAAGGAAATAAATAGGTCTGAAACGTACATAGTATCAACTTAAACAACATGAGTGATTCATGGTGTGTGTGGCCCAGACAATCATCATTGCTTCACCAAGCATGACATGCCAACAATTATGACTGATTGATTCTACAACATGTTGTACTCCTTCTCTGTCATTGTATATGGGCTCATCCTCTGTGGCTTCTCCTCTCCCATGATTGTCTACCATGTGATTCCATTGTTGCCTCCTTAGCCTTCTTCACTGCTCTATGTAGTTCTCAAAGGAAGTGATGCCCAATTCTTCAAGTGGAACTATACGCAGGAGAAGTCAGTCATGGATTGCAAAGCAAAAACAATATATTTTCTTACCCATGGTGTTTGGATTTCTAGCTTCCTAGTGTGAATTGCAAAAAACTACACATTTTAAGTTCAAATCCGGATTTGCCATCATATTCCTCAAGTGCTCCAAAAATCCACTAGTTTTCTTAATAATTTTCTCAATAAACTCTAATGACCTATTGGAGCTAAATTAATGACGATTCTAACCAACAGGGTCCACTTGTAAGCGCTGATGTGGCACTAAAGGTCAAAGAAAATAGTGTTGACTATTAAATTAGACAGAGGGCCCACTCACCGGAATCCTCTCCATCCCCACGAGCCCCACCTCTCTGGAGCCGCCCCAACATCCTCTACACGATGGTAGGCGCTACTCAACCACCTCTCTAACGTGTTCTGCCTCCTCCACCATCCGCCGCCTCTTCTCCCTCCGAGTACCGGCAAGACTCACCAACCCGCGTCTCATCCCGCACAACGCCCACACCGGGTCCCATGAAGCGGCCCCTCCCCCTGCCCTGACGAGCCCCACCTCTATGGCGTGCGGTGAGCCAGTCCCCACTCCCACGAGCTTGGTGCGTGCGAGTCCATCTCACGCACATGAGCTTGCCGCCTCCGCGCTCCGGCTTGGCGCACGAATCCGTGGCGGTGGAGCGGCCATGGCCATGTGGGAGGGGGCTTGAGCTTGCGTGCGGTGATAATATCTATGGCTCGATGCTATCTATGTTGAATAACACACCACCATAGAGCCGCATTGTGTTTTCCCGAAAAACAAAAAGAGCCATGGTCGGTAAAATAGAGTCGCAATTTGGCTATTCTTTGCAATATTCATTATTCGTCCAGGGTCTATATTTATATCTATGTTCCCGCCTCAAAATTCCAATGCATCCCATTCCTCACTAGATCATGCTATGTGACACGACCTTTTGTTGTCACTTACCCGGCTGGACATTGTTGCCCTCCTCCCATACTTTGCAATCCCCCCAACAATTGAATGTGATCTTGTTACATTAGGAATAAGCAAGTTATTGATAGGAGTTCAGTGTGCGATCAATGTTTTGTGTGATCTGGGTATAATCATTACTTCGCCACACATCACATGCCAATTGTTGTGATTTTTTTAATTTTACCATGAGTATCGTAGATGTCGACATTGATGACACATAGAACATATCTTTATTACAAGCAACCCTAAGTGGAATGCTGCTAGCAAACCATGACAAAGAAGCTAGTGTGAAATCAAGCCATTATATAAAGATGGATTAGGGTTTGCTCACCAAGAGTGTGTTTTAATGTGAAGTAGTTACCTTTTTATGATATATGGTTGAGTTACCTTGGTCTCTAAGACTTACCTACATCAAGCAATATTTGGTAAACGTAAACAGGTGAGGTGGGCAACCATGACATTTCCACATTCCCTTGAGATCGTAACTTAAGTAAAGAACTTCAAATTAGCTACTTCAGAAACTTATTTGTAGTATGTTTTATTATTATCCTTTTTTTTGTTAAGAAGCATTATATCAATAGCATACGAACAGGAACATCCCAACCATGATGCGCAATTAAGGACACCGGATGAGTGAATGATCTGAAGCGAAGTTGGAAGCCGTGCGTGATGTCTCTTGGATCATGTTGTGCAACCAAAACACCCATTGTTCATGTGTTTCTAGAGATTTGTGAGGCTCTTTGGTGAATAAGACGTGTGAATGGAATACAAGCGAAATATGAGTGGTTCCTCTACATGCAACACAACGATGCTCCTTGCTCTATATTCACCAAGCAAAGAATAAGTTGCATCAAAAGCAATTCAGGAATTGTTTCTATAAATATTCGTGCAATCGCATCGCTTAGCGGCCAGCGCATTCAAAAGAATGTTGCTTCTCGCTTTTGTGTACTGGGAAGTGAAACACTAGTTTTATAAATTTTGGTACACCTTGCTAGTTGCCACTCCGGCTATCATCTCTCTTTTATCCAACCTATAAGGTCAATATAATCCTATTGGAATAAAATGGCCATCCCGACCATCCCAATGTGGAGGAGTTGTAGTAATATACTAGATCATGCTGGCACGCGTTGCCGCGCCCATCCATTTGTTAGTTAAAATGGTTGGAATTTATATAAATAGTGGCATGAAGCTTGAGGGTCTCATACGAAATGGGTTTCTTAGTATTTAACAACAGAAAACTAAATTTCATTTTTTTTAAAAGGAGGGTATCCCCCGGCCTCTGCAATCGAACAATGCATACGGCCATATTATTAAACAAGTAAAAGGTTCAACAAAGTCTTCAGATCTCAAAGGTAAACAAAGCTCACAAAGAGCATAAACAGAAAAAAGCCACAACCGGCTGGTATATAGAAGATAGGAAACTAAACACCTATCCTATTACATGACCGCCATCCAAACAGGTTGAAGATAGCCCATGCTACCTTCTCCCACCGGATAGATCCAGTAACCATACGCTCCCTGGCATCCGCCGGAGTGAGTAGCGACCACATACGGATCAATGCAGTGGCCCGGAAAATAACCTGCAAGAAATGAAATTTTGTTGTTCTGTTAAAAACCATATCATTCATGCAGTTCCATACTACCCATAATAAAGCACACACTCCTACACGAATCTGTTTCACCGTTTCCAAATCTATTCCATCTAACCATGTCCCAAACAACGTGTTAATAGTGTTCGGATGACTAATATTAAATGCTATGTGGATAGACCACCATATTATTTTTGCCATTGGGCAATCAAGAAAGAGGTGTTCGATGGATTCGTTCTGATCATAGAAGCTACATCTTCTAGATCCTGTCCAATTGCGTTTTGCCAAATTGTCCTTAGTTAGAATGGCTTGTTTATGGACAAACCATATAAATAATTTAATTTTTAAAGGCACTTTGACTTTCCAAACATGTTTTGATCGAGGAATATGGCTAGTGTTAATAAGATCCAGATACATGGACTCAACCGAAAACTCTCCATTCTTAGTGAGTTTCTAGTGTAACTGATCTGGCTGTTGAGAGAGGTGAACATCCATCAATCTTCACAAGATGGAGCCAAGCTTCCCAACGGTTTTCTGCTAAAGTCCTCCTGAATTGAATATTGAGAGGGTTGGACCGTAATACTGTTGCAACGTAAGCGTCTCTTTGCTGGACAATATTATAGAGCGAAGGATATTGGAGAGCAAGGGGTGTCTCCCCTAGCCATGTATCCTCCCAGAATCTCATGGTAGTACCATTTCCAACTAAAATTTTTGTCCTGTTGAAGAAGACTGATTTCACTCTCATCAGTCCCTTCCAAAATGTTGAATCAGTCGGTCTGACCATCACCTGGGATAGGGTTTTGGAATGTAGGTACTTATTATGCAGAATCTGGGCCCATGTGGCATCGGTCTCTACAGATAGCTTATACAGCCACTTGCTGAGAAGACATCTGTTCTTCACCTCTAGATTCTCTATGCCGAGGCCCCATTGGTCTTTTGGTCTACAAATAATGTCCCATTTAGCGAGCCTGTACTTTCATTTTAATTCATCGCTCTGCCAGAAGAAACGCGGTCGATAGAAATCTAGTCTTTTCCAAACTCCAACTGGTACCTCGAAAAAAGACAAGATAAACACGGGCATACCCATGAGAACCGAATTAATGAGAATAAGCCGGCCTCCGTATGACATAAGCTTGCCCTTCCAGCAGCTTAGTTTCTTTTCAAATCTATCCTCGGTGCACTTCCATTCTGCGTTGGAAAGCTTGCGATGGTGAATTGGTATACCCAAATACGTAAAGGGCAAAGACCCCAGTTCGCACCCGAACAGTTGTTTATAAGCTTATTGTTCGTCTCTAGCTCTTCTAAAGTAGAACAATTCACTTTTATGGAAGTTAATCTTTAACCCCGATAACTGTTCGAATAAGCATAACGCAAGCTTCATATTTCTTGCTTTTGCCAAATCATGCTCCATGAAGATGATAGTATCATCCGCGTACTGTAAGATGGACACAACTCCATCTACTAAATGTGGGACAAGGCCGCCTATTTGGTCATTATCCTTGGCTCTTCCTATTAGGATTGTCAACATGTCTACCACAATGTTGAACAGAATCGGTGACATCGGATCTCCCTACCTCAGACCCTTATGTGTCTGGAAATAATGACCAATGTCATCATTCACTTTGATTCCTACACTCCCTTTTTGCGTGAAAGCATCTACCTGGTTTCTCCAGGCCTAGTCAAATCCTTTCATCCGCAAGGCCTACTGAAAAAATGGCCATTTTACCTTATCGTACGCTTTCTCAAAATCCACTTTAAAAACCACCCCATCTAGTTTTTTCATGTGGATTTCCTAGAGCGTTTCATGCAGGACCACAACCCCTTCTATGATGTTTCTATCCTGCATGAAAGCAGTTTGAGACGGCTGCACCATAGAATACGCAATCTGCGTAAGCCTATTAGTTCCGACTTCAGTGAAAATTTTGAATCTGACATTAAGAAGACAGATGGGCCTGAACTGCTCAATCCGCACGGCCTCTGTTTTCTTCAGAAGTAATGTAATCATTCCGAAATGCAGGTGAAATAGTTGCAGATGTCCGGTGAACAAATCATGGAACATCGGGAGCAAGTCACCCTTAATGATATGCCGGCACTTTTTATAAAACTCAGCCAGAAAGCCATCTGTCCCCGGCGCTTTATTATTCTTCATTCATGAAATTGCCTCAAACACATCTTTCTTCGAAAATGGGGCGGTTAAAATATCATTCTCATCCGCTGCTAGTTGAGGGACATCCTCAATCCTCGACTCATCTAGGGACACGAAATTATCCTCAGGTGGCCCAAAAAGCTGCTTATAATAATTGGTGATGTGATGTTTTAGGTTCTCCTAACTTAAAATCGTCCCCTCATCTTGCTCTAACTGAAAGATTCTCTTCTTTTGATGCTTGCCATTCGCTATCATATGGAAGAATTGAGTATTATCATCCCCTTGGATGACTTTGTGGACTTTAGCTCTTAGTGCGCCCACTTCAATTCCTCCTCTCGAAGCAGTTCTTTCAATCTCATTTCCGCCTCCACTTTAGTTTCCAGCTCCCTGGTATCTAGAATGGAAGGCTCGGCCTTTAATTTGAAGGAATTGATAAGGATAAGGAGCCTTTCCTTTTCAGGCTTATATATCCCACTCAAATGTTTGGCCCAGCCATGTAAGAACTGCCCGAGGTGCCTAATTTATTCTGCCACCTTTCTACATTTTAGCTCCCTCCTGAATCTTTAGCCCATTCCCGTGCTATCAGATCCAAGAACCCTTTTGTTTCAAACCATGCTAATTCGAAAGAGAAAGTGTTTTTGTTTCCCATATGAGTTGCCTCTCCAGAGTCAACAAGCAATGGGGTATGATCGGAGATCGCGCGTGACAATGCTTGGACCGTCACCATAGGAAACTTCATGGATTAATAAAACACATGACATGTACTTGTTCAAGTATAATATGATGTTTGCACTGCTAATTTGTTAAGCTATTTGTGATGAACGCTTATTTCTCACAACTTGACAATAATAATTGATAAAGCTACAAACATTCTGTCAACTGGAATCAGGCCGGTTAGAAGAAACATACTTCAAGATATAGTAAAACTCGGACTGGGCTCAAACAGATATAACCAAAAACACGAAAGACTGCATATTTTCACATCACAACAACATTAAAATATTTGGTCTATGTACAAATTATGTCCACATTCAGTAAACAGGACAACAGATCTCCTAAATTCATCATTATATAAAGCACATCTTTTTTTGAAGCATTACTTTTTTATCAATGTCATTTCCCTTTTAGATAAAAATATTAACTGTACTACATAGCACATCTTTTGCTCAGCAACACTGGTGTGATCATGACTCCGGACTACCAAAACCAATATCCGAATTGTTCTTACAAAATGTGCCTTGTAGAGCAGAAATGAAAGTAGTGGTTACCCAAGATAAGAGCTCAAGATAGAATATTTCGCCAAGTGCCTTTGCATTTTGCTAGTGAATGACCTATACGAATTTGGGAGTTTTTCTTCCTGTGATAATTAGTGTAAGTTCAATCTAGCAGTTCAGTAAACCAGGGAGAACATTCTAGCAGGGCTACAAAAAATGAAATGCTAAAATGACTTTAATTGCACCAGGAATTTATACCACATGCGTGCACCAAAAAGAAAGTTAGTATCCTAAAAGAGACTGCAAACCTATGCAGATTGAAATAAGTTGTACTATCAGCAGCTCAAGAAACAGGATGTAGAGAGATTAGCTTGCTTCTAGCATGTAGTAAATCTTAGTGAGATACAGATATATCGAACATAATAAAAACTTAAAAAGAAGGCCATGTAACATTACTTTTTTCGTAGTTGCAAAAAGAAGATTATGCAACAATTCCTTCGCATGGGAACAATCACATGTATTTCGCAAGAGTCAATGGATCATGATGTTGACTGACGCGAAAACTATAATTATGCACATCATTATTGTACTGCCAACTTGTAGAAAGATTTGTCTATATGTGCATGGTTATGGATACTTTGATCTTGAGATAGCAGATGCTAGTACACTTTTATATTCCAAATGTGTAATAGAATCAAAATACATGATATGGAGTTGGTGGTGGACCTACGAAGCCATAGCCTCTTAGAAATAACCATTGTGATCCATGAATGGTTACCGGCCTAAGTGGTATTGAAGCAAATACTAATGTGCAAATTAATCTTTAGAAGCGTTGTTGTTATTCATGCTCAATTGCACATGATGTAGATGCCACCACATAGCCTGAAGGGCTGCCAATGCTGCAAGAATAGATAAAAACTTGCATCGATAATTTAGTAGTACGAAGTCTAAATTTTAATCCTAAAATGAAAATAGATTGTTCCCCTGCTATTGTTACACTAGTGCAGAACCGGGCAATAGCACCGGTTCGTAAGGCCCTTTAGTGCCGGTTACATAACCGGCACTAAATTGTGGTCACTAAAGGGCCCCCCCCCTTTAGTACCGGTTCAGCACGAACCGGTGCTAAAGGGCAACCACGTGGCACGAGCCAGCTCCGGGGGCCTGGAGCCCTTTAGTACCGGTTGGTAATACCAACCGGTACTATAAGGTTTGGTGGGTTTTTATTTTTATGATTTCTTTTTCATTTAATTTTGTGTTTCCATTTTAATTCTTTTTCGTTTGCTGGTATTTTACGATACTACACATTGTACACGTTATGCATCATACATTATGCATGCTTTGTTTATCAACGCTGCTGCTATGTTCATTGCACCCGCAGATATAACATGCTCATGCATGCTTTGCATCATTACATCATCATATATATATAATAACAAGTCCTACTAATCATGCATCATCATACAACTTCTACTCGTTATTAATAATAAGTCATACGATCATCATCCTCATATATAGTCATCGAACCCAACCCTACATAATTGTTCTTAGCACATGATCATCAGTATCATGTAGGACCTAAACACCCTTAAGGTAAAATAGCATAAAACAATATAGACCCTGACTCTCCATTATGAAGAATGGCGATCATCCTGTCTCCAATTCTTGCCTTTCGCTGCTTATTGCTTCCAAGAAGCTCCTTACGACTGTCCATATATTTTTTCCATTCTTTGATTGTTATGTCTCCACTTCTTTTAGAAACCCGGTATGGACAGTTGAGATTCGTAGGACGACCTGGTCGTATGTTCAAAACATGAAGGCTACCACGCGTATACATCAGATGAGGCACACAATCATTCGGGATTATCTGTTGAAAAACATAATAATAACTTTGTAGTTAGCAATGATGTACTAGTTTTAGAAGTGTGCAAAAAGATGCACGGATGTTGTAATAGTAAAAAATAATCTTACCAGGGTATCTCCATGGTAGTTACCGTAGTTCAACACGTGCACTAGTGGTACGTATTGACCATAATGTTGAGGAGTTTGATTGTAGATATTGTAATTCTCAAGATCAGTACAAAATCCGACCAGATGATTTTTCTCCTGATAAGTTAATTCGGAGCCTTCAGTGTACTACGTTCTGTCTACCATCTTCCGCACATTCTTTGAAGAATGAAAATAAGCTGTCAATGGAGATAAGTTGTCAACATTATATTTTGAAATAAACAATATAAATTACTTAATAATTATGTTTAGCTCACATGAGGGAAGAACTGGAGGTGTAACCCAAATCGAAGGTGTCTCTTGCTCGATTGTAGGATCACCAAGATCCATGGTGACAAGCATACCCTCATCAAGACCATACATCTTGCAAAATGCATCCCAATTTTTGCAAACAAAATGGGTTACACTCTGAGCATTGTACAGCTTTACTTGAAAATCCACACCATGTTCGGTACTTAGGTTAATTTTTTTGGTTTCAAAATTTTCATGGTCTTCAAAACCCATCCTCTCCAAGACATAGCGTCTTGCAAAGCATGGGATAAGCTAGTCAAATTGGAAAACATGAAAAATACACGTTAAAATAGTTGAAGTCGTGCTTAATTACGAAAAAAACTATTGTCGTCGTTGCGTATCATATGAACATCGCAGGTCTCCTCGAGCTTAATGCTGAAGCGCCGATCTTCGTCCAGCTCAATGAACCTGTCGCAGATACCTCGGTCGTCGTGGCACCAGTCGCACTCTCCCGGGCGGTTTTCGTCGTCCGATGAGTACGACATTTCCGGCCTACGTTCATAATTTAGTTTTATTAATTAAGTCAACTATCTAGTTCAACTACTAAGCACTTACTATAAATAAATAAGTACTACTTACTAAAAACAAACTACTTCTATATATAGTAAAATAAATTAGTTTATTAAATCAACTAGCTAGTTCAACTATATATAAACTACTTCTTCTTTTTTTCCTTTTTCTAAATACTATGAACAAAAAAATCATTAAAATTCTATGAACAAAATATCACCAAACATGCATATTCAATAATAATATCACCAAAAAAATCTATTAACAAAAAAAAATCTATTAACAAAAAAATCTATTAATTCAACTAGTTCAACTAAGCATTTACTAAAAATAAACTAGTTATATTAATTCAACTAGTTCAACTAATTAAGCATTTACTAAAAATAAACTAGTTCTATATATTAATTCAACAAGTTCAACTAATTAAGCATCTTCTAAAAATAAACTAGTTCTATATATTAATTCAACAAGTTCAACTAATTAAGCATCTTCTAAAAATAAACTAGTTCTATATATTAATTCAACTAGTTTAACTAAGCATTATATTTACTAAAAATAAACAAGTTATTATATTAATTCATCGATGATAACATTTCTAACATTCTAAAAATAAACTAGATAGTTCTAATTCATCTAAACATTATATATAGAAAACAGAAAATAAGTAAAAAAATATGTGTGTGTGTATATACGTGTGTGTGTACGTATGTGTGTGTGTGTGTGTTTGTGTGTACGTGTCTGTGTGTATGTGTGTGTGTATGTGTGTGTGTGTAGTGTGTGTGTATGCGTGTGTGTGTGTGTCTGTGTGTGTGTGTAGTGTGTGTGTGTGTGTGTGTGTGTGTATGCGTGTGTACGTATATAGGGCGCGTACGGGTGGCGCGGGGCAGCGACGACGGGCGGCGGGGGCTGGGGACGGCGACGAGACGGGCGGCGGCGGCCGGGGACGGCGACGAGATCGCCGGCGGCGGCGATATGGCGACGAGACGTACGGGCGGCGGACCGGGGGCGCGCGGCGACGACGACGGGCGGCAGGGGCGGCGACGACGACGGGCGGCGGGTGCGCGCAGCGACGACGACGACGGGCGGCGGGGGCGGCGAGGGCGACGGCACGGCGGCGTGGCGGCGTCGGCGAGATCGAGCGAGACTCTCTCTCTCGCGAGAAAAGTGAAACGAAGTGGCGACGATAACTGATTTTTCGTAAGTGCCATATATATAGGGGGAGCCTTTAGTACCGGTTGGAGCCACCAACGGGTACTAAAGGCCAATTTTGGCCAGTCCAACCGGTACTAAAGGGCAACGCATTAGTACCGGTTGGAGCCACCAACCGGTACTAAAGGCCATGCGCTGCCACCTGCGGTGCGCTATGTTTAGTCCCACCTCGCCGAGCGAAGGGCAGCCGCACTGGTTTATAAACCCAGCCGCGGCTGCCCTTTCGAACTCCTCTATATAGCAGGCTTCTGGGCCTAACTATGGCACGCTGCCCGGTGAGCCTCCTGGACCTTCTGGGCCTGCATTTGCACACCCTAGGTTTGGTAGGCCCACCGGGCAGCGCCCCAACATTTTTTTTAAATTTTTTCTTTTCTGCATTATTTATTTTCTTCTATTTATTTTTGAGTAATTTATTATATAGTTATTAATTTTCTGGTTTATTTTTTCTTCTATTTATTTCCGAGTAGTTTTTTGCCGTATTTAGTTTCTTTGTGAATATTTTTGCTTTATATAATTTTTTTTCTTTTCTGCATTATTTATTTTCTTCTATTTATTTTTGAGTAATTTTTTATATAGTTATTTATTTTCTGCTTTATTTTTTTCTTCTATTTATTTCTGAGTAGTTTTTTGCCGTATTTAGTTTCTTTGTGAATATTTTTGCTTTATATAATTTTTTTTCTTTTCTGCATTATTTATTTTCTTCTATTTATTTTTGAGTAATTTTTTTATATAGTTGATGGCGTCGCTTTGAATGATGCATACTGAATGCGCAAAAATTTCGTCAGAAACCTGAATACTTCGAAAGAGATTGTCCAATTTGTAAACGAAGTGCATCCAGTTTTTGTCGTAACCCTCTCTACTTTTTTGAACAATCTATGTGGGTGAAATGATGATACCATGCCAAGTTTCAACTTTTTCAGAGTTCATTTGCAGTGCTTTTCAATTTCCAGGTCATTTAGTTCTCAAAACAAATCATTGAATGCATGAAAAATAGCAAATGAAGGCAGAAATGGTTGAAAGTTGATGGCGTCGCTTTGAATGGTGCATACTGAATGCACAAAAAGTCTGGAGTTGTAATAAGTTTAAAAAATGAAATGCCTTTGTAACAGTTGAGTTTAATTTCGTCAGAAACCTAAATACTTTGATCATTTACATCACGATCTTATATTTCTTTAGAGTCTAAACTGTCAATATGATCTTATAACATCAAAAATACTTTGATCATCAATGATCTTTGTGTGTACAATCTAAATTGTCAATATGAGTCATCAACGATTTATAAACCGATGAAGACTCATATTGCGGCCACAAATTCTACACATAGAGTTCAATGAAGACCAAGTGCTTGTGATAGTTTGAGAAATAACATATTTAAGGTGGTAAAAGGCTTGTTAGGGGAGCGAGATGGGACTAAAAACAACTTGCCATAACCTCATTAGTATCGGTTCGTGGTAAGAACCGGCACTAAATGGTGATGGTGGGGCCATAGCTTGACCGCAGGCTGACACATCACCTTTAGTACCGGTTCGTGGCATGAACCGATACTAAAGGTGCGCCACGAACCGGTGCTATTGATCGCCGCCACGAACCGGTGCTATTGTACACATTAGTGCCGGCTGAAATTCAAACCGGCACTATTGGGCTTCACGTTTGACCCTTTTTCTACTAGTGTTAATAGTCAATTAACTAGCAAGCTTTCTAGAAACACGTTTACAGACCTTTAGTCCCAAATTCATCAAACTGGAAAGATGGAATACATACTAATGTGAGAGACAACTGTTGTTCCAGTTGTGCATCAGAAAAGGGGATCCATTAATTGCTTATAGCACACACCAAAAATATTCCCTAAAGTGAAGAGTGCTAGAAAAGCAAATATACAGACAGAGTCCACAAAGATCAGGCAAATACTGACGAGTCCAGCAGGTGACCAAACATAATTTGGTGGACTCAGGCTAAGATGTTGTAGAAAAAAATGAGAAAGAGAAGGAAATAGGATGAACTGAGCCAGTTGAAACCTATTCACTGATCTATGTTCCTACTGTTGCTAATCCGAAAATAAGCATAATCAACAACTATTGAATTCTTCACGGAAGTACCAGGTAAAAAAGGCCTCTCTGCCCGCGCCAAGTGCCTCGCCCTAAGAACCATAGTCGCCAACATGCTCCCACGAAGAGCGCCCGACAGGGACCACGAGACAGCAGTGGATTTGGATAGGGAAACAACGGCGGCCTCCATTGGCGCAGTGAGTTGGAGGCGGAGGGAGACTACGCCGGAGATAGTGTTGGCACTCGGCAGCGGCGCATCGGCAAGCATCCCCGGTGCAAACCATATGGAAGTGCTTGGGGTGCAGACTATATGGAAGGAGGAACACAAAACGGTGCAAATTGCTTGCCATTAAAGACCTAGAGCAATGACAATTTATTTCCTCAAACGCCGGTGAGTGAACTCCAAAATGCAAACCGACACCAGATGGTTCATTGCGCTATTACTCCATCACCACCCCTAGCGTCACCCGATGAGTTAACCCTGTAGCGTACCTCGAATGATGAATTTCTTTCCTTGCAAAAATACGGACATGAATTGGAAGACATCCACCTAGAGTCGTACAAACCGCTGTTTTCTTTGCTAGCTAGGTCACTTGTGAGTCGTGACTTCGTGAGGTCAAGGCTGCCTGCATCGGTTTCGTTGTGCAGATGGTAAGGCCCACAGGCCCAAATGACTGAGGAGCTCCGATTTTGTTACGAGAGCAGTGGCCCAGCCCATGCAGCGACCTCTGTTTGCCAAGCAAGCCCAAGCGGGATTGAAAGCGCATCCAACAGCCAAAAACGCCCAAAAGTGTAGATCTGACGGTTGAAAACATTGATGGTCTGAGAGGGTTGGAAAGATGCACAATTGTAATGTCTCTAAATATTGGTTTTATGTAAGTTAGGAGGTGTCTAGGTGTGGCGATCAATGAATGTAAATAAATAATAACTTTGTGTTTCATGTTAAGCTAGCAATTGGCTTGTTGATTGAACTACACTTCATGTCACCGTGTGGTGCTCTGAAATTGAATTACACTGTGTCACTGCTAGTGTTCCTTGTATAATCATAAGAGACAATTGAGAATCACATGGGCACACCGATGTTTGAAAAAGAGACATGGTTGGCTACACTAGCATGTTACCCGAGTGATGAAATCTATATATGGCTACTCGGTTGATGCATTATATGACAAAATGTCCTCTACATTGAATCGCACTGACTTAAGAACATGGTGTCGTGATGCGTTTTTCCATAAAGTAAAAACAGGTGCAATTGCGACATTACTTGCTAGCTTCACTGCTTGTTTCATAGCTATGCTTTTGTAGGTGCCCGTGACTCAAATTTCCAATACATCTCATCCCCTATGACCATCTGTGCTATTCACCCTGCTCATCATTGTTGCTCTCCTCCCACACATTGACATTCTCCCCTCTAGATGTGATCCCAATACAGGGGAAGAAGCTAATTACTTATAGGAGATCAGCGAGTGATCAACGTTGTGTATGGCCTGCCTATCATCATTGCTCCACCAAACATCACATGCCAACTATCGTTATCTTTTAATTCCATCTTGAATGGTGTACCTGTTGACATTTGTAGCACTAATAGCATAACTAAACATGAGAAGCCATATAACGGAATATTACTAGCAAACACATGTATATAGTGCACATTTAGCTAGCGAAGTACATGTATAAGAGTTTGTTTCAATCTGGTTTAGTTAGCTTTTCTTATATGTGGTTTAATTACCTTGATCTCCAAGACCTAACTACATCAAGAGAGGTTGAGACTTCTTCTATGCTTTATCACACCATATTTTCTTTTTAGAAGTATTATATTCACATGTTATTGAATGCTTAAAATGGCACGGTCATCCTCAGATTTATGTGTATGCATGTCAATACATTGCACCTACCATATAACTCTGTTGTACATGATACCTTTTCTCACAAAAAACCCAGTAATGGTATACAATAACCCAAAATGATACATTGCAATCTGCATTATATGCAAATCAATCAAACTAGTTAGCCCTAATTGCCAACATAACGAAATGATTGGTTTCTCTGGAAAAATGGTTTGGAGGTGCTACCTACTGCTTGGGATTTTTTTGTACAGTAACCTGCTACTTGGGCTGCATTAACCGAGATGACTCATACTAATCGGGCTCCGGCTCAACAACAAATAACACCTCTCTGCACATTAGCACCACCACAGACCAAACCCGACCGAGTGAAGTCGGCTGGGAAAGCGACCGACAATGACTCTGGCCACAGGGAGACTCTTGTCTGGCCCGTGTGAGGTATGTTTGGTACACAGACAAATGCAAGGCATGACCAAACTTTTGGTGTATTAGTGTTGTTTGGATTGTAGACCTAGTACCAATAAATTTTATGGCAAGATGGTTTGGTCTCAATTTGGCTTGTAGTCGATTAAAACATGCCAAACATTAACAACTTAGATCTTAAATTAAAATTCTACGAGGACCCCATAAATCATCATGAGCAAACATTCAGGAAAAGATAATAAGAAACTTGAGAGTGAAGCAACTTGATTATGAATCACTTGGTACTTGCGAACCGTGCCTCATGGGCAAGATGACTAAAACACCGTTCTCCGGTACTATGGAGAGAGCAACAGATTTGTTGGAAATCATACATACAGATGTATGTGGTCCGATGAATGTTGAAGCTCGTGGCGGATATCGTTATTTTCTCACCTTCACAGATGATTTGAGCAGATATGGGTATATCTACTTAATGAAACACAAGTCTGAAACATTTGAAAAGTTCAAAGAATTTCAGAGTGAAGTGGAAAATCATCGTAACAAGAAAATAAAGTTTCTACGATCTGATCGTGGAGGAGAATATTTGAGTTACGAGTTTGGTTTACATTTGAAACAATACGGAATAGTTTCGCAACTCACGCCACCTGGAACACCACAAAGAAATGGTGTGTCCGAACGTCGTAATCGTACTTTACTAGATATGGTGCAATCTATGATGTCTCTTACTGATTTACCGCTATCGTTCTGGGGTTATGCTTTAGAGACGGCCGCATTCACGTTGAATAGGACACCATCAAAATCCGTTGAGACGATGCCTTATGAACTGTGGTTTGGCAAGAAACCAAAGTTGTCGTTTCTTAAGTTTGGGGCTGCGATGCTTATGTGAAGAAACTTCAACCATATAAGCTCGACCTAAATCGGAGAAATGTGTCTTCATAGGATACCCAAAAGAGACTGTTGGGTACACCTTCTATCACAGATCCGAAGGCAAGACATTCGTTGCTAAGAATGGATCCTTTCTAGAGAAGGAGTTTCTCTCGAAAGAAGTGAGTGGGAGGAAAGTAGACTTGATGAGGTAACTGTACCTGCTCCCTTATTGGAAAGTAGTTCATCACAGAAATCGGTTCCTGTGACAACTACACCAATAAGTGAGGAAGCTAATGATATTGATCATGAAACTTCAGATCAAGTTTCTACTGAACCTCGTAGGTCTACCAGAGTAAGATCCGCACCAGAGTGGTACGGTAATCCTATTCTGGAAGTCATGTTACTTGACCATGATGAACCTATGAACTATGAGGAAGTGATGATGAGCCCAGATTCCGCAAAATGGCTAGAAGCCATGAAATCTGAGATGGGATCCATGTATGAGAACAAAGTATGGACTTTGGTTTACTTGCCCGATGATCGGCAAGCCATTGAGAATAAATGGATCTTTAAGAAGAAGACTGACGCTGATGGTAATGTAACTGTCTATAAAGCTCGACTTGTTGCAAAAGGTTTTCGACAAGTTCAAGGGGTTGACTACGATGAGACTTTCTCACCCGTAGCGATGCTTAAGTCTGTCCAAATCATGTTAGCTATTGCTGCATTTCATGATTATGAAATTTGGCAAATGGATGTCAAAACTGCATTCTTGAATGGATTTCTGGAAGAAGAGTTGTATATGATGCAGCCAGAAGGTTTTGTTGATCCAAAAGGTGCTAACAAAGTATGCAAGCTCCAGCGATCCATTTATGGACTGGTGCAAGCATCTCGGAGTTGGAATAAACGTTTTGATAGTGTAATCAAAGCATATGGTTTTATATAGACTTTTGGAGAAGCCTGTATTTACAAGAAAGTGACTGGGAGCTCTGTAGCATTTCTAATATTATATGTAGATGACATATTATTAATTGAAAATGATATAGAATTTCTGGATAGCATAAAGGGATACTTGAATAAAAGTTTTTCAATGAAAGACCTCGGTGAAGCTGCTTACATATTGGGCATCAAGATTTATAGAGATAGATCAAGACGCTTAATAGGACTTTCACAAAGCACATACCTTGATAAAATTTTGAAAAGGTTCAAAATGGATCAGGCAAAGAAAGGGTTCTTGCCCATGCTACAAGGTGTGAAGTTGAGTCAGACTCAATGCTCGACCACAGCAGAAGATAGAGAGAAAATGAAAGATGTTCCCTATGCTTCATCCATAAGCTCTATCATGTATGCAATGCTGTGTACCAGACCTGACGTATGCTTGGCAATAAGCTTGGCAGGAAGGTACCAAAGTAATCCAGGAGTGGATCACTGGACAGCGGTCAAGAACATCCTGAAATACCTGAAAAAGGACTAAGGATATGTTTCTCGTATATGGAGGTAACAAAGAGCTCGTTGTAAATGGTTACGTCGATGCAAGCTTTGACACTGAACTGGACGATTCTAAATCGCAAACCGGATACGTATTTTTATTAAACGGTGGAGCTGTAAGTTGGTGCAGTTCTAAACAAAGCGTCGTGGCGGGATCTACATGTGAAGCGGAGTACACAGCTGCTTCGGAAGCAGCAAATGAAGGAGTCTGGATGAAGGAGTTCATTTCTGATCTAGGTGTCATACCTAATGCATCGGGACCAATGAAGATCTTTTGTGACAATACTGGTGCAATTGCCTTGGCAAAGAAATTCAGATTTCACAAGAGGACCAAGCACATCAAGAGACGCTTCAATTCCACCCGGGACCAAGTCCAAGTGGGAGACATAGAAATTTGCAAGATACATACGGATCTGAATATTGCAGACCCGTTGACTAAGCCTCTCTCACGAGCAAAACATGATCAGCACCAAGACTCCATGGGTGTTAGAACCATTACTATGTAATCTAGATTATTGACTCTAGTGCAAGTGGGAGACTGAAGGAAATATGCCCTAGAGGAAATAATAAAGTTATTATTTATTTCCTCATACCATGATAAATGTTTATTATTCATGCTAGAATTGTATTAACCGAAAACATAATACATGTGTGAATACATAGACAAACACAACGTCACTAGTATGCCTCTACTTGACTAGCTTATTAATCAAAGATGGTTATGTTTCCTAACCATAGACATGTGTTGTCATTTGATTAATAGGATCACATCATTAGGAGAATGATGTGATTGACATGACCCATTCCATTAGCCTAGCACTTGATCGTTTAGTATATTGCTATTGCTTTCTTCATGACTTATACATGTTCATGTAACTATGAGATTATGCAACTCCCGTTTACCGGAGGAACACTTTGGGTACTACCAAACGTCACAACGTAACTGGGTGATTATAAAGGAGTACTACAGGTGTCTCCAAAGGTACATGTTGGGTTGGCGTATTTCGAGATTAGGTTTTGTCTCTCCGATTGTCGGAGAGGTATCTCTGGGCCATCTCGGTAATGCACGTCACTATAAGCCTTGCAAGCAATGTAGCTAATGAGTTAGTTACGGAATGATGCATTACGTAATGAGTAAAGAGACTTGCCGGTAACGAGATTGAACTAGGTATTGGATACCGACGATCGAATCTCGGGCAAGTAACATACCGATGACAAAGGGAACAACGTATGTTGTTATGCGGTTTGACCGATAAAGATCTTCGTAGAATATGTAGGAACCAATATGGGCATCCACGTTCCGCTATTGGTTATTGACCGAGAATAGTTCTGGGTCGTGTCTACTTAGTTCTCGAACCCGTAGGGTCCGCACGCTTAACGTTACGATGACAGTTTTATTATGAGTTTATAAGTTTTGATGTACCGAAGTTTGTTCGGAGTCCCGGATGTGATCACGGACATGACGAGGAGTCTCGAAATGGTTGAGACATAAAGATTGATATATTGGGCGACTATATTCGGACACCGGAAGTGTTTCGGACATTTTCGGAGAAAACCGGAGTGCCGGAGGGTTACCGGAACCCCCCCGGGAGAAGTAATGGGCCATATGGGTCTTAGTGGAGAGAGAGAGGGGTAGCCAGCATGGGCCGCGCTCCCCCTCCCCCTCTGGTCTGAATTGGACTAGGAGGGGGGCGCCCCCCTCTTTCCCTCTCCCTCTCCCCTTCCTTTCCCCCTCCTAGTAGGAATAGGAAAGAGGGAGTCCTACTCCTACTAGGAGGAGGACTCCTCCTCCTAGCGCGCCCTCTAGGGCCGGCCGGCCTCCCCCCTTGCTCCTTTATATACGGGGGCGGGGGGGGGGGGGGCACCCTAGTACACACAAGTTGATCTACGGATCGTTCCTTAGCCGTGTGCGGTGCCCCCCTCCACCATATTTCACCTCGGCCATATCGTCGCGGAGTTTAGGCGAAGCCCTGCGCCGGTAGAACATCATCATCGTCACCACGCCGTCATGCTGACGGAACTCATCCCCGACGCTTTGCTGGATCGGAGCCCGGGGATCGTCGTCGAGCTGAACGTGTGCTGAACTCGGAGGTGCCGTACGTTCGGTACTTGGATCGGTCGGATCGTGAAGACGTACGACTACATCAACCGCGTTGTCGTAACGCTTCCGCTTACGGTCTACGAGGGTACGTGGACAATACTCTTCTCTCGTTGCTATGCCATCACCATGATCTTGCGTGTGCATAGGAAATTTTTTGAAATTACTACGTTCCCCAACAAAAGCAAGGTGTGTTTCTCCAATTTTTTCATCCATTCGCCACTGATTTTTTTTATATATGAGGTGGTACTATATTTTTGTGGTCCATTTGCTAGAAAAGAAAAAAAATAGTTTTGTCCAGAATTTCATACGTGGACCGCACGTGCTGAGGCCCAGAGAAGCCACCCATTTATATCCAGCCCACACAGCTGGGTAACTTTATTTGTCGCACTGAGCGGCATATAGTTGGAGTTTCGCATCTGTCGGCAACCATGGGCCGGCCCATGTCCATTTTTTCCGTGTTCTCCTTCTACTTTTTTGTTTCTTCCCTTTCAAGTTATTTTATCCTTTTTCCCATACATTTAATTTTTTACTTTTTACAGAATTTCTATTATTACAAATTTTCTTTGAATCTTCCTAAATTCAAAATTTGTTCCCATTTTTGAAAATATTTGGAAGTATAAATTTTTATTCTCGTACCATCTGTTCGAAATCCAAAAAATTGTTCGCATTTCTTTTTAAAAAGTTCCAAAAAAATCGAGAATTTTAAAATAAATTGGGGTCTTTAAAATAATTGAAATACGAAAATATTACATTTTATGGAAATGTTCACAATTCAAAATAATGTTCGTGATTAAAAATACATTTTTGAAACTGGTTTTCTATACCTACTAATAAAGGAAGGTGCGTTTCTCCAGTTGTTTCATCTGTTTATTACCGAAAATATTTTTTTATATCCAAGGTGGTACTAAAATTTTTATGGTGTACAAAAAAAGTTTTGTCCAGAATTTCATACATGGGCCGCACGCACTAAGGCCCAGGGAAGCCACCCATTTATATCCCGAAATCACTAGTTAAGGAGTACTCCTTAAGAAGATCACTCCAACTTTTCCAGGTTGCGACAAGTGGCGCACTGCATGTGCACCACTTGTCGCAACCTGGGAGTTTTCCATTTTTTCGTAGATCCGTTTATTCAAAACGTTTTATCTCTTAAGTCGTGCGTCCAAATCTCGAACAACTTTCGTCATTGGATTCCTCGCGTCGAGATCTTAAAAACTAGATCCAATATTGATAGGTTTTGACAAATTTTTTTGTCACAAGAAAAACTGGACGAAAAAATTGAACCGGACACATGGTTTTTTTTTCTTTTCCGAAAGAGGCACGCCCGTGCCTCTGACGAAATCACAACCGTGCCTCTCGCGAAAAAAAAAATATAGAAAATGCGGTTTTTTCGTTTCCGAGAAGGCACGGCCGTGGCTCTCGCGAAAGCACAACCGTGCCTCTCGTGGAAGCAAAACCGTGCATCTCGCAAACGAAAGAAAAACAGAAAACACATTTTTTCGTATTCGGGAGGCACGGCCGTGACTCTCGCGAAAGCACAACCGTGCCTCTCGCGGAAGCAAAACCGTGACTCTCGCGAAAGGAAAAAAAAGCAGAAACCGTGTTTTTTTCGTTTCCGAGAGGCACGGGCGTGACTCTCGCGAAAGCAAAACCGTGACTCTCGCGAAAGAAAAAGAAATGCGTTTTCTTGCGCATTTTTTTTCAAAAAGCTAGGGAAGACCGGTGGAAAACCAAAACATAGAAAAAACCGAAAAAAACCATTTAAAAAGCCGAAAACGCGTGCGGAAAAATAAAATAAAAATCCGGAGGGAGCGCCCAGAGCGCGACACGTGGCGAAATGGCTGAGACCGCGGAAAGTGGCGCTGATCGCTGCGAGGCTCCCGAAGGAGTGCTCGTTAATTAGTTCCTCCCTTTATATCCTAACCATGCAGTTGGGAAACCATATAGTTGGAGTTTCGCATCTGACGCCCAACGTTGGGCCGCTCCATGTATGTTTTTTCTGTGTTCTTTTTCTACTTTTCTTTTTCTTTTTTTCCCTTCCAAGTTATTTTTTCCTTTTTCCCATAAATTTATATTTTTGTTTTTTCAGAACTTCAATTTTTGTACAAATGTTCGTTAAATCTACAGAGCTTCAAAATTTGTTCCCATTTTCAAAATTATTTGGAACTTTAAGTTTTTGTTCTCGTTCCAAATTTTTTAAAATTCATAAAATGTTCGCATTTTTCCGAAAGAAAATACAAAATTGTTCGTGAATTTTAAAATAAATTGCATTTTTAAAATAATTTTAGTTGAAAAATATTCCTTTTTATTGAAATGTTCATAAATTCAAAATAATGTTCGTGATTAAAAACATATTTTTGAAAATAGTTTTGAATGTTGAAAACAAGTTTCCATTTTTGATTCAAAAAATGTTTGTTTCTCCGCCTTAAAAATGGTTCCTGTTTTCAAAAAATATTTGTGAATTTTAAAAAATCTTCCTATTTCAAGTTTTGTTTGCCTTTTTCCATAAATTAACGATTTTAAAAAAAAATGCTTGCTCTTTTATAAATAAATCTGGAGGTCACCACAACATCGACTAGGCGGCGGACCTGAAGAAAAAAAAGGCATGAGTTGGGTAGTGGCCGCCACTCCAGGGACGATCCTTAATAGCGATTCAGTAGATCGGTAATGAGGCACGTAACTAGGCGAGCCCCCCCCCCCCCCCCCCCCCCCCCCCAAAAAAAAGCCCACCATCGAAGATAATGCCATGATCCACGGACTTGCCAATGCAGCAGGACGCACGTTCTTGTTTTGCCAGCGACCTGATTTATCGCTCGCTGAACCTGAAACATGCGCAGATCCAGTCCAGCCTCCCTACCGCCGCTAGGGCAAATTTGCTCCAGTCTGGCCTCCCTACCGCCGCTAGGGCAAATTTTGCGCCAGTCCAGCCTCCAAGCAAAGATCAAAAGAGCGTTGATTGAGGACCACCTATAGGTACGCGGTTAGTCCTTCACCCCTTATTTCATCTCCCGATCCATAATTTGATCCAATTGATCATTACGGTTTAGATTACCAATCGACGTGGGGAAGCAACGCCATTATTGGATTGACATGGGGAAGCAACGCCACCATGAGCGGCCACAAAGCTGATGGCACATGACGTCTTCCATGCCTCTATGGTATGTCCACTCTGATAATTAACCTCATCTTTAAATCTAAAAAATTCTAATAAGAATGACTGTTGAATCATTGACATCATCATTGAATTTGGAATCAAATAGTTATAGTATTTTATACCAACTTTTATATATAACTAATTCTAGAAACTGAAATTTTCTTGTCGAAGTAGACGAATTGGTAGTATTTTTGTAGTATTTACACCAGCAAAATCAACATGTGTTTAGGCTTTAGTCCGTACTCTTCAGTCCATAAGAACTCAATTGTTGGACTCGCCCCCCCCCCCCCCCCCCCCCCCAATACGAAATTCCTGGCTCCGTCCCTGGCCACTCCTACCAACCCCAATACTATAAAGATCTCGCGAGCCAAACATGACCCGCGAGAACACTACAACTCTCCGCTGTGTCGCACCACTGTTGTGGAGACCGTTTTGATGGACACATCAATTATCTCTCGTGATGCTTCTCACAAAAAAATCTCTCACGTTGCAACAGGCGGGCATATGTGCTAGTAAGAACTTAATTGCAGTAGGGTTTCCAATTTAACCAATACAAACTTGTTTTTAATAACTTATCACACTTGGTACTCTTCGCCACATTTGTCTATGCCTGTCAACACACTACACCTAGCTATAACTCTTGGAGCACATGATTTATTTTCTCACGAAAATAGCTTTCGCACAAAATCACTCATGATATAAAAATAACGCAAAATTTAAGTCCACATCTCTACTACTCCCTCCGTTCCTAAATATTTGTCTTTTTAGATGTTTCAAATGAACTACCACATACGAATGTATATAGACATATTTTAGAGCGTAGATTCTCTCATTTTGCTTCGTATGTAGTCCACTTGTTGAAATCTCCAGAAAGACAAATATTTAGGAACGGAGGGAGTACATTATTTTAGGAACTTTTACTGCATTCGTGACTGACATGAGTAGCCCCCAATTGCCATTCATCTTTTTATAGTCAACCTTTTTCATCTTGTGAATATTTTTCGGAGAAATGGAGGTATCTAGATGTATTTTAATTTTAGATACATTCATCTTTATTTATTTCTACGACAAATAAGGGGGTGTTTGGTTCAGGGACTTTTTAGTTCCAGAGACTAGAAAAAGTCCCTAAAAAGTCCCTAGAAACCAAACGGAAGGGACTTTTTCTACAGGGACTAGAAAAAGACTCTACTGGAGAGTCATTTCTAATTAGTCTCTGAGACTAGAAAAAGTCCTAGGACTTCTAAACCAAACACCCCCTAATTCCGGACGGAGGGAGTAATCCTGCATTTGGGCTTCTTTTACCTGTCCGGCCCATACTGATCGGGCTCGAGCGCGAGCATACACACGCACCAAAAACACACCAAAAAGAAGTTGCTCCACGCAGACCAAACCAAACCCGAGCGAGCGCTCCCGAACCAGATTGGGGGAGGCGACCGACCACGACTCTCCGGCGGGCGGCGCGACCGACTCCGGCGAGCCCGGGCGTGGCGGCTGAAGCGTGCGGTGGAGGCGGCCTTCTCGGCGCCATCAAGTTATAGGCAGGCTCCGGCGCCGCGCCGCGGCTGCTCCGCCGCGATTCCGGCCGCTGGTCTCTGCCGAGGTACTAACATTTCGCCGCCCATCCATGGTTCCTCCCTCAGCTAAGCGCCGCCGACGAGGTCGAGGAATTCGCACCATCTAGACTAGATCCGCCCCCGTGGGCAGCGGATTGCTTAGCTCTGATGATGTTTAGCAGCTTTTCCCCTTCGTGAGGCTAGGTCTCAGATGTCGGCTAGGGTTGATAGCATTTCCTTCCTTCAGCGGTTCGCCTGATCGATCTCCGGTGTTTGACTTTGTAGGCCATGGTGAACACCGACGGTGAAGGTGCCGATGCCGGGGGCGGAGACCCAATGAGCGTCGATGAGAGTGCCGGCGTCGTTGGGGCAGACCAGTGTGAAGGAGCCAGGTTGCAGGACAGCGGTGCTGCGGTCAGCGTTGAAGGGGCCAGGGAAGAACAGGTGCCGGTTTCTCACCCTGGCGGCGGAATGAGGGTGCGAGGAGCGACTGTGGAGGAAGCCGAGAACGAGGAGGCCCCCACGGTGCAGGGCAGTAAGGAAGGGGCCGAGGAGCTGCTCCTGAAGGTGGTGTACAGCGAGGAGGAGGCGTACAAGCTGTACTGCGACTACGGGCACCGCACAGGGTTCAGCGTCCGCAAGGGCAAGCAGTCCTACTTCACCGGCACCAAGAGGATCAGGACCAAGGACTACTTCTGCTCCAAGGAGGGCCTCAAGGAAGCAGAGAAGCTTACTGACGAGAACTTCAACGACCCGCACACCAGGACCAATTGCAGGGCAATGGTTCGCTTCAGAGCGAACAGCCAGGGCGAGTGGAGGGTAATTCGACTCGTGTCTGATCACAACCACAACTTGGTAAGACCTGAAGAGCGGCACCTTCTGCGGTCTGCCAAGTCACTTATTGCTGGGAGGTCATGTTCTGCTGCGGATGCGGTGTTGTATGGTGGGTACCAGTTAGGGGGTGCACCTTCCCAAATGGCTGCAAGCACAAGCGTAGCCAACAATGCAGAGACTCGGAGGCAAGATTTGCTCCCCGGTTTTAGCGGCATAACAAGGACATCGGCCGTAGGAACCGGAGAGTTGCAAAGCATTGTGAGCCATCTAAAGAGCAGAGCAAATTTAGATGGAATGTTTTACTGGGATGTTCAGTTAGACCGAGCTGGTCGGATGAGTAATTTCTTTTGGCGAGATGGTAGGAGCAGGATGGACTATGACTGTTTCGGTGACGTGGTTGTCTTTGACTCAACTTACCGCTTAAACAAACAGAATTATATAGTTGCACCTTTTGTTGGTGTGAACCACCATTGGCAGACCACTATGTATGGCTGTGCACTATTAGCGGATGATTCGATGGCATCTTTCACGTGGCTGTTCAAGTCTTTCTTGGAGGCAATGGGAAACCGGCAACCACGATCTATTTTCACCAACCAAGACCAAGTTATGTCAAATGCAATTGAGGAAGTGTTTCCAAATACATGCCATCGCATTGCTCACTGGCACATTCAAAAGAATGCCGCTTCTCGCCTTGGTGCACTTAATGCTTCCAAAGCATTTAATAAGATGTTCACCAAGTGTATGCAGGGATGCGACTCAGAAGCAGAATTCGAGGGAACATGGGCTGCGCTGCTCCGTGAGTTTAAGTTGCAGGATAATAAGTGGCTGAGCAAACTTTATAAGCTCAAGCAGAAGTGGTGTGGTGCTCTGAACAAGTGCACTTTTGATGGTGGGGTCGAGAACGAACCACAATGTGACAGTTTGAGTAACATATTCACTTGTATTGTCGATAAATCGACTTCTCTTTCCACAATTGTTGCTGCTGTGGATAAGCTGACTGAGGATTGGCGCGAAAAAGAGTTTGATGAGGATGTGCGGTGTTGTCAAAGGCCACTTTCTTGTATTATAAAGCACAGTGATATTTTGAATCATGCAGCAAAAGTCTATACACACAGAATCTACAAGCTATTCGAGACATATTTTCTTGACGGGTGTGGAGCCACAAAATTCAAGGTGCTTCCTTGTGAAGGCAGTGACACATATCGGTTTGAGATGACTATGCAGGGTAGAGGGTCAAGAGTCTGCACAGTTCATCTGAATATGTCAACAATGCAACTCACTTGCAGCTGTAGTCAGTTTGAGACAATGGGTTTACTTTGTCCACATACTCTGAAAGCTCTTAGTATCAAGAATGTGGGCAAAATTCCAGAAATATATATACTGAAGCGGTGGACTAGAGATGCTAAGCAGTGGGTTTTCAACCCAAAGCAGTATGAATCATCATTTCAGGAATGCATGGATGATGAAGCTGGATACTGCAATCATGCTATGAGGTATGCTTATGACCTTGTGATGAAGAGTGAAGGGCAGGAGGAATTGAGAAGATCTCTTTGGCAGGCTCTCGAGAGTGGAGAAAAAGAATTGGAGAAATACCTAGAAAATGGTACACAGTATGCACAATCTTATGCTACTTGAAAGAAGCATTGATAAAGCTTTTTGGTGTTACTACTGAGGAACCAAAGATATACTTATGGATAAACTGGGTCTTTTACAACATATGTGCATACCTTCTTTTCTGCTGACTCAAATTGTAATCTAAAAATGGAAATGGAAACCTGTGAAGCGAGATAAAGTTTGAGTAAGTCATAATTCTTTGCTTTTGATCGTTACTACTCTGATTCCATGCTCTTTGCTGTATACTACTATCTTTGGTTCCACATTGTCTGTCAATTAACATGAGCCCATGATGTTTCTTGACCTGTTATATGATGAAGTTTTGCCAGTGCTATTTTAAGTTTATGTCGGTGGCAGTGTATTGGGGTTCAGGATGTGCATTCGGTTTTTTCAGTTTGATTCGGTTCGGTTTATACGGTTTTTGGTTTATACGGTTTTTATACTTTGGTTTATACGGTTTTATACATATATACGGTTCGGTTTCGGTAATAACCGTTTACTTTCGGTTCGGTTTCGGTAATAACCAAAATAACCAAAGTTTACGCGAATTTTTGAATGACACATGATATTTTGGTCAGATGATTCGGTCCATGTATGTAGGTGAGATGTTTCTGTGATGTATGAGAACTAAGAACTGAGTATGTAGATTAGATTATTAGAATTTAGATGGCAGAAGACATGATTTGGTCCATGGCATATGTATGTACGTACAGCCGGTGGTGCACTTGCGTAGTTTTTTTCTTTGAGGGCAAGTACTAAGTAGTGTTGGTTTTAGTTTAAAAAAAGTAACATTAGTTTGGTTTTTCTATTTTAGACAAAAGTAGCGTTGGTTTGGTGGTACATCAGTACGAACAGCCTTTTTTTAGTAGAGCAAAGGAGCGACCAACCGCACCAAGTGCCCAGGTCAAACAATGGGCCCAACAGAATTGAACAAGCACTAGCGTGGGCTGGAATATTTGAGGCCCAAACACTAAAACAAGCACTGATGCAGTCGCTAGGAGAGAAGGAAGTGTGGTTTAGTCCCACATCGGCGAGCGGAGACAGGAAGTGGTGAGCAGAGAGCTATAAAGGGAAGGGCGGGTGAAGGGTTTCACTCATAGCATTGGTTATTTTCTGCACACCGAAGCTACTTTTGGTTTATTCGGTTTAAACCGAAAAAACCGAAGTTCAAATGGTTTCCAAATTTGGAAACTGAAACTGAAACGAAAACCTGAAAAAACCGAAGTTTCAGTTCAGTTTGTTTTTTTCCGGTTTGGTTTATGGTTTCAGTTCGGTTTTGCACAGGCTGAATTGGGGTCAACCGGCCAGTTTGAACCATGCATGCTGTTAAGCTTCATGCACTAGCAAACGCAACCAAAAGTCCGAACTTATGGAAAGGGCCAGGCAATCCACATATACACTTCAACACATGCCATCTTGATGCAAGTGTAGGATTAATATGGGTGAATATAGGTCAGCCAAGTTGGGTTCAGCCGACATTTCTAAAAATCACATATTAATGTTTCAGAATCATGCAACAAAAGAAACAAGGTCATGGGTTATTCTTAACCGTTGTTTTCGGTGGATGTTGGTTGTTCAATAGCTGGTTTCTAACTGAGACATGGGCATATGACATTGCACCCAATACATCAGCATTTGTCTCTGATATAAGGTGTGTACTCATGAGAATAAGACTGTATGCGGTTGCTTTCTTACATCCATGTTGTTTCCAACAATTCCTTCCGCCTAATAGGAAAACATCAGAGTTTGCTCCTTGAGCATGAGGCACTATTCCAGAGTTATTTTTGGCGTACACACTATTTCTGGTATGGTCTTTGTTTGCTATATATATTCACTGTAATATCTGTTGCCTGTAGTTCAAGTCTGCCAGAACACAAGTAGCTCGGTCACTTGTTCGCTCTGTTGTACTCACCTGTTTTTACATAGTTTGAAGCATCTATTTATTGCCAACCCTTACAGAAACTCGTAAGACTTTCCTAACCTGGGAGAAGCTGGAGCATATGGCATGTGCAACTTGACTTGTTGCAACACTATCTGATCCGTTAAAACTCTTACCTTTTTATCTTGTTTCTTAACTTATTTCATTGTATACATGACAAATGGAGAAATTAGTGTTCAAAATGCCATCATGTTGTCTTTCAGATGTCAGGAATCGTGGCATTCTTGAGGAGCTGGAGCAGTTCTGGGAGATGAGGTTCGAGCAGGGCCTCTCCTGAGCCGAAGCAAATGACGAGCACCCTGACTGTGCCACCGTGCTGCCATGGAGACTGAACTGAATGGTCTGAAACCGTCTTAAGCTTCCCAACACATTCTTGCTGGTGACATGAATCAGAGCTGTGTGCATGTGGGTTTGGCTGGGAAGAGCCAGTGTGGCACTCTTTCGTGCAGACGCAGTGACGAAGTTATGTCAAATGCAATTAAGGAATTGTTTCCCAATACATGCCGTCACTGGAACATTCAAAAGAATTCCACATCTCACCTTGGTGCACTTGCTGGGGGTTCGAAAGCATTTAATAAGATGTTCACCAAGTGTAATGCAGGGATGCGACTCTGAAGTAGAATTCGAGGAAGCATGGGCCAACAGTAAGTTGCTGAAGCGGTGGACCAGAGACAAGCTCTTAGTATTAAGAATGTGTTGATAATTCCAGAAATATATATGCTGAGGCGGTGGACCAGAGACAAGCTCTTAGTATTAAGAATGTGTTGATAATTCCAGAAATATATATGCTGAGGCGGTGGGCCAGAGATGCTAAGCAGTGGCTTTTCTTTCAGTCCAAAGCAATATGAATCGTCATATAAGGAATGTATGGATGATGAAGCTGCATACCGCAACCATGGTATGAGGTACGCTTATGGCCCTGTGATGAAGAGCCGAGGGCAGGAGGAATTGAGAAGATCTCTTTGGGAGACTCTCGAGGGTGGATCTTTTTTTAAGAAATACCTAGAAAATGTTACCCAGTATGCTTATTCTTATGCCACTTGAAAGAAGCATCATTGAAGCCTTTTGGTGTTACTACTCAGGAAGGAAGGTATACATGGGTAACTGGGTTCGGCATAACACATGTGTACAAATCTTCTTTTATGCTGGCTGAAACTGTAATAATCTAATAACGGAAACAAAAACCTGTGAAGCAAGAGACAAGTTTGAGATACCCATTTTTTGTTTACTCTTGATTGTTATTGTGATTGCATATGCTTTACTTGATACCGGCATACTGCTATCTTACTATCTTTGGTTCCACATTGTTTTTTCAATTAGCATGAACCAATGATTTTGTTGAACTGTTATGAACTTATGATGGAGTTTCACTAGGGCTGTTTTTAAGTTTGTATTTGTATGGCTGGGCTGCCCTGCATGCCATCTTGAGGAAAGTACTCCCTCCGTTCGGAATTACTTGTCGCAGAAATGGATGTATCTAGATGTAATTTAGTTCTAGATACATCCATTTTCGAGACAAGTAATTCCGAACGGAGGGAGTATGGGATAAATATCTGTCAATTTAGGTTCGTTGATGAGTTGGGTTTGACCAACATATGTAAAAATCACATCTAAATGTTTCAGAACCATGCAAGAAAAAGATGATCAGGATCGCAATTTTTCTAAAAAAGAAAATCCCAGCTGATGTTGGTCGTTCTGTAGCTGGTTTGTGAAGTGAAATATGGAGTATCATATGGCTACTCGTGATGGAACTTCAGTTATGGCAGTAGGGGCTTGCCTTTCTTCTGAAGGTGACTCCTGTTTCTTCCTTATTTCGATCTATACATGACCAACGGAGAGAACTAGTGTTCGGAATGCGAGCATTTTATTTCTTCAGGCAGGCTGTTTTCAGCTTAGTGAGCAGGTAATCGTGTTGCCGATGGCGTAAATGTGGATTCAGCCGTGGAGGGACAAGCCGCGGGGAGGAAGAACGTCGGCACATGTCACCTCGCCATTGGAGGACGGGCATGGAGATGGATGGAGAAACTGCAGGGAGGAGAAACGATGACGCGTGTCACCTTGTGACTGGAGCACAGACGCGGAGATGGAGGGAGTAGCCGCAAGGAGGAAGAACGACGAAATATGTCGCCTCATGGCTGGAGCAAGGAAGTGGAGATGGGGGAGTAGCTCCGAGGAGGAAGAACGCTGACGAGTGTCGCCTCGCGATTGGGGGAACGGACGTGAAGGTCGAGGGAGAAGGCACATGCCGCCTCGCGATTGGGGAGCGGACGTGGAGGTCGAGGGAGAAGCCACACGTCACCTCGTGATTGGGGCACGGACGTGGAGGTTGAGGGAGAAGCCACGCGTCGCCCCATGAGTGGGGCACAGACGTGGAGGTCGAGGGAGAAGGCACGGGTCGCCTCGTGATTGGGGGAACAGACGTGGAGGGCAAGGGAGAAGCCACGCGGTCACCTCGTGATTGAGGCACCGACATGGACGGCGAGGGAGAAGCCACGCGTCGCCCCCATGATTGGGGGCACAGACGTGGATGCCGTGGGAGAAGGCACGTGTCGCGCCGTGAGTGGGGGCAAGGACGTGGAGGTCGAGGGAGGAGGCACGCGTCGCCTCACGACTGGAGGGACGGACATGGAGGCTGAGGGAGGATGCACACGTCACCTCGCGACCTTGGCACCCGACGTGGAGCCGAGGGAGAAGCCGCGCGTCGCCTCGTGATTGGGGGAACAGACGTGGAGGCCGAGGGAGGAGCCACGCGTCGCCTCCTGATTGGGGGCACGGACGTGGACGCCGAGGGAGGAGCCACGTCATCATCAAAATTTTTCCCGAGGGCGGTGATTATAAAAGCGGATTTAACCATCCATGGAGCGCGATAAAGCGGCGGAGTTACTACGCCACTCGACCGATCTCACGCGCAGAATCCAATCTAGAGGGCTGCTGTAGCAGCAGCAGAGAGGAGAGGGGAGAGGGCTGCCGTCATCCGCCCGCAGGTGCGCGTATTACTACGGGCGAGACCCGGTCGCCACGTGCTCCCACTCGTCCACTCCTCCTCCCCCCACCCCCCTCCGCCCTCCGCGCCCCCCTCCCAGATCTCGCGACCCGCCGCCGCCGCCGCCGGGCCTCGCGGCCCCTGAGGTATGCCTCCCTCCCCCGCTCCCTCTCCGGCACGCCGCGCCCCTCCCGCCCCCTCCCGCGTCGCGTACTTCCCCGCCCCGCCCCGCCGGAGGAGATCGCATCGCGCGGCAGAGCCTCCCCGCCCGCCCCTGCGGCGTCGGGGGCGAGGCTCGCCCCCGCGCGGCGCGAGGCCGGCCTCCTGCCCGTCCAAGGGAAGGGCGCCTCCGGAGCCCCCGCGCCTGGGCCGGCCGACCGCATCGACGGCCCCTGTCCGCTTGTACCGTTCGTTCCGCCCCTACTGCGTGCGTGCGTGCTCGCGCGCGCGCTTGCGGGACGGAGCAGGCTGTTCGGAGCGGCGTTTTGTTTTGTTACTCTGTTGTTCATTGCTTGCTGGCTGTCTGGCTCTGGCTCGATTGGCCTGTTCATGCCCGCAGCGTGGTTCGTCGAGGTTTAGGATGCTGCCGTCTCCAGTCCTTGCGGAGGGAAGGTAGCCATGCGGGCAGCTTGCCTAGATGCGACGCCAAGCCAGCCAGGGTTGAATAAACTCTAGGTTACTTTTCGGGTCGACTCCGGTCGGGGTTGTGTGCATCTGTTACAGGAGTGGAATGCGCCTTCCTTCTCCCGTGGTGGGTTGCAGGCTTGTTGTGGAGGGCCGTTGTTCGTGGTCGTGTCCATAGGTTTCTGGGAGCCATATATGGATGGTTTTGTTTGCTTCGTTCCAAATATTTGCTGCCCTCACCAAGTGGCTTAGCAGTAACACGTATAGAGAAGGAAAGTATGATGACATTAGTGAAATCATCTTTGGAGGTTTCGAGTCTTGCAGTCATAGGACTTGCATCGGTACATGCTGTAGTGTGGTATTTGATTTCAAGTGCCACTGTATATGCAAACTATGCTGCTTACTCCTTATCATTGTGCTGGGGTGACATTTTGTTTTAAGAGTTTTCGGTGCTTGAGGAAGATTGTCGTGCATGGTTTGCCTAGACACGCCGTCCAGTCAGGGTTAAATCGCAGCAGACTTGTAAGGACTGAGCTTGTGTTCTAGCCTTCCTTTTCAGGTCGAGTAGAGCGTCTCCCGAAGGGGTTGTGTATGTTTGTTAGAAGCGCGGAACGTATCTTATCCCGTGATGGTTTGCAGAATATTATTGGGGCCATCTGGTTGATGGGATTCTAAACTGAGAAATGCACCAATTTTGTTTTTCTCGCTAGGCTTTTGCTCGATTATGATGTTATGTCTTTCTGCTTCAAGTTATACCCGAGGAGTATTTTTCCATCTTTGATACTTCATGATTTCTGTAACCTAACATTTTGGTGCATTCTTGTCTTGGCAGCGCCCATCATGGTTAGGAAGAAAAGAACCGGCACTGGAGAGAGTTCTGGAGAGGCTTCAGGAGCTCCTGGACAGGGTTCCTCGCATCCAGCTGAGAGAGCTCCTCAACAGCATCAACAGCATGGTGGTGGACGTGGTTGGGTGCCTCAACAGGGTGGCCGTGGTGGTGGGCAACACCTAGGCCGTGGTGGACAGTATCAGGGCCAGGGAGGGCCAGCTGCACACCGTCCAGGTGGCCCACCCGAATATCAGCAGCGTGAATATCAGGGCCGTGGACATCCAGGTGGTGGTCCACCTGAATATCAACCGCGTGACTATCAGGGCCGTGGACATCCAGGTGGTGGGCCACCTGAATATCAACCGCGCGACCCTCAGGGCCGTGGACATCCAGGTGGTGCTCCACCTGAATATCAACCGCGCGGCCCTCAGGGCCGTGGACATCTTGGTGGTGCTCCACCTGAATATCAACCACGCGGTCAGGGCCGTGGACATCCAGGTGGTGGTCCACCTGAATATCAACCGCGCGACCCTCAGGGCCGTGGACATCCAGGTGGCGGTCCACCTGAATATCAACAGCGTGACTATCAGGGACGTGGTGGTCCACGCCCTAGAGGGGGTGGAATGCCGCAGCCATCCTATGGCGGGCATATGGGAGGACGTGGAGGACACAATGTTCCTCCAGGTCAGTCAAGAACAGTTCCCGAGCTGCACCAAGCCCCAGATGTCCAATATCAAGCCCCGGTGGTTTCACCATCCGCATCGGGAGCTGGCTCTTCCTCTCAGCCTGCGGCGGAGGTGAGCAGTGGACAAGTCGAGCAACAGTTTCAGAAACTTGACATCAGTGATCAAAGTTCGACGAGCCAAGCCATTCAACCGGCACCTGCATCAAGCAAATCAGTTCGATTCCCATTGCGCCCTGGAATGGGTAAATGTGGGGATAGGTGTGTGGTGAAAGCCAATCATTTCTTCGCGGAGCTCCCTGATAAAGACCTTCACCAATACGACGTATGCCCTTCAGATGAAATTTTATTTCCATACTGAAGTTATTATTTTGCAATTTCTGATCATCAGTCTTGTTTCATCAGGTGACCATAACACCAGAGGTTACATCGCGCGGTGTTAATCGTGCCGTGATTGCAGAACTTGTAAAGCTGTATAGACAATCTCATATGAATGGACGTCTACCTGCCTATGATGGAAGGAAGAGCCTTTATACAGCTGGGCCATTACCGTTTACTTCGAGGACATTTGAAATCGCTCTGCAAGATGAAGATGAAGGCCTTGTTGGTGGGCAAGCCACGCCAAGGTATGCTGTTGCTGTGATATTTGTACTTGGAACTTATCCATAGTTTTGTACTGACATTCCCCTTTGTTTTTAAGGCGTGAGAGACAGTTCAGGGTGGTGATCAAGTATGCTGCCCGTGCTGATCTCCATCATTTGGCTATGTTTCTAGCCGGGAGGCAACCAGATGCACCTCAAGAAGCACTTCAGGTGCTTGACATTGTGCTACGGGAATTGCCTACTGCCAGGTAAATTTTAGTTAACTATGTATTTTGTTATTATTTTCATGTGGCATGGGTTAAAATTTGTTTGTGTTTTTTTCTGTAGGTATTCCCCAGTTAGTAGATCATTTTATTCTCCCAACCTAGGGAGACGTCAGAGACTTGGGGACGGTTTGGAAAGTTGGCGTGGATTTTACCAAAGTATAAGACCTACGCAGATGGGGCTTTCGCTGAATATTGGTTAGATGCCCCCCTCCCATCTTGATTTCTCTTATCACTATTCATTTGTTGTCTTCTCAGTTGTGATAAATGTGGCCGGTGGGTGGCCTGAATGCTCAGTAATACATAGTGTCCAAGTTCTGGTTTATAGAGCATCTAGGTGTAGGTTATTGAATGCTCATTGGTCTTGCTGAAATAATGATTTTACACGTTGTTTCTTCTCGCAGATATGTCTTCTACAGCATTTATCGAGCCTCTCCCTGTGATTGAGTTTGTTGCTCAGCTTCTGTGCAGAGACATCTCAGTTAGACCGCTCACTGATTCAGATCGTGTGAAGGTTCGGTTCATTACTTGTCTCGCTGTTGTTCAGAGACTTCTGTTTATGCCTAGTTATCATAATTATTCTCCCTCCTGCAGATTAAAAAAGCCCTGCGAGGTGTAAAGGTTGAGGTTACACATCGAGGAAACATGCGTAGGAAATACCGTATATCTGGCCTCACATCACAAGCAACACGAGAGCTATCGTATGTGCCTCTTCCCTGCTTTATACACAGAATGCTCTTATGCTCCTGCAGATTTGTGGGTGATTCCTTGTTTGGTTTTCCTGTGGTAGATTCCCTGTTGATGATCGCGGTACTGTGAAGACTGTAGTGCAATACTTCCTGGAGACGTATGGTTTCAATATTCAGCACACCACTTTACCTTGCTTGCAAGTCGGTAATCAGCAAAGGCCGAATTATCTCCCCATGGAGGTTAGTATATCTTCAACAACCTTGCTTTCTTTAAGACCTCAGTATGTTGGTACAAGTTATTCATCAATTTCTCGCATGGAAATATCAGGTTTGTAAGATTGTTGAAGGACAACGCTACTCAAAACGACTGAATGAAAAACAAATAACTGCTCTACTGAAAGTGACTTGCCAGCGCCCTCAAGAGCGTGAGAAGGACATCTTACAGGTGATTGTTAATTACTTTTATCATTTTAGTGCAAATTGCTGTAACTTTGTTGCTGCAAAATTACCTTTTGACACTTGTATATATGTGTTTATGTAGCTGTTTGATGTTTTCCCTAGTCTGTATGTTTTCCCCAGTCAATCATGTTGACAGAGTTCTTCCTGTTTGATGTGTTTACTATTTAGTTCATGCTATTGCAGTTAAAGCATCTGTATGTTTTTTTAGGATTCCTGCACAAGTATAGTTTAATAGATGGTAGTTTCTTGATGAGGATGATAGTTGTTGATGCCTTGATGGGTCAGCTGTTATGGTGGAAACTATTATGACCCTTTATATCTCTTAGGTCAAATGCTTAGGTACTATCACTGTTATCTGCACCAGGATTGTCCTTTTAAACTTAAGCGTCTAAATCTCTTTTTTGTCTGTCTTCATTTAACCAGACTGTGCATCACAATGCATACTATGAAGATCCATATGCACAGGAATTTGGCATAAAAATAGATGAGCAACTTGCATCGGTTGAAGCTCGTGTTCTGCCTCCGCCAAGGGTAAGTCAATTTTCTATTGCGATTAGACAGCAGTTGATTTCATATATGTGCATAGCAGCTGACTGCATGCTCTTTTTTTATAGCTTAAATACCATGATAGCGGCAGAGAGAAGGATGTCTTACCCAGGGTCGGCCAATGGAACATGATGAACAAGGTAGGTCTTGGTGATGTAACGGAAGAATTCTACGGAAATAATTTTAAAACAAAGTCATGCATAGATAAAAAAATGATAGTGAAATAAAAATAGAAGTGGCAACGAATCACACAACTGGGAAACAATTAACCATCTGAGCTGGAAATTATTTCTGGAATTGTCTGCTCAATGAATTATCAATATAGTAGCAAGAGTATCAACTTATTTGCAACATGCAGCTTTCATAAATACTAACTGTATCATAATTTTGCTGCTGTCCTTCTTTCTCACTTTTTAGAGAACTGTCTAGGTTCACATGGGATAATTTTAAGAGAATGTGCACATCTCAAAACCATACTATTTGGGTGGATGCCCTCCATTAGCTTTGTTTCTTCAACCCATATACCCCCTTCATCTTGTGATGTTATGTTTTAACTAGTTCTCATACTTGTTCATTTTGGTGGGTAGAAAATGGTCAACGGTGGTAGAGTCAGCCACTGGGCATGTATTAACTTCTCTCGGAATGTTCAAGATAATGCTGCCAAGGTTTTCTGTCATGAGTTGGCTATAATGTGCCAAATATCTGGAATGGTATGGTTCGATCATGCAACTAGCTTCTCATATTGCTTTGGTTATTTTGTATTCTGTAGTCATCGACTTCTCTTTTTCTATGTCTTAGAACTTTGCACCTGAACCTGTGCTGCCCGTACTTAGTGCGAGGCCTGAACACGTGGAAAGAGCACTGAAGGCACGTTATCATGATGCCATGAACGCAAGCAAACCCCCGGGCAAAGAACTTGACCTGCTAATTGTTATACTGCCGGATAATAATGGTTCTCTTTATGGTATGATCTCTTCCAAAGCACGTATGAAGGTTCCCAAGTGTATACTTTTGCTTATTATTTTTTTGTTTTTTCTCCAGGGGACCTTAAAAGGATTTGTGAGACTGAACTTGGATTGGTATCCCAGTGTTGTCTTACAAAACATGTTTTTAAGATGAGCAAGCAGTATCTTGCTAATGTAGCTCTCAAAATCAATGTTAAGGTACTTCACTGACCTCCAACCATTCCTTCTCTATAATAGACCTTGTTGTTTATATGTTTTCCTACTTTTCAGGTGGGGGGAAGGAATACTGTTCTTGTGGATGCTTTGGCAAGGAGGATTCGCCTTGTTACCGACAGACCGACCATAATATTTGGTGCTGATGTTACACATCCTCACCCTGGAGAAGATTCTAGCCCTTCCATTGCAGCTGTAAGTGACATGTTATTATAAAGATATGTCTTGAGATGTAATTGAAGGTCCAAAGTTTTTCTAGGTGTGTTGGAAGTTCTGTGGTTTTATTGATTTCTTGATAATATTCTCTCCTCTAGGTGGTTGCTTCTCAAGACTGGCCTGAGATAACTAAGTACGCAGGATTAGTGAGTGCCCAAGCCCATAGGCAAGAGCTGATACAGGATCTTTTTAAAGTATGGCAAGATCCCCAAAGAGGAACTGTGACTGGCGGCATGATCAAGTAAGCTCTTAGTGAGCTAAGGAGACACACTAACTCTATATTTGGATGCTGCTAAAAGTGTATTTTCTGTTAAATTTGCAGGGAGCTTCTCATATCTTTCAAGAGGGCAACTGGACAGAAACCTCAGAGAATCATATTTTACAGGTTCATAGCCTTTCTTGCGCATCTTTGCTAAAGCATGATTGCCTATTATTAAACAACCGGTATTTTCAGGGATGGTGTCAGTGAGGGACAGTTCTATCAAGTTCTTTTGTTTGAACTTGATGCCATTCGTAAGGTACAATTTGTTTGACTATACTTTCTGTAGAAGCTACTCTTAACCATACTTTAGTTGGTAATATTCCACATTTTTTCCCTGACTGACATTTCTTAACTATGTTTGTTAGGCCTGTGCATCCTTGGAGCCCAACTATCAGCCCCCAGTTACTTTTGTGGTTGTCCAGAAGCGTCACCACACTAGGCTTTTCGCTAACAATCATAATGATCAGCGTACTGTTGATAGAAGTGGGAACATACTACCTGGTTAGTTTCTTGTGCAAACAAGTTTTTTGTGCTTGGTGAAATTTTGAACCTCACCATTTTTATGCTTCCTAATTGTAGGCACAGTTGTTGACTCGAAGATCTGCCATCCAACAGAATTTGATTTCTACTTGTGCAGCCATGCTGGCATTCAGGTTGGCTTTTCTTCATTTGCAATGTGTTCATTTGACAGAATGTGCTGATTGCTGATTCGAGTGTGTATTCATTTCAGGGAACAAGCCGGCCTGCTCATTATCATGTTCTGTGGGACGAGAACAAATTTACTGCTGATGAGTTGCAAACTCTCACAAACAACTTGTGCTACACGTAATTTTCTGTTCTATCATGCCCTTTTATAATAATTAAAACTCACTGCTGAATAATTGGCTAATTGAATGTTTCAGATATGCTCGATGCACCCGCTCCGTGTCGATTGGTAAATCCCTTGTCTATGGCGAGCAACATTTTCCTCAAGTTTCCCACGCTAGATTCAATGTTATAAATTCATCGCTGACCGTTGCTTGCTTGCTTGCAGTTCCTCCGGCATATTATGCTCATCTGGCAGCCTTCCGGGCTCGGTTCTACATGGAGCCAGATACCTCCGACAGCGGGTCTGTGGCGAGCGGTGCACGCGGCGGCCCTCCTCAGGGTGGTCCACGCAGCAGCACCAGGTTTGGGAACGTTGCTGTCCGGCCTCTCCCCGCCCTCAAGGAAAACGTCAAGCGTGTCATGTTTTACTGCTAAGATCCGGTTGGTTCCCGTGAGGGTGTTTGAAGTACCTGTGAGCTATATTGTTGAAGCTGTTTTAGACCATTGTGCAAACCTATGTTGAAGTATCTGTTGTACTCTGTTTTATTGCTTGCCTAGGGTATTTTAAGTACTTGCACCATATTGGTGACCTGTGCGCGCTATTTGATATATTGGTGTAAGCTTTGTATGACTGGTGTTTGATATATTGATGAACCTTTGTCATGGCATCACTTCCTGGCATGTGCTTTTGTTGTCTTGAATGGTTCATATAATGGCAAAATTGTTAGGGCTCCTCTGTATAAAAGCATTTTTAGTGAAGTACATCCTGGCAATGCAACCATCCTACAATTTCTCATTGAGCTTGAATTGGGACGTAACGAGCAGATGAGCAATGTGGAAAAATATGGTTGAAATTATGGCCTATTAGCTAGCTTAAGAAAGATGCTGGATGGTAAGAAAAATCAGAGAGGAACCGTGTCAAAAAATATTAATTACAATTAACACCAGTAATTTACTCAGTAGAGGATAGAGGAAAATCAGTATATGCGGAGTACTCGGTAAAGGTCTTACCGGGTACGGCAAAATAAAGTTTTTAAAAAGTAGCTCGACAACCAGCCGAAGGAAAGAAGGAAACAACGTGCCACGTGGAGAGCAAGAAGAGCGAATTTGATCAAAGAAACAAGCACCACCAAGGATCCGAGAGAAGTAGTTGAGGATAATTACTTTTGATATCTCAAACACTCTAAATCATGCCCTTTTTTTTTTTGATAAAGAGTGTCTTATATTGACTCATACAGTAGTATTGAGGATATAATCATACCGAGTACGTACCCGGCATGTGCATAAGTATGATGCACACAGCCAAACACACACGAATAATCACGCCAGCAACATGCAAAGTCATACAAAGATCAAAGCTATGCCTTTTGTTAGTCAATTTATAGACTGTACTCTAGAAAGCTCTATCAACCTATTTGTTAGAATCATACAATTAATGTAAAATACTCGGCCATGTATTTTGTATATCTAAGGTAGCGTGGGCAAGTTCACATATAAAAACCATAATACATTAAAGGAGCATAACATAATTTATGAATTAATATGATAATTTTGGTTTGCTTATACTCATGGATTAATCTATTTTAACAAAGTAATAATAAATGAAAGATCTTTTATGAAATAATTTAATTTTGTGTAGCATAAGAATATCCACCCATAATCATAAATATTTGACAATTTAAGTCTTATTATATAAGATGTTTTTCATTGTTAATTAAGTTATAGCTAAAATGACATTCTGCACTTTGATATTGAATAATGTATCAATAAACATGACATAAATTAATTTGCAAGATCAACTTTCAGTAAGTAAAAATGTTTTGTATAAATAAAAATATACAAGGGTTTTAAATGTGATATTGTTACCCAACATATTGTCATGAAATCTGTTCATTTGCAACTGAACCACAATTACATTGGAAAACACAAATTACACATAAAAAAGATAGACATTGTCGTCACATTATAATACACGGCCGGAGTTTGTTGGGGCAGGATATGTGGTGAGGCTCACTTCTTGGCGGGCCTCAATGTGTCCCGTTTCATCTTTGTTGCGGTCTTTCAGACTCTCCTAGTCCTGTAAGCATTGCATCCCACCGGAGAATATCTGAGGGTTGAGGTTGCGTCCAACAGATACTTGCCGCAACGGTCGCAAGAGTGAGTATGCCAAAATGCATCTTGGTCTTGTTCCAGGTTCTTCTTCATATTTTGCTTCGGCCGTATGCCTTCGTCTTGCTATTTTTTCATAAAATTAAAAAAACATGCACAACCCAATCATACCAGCTGCACGCACATCCAAACACACCAAAGATATATACATGCAAGCAATCAAACAAAAAAAACCCAGTGCACATGGGTGCACCAGATCTAAACCATCCACAAATGTCCACTTAGGAACAACCAGTTACAATTCTTTATGGAATAGTTTCACTTTTATCATTAGGAACAATGGTAATGCCTCTTTTCTCAGGAACACAATGGACATAACTTACACAATTACTATCATTTATGGAATAGATTATACCTGCTTCCAAATGCTTTAATATTTTAGTTCTTACCACATCATTCATCTTAGGATTTAACCGTTGTTTGGTGATCAACAACCGTCTTAGTGTCAGGTTCCATATTAATCTTGTGCTGACATAGAGTGAGACTAATGCCCTTAAGTTATATCTTTTCTTCATGCTCTGAAAGGTTAGCACTAGTAATAACAATATATATCTTATTTTCATCAAGATAAGCATATTTCAATGTATCAAGTAAATAGTCATACGTGCTTATGGAAAAGAACTTGCATGACATCTTTTGTCCTACCCTCCCGTGGCAGTGGGGTCCATAAGGAAACTAAGGGATATTAAGGCCTCATTTTTAATAGAGAACGGAACAAAGCACTAACACATAGTGAATACATGAACTCCTCAAACTACAGTAATCACTGAAAGAATCCCAATTATTGTCACCTCGGGTTATGCGGATCATAACATGTAATAGGTGCATATAACTTGCATGGTAGGATCAAGAACACAAATATATTGGTGAAAACGTAAATGTTTCAGATCTGAAATCATGGCACTTGGGCCCTAGTTACAAGCATTAAGCATAGCAAATTCATAGCAACATCAATCTCAGAACATATATAGTGGATACTAGGGATCAAGCCATAACAAACTAACTCGATTACATGATGAATCTCATCCAACCCATCACCGTCCAGCAAGCCTACGAAGAGATTACTCACTTCCGACGGTGAGCATCATGAAATTGGTGAAGGAGGATAGTTGATGATGACGATGACGACGAATCCCCCTCTTTGGAGCCCAGAATGGACTCCAGATTTGGCCTCCCGATGGAGAACGGGAGGTGGCGGCGGCTCCGTATCGTGAAACGCGATGAAACTTTCTCTCCTATTTTTTCTCGGGAATTAGGAGTTTATAGTATCCAGATTAGGGTTAGTGGAGCCAAGAGGGCCCCACCACCCACCAAGGCCCGCCCGGGGGAGGGGGGGGGGGGGGGTGAGGCGCGCCCTTGTGCCATGTGGGCAAGGGTGCCCCCCCTCTAGTGGGTCTTGGCTACAATATTTTTTATTATTTCCATAACAAATCTTCAAAAAGTTCCATCCAATTTCAAGAACTTTTATTTTTGCACAAAAACAACACCATGGTAGTTTTGCTGAAAACAACGTCAGTCCGGGTTAGAAAAGTAGATACGACGGAGACATATCAACTCTTAGAAACTATATTCACTCATATCAATGGCATAATTAACTAGCGAGCAATAATAAAATTTGTCAAATGACAACACTTTGTCGAAACAATCATGATATAATATGAAAATAATGGTATCTCGCTAGCCATTTCCGATACCGCAAAACATAAATGCAGAGCACCTCCAAAGTTCAAGCAGCGACTAAACATTGTAATTCATGGTAGAAGAGATCCAGTCATGATGCACACAAAATTAACTATACACAATGCATGAGAATGACAATAGTGCTCTCCAGACTAGTGCTTGTTTGAGAAGGTGATGACTTAACAATAAAAGTAAAATAACATAAAAGTAATAGATAGGCCCTTCGCAGAGGGAAGCAGGATAGGTGCGAGAGCTCATAGCTTAAATCAGAGATAAATACAATGTTGGGCGGTACACCTTTCCTGTCAACACTACAACCAAGAGTTTTCAATATCTTCCATGCTAAAAAATTAGTAGCGGTTCCCAAGCGGGAAAAGTAAAAATTACTCCCCCTCCACCAACAAACACAAGCCATGGCTAGCCGAATCCTCGGGTGCCCTCCATACCAACAACAGTCCGGGGGAGTTTGTTTTATTATTTGCAATTTTAATCATGGGACTAGGCATCCCGATTACTGGCCCCTCTCATGCAAGGACGGGTGAATAAACACTCATCATGAGAATAACTAGGTTAGTATGGAAGATATTGACCATCCCTTGTCACTCCATGGGCGGTACGAGCACACAAAACAGATGTTCATTTGAATATTTAGAGGTGGCACATGCAAATTTACTTGGAATGGAAGAGTAATATCGCATATAGGTAGGTAAGGAGTCAATATAGGTAGGTATGGAGTCATCTGGAAAAACTTTGGTTTAAGGGTTTGGATGCACAAGCAACATTCGGCTTAGTACATGCGAAGGCTCGCAATTAGGTTTTGAAGCGACTAGCTAGAGAGCAAAAAGGTCATAAACATGCGTTGTGAATAATTAACATTGAATACTACTATGAGTAGGATATAAACACCATGAACATAAATATCGTGGAGGCTATGTCGGTTTTGAATCAACTACATGTGCGAACATGTGAGAAGTCAAGCCACTCGAAACATTCATAGGAGGATACCATATCATCATACTACACCACAACCATTTTAATGCATGTTGACACCTAAGGTAAATCATTATCCACTCCTAGCTACTTAAGCATGGCATGAGCAACTATAATCTCTAATTGTCATCGCAAATATGTTTAATCATAATATGTTGAATCATGGATACAGAGTTAAACATATTTACAAAAACAAAAACAAGTTGAGTTCATACCCGCCTTTCTTTGCCACAGTCACTTCATCAGATATCGTCATTATTGCCTTTCACTTGCACGACCGAATGATATGGAAATAATAATAGTGCAAGAGTGTCGTGGACTAATCACGCATGGTTTGATCATTATGAGAAAGCCGAGCATAAAAGTTCTGTAAGATAATTTCCTTTGAGAGTTCATGATTGGGGCATGTGTACATCATGTACTTAAGCCTCCCACAAGCTTGAGCGATACTTTCTCCTTCACGAGGCCAAAAACTATATATATAATTCCGATCACGATGAACTAGATGGATTGGATATTTTTTTTTGATGAAATTCCAATATCAATCAGTTCCAATCCCATGTTGCAATATCATCACATAGCCTATATCATGTCAATGACTTTCCCCCTGGAAGATAAAGGGAAAACCTTCTTCTTAATTTCATCTCCAGGTAGACCTGCTGAAGGAAATATGCCCTAGAGGCAATAATAAAGTTATTATTTATTTCCTTATTTCATGATAAATGTTTATTATTCATGCTAGAATATTATTAACCGGAAACATAATACATGTGTGAATACATAGACAATATAGTGTCACTAGTATGCCTCTACTTGACTAGCTCGTTGATCAAAGATGGTTAAGGTTTTCTAACCATAGACATGAGTTCTCATTTGATAAACGGGATCACATCATTAGGAGAATGATGTGATTGAATTGACCCATTCCGTTAGCTTAGCACTTGATCGTTTTAGTTTACTGTTATTGCTTTCTTCATGACTTATACATGTTCCTATGACTATGAGATTATGCAACTCCCGATTACCGGAGGAACACTCTGTGTGCTACCAAACGTCACAACGTAACTGGGTGATTATAAAGGTGCTCTACAGGTGTCTCCGATGGTACTTGTTGAGTTGGCATAGATCAAGATTAGGATTTGTCACTCCGATTGTCAGAGAGGTATCTCTGGGCCCTCTCGGTAATGCACATCACTATAAGCCTTGCAAGCAATGTGACTAATGAGTTAGTTACGGGATGATGCATTACGGAACGAGTAAAGAGACTTGCTAGTAATGAGATTGAGCTAGGTATTTAGATACCGACGATCAAATCTCGTGCAAGTAACATACCAATGACAAAGGGAACAACGTATGTTGTTATGCGGTTTGACCGATAAAGATCTTCGTAGAATATGTAGGAGCCAATATGAGCATCCAGGTTCCGCTATTGGTTATTGACCGGAGACGTGTCTCGGTCATGTATACATAGTTCTCGAACCCCTAGGGTCCGCACGCTTAACGTTCGGTGACGATCGGTATTATGAGTTTATGTGTTTTGATGTACCGAAGGTAGTTCGGAGTCCCGGATATGATCACGGACATGACGAGGAATCTCGAAATGGTTGAGACATAAAGATCGATATATTGGATGACTATGTTTGGACTTCGGAAGTGTTCCGGGCAAGTTCGGGCATATACCGGAGTACCGGGGGTTACCGGAACCTCCCGAGGAGTCTAATGGGCCTTATGGGCCTTAGTGGAGAAGAGGAGGGGCGGCCAAGGCAGGGCCGCACACCCCCTCCCCCTCTAGTCTGAACTGGACAAGGAGGGGGGCCGTGTTGGAAATATGCCCTAGAGGCAATAATAAAAGCATTATTATTATATTTCTTTGTTCATGATAATTGTCTTTATTCATGCTATAATTGTATTATCCGGAAATCGTAATACATGTGTGAATAACAGACACCAACATGTCCCTAGTAAGCCTCTAGTTGACTAGCTCGTTGATCAATAGATAGTCATGGTTTCCTGGCTATGGACATTGGATGTCATTGATAACGGGATCACATCATTAGGATAATGATGTGATGGACAAGACCCAATCTTAAGCATAGCGTGAGATCGTGTAGTTCGTTTGCTAGAGCTTTTCTAATGTCAAGTATCTTTTCCTTTGACCATGAGATCGTGTAACTCACGGATACCGTAGGAGTGCTTTGGGTGTATCAAACGTCACAACGTAACTGGGTGACTGTAAAGGTGCATTACAGGTATCTCCGAAAGTGTCTGTTGGGTTGACACAGATCGAGACTGGGATTTGTCACTCCGTATGACGGAGAGATATCACTGGGCCCACTCGGTAATGCATCATTATAATGAGCTCAAAGTGACCAAGTGTCTGGTCACGGGATCATGCATTACGGTACGAGTAAAGTGACTTGCCGGTAACGAGATTGAACGAGGTATTGGGATACCGACGATCGAATCTCGGGCAAGTAACATATCGATTGACAAAGGGAATTGCATACGGGGTTGATTAAATCCTCGACATCGTGGTTCATCCGATGAGATCATCGTGGAGCATGTGGGAGCCAACATGGGTATCCAGATCCCGCTGTTGGTTATTGACCGGAGAGCGATCTCGGTCATGTCTACATGTCTCCCGAACCCGTAGGGTCTACACACTTAAGGTTTAGTTACGCTAGGGTTGTAGGGATATGTATATGCAGTAACCCGAATGTTGTTCGGAGTCCCGGATGAGATCCCGGACGTCACGAGGAGTTCCGGAATGGTCCGGAGGTAAAGATTTATATATGGGAAGTCCTGTTTCGGGCATCGGGACAAGTTTCGGGGTTATCGGTATTGTACCGGGACCACCGGAAGGGTCCCGGGGGTCCACCGGGTGGGTCCACCTGTCCCGGGGGGCCACATGGGCTGTAGGGGGTGCGCCTTGGCCTACATGGGCCAAGGGCACCAGCCCCACATAGGCCCATGCGCCTAGGGTTTGAAGGGGAAGAGTCCTAGGAGGGGAAGGCACCTCCTAGGTGCCTTGGGGGGGAGGGAAACCCCCCTTGGCCGCCGCCCCCCTAGGAGATTGGATCTCCTAGGGCCGGCCACCCCCCCTTGGCCCTCCTATATATAGTGGGGAGAGGAGGGACTTCATACCTTGGCCTTTGGTTGCCTCCTTCTCCCTCTCCAACACCTCCTCCTCCTCCATAGTGCTTAGCGAAGCTCTGCCGGAGTACTGCAGCTCCATCAACACCACGCCGTCGTGCTACTGCTGGTGCCATCTCCCTCAACCTCTCCTCCCTCCCTTGCTGGATCAAGAAGGAGGAGACGTGGCTGTTCCGTACGTGTGTTGAACGCGGAGGTGCCGTCCGTTCGGTGCTAGGATCTCCGGTGATTTGGATCACGTCGTGTTCGACTACATCATCCCCATTCTTTGAACGCTTCCGCTTGCGATCTACAAGGTATGTAGATGCATCTAATCACTCGTTGCTAGATGAACTCATAGATGGATCTTGGTGAAACCGTAGGAAATTTTTTGTTTTCTGCAACGTTCCCCAACAGTGGCATCATGAACTAGGTCTATGCGTAGTTCTTCTTGCACGAGTAGAACACAATTTGTTGTGGGCGTAGATGTTGTCAACTCTCTTGCCGTTACTAGTCTTATCTTGCTTCAACGGTATTGTGGGATGAAGCGGCCGGGACCAACCTTACACGTACGCTTACGTGAGACCGGTTCCACCGACTAACATGCACTAGTTGCATAAGGTGGCTGGCGGGTGTCTGTCTCTCCTACTTTAGTTGAAGCGGATTCGATGAAAAGGGTCCTTATGAAGGGTAAATAGAAGTTGACAAATCACGTTGTGGCTTTCACGTAGGTAAGAAAACGTTCTTGCTAGAACCCTACTTCAGCCACGTAAAACTTGCAAACAACAATTAGAGGACGTCTAACTTGTTTTTGCAGCAAGTGCTTTGTGATATGATATGGACAAAGTTGTGATGAATGATGAATGATCTATATGTCATGTATGAGATGTTCATGCTATTGTAATAGGAATCACGACTTGCATGTCGATGAGTATGACAACCGGCAGGAGCCATAGGAGTTGTCTTTATTTTTTTCTATGACCTGCGTGTCATTGAAGAACGCCATGTAAACTACTTTACTTTATTACTAAACGCGTTAGTCATAGAAGTAGAAGTAGTCGTTGGCATGACAACTTCATGAAGACACGATGATGGAGATCATGATGATGGAGATCATGGTGTCATGCCGGTGACAAGATGATCATGGAGCCCCGAAGATGAAGATTAAAGGAGCTATATGATATTGGCCATATCATGTCACTACTTTATATAATTGCATGTGATGTTTATTATGTTTTATGCATCTTGTTTATTTAGGACGACGTTAGTAAATAAGATGATCCCTTACAAAATTTCAAGAAGTGTTCTCCCCTAACTGTGCACCGTTGCTACAGTTCGTCGTTTCGAAGCACCACGTGATGATCGGGTGTGATAGATTCTTACGTTCACATACAACGGGTGTAAGACAGTTTTACACAGCGAAAACACTTAGGGTTAACTTGACGAGCTTAGCATGTACAGACATGGCCTCGGAACACAGAGACCGAAAGGTCGAACACGAGTCGTATGGAAGATAAGATCAACATGAGAATGTTCACCGACGATGACTAGTCCGTCTCACGTGATGATCGGACACAGCCTAGTCGACTCGGATCGTGTAACACTTAGATGACCAAAGGGATGTCAAATCTGAGTGGGAGTTCATTATAATTTGATTAGATGAACTTAATTATCATGAACTTAGTCTAAATGTTTTACAATATGTCTTGTAGATCAAATGGCCAATGTAGTCCTCAACTTCAACGCGTTCCTAGAGAAAACCAAGCTGAAAGACGATGGCAGCAACTATACGGACTGGGTCCGGAACCTGAGGATCATCCTCATAGCTGCCAAGAAAGATTATGTCCTACAAGCACCGCTGGGTGACGCACCTGTTCTCCCTGCAGAACAAGACGTTATCAACGCTTGGCAGGCACGTTCCGATGACTACTCCCTCGTTCAGTGCGGCATGCTTTACAGCCTAGAGCCGGGGCTCCAAAAGCGTTTTGAGAGACATGGAGCATAGGAGATGTTCGAAGAGCTGAAAATGGTTTTCCAAGCTCATGCCCGGGTCGAGAGATATGAAGTCTTCGACAAATTCTTCAGCTGTAAGATGGAGGAAAATAGTTCTGTCAGTGAGCACATACTCACTATGTCTGGGTTACATAACCGCTTGACTCAGCTGGGAGTTAATCTCCCGGATGATGCGGTCATTGACAGAATCCTCCAGTCGCTTCCACCAAGCTACAAGAGCTTTGTGATGAACTTCAATATGCAGGGGATGGAAAAGACCATTCCTGAAGTATTTGCTATGCTGAAATCAGCAGAGGTAGAAGTCAAGAAGGAACATCAAGTGTTGATGGTCAATAAAACCACTAAGTTCAAGAAGGGCAAGGGTAAAAAGAACTTCAAGAAGGACGGCAAGTTAGTTGCCGCGCCCAGCAAGCAAGCTGCCGGGAAGAAGCCAAAGAATGGACCCAAGCCCGAGACTGAGTGCTTTTACTGCAAGGAAAGTGGTCACTGGAAGCGGAACTGCCCCAAATACTTAGCGGACAAGAAGGCCGGCAAAACCAAAGGTATATTTGATATACATGTAATTGATGTGTACCTTACCAGTAATCGTAGTGACTCCTGGGTATTTGATACCGGTGCCGTTGCTCATATTTGTAACACATAGCAGGAGCTGCGGAATAAACGGAGACTGGCGAAGGATGAGGTGACGATGCGCGTCGGGAATGGTTCCAAGGTCGATGTGATCGCCGTCGGCACGCTACCTCTACATTTACCTACGGGATTAGTTTTGAACCTCAATAATTGTTATTTTGTGCCAAGTTTGAGCATGAACATTGTATCAGGATCTCGTTTAATTCGAGATGGCTACTCATTTAAATCCGAGAATAATGGTTGTTCTATTTATATGAGAGATATGTTTTATGGTCATGCTCCGATGGTGAATGGTTTATTCTTTATGAATCTCGAGCGTAATGCTACACATATTCATAGTGTAAGTACCAAAAGATGTAAGATTGATAGTGATAGTCCCACATACTTGTGGCACTGCCGCCTTGGTCACATAGGTGTCAAACGCATGAAGAAGCTCCATGCTGATGGACTTTTAGAATCTCTTCATTACGAATCACTTGACACGTGCGAACCATGCCTCATGGGTAAAATGACCAAGACTCCATTCTCAGGAACAATGGAGCGAGCAACCAACTTATTGGAAATCATACATACTGATGTGTGCGGTCCAATGAGTGTTGAGGCTCGTGGTGGCTATCGTTATGTTCTCACCCTCACTGATGACTTGAGTAGATATGGGTATGTCTACTTAATGAAACACAAGTCTGAGACCTTTGAAAAGTTCAAGGAATTTCAGAGTGAAGTTGAGAATCAACATGACAGGAAAATCAAGTTTCTACGATCAGATCGTGGAGGAGAATACTTGAGTCACGAGTTTGGTACACACTTAAGAAAATGTGGAATAGTTTCACAACTCACGCCGCCTGGAACACCTCAGCGTAATGGTGTGTCCAAATGTCGTAATCGCACTCTATTAGATATGGTACGATCTATGATGTCTCTTGCCGATTTACCACTATCTTTTTGGGGCTATGCTTTAGAGACTGCCGCATTCACTTTAAATAGGGCACCGTCGAAATCCGTTGAGACGACACCGTATGAATTGTGATTTGGGAAGAAACCTAAGCTGTCGTTTCTAAAAGTTTGGGGATGCGATGCTTATGTCAGGAAACTTCAACCTGAAAAGCTCGAACCCAAATCGGAAAAATGCGTCTTCATAGGATACCCTAAAGAAACTGTTGGGTATATCTTCTACCTCAGATCCGAAGGCAAGATCTTTGTTGCCAAGAATGGGTCCTTTCTGGAGAAATAGTTTCTCTCAAAAGAAGTAAGTGGGAGGAAAGTAGAGCTTGATGAAGTATTACCTCTTGAACCAGAAAATGGCGCAGCTCAAGAAAATGTTCCTGAGGTGCCTGCACCGACTAGAGAGGAAGTTAATGATGATGATCAAGATACTTCTGATCAAGCTCCTATTGAAATTCGAAGGTCCACAAGGACACGTTCCGCACCAGAGTGGTACGGCAACCCTGTCTTGGAAATCATGTTGTTAGACAACAGTGAACCTTCGAACTATGAAGAAGCGATGGCGGGCCCGGATTCCGACAAATGGCTAGAAGCCATGAAATCCGAGATAGGATCCATGTATGAAAACGAAGTGTGGACTTTAACTGACTTGCCTGTTGAACTGCGAGCCATAGAAAATAAATGGATCTTTAAGAAGAAGACAGACGCGGATGGTAATGTGACCATCTATAAAGCTCGGCTTGTCGCTAAGGGTTATCGACAAGTTCAAGGGGTTGACTACGATGATACTTTCTCACTGGTAGCGAAGCTGAAGTCCGTCCGAATCATGTTAGCAATTGCCGCATTTTATGATTATGAAATTTGGAAAATGGACGTCAAAACGACATTCCTTAATGGTTTCCTTAAGGAAGAATTGTATATGATGCAGCCGGAAGGTTTTGTCGATCCTAAGAATGCTGACAAGGTGTGCAAGCTCCAACGCTCGATTTATGGGCTGGTGCAAGCATCTCGGAGTTGGAACATTCGTTTTGATGAGATGATCAAAGCATTTGGGTTCTCACAGACTTATGGAGAAGCCTGTGTTTACAAGAAAGTGAGTGGGAGCTCTATAGCATTTCTCATACTATATGTAGATGACATACTTTTGATGGGAAATGATATAGAACTTTTGGACAGCGTTAAGGCCTACTTGAATAAGAGTTTTTCAATGAAGGACCTTGGAGAAGCTGCTTATATATTAGGCATCAAGATCTATAGGGATAGATCGAGACGCCTCATAGGTCTTTCACAAAGCACATATCTTGATAAGATTTTGAAGAAGTTCAAAATGGATCAGTCCAAGAAAGGGTTCTTGCCTGTTTTGCAAGGTGTGAAATTGAGCTCAGCTCAATGTCCAACCACGGCAGAAGATATAGAAGAGATGAGTGTCATCCCCTATGCCTCAGCCATAGGTTCTATTATGTATGCCATGCTGTGTACCAGACCTGATGTAAACCTTGCCGTAAGTTTGGTAGGAACGTACCAAAGTAATCCCGGCAAGGAACACTGGACAGCGGTCAAGAATATCCTGAAGTACCTGAAAAGGACTAAGGAAATGTTTCTCGTTTATGGAGGTGACGAAGAGCTCGTCGTAAAGGGTTACGTCGACACTAGCTTCGACACAGATCTGGATGACTCTAAGTCACAGACCGGATACGTGTATATTTTGAATGGTGGGGCAGTAAGCTAGTGCAGTTGCAAGCAGAGCGTCGTGGCGGGATCTACATGTGAAGCGGAGTACATGGCAGCCTCGGAGGCAGCACATGAAGCAATATGGGTGAAGGAGTTCATCACCGACCTAGGAGTCATACCCAATGCGTCGGGGCCGATTAAGCTCTTCTGTGACAACACTGGAGCTATTGCACTTGCCAAGGAGCCCAGGTTTCACAAGAAGACAAGGCACATCAAGCGTCGCTTCAACTCCATTCGTGAAAATGTTCAAGATGGAGACATAGAGATTTGTAAAGTGCATACGGACCTGAATGTAGCGGATCCGTTGACTAAACCTCTCCCTAGAGCAAAACATGATCAACACCAGAATTCCATGGGTGTTCGATTCATCACAATGTAACTAGATTATTGACTCTAGTGCAAGTGGGAGACTGTTGGAAATATGCCCTAGAGGCAATAATAAAAGCATCATTATTATATTTCTTTGTTCATGATAATTGTCTTTATTCATGCTATAATTGTATTATCCGGAAATCGTAATACATGTGTGAATAACAGACACCAACATGTCCCTAGTAAGCCTCTAGTTGACTAGCTCGTTGATCAATAGATAGTCATGGTTTCCTGGCTATGGACATTGGATGTCATTGATAACGGGATCACATCATTAGGATAACGATGTGATGGACAAGACCCAATCTTAAGCATAGCGTGAGATCGTGTAGTTCGTTAGCGATGCTTAAGTCTGTCTGAATCATGTTAGCAATTGCCGCATTTTATGATTATGAAATTTGGCAAATGGATGTCAAAACTGCATTCCTGAATGGATTTCTAGAAGAAGAGTTGTATATGATGCAACCAGAAGGTTTTGTCGATCCAGAAGGTACTAACAAAGTGTGCAAGCTCCAACGATCCATTTATGGACTGGTGCAAGCCTCTCGGAGTTGGAATAAATGTTTTGATAGTGTGATCAAAGCATATGGTTTTATACAGACTTTTGGAGAAGCCTGTATTTACAAGAAAGTGAGTGGAAGCTCTATAGCATTTCTAATATTATATGTGGATGACATATTGTTGATTGGAAATGATATATAATTTCTGGATAGAATAAAAGGATACTTGAATAAGAGTTTTTCAATGAAAGACCTCGGTGAAGCTGCTTATATATTCGGCATCAAGATCTATAGAGATAGATCAAGACGCTTAATTGGACTTTCACAAAGCACATACCTTGATAAAGTTTTGAAAAAGTTCAAAATGGATCAAGCAAAGAAAGGGTTCTTGCCTGTGTTATAAGGTGTGAAGTTGAGTCAGACTCAATGCCCGACCACTACAGAAGATAGAGAGAAAATGAAAAATGTTCCCTATGCTTCAGCCATAGGCTCTATCATGTATGTAATGCTATGTACCAGACCTGATGTGTGCCTTGCTATTAGTTTAACAGGGAGGTGCTACGTCTTGAGCTTGCATTGGTTTTCCATGAAGAGGAAAGGGTGATGCAGCAATAGTAGCGTAAGTATTTCCCTCAGTTTTTGAGAACCAAGGTATCAATCCAGTAGGAGGCTCCTCAAAAGTCCCATGCACCTACACAAACAAACAAAGAACTCGCAACCAACGCAATAAAGGGGTTGTCAATCCCTTCACGGCCACTTGCGAAAGTGAGATCTAAGAGAGATAGTATGATAAGATAAATATATTTTTTGGTATTTTATAATATAGATGCAAAAAGTAAAGATGCAAATAAAAGTAGATTGGAAGCAAATATGAAAGAGATAGACCCGGGGGCCATAGGTTTCACTAGTGACTTCTCTCAAGATAGCATAAATATTACGGTGGGTGAACAAATTACTGTCGAGCAATTGATAGAAAAGCGAATAATTATGAGATTATCTAGGCATGATCATGTATATAGGCATCAGGTCCGTGACAAGTACGCCGACTCCTGCCTGCATCTACTACGATTACTCCACACATCGACCGACTCCTGCCTGCATCTAGTGTATTAAGTTCATAAGAACAGAGTAACACATTAAGCAAGATGACATGATGTAGAGGGATAAACTCAAGCAATATGATATAAACCCCATCTTGTTATCCTCGATGGCAACAATACAGTATGTGCCTTGCAACCCTTTCTGTCACTGGGTAAGGACGCCGCAAGATTGAACCCAAAGCTAAGCACTTCTCCCATGGCAAGAAAGATCAATCTAGTAGGCCAAACCAAACTGATAATTCGAAGAGACTTGCAAAGATAACTCAATCATACATAAAAGAATTCAGAGAATATTCAAATATTATTCATAGACAAACTTGATCATAAACCCACAATTCATCGGATCTCAACAAACACACCGCAAAAAGAGTTTACATCGAATAGATCTCCACAAGAGAGGGGGAGAACATTGTATTGAGATCCAAAAAGAGAGAAGAAGCCATCTAGCTAATAACTATGGACCCGTAGGTCTGTGGTAAATGATAACCCGCAAGTATACGGGATAGTTGTAGCCTCTTTCTATAAGTAAGAGTGTTGAACCCAACGAGGAGCTAAAGGTAGAACAAATACTCTCTCAAGTCCTATCATCCACTGATACGTCTCTACGCACGCTTGACGTTCGCTTTACCTAGAACAAGTATGAAACTAGAAGGACTTTGTAGGTGTGAAAGGATAGGTTTGCAAGATAATAAAGAGCACGTAAACATAAACTAGGGGCTTTTTAGATAAAGAAGCAATAAAGTAAATAAAGCGAGTGTGGAAAAGTGGTGGTAGGAGTTGTGAAAGTGTCCCTAAGCAATTGACTACGTTACTAGACCGATAATCACTATTGCAATTCTATTTGAGGGAGAGGCATAAGCTAACATACTTTCTCTACTTGGATCATATGCACTTATGATTAGAACTCTAGCAAGCATCCGCAACTACTAAAGATTCATTAAGGTAAAACCCAACCATAGCATTAAAGTATCAAGTCCCCTTTTATCCCATACGCAAACAACCTACTTACTCGGGTCTGTGCTTCTATCACTCACGCCACCCACCATAAGCAAATCATAAACATATTGCAAACCCTAAAACGGGGATCCCTCACGCTTGCGCGACATGGAGGGAACAATAGGGCAACACCAATAATAAAACATGCATGCAACTCAAACCAATCATAGCAATTCATCAATCACCGATAGGACAACGGAAATCTACTCAGACATCATAGGATGGCAACACATCATTAGATAATAATATGAAGCATAAAGCACCATATTCAGTAGAGGGTACAGCGGGTTGCAGGAGAGTGGACCGCTAAATATTGATGGGGGAAGGTGATGGAGATGTTGATGAAGATGGCGGAGGTGTTGGTGAAGATCGCGGTGATGATGATGGCCCCCGGCAGCGTTCCGGCGCCACCGGAAGCAAGGGGGAGAGAGCCCCCCTTCTTCTTCTTCCTTGACCTCCTCCCTAGATGGGAGAAGGGTTTCCCCTCTTGTCCTTGGATCCCATGGCTTGGGAGGGGCGAGAGCCCCTCCGAGATTGGATCTATCTCTCTGTTTCCGCGTTCTCAGATTCTACCCCTTCACCGTTTCTTTAATATCCGGAGATCCGTAACTCCGATTGGGGTGAATCTTTCGCCCAGATTTTTCTCGTAAAATTAGCTTTCTTGCGGCAAAAGAAGGACGTCAACCGCCTTACGGGGTGACTAGGAGAGTCCAGGGCGCGCCTGCCTCCCTGGGGCGCGCCCCTGTCTCCTGGCCCCCTCGGGCACCGTCTCGCGTTGATTTTACTTCCCAAAAATCACAAATATTCCGAAATAATTCTCCGTCCGTTTTTATCCCGTTTGGACTCCGTTTGATATTGGGTTTCTGCGAAACAAAAAAACATGCAACATACATGAACTGGCACTGGGCACTGGATCAATATGTTAGTCCCAAAAAATAGTATAAAAAGTTGCCAAAAGTATATGAAAGTTGAATAATATTGGCATGGAACAATAAAAAATTATAGATACGACGGAGATGTATCAGCATCCCCAAGCTTAATTCCTGCTCGTCCTCGAGTAGGTAAATGGTAAAAAAGATAATTTTTGATGTGGAATGCTACCTAGCATAATCTTGATCATATGTCTAATCATGGCATGAATATTAAGATATGAGTGATTCAAAGCAATAGTCTATCATTTGAGATAAAAACAATAATACTTCGAGCGTACCAATAAAGCAATCATGTCTTTTCAAAACAACAAGGCCAAAGCAAGCTTATCCCTACAAAATCATATAGTTTGGCCATGCTTCATTTTCGTCACAGAAAATGCCCCCATCATGCACAACCCCGATGACAAGCCGAGCAATTGGTTCATACTTTTTAACGCGCTTCAGCTTTTTCAACCCTCACTCAATACATGAGCGCAAGCCATGGATATAGCACTATAGGTGGAATAGAATATAATGATGGAGGTTATGTGGAGAAGACAAAAAAAGGAGAAAGTCTCACATCGACGCGGCTAATCAACGGGCTATGGAGATGCCCATCAATTGATGTCAATGCGAGGAGTAGGGATTGCCATGCAACGGATGCACTAAGAGCTATAAGTGTATGAGAGCTCAACAAAAGAAACTAAGTGGGTGTGCATCCAACTTGCTTGCTCATGAAGACCTAGGTCATTTGAGGAAGCCCATCGTTGGAATATACAAGCCAAGTTCTATAATGAAAATTCCCACTAGTATATGAAAGTGACAATATAGGAGACTCACTATATGAAGAACATGGTGCTACTTTGAAGCACAAGTGTGGAAAAAGGATAGTAACATTGCCCCTTTTCTTTTTCTTTTTTTCTTTTTTCTTTTTCTTTTTTTGGGTGGGCTTCTTTGGCCCCCTTTTTTTATTTAGGCTTCTTTGGACTTTCCTTTTTTTTTCTTTTTTTCGTGGGGTAATGCTCTATAATGATGATCATCACACTTTTATGTACTTACAACTCAATATTAAAACTCGATACTAGAACAAAGATATGACTCTATATGAATGCTTCAGGCGGTGTACCGGGATGCGCAATGATCTAGCGTAGCAATGACATCAAAAAAATGGACAAGCCATGAAAACATCATGCTAGCTATCTTACGATCATGCAGAGCAATATGACAATGAATGCTCAAGTCATGTATATGATGATGATGGAAGTTGCATGGCAATATATCTCGGAATGGCTATGGAAATGCCATGATAGGTAGGTATGGTGGCTGTTTTGAGGAAGATATAATGAGGTTTATGTGTGACAGAGCGTATCATATCACGGGGTTTGGATGCATCGGCAAAGTTTGCACCAACTCTCGAGGTGAGAGAGGGCAATGCACGGTACCGAAGAGGCTAGCAATGATGGAAAGGTAAAAGTGCGTATAATCCATGGACTCACATTAGTCATAAAGAACTCATATACTTATTGCAAAAGTTTATTAGCCCTCGAAGCAAAGTACTACTACGCATGCCCCTAGGGGGATAGATTGGTAGGAAAAGACCATCGCTCGTCCCCGACCGCCACTCATAAGAAAGACAATCAAAGAAACACCCCATGCTTCAAATTTGTCACACAACGGTTACCATACGTGCATGCTATGGGACTTGAAAACCTCAACACAAGTGTCTCTACATTCCACAACCACCCACTAGCATGACTCTAATATCACCACCTTTATAATGCAAAACTATTGCAAGGAATCAAACATATCATATTCAGCGATCTACAAGTTTATGTAGGATTTTATGACTAGCCATGTGAATGACCAATTCCTGTCATCTCTCTAAATAGATATAAGTGAAGCAAGAGAGTTTAATTCTTTCTACAAAAGATAAGCCCATGTTCTAACAAATATAAGTGAAGCAAAAGAGCATTCTATAAATGGCGGTTTTCTATGTGAAGAGAAATAGGCAATCCAAACTTCAAATGATATAAGCGAAGCACATGAAGCATTCTATAAAGCCATACTCAAAAGATATAAGTGAAGTGAAATGAGCATTCTATAAATCAACCAAGGACTATCTCATACCAGCATGGTGCATAAAGGAAAAGTGAAAACTAAATGCAAAAGACGCTCCAAGACTTGCACATAATGCATGAACGAAACGAATACAAAAACATACCGATACTTGTTGAAGAAAGAGGGGATGCCTTCCGGGGCATCCCCAAGCTTATATGCTTGAGTCTCCTTGAATATTTACTTGGGGTGCCTCGGGCATCCCCAAGATTGAGCTCTTGCCTCTCTTCCTTTTCCTCATATCAAGACCTCCTCGTTTAGACACTTCATCCACACAAAACTTCAACAGAAAACTTGGTAAGATCCGTTAGTACAATAAAGCAAATCACCACTCTAAGTACTGTTGCAAACCAATTCATATTTTTTTTGCATTGTGTCTACTGTAATATAACTTTTCCATGGCTTAATCCACTAATATAAATTGATAGATTCATCAAAACAAGCAAACTATGCATCAAAAACAGAATCTGTCAAAAACAGAACAGTCTGTAGCAATCTGAACATCCACCATACTTGTGGTACCAAAAAAATTCTACCAAAATTAGGAAAAATAAACAATTTGTATAGCAAGACAGTGCAAATAGAATCAGAACCACTTGATGTTCCAGTTCAAAATGTAAAATCGTGCACTACAGCCAAAGTTTCTGTCCTGCACCGTACAAACCAACAAGCATTGTAAACATCCTAAAGGCAAACCTTGGCACATTATTTTTATAATACAATGGAATTGTACAAGGGGATAATTATTTTTTTTGAAAAGTTTCTGTAATCAAGATTCACAAAGTTTCCGTGAGCATGAACAAAGTTCAAGGAGCTCTCCCACTTCAACAATGCTTGTCTTTCTCACTTTCACTTTCCTTTTCGAAAAGATTTGAGTTACCCTCTTTATTTTTTTGTTTATAAACTATATGAAAGCACTCAACAGAAATAAATGACTCTCTAAAACTTCCGGGTTGTCTCCCTGGTAGCGCTTTCTTTAAAGCCATTAAGCTAGGCATTTAGTGCTCAAGTAATGAATCCACCCGGATCCCAAGGTATATCAAAGCCAATTTTAATTAACAATGATTTGTAATTTAGTAGTGAGCACAAAGTAACATATATCATGCACCAACGAAGTCTAACTCTCTTCCTATGCATCGGCATGTCATAAAAGAACAATTCATGCACACATAGTAAAGGCCAATGCATAGTATAAGCAGTTTCTTGCAATTCTATCGTGTTGGAAACATAGAGAGGTGGATACATAGTTCCTCTCTCATAATAATTGCAAGTAGGAGCAGCAAGCACATGCATATTATATCTATCAAAATCATCATGTGCAACTGTAAAAGGCAACCCATCGATATAATCCTTACTAAGCGCAAACTTCTCCGATATAGTGTAGTCGGGAGAATTCAAAAAGATAATAGGACTATCATGCGTGGGTGCAATAGCAACAATTTCATGTTTAACATAAGGAACTATAGCAAGTTCATCTCCATAAGCATAATTCATATTGGCATCTTGGCCACAAGCATAGCAAGCATCATCAAAAAGGGATATTTCAAGAGAATCAACGGGATCATAGCAATCATCATAGCAATCCTCCTTCAGTAAGCACGAAGGGGAATTAAACAATGTATGAGTTGAAGAGTTACTCTCATTAGAAGGTGGGCATGGGTAATCAATCCGCTCTTCCTCCTTCTGTTCTTCGCTCTCCTCATCATCTTTTTCATCCAATGAGCTCACAGTTCCATCAATTTCTTCTTCCATAGCTTCCTGCAAAATATTAGTCTCTTCTTGGACAGCGAAGACTTTTTCCATAAATGCATTAATATAGTAATTGTATTCATAATTTTCATAGCAATATCTAAGTATAGCAAGATTTTTAGGCCTATAACACCATCATCATCAAAAGCTTCATACTTTTCAAACAAAGATTCAATTTCATAAGCATCCTTAAAAGCAAAAAATTCTTCTATTTGTTTAACATCATAGTAATCATATATACCATTAGCAAAAGAAGCCAAGGTTTCAATATCATTAAATTTGCATGAAAAGGGAAGGTGTGGAGCCTTCATCCTAGAGCAACAAGTAATATCATATCTCAAGCATAGATCCCGCGCATACCAACGCAACATAATAAATTGATCCCATAATAGTTTCCCTTTTTGTGTCGAGCGATAATCCCTAAAGTATTCACGTTGATCCAACGTGTCTCCCATTATAAAGTTGAATGGTTTTTTTCAGGATTATCAAAATAGTACATAATATCTTTCACATAATGAGAATCGAGAGTTTTAGGAGTTACCCCATCTCCATGAGTAGCAAGTACACCTAATTTTTTTGGTATTTCGTGTTCCATATCCATAACTAAAGATAGAGAACAACTTAGGACAGCAAATAAAAATTACTTAGTGATAAAGCAAACAAGCACACACGAGAATATTCACCCCATGCTATGACTTCCCGGCAACGGCGCCAGAAAAAGGTCTTGATAACCCGCAAGTATACTGGATAGTTGTAGCCTCTTTCGATAAGTAAGAGTGTCGAACCCAACGAGGAACTAAAGGTAGAAAAAAAATACTCCCTCAAGTCCTATCGGCCACTGATACGACTCTACTCACGCTTGACGTTCGCTTTACCTAGAACTAGTATGAAACTAGAAGGACTTTGTAGGTGCGAAAGGATCGGTTTGCAAGATAATAAAGAGCACGTAAACATAAACTAGGGGCTGTTTAGATAAAGAAGCAATAAAGTAAATAAAGCGAGTGTGGAAAAGTGGTGGTAGGAGTTGTGAAAGTGTCCCTAAGCCATTGACTACGTTACTAGACCGATAATCACTATTGCAATTCTATTTGAGGGAGAGGCATAAGCTAACATACTTTCTCTACTTGGATCATATGCACTTATGATTGGAACTCTAGCAAGCATCCGCAACTACTAAAGATTCATTAAGGTAAAACCCAACCATAGCATTAAAGTATCAAGTCCCCTTTTATCCCATACACAAACAACCTACTTACTCGGGGTCTGTGCTTCTGTCACTCAAGCCACCCACCACAAGCAAATCATAAACATATTGCAAACCCTACAGCGGGAATCCCTCACGCTTGCGCGACACAGAGGGCACAATAGGACAGCACCAATAATAAAAAATGCAACTTAAACCAATCATAGCAATTCATCAATCACCGATAGGACAACGGAAATCTACTCAGACATCATAGGATGGCAACACATCATTGGATAATAATATGAAGCATGAAGCACCATGTTCAAGTAGAGGGTACAACGGGTTGCGGGAGAGTGGACCGCTGAATATAGATGGGGGAAGGTGATGGAGATGTTGATGAAGATGGCGGAGGTGTTGGTGAAGATTGCGGTGATGATGATGGCCCCCGGCAGCGTTCCGGTGCCACCGGAAGCAAGGGGGAGAGAGCCCCCCTTCTTCTTCTTTTCTTCCTTGACCTCCTCCCTAGATGGGAGAAGGGTTTCCCCTCTAGTCCTTGGCTCCCATGGCTTGGGAGGGGCGAGAGCCCCTCCGATATTGGATCTATCTCTCTCTTTCTGCGTTCTCAGATTCTACCCCTTCACCGTTTCTTTAATATCCGGAGATCCGTAACTCCGATTGGGGTGAATCTTTCGCCCAGATTTTTCTCGTAAAATTAGCTTTCTTGCGGCAAAAGAAGGGCGTCAACCGCCTTACGGGGTGATCAGGAGAGTCCAGGGCGCGCCTGCCTCCCTGGGGCGTGCCCCTGTCTCCTGGCCCCCTCGGGCACCGTCTCACATTGATTTTACTTCCCAAAAATCACGAATATTCCGAAATAATTCTCCGTCCGTTTTTACCCCGTTTGGACTCCGTTTGATATTGGGTTTCTGCGAAACAAAAAAACATGCAACAAACAGGAACTGGCACTGGGCACTGGATCAATATGTTAGTCCCAAAAAATAGTATAAAAAGTTGCCAAAAGTATATGAAAGTTGAATAATATTGGCATGGAACAATCAAAAATTATAGATACGACGGAGACGTATCAGTAAACTACTCACAACTCATCGGAGGGGCAAGGGTGTTGATGTAGAAGCCCTCTGTGGTCGATTCCCCCTCCGGCAGAGCGCCGGCGAAGGCTCCAAGATGGGATATCGCGGATACAGAAGGTTACGGTGGAAATTGTGTTTCGTTGGCTCCCTGGATGTTTTTGGGGTATGTAGGCTTATATAGGAGGAAGAAGTATGTCGGTGGACGCCCGAGGGGCCCATGAGACAGGGGGGCGCGCCCTATAGGGGGGGGGGGCGCCCTCCTATCTCGTGGAGTCCTCGGCTGCTTCTTGACTTGCACTCCAAGTCCTCTGGATCATGTTCGTTCCAAAAATCACGCTCCCGAAGGTTTCATTCCGTTTGGACTCTGTTTGATATTCCTTGTCTTCGAAATACTGAAATAGGCAAAAAAACAGCAATACGGGCTGGGCCTCTGGTTAGTAGGTTAGTCCCAAAAATGATATAAATGTGTAAAATAAAGCCCATAAACATCCAAAAGGGGTAATATAATAGCATGGAACAATAAAAAAATTATAGATACGTTGGAGACGTATCAAGCATCCCCAAGCTTAATTCCTGCTCGTCCTCGAGTAGGTAAATGATAAAAAGAGAATTTTTTATGTGGAATGCTACCTAGCATAATTCTCAATGTAATTTTCTTTATTGTGGCATGAATGTTCAGATCCAAATGATACAAAATAAAAGTTCATATTAACATGAAAATAGTGATACTTCAAGCATACTAATCAAAGTAATCATGTCTTCTCAAAATAACATGGCCAAAGAAAGTTATCCCTACAAAATTATATAGTCTGGCTGTTGCTCTATCTTCATCACACAAAGTATTTAATCATGCACAACCCCGATGACAAGCCAAGCAATTGTTTCATACTTCAATAATCTCAAACTCTTTCAACTTCCACGCAATACATGAGCGTGAGCCATGGACATAGCACTATATGTGGAATAGAATGGTGGTTGTGGAGAAGACAAAAAGGAGAAGATAGTCTGACATCAACTAGGCGTATCAACGGGCTATGGAGATGCCCATTAATAGATATCAATGTGAGTGAGTAGGGATTGCCATGCAACGGACGCACTAGAGCTATAAATATATGAAAGCTCAACAAAAGAAACTAAGTGAGTGTGCATCCAACTTGCTTGCTCACGAAGACCTAGGGCACTTTTGGGGAAGCCCATCATTGGAATATACAAGCCAAGTTCTATAATGAAAAAATCCCACTAGTATATGAAAGTGACAACATATGAGACTCTCTATCATGAAGATCATGGTGCTATTTTAAAGTACAAGTGTGGAAAAAGAGATAGTAGCATTGTCCCTTCTCTCTTTTTCTCTCATTTTTTTCTTTTCTTTTCTTTTCCTTTTTTCTTTTTTCTTTTTTTTCTTTGGCCTTCTTTTTTTCTTTTGGCCTTTCTTCTTTTTTTTCTTTCTTTTTTTCTTTTTTGTAAAGTCTGAAGTCTCATCCCGACTTGTGGGGGAATCATAGTCTTCATCATCCTTTCCTCACTAGGACAATGCTCTAATAATGAAGATCATCACGCTTTTATGGATTTACAACTCAAGAATTACAACGCAAAGCTAGAACAAGATATGACTCTATATGAATGCCTTCGGCGGTGTATCGGGATATGCAATGAATCAAGAGCGACATGTATGAAAATTATGAAGGTAGCCTTGCCACAAATACAATGTCAACTACATGATCATGCAAAGAGCAATATGAAAAAAGTAATGCGTGTCATATGAACGGAACGGTGGAAAGTTGCATGGCAATATATCTCGGAATGGCTATGGAAATGCCATAATAGGTAGGTATGGTGGCTGTTTTGAGGAAGGTATATGGTGGTGTATGGTACCGGCGAAAGTTGCACGGCACAAGAGAGGCTAGCAATGGTGGAAGGGTGAAAGGGTGCGTATAATCCATGGACTCACATTAGTCAAAAGAACTCATATACTTGTTGCAAAAATCTAGAAGTCATCAAAAACCAAAGCACTATGTGCATGCTCCTAGGGGGATAGATTGGTAGGAAAATACCATCGCTCGTCCCCGACCGCCACTCATAAGGAAGACAATCAATAAATAAAATTGTGCTCCAACTTCATCACAAAGCGGTTCACCATACATGCATGCTACGGGAGTCACAAACCTCAACACAAGTACTTTTCATAATCACCTCAACTAGCATGACTCTAATATCACTACCTCCATATCTCAAAACAATTATCAAGCATCATATTGATCATAGCATCCAATTCTATTCTATGATAGTTTTTATTATACCCAACTTGGATGCTCATCATTCTAGGACCAACTTTGTAACCATAGCAAATACCATGCTGTTCTAAAAGACTCTCAAAAAGATATAAGTGAAGCATGAGAGACTAGCAATTTCTTCAAAATTAAGTCACCGCCGTGCTCTAAAAGATATAAGTGAAGCACTAGAGCAAAAACTATCAAGCTCAAAAGATATAAGTGAAGCACATAGAGTATTCTAGCAAATCCTAATCAAGTAGGCTTCTCCCAAAAGGTGTGTACAGAAAGTATTATTGTGGTAAACTAAAAATCAAAGACTAATATAATACACGATGCTCCAAGCAAAACACATATCATGTGGCGAATAAAAATATAGCTCCAAGTAAAGTTACCAATGAATGAAGACGAAAGAGGGGATGCCTTCCCGGGGCATCCCCAAGCTTAGGCTTTTGGCTATCCTTGAATATTTTGGGGTGCCTTGGGCATCCCCAAGCTTAGGATCTTGCCACTCCTTATTCCATAGTCCATAAAAGCTTTACCCAAAACTTGAAAACTTCACAACACAAAACTCAACAGGAAATCTTATAAGCTCCGTTAGTGAAAGAAAACAAAACCACCACATAAGGTAATGTAATGAACTCATTCTTTATTTATTTTGGTGTTAAACCTACTGTATTCCAACTTCTCTATGGTTTATAAACTATTTTACTAGCCATAGATGCATCGAAATAAGCAAACAACACACGAAAAACAGAATCTGTCAAAAACAGAACAGTCTGTAGAAATATGTAACTAACGCAAACTTATGGAACTCTAAAAATCCTACAAAAATAGGAAGTCCTGGAAAATTTGTTTATTGATCAGCAGCAAAAAGAATCAACGCAAAATCACGTTTCTGTGATTTAAAAAAATTAAATTAGTGCGCGCAAAGTTTCTGTTTTTCAGCAGAATCAAATCAACTATCATCATAGGTTATCCTATAGGTTCTACTTGGCACAAACACTAATTAAAAGATAAAAACACATATAAATAGGAGGTAGATGCAAGATTTATTACTAAACAGGAGCAAAAACAAAAAACATAAAGAAAATTGGGTTGCCTCCCAACTAGCGCTATCGTTTAACGCCCCTAGCCAGGCATAAAAGCGAAGATAGATCTAAGTAGTGCCATCTTTGGCACTAAATTCATAAGTAGCCCGCATGATAGATTCATAAGGTAATTTGGCTTTCTTTCTTGGAAAGTGCTCCATGCCTTTATTTAATGGAAATTGGAATCTAATATTCCCTTCCTTCATATCAATAATCGCACCAATCGTTCTAAGGAAAGGTCTACCAAGAATAATAGGGCAAGAAAGATTGCAATCTATATCAAGAACGATAAAATCTACGGGCACCAAATTTCTATTTGCAACAATGAGAAAATCATTGATCCTTCCCATTGGCTTTTTAATGGTGGAATCCGCAAGGTGCAAATTTAAAGAGCAATCATCAAGATCATGGAAACCTAGAATATCACATAAAGTTTTCGGAATCGTGGAAACACTAGCACCCAAATCACACAAAGCAAAACACTCATGATCTTTAATTCTAATCTTTATAGTAGATTCTCACTCATCATTAAGTTTTCTAGGTATAGAAACTTCCAAATTAAGTTTTTCATCACAAGATTGCATCAAGGCATCAACAATATGTTTGGTAAAAGCTTTATTTTGACTATAAGCATGAGGAGAATTAACAACGGATTGCAACAAGGAAATACAACCTTCTAAAGAACAATTAGCATAATCAAATTCCTTGAAATCCGAGATAGTGGGTTCAACGCTATTTAAAGTTGTGACCTCTCCAATCCCACTTTTACCAAATTTAGCATCAAGATCTAAAAACTCCGAATTCTTGGGACGCCTTCTAGGCAAAGTTGAATCATCATCAGTCCCATAATTATCAAGATTCATATTGCAAAACATAGATCTAATAGGAGATGCATCAATAACTTTAAGATCCTCATCATTATTTTCATGGAAACTAGAAGAACACACTTTTATAAAGCTATCTTTTTTAGCACGCAATCTAGCGGTTCTTTCCTTGCACTCATCAATGGAGATTCTCATTGCTTTTAGAGACTCATTGATATCATGCTTAGGAGGAGAATATCTAAGTTTAAGAGAATCAACATCAAGCGAAAGTCTATCAATGTTCCTAGCCAAATCATCAACTTTGAGCATTTTTTCTTCAAGCAAGGCATTAAAATTCTTTTGAGAAATCATAAATTCTTTCACACTATTCTCAAAATCAGACGGCATCTTATTAAAATTACCATAAGAATTATTGTAGGAATTTCCATAATTATTAGAGGAATTACTATGGAACGGTCTAGCATTAAAGTTTTCTCTACAAGCATTGTTTCCAAAACTATTCCTACCAAAAAAATTCACATCCATAGATTCATTATTATTCTCAATCAAAGAAGACAAAGGCATATCATTGGGATCTAGAGGAGTATTTTTAGTAGCAAATAATTTTATAAGTTCATCCATCTTTCCACTCAAAACATTGATTTCTTCTATAGCATGCACTTTTTTACTAGAAGATCTTTCGGTGTGCCATTGAGAATAATTAGCCATAATATTATCAAGGAGTTTTGTAGCATCTCCTAACGTGATTTCCATAAACGTGCCTCCCGCGGCCGAATCTAAGAGATTTCTAGAAGCAAAGTTCAAACCGGCATAAATTTTTGTATGATCATCCATAAATTCAAACCATGAGTAGGGCAATTACGAAGCATCAATTTCATTCTTTCCCAAGATTGGGCAACATGCTCATGATCAAGTTGTTTAAAATTCATAATATCGTTCCTAAGAGTGATGATCTTAGCGGGAAGAAAATATTTAGAGATAAAAGCATCTTTGCACTTGTTCCAAGAATCAATACTATTTTTAGGCAAAGACGAAAACCAAACTTTAGCATGATCTCTAAGTGAAAACGGAAATAACTTTAATTTAACAATATTGTTATCTGTATCTTTCTTCTTTTGCATATCACACAAATCAACAAAGTTGTTTAGATGAGTAGCGGCATCTTCACTAGGAAGGCCGGCGAATTGATCTTTCATAACAAGATTCAGCAAAGCAGTATTGATTTCACAAGACTCAACATCATTAATAGGAGCAATCGGAGTACTAAGGAAATCATTATTATTGGTATTCGAGAAATCACACAATTTGTTATTATCTTGCGCCATGGCAACAAGTAATCCAGCACACAAGCAAACAGAAAAAGGCAAGAGAAAAGAGAGGAGGAGATTGGGAAAGAGAAGGCGAATAAAACGGCAAGGGTGAAGTGGGGGAGAGGAAAACGAGAGGCAAATGGCAAATAATGTAAATGCGAGGGAGATGAGTTTGTGATGGGTACTTGGTATGTGTTGACTTGAGCGAAGACCTCCCCGGCAATGGCGCCAGAAATCCTTCTTGCTACGTCTTGAGCTTGCGTTGGTTTTCCTTGAAGAGGAAAGGGTGATGCAGCAATAGTAGCGTAAGTATTTCCCTCAGTTTTTGAGAACCAAGGTATCAATCCAGTAGGAGGCTCCTGAAAAGTCCCACGCACCTACACAAACAAACAAAGAACTCGCAACCAACGCAATAAAGGGGTTGTCAATCCCTTCACGGCCACTTGCGAAAGTGAGATCTAATAGAGATAGTATGATAAGATAAATATATTTTTTGGTATTTTATAATATAGATGCAAAAAGTAAAGATTCAAATAAAAGTAGATTGGAAGCAAATATGATAAGAGATAGACCCGGGGGCCATAGGTTTCACTAGTGGCTTCTCTCAGGATAGCATAAATATTACGGTGGGTGAACAAATTACTGTCGAGCAATTGATAGAAAAGTGAATAATTATGAGATTATCTAGGCATGATCATGTATATAGGCATCACGTCCATGACAAGTAGACCGACTCCTACCTGCATCTACTACTATTACTCCACACATCGATCAACTCCTGCCTGCATCTAGAGTATTAAGTTCATAAGAACAGAGTAACGCATTAAGCAAGATGACATGATGTAGAGGGATAAACTCAAGCAATATGATATAAACCCCATCTTGTTATCCTCGATGGAAACAATACAATACGTGCCTTGCAACCCTTTCTGTCACTGGGTAAGGACAGCGCAAGATTGAACCCAAAGCTAAGCACTTCTCCCATGGCAAGAAAGATCAATCTAGTAGGCCAAACCAAACTGATAATTCAAAGAGACTTGCAAAGATAACTCAATCATACATAAAAGAATTCAGAGAAGATTCAAATATTATTCATAGATAAACTTGATCATAAACCCATAATGCATCGGATCTCAACAAACACACCGCAAAAAGAGTTTACATCGAATAGATCTCCACAAGAGAGGGAGAGAACATTGTATTGAGATCCAAAAAGAGAGAAGAAGCCATCTAGCTAATAACTATGGACCCGTAGGTCTGTGGTAAACTACTCACAACTCATCGGAGGGGCAAGTATGTTGATGTAGAATCCCTCCGTGGTCGATTCCCCCTTCGGCGGAGCGCCGGCGAAGGCTCCAAGATGGGATCTCGCGGATACAGAAGGTTACGGCGGTGTAAATTGTGTTTTGTTGGCTCCCTGGATGTTTTCGGGGTACGTAGGCTTATATAGGAGGAAGAAGTACGTCGGTGGACGCTCGAGGGGCCCACGAGACAGGGGGCGCGCCCTATAGGGGGGTGCCCTCCTATCTCATGGAGTCCTCAGCTGCTTCTTGACTTGCGTTCCAAGTCCTCTGGATCACGTTCGTTCCAAAAATCACGCTCCCGAATGTTTCATTCTGTTTGGACTCCGTTTGATATTCCTTTTCTTCGAAATACTGAAATAGGCAAAAAAATAGCAATACGGGCTGGGCCTCCGTTTAGTAGGTTAGTCCCAAAAATGATATAAATGTGTAAAATAAAGCCCATAAACATCCAAAAGGGGTAATATAATAGCATGGAACAATCAAAAATTATAGATACGTTGGAGACGTATCATGAGGTACCAAAGTAATCCAGGAGTGGATCACTGGACAGCGGTCAAGAACATCCTGAAATACCTGAAAAGGACTAAGGATATGTTTCTCGTTTATGGAGGTGACAAAGAGCTCGTCGTAAATGGTTACGTTGATGCAAGCTTTGACACTGATCCGGACGATTCTAAATCGCAGACCAGATACGTGTTTATATTGAACGGTGGAGCTGTCAGTTGGTGCAGTTCTAAACAAAGCGTTGTGGCGGGATCTACGTATGAAGCAGAGTACATAGCTGCTTCGGAAGCAACAAATGAAGGAGTCTGGATGGAGTTCATATCCGATCTAGGTGTCATACCTAGTGCATTGGGTCCAATGAAAATCTTTTGTGACAATACTGTTGCAATTGCCTTGGCAAAGGAATCCAGATTTCACAAGAGAACCAAGCATATCAAGAGACGCTTCAATTCCATCCGTGACCAAGTCCAGGTGGGAGAAATAGAGATTTGCAAGATACATACGGATCTGAATGTTGCAGACCCGTTGACTAAGCCTCTCTGATGAGCAAAACATGATCAGCACCAAGACTCCATGGGTGTTAGAATCATTACTGTGTAATCTCGATTATTGACTCTAGTGCAAGTGGGAGACTGAAGGAAATATGCCCTAGAGGCAATAATAAAGTTATTATTTATTTCCTTATTTCATGATAAATGTTTATTATTCATGCTAGAATTGTATTAACCGGAAACATAATACATGTGTGAATACATAGACAATATAGTGTCACTAGTATGCCTCTACTTGACTAGCTCGTTGATCAAAGATGGTTAAGGTTTCCTAACCATAGACATGAGTTTTCATTTGATAAACGGGATCACATCATTAGGAGAATGATGTGATTGACTTGACCCATTCCGCTAGCTTAGCACTTGATCATTTTAGTTTACTGCTATTGCTTTCTTCATGACTTATACATGTTCCTATGACTATGAGATTATGCAACTCCCGATTACCGGATGAACACTTTGTGTGCTACCAAACATCACAACGTAATTGGGTGATTATAAAGGTGCTCTACAGGTGTCTCCGATGGTACTTGTTGAGTTGGCATAGATCAAGATTAGGATTCGTCACTCCGATTGTCAGAGAGGTATCTTTGGGCCCTCTTGGTAATGCACATCACTATAAGCCTTGCAAGCAATGTGACTAATGAGTTAGTTACGGGATGATGCATTTGTTGGAAATATGCCCTAGAGGCAATAATAAAAGTATTATTATTATATTTCCTTGTTCATGATAATTGTCTTTTATTCATGCTATAACTGTATTATCCGGAAATCGTAATACACGTGTGAATACATAGACCAGAATATGTCCCTAGTGAGCCTCTAGTTGACTAGCTCGTTGTGATCAACAGATAGTCATGGTTTCCTGGCTATGGACATTGGATGTCGTTGATAACGGGATCACATCATTAGGAGAATGATGTGATGGACAAGACCCAATCCTAAGCCTAGCACTAAGATCGTGTAGTTCATTTGCTAGAGCTTTTCAAATGTCAAGTATCTCTTCCTTAGACCATGAGATCGTGTAACTCCCGGATACCGTAGGAGTGCTTTGGGTGTATCAAACGTCACAACGTAACTGGGTGACTATAAAGGTGCATTACAGGTATCTCCGAAAGTGTCTGTTGGGTTAGCACGAATCGAGACTGGGATTTGTCACTCCGTGTAAGCGGAGAGGTATCTCTGGGCCCACTCGGTAGGACATCATCATTTGCGCAATGTGACCAAGGAGTTGATCACGGGATGATGTGTTACGGAACGAGTAAAGAGACTTGCCGGTAACGAGATTGAACAAGGTATAAGGATACCGACGATCGAATCTCGGGCAAGTAAAATACCGCTAGACAAAGGGAATTGTATACGGGATCGATTGAGTCCTTGACATCGTGGTTCGTCCGATGAGATCATCGTGGAACATGTGGGAGCCAACATGGGTATCCAGATCCCGCTGTTGGTTATTGACCAGAGAACGTCTCGGTCATGTCTACATGTCTCCCGAACCCGTAGGGTCTACACACTTAAGGTTCGATGACGCTAGGGTTATAAAGGAAGTTTGCATGTGGTTACCGAATGTTGTTCGGAGTCCCGGATGAGATCCCGGACGTCACGAGGAGTTCCGGAATGGTTCGGAGGTAAAGATTTATATATGGGAAGTCCTATTTTGGCCACCGGAAAATGTTCGGGATTTTTCGGTATTGTACCGGGAAGGTTCTAGAAGGTTCCGGAGTGGGGCCCACCTGCATGGGGGGACCCACATGAACGTGGGTAGTGAGGGAAAGGCCCCACACCCCTGGTCAAGGCGCACCAAGATCCCCCCTTAGAAGGAATAAGATCATATCCCAAAGGGATAAGATCAAGATCCCTAAAAGGGGGGGATAGCAATCGGTGGGGAAGGAAATGATGGGATTTCTTTCCTCCCACCTTTGCCAACGCCCCAATGGACTTGGAGGGCAAGAAACCAGCCCCCTCCACCCCTATATATAGTGGGGAGGCGCATGGGAGCTTCACCCTTGCCTCTGGCGCAGCCCTCCCTCTCCCAAGTGCTCCTCCTCTCTCGCGGTGCTTGGCGAAGCCCTGCAGGATTGCCACGCTCCTCCACCACCACCACGCCGTTGTGCTGCTGCTGGATGGAGTCTTCCTCAACCTCTCCCTCTCTCCTTTCTGGATCAAGGCGTGGGAGACGTCACCGGGCTGTACGTGTGTTGAACGCGGAGGTGCCGTCCGTTCGGCACTTGATCATCAGTGATTTGAATCACGACGAGTACGACTCCATCAACCTCGTTCACTTGAACGCTTCCGCTTAGCGATCTACAAGGGTATGTAGATGCACTCTCATTTCTACTCGTTGCTGGTCTCTCCATAGATAGATCTTGGTGATACGTAGGAAATTTTTTGAATTTCTGCTACGTTCCCCAACAGTGGCATCATGAGCTAGGTCTATTGCGTAGATTCTTTGGACGAGTAGAACACAAAGTAGTTGTGGGCGTTGATTTTGTTCAATATTCTTACCGTTACTAGTCCAATCTTGTTTCGACGGTATTGTGGGATGAAGCGGCCCGGACCGACCTTACACGTACTCTTACGTGAGACAGGTTCCACCGATTGACATGCACTTGGTGCATAAGGTGGCTAGCGGGTGCCAGTCTCTCCCACTTTAGTCGAAACGGATTTGATGAAAAGGGTCCTTATGAAGGGTAAATAGCAATTGACATATCACGTTGTGGTTTTGCATAGGTAAGAAACGTTCTTGCTAGAAACCCATAGCAGCCATGTAAAACATGCAAACAACAATTAGAGGACGTCTAACTTGTTTTTGCAGGGTATGCTATGTGATGTGATATGGCCAACAAGAATGTGATGAATGATATGTGATGTACGAGATTGATCATGTTCTTGTAATAGGATTCACGACTTGCATGTCGATGAGTATGACAACCGGCAGGAGCCATAGGAGTTGTCTTTATTTATTGTATGACCTGCGTGTCATTGAACAACGCCATGTAATTACTTTACTTTATTGCTAACCGGTAGCCATAGTAGTAGAAGTAATAAGTTGGCGAGACGACTTCATGGAGACACGATGATGGAGATCATGATGATGGAGATCATTGTGTCATGCCGGTGACGATGATGATCATGGAGCCCCGAAGATGGAGATCAATGGAGCTATATGATATTGGCCATATCATGTCACTACTATATAATTGCATGTGATGTTTATTATGTTTATGCATCTTGTTTACTTAGGACGACGGTAGTAAATAAGATGATCCCTTACAACAATTTCAAGAAGTGTTCTCCCCTAACTGTGCACCGTTGCTACAGTTCGTCGCTTCTAAGCACCACGTGATGATCGGGTGTGATGGATTCTTACGTTCACATACAACGGGTGTAAGACAGATTTACACAGCAATACACTTAGGGTTAACTTGACGAGCCTAGCATGTACAGACATGGCCTCGGAACACGGAGACCGAAAGGTCGAGCATGAGTCGTATAGTAGATACGATCAACATGAAGATGTTCACCGACGTTGGCTAGTCCGTCTCACGTGATGATCGGACACGGCCTAGTTGACTCGGATCATGTAATCACTTAGATGACCAGAGGGATGTCTATCTGAGTGGGAGTTCATAAGATGAACTTAATTATCCTGAACATAGTCAAAAGGATTTTGCAAATTATGTCATAGCTCGCGCTTTAGTTCTACTATTTAGTTATGTTCCTAGAGAAAATATAGTTGAAAGTTGACAGTAGCGATTATGCAATCAGTAGAAAGCTTATGTCCTTAATGCACCGCTCAGTGTGCTGAACCCCAAACGTCGTCTGTGGATGTTGTGAACATCGGACATACACGTTTTGATAACTACGTGATAGTTCAGTTAAATGGCTTAAGTAGAGGCACCAAAGATGTTTTTCGAAACATCGCGGAACATATGAGATGTTTTGAGGGCTGAAATTGGGATTTCAGGCTCGTGCCCACGTCAAGAGGTATGAGACCTCCGACGATTTTCTTAACCTGCAAACTAACGGAGAAAAGCTCAATTGTTGTGCTTGTGCTCAGATTGTCTGAGTACAACAATCGCTTGAATCGAGTGGGAGTTGATCTTCCAGATGAGATAGTGATGTTTCTCCAAAGTCATTGCCACCAAGCTGCTAGAGCTTTGTGATGAACTATAACATATCAGGGATAGATATGATGATCCTTGAGGTATTCACGATGTTTGACACCGCGAAAGTAGAAATCAAGAAGGAGCATCAATTGTTGATGGTTGGTGAAACCACTAGTTTCAAGAAGGGCAAGGGCTAGAAGGGATACTTCATGAAACGACAAATCAGCTGCTGCTCTAGTGAAGAAACCCAAGGTTGAACCCAAACCCGAGACTAAGTGCTTCTGTAATAAGGGGAACAACCACTAGAGCAGAATTACCCTAGATACTTGGTAGATGAGAAGGCTGGCAAGGTCGATAGAAGTATATTGGATATACATTATGTTAATGTGTACTTTACTAGTATTCCTAGTAGCACCAGGGTATAAGATACCGGTTCGGTTGCTAAGTTTTAGTAACTCGAAATAATAGCTACGGAATAAACGGAGACTAGCTAAAGGTGAGCTGATGATATATGTTGGAATTGTTTCCAAGTTTGATGTGATCAAACATCGCACGCTCCCTCTACCATCAAGATTAGTATTAAACCTGAATGGTTTATTGAATCTCGATCGTAGTGATACACATTTTCATGCCAAAAGATATAAGATAGTAATGATAGTACCGCTTACTTGTGGCACTGCCATGTAAGTCATATTGGTGTAAAACGCATGAAGAAGCTCCATGTTGATGGATCTTTGGGCTCACTCATTTTTGAAAAGTTTGAGACATGCGAACCATGTCTATTGGTGTATATGCATGAAGAAACTCCATGCAAATGGACCGTTGGAAATCACTTGATTTTGAATCACTTGAGACATGCAAATCATACCACATGGGCAAGATGACTGAAATCCTCGGTTTCAGTAAAATGGAACAAGATAGAAACTTGTTGGAAGTAACACATTTTGATGTGTGCAGTCCAATGAGTGCTGAGGAATATAGTGAATATCGTTATGTTCTTACTTCACAGATGATTCGAGTAGATGTTGAGAATATTTACTTGATGAAACACAAGTCTGAATTATTGAATGGTTCAAGTAATTTCAGAGTGAAGTAGAAGATCATCGTGACAAGAGGATGAAATGTCTATGATATGATCATAGAGATGAGTATCTGAGTTACAAGCTTTGGCACACAATTATGACATTGTGGAAATTGTTTCACAATTAATACCGCCTGGAACACCATAGTTTGATGGTGTGTCCGAACATCATAACTGCACCCTATTGGATATGATGCATACCATGATGTCTCTTATCGAGTTACCACTATCGTTCATGGGTTAGGCATTAGAGACAACCACATTCACTTTAAATAGGGCACCACGTAATTCCGTTGAGATGACACCGTATGAATTATGGTTTAGAGAAACCTAAGTTGTCGTTTCTTAAAGGTTTGGGGCTGCGATGCTTATGTGAAAAAGTTTCAGGATTGATAAGCTCGAACCCAAAGCGGATAAAATGCATCTTCATAGGACACCCAAAACAGTTGGGTATACCTCCTAATTCAGATCCGAAAGCAATATGGATTGTTTCTTGAATCGGGTCCTTTCTCGAGAAAAGGTTTGTCTCGAAAAGTTGAGTGGGAGGATGGTGGAGACTTGATATGGTTATTGAACCATCACTTCAACCAGTGTGTATCAGGGCACAGGAAGTTGTTCCCGTGGCACCTACACCAATTGAAGTAGAAGCTTATGATAGTGATCATGAAGTTTCGGATCAAGTCACTGCCGTACCTCGTAGGGTGACAAGGATACGTACTACTTCAGAGTGGTACAGTAATCCTGTCATGTTGCTAGACAACAATGAACCTATGAGCTATGGAGAAGTGATGGTGGGCCCAAATTCCGACAAATGGTTAGAAGCCATGAAATCCGAGATAGGATCCATGTATCAGAACAAAGCATGGACTTTGGTGGACTTGCCCAAAGATCGGCAAGCCATTGAGATAAATGGATCTTTAAGAAGAAGACGGATGTGGATGGTAATGTCACCATCTATGAAGCTCGACTTGTGGTGAAGAGTTTTTCACAAGTTCAAGGAGTTGACTGCGATGAGATTTTCTCATCCGTAGCGATGCTTAAGTCCGTCGGATTCATGTTAGCATTAGCTGCATTTATGAAATCTGGCAGATGGATGACAAAACGAGTTTCCTTACCAGTCTTCGTATGGAAAGGTTGTATGTGATACAAATCAGAAAGTTTTTGTTGATCCTAAGGATGCTAAAAGGTATGCTAGCTCCAGAGATCCTTCCATGGACTGGAGTAAGCATCTCGGAGTTGGAATGTGTGCTTTGATAAGATGATCAAAGATTTTGGGTTTATACAAAGTTTATGAGAAACTTGTATTTCCAAAGAAGTGAGTGGGAGCACTATAGAATTTCTGTTGAGTATATGTTGTTGACATATTGATGATCAGAAATGATGTAGAATTTCTAGAAAGCATATAGGGTTATTTGAAAACTGTTTTTCAATGGAAAACCTGGATTAGGCTACTTGAACAATAAGCATCAAGATCTATAAGATAGATCAAAATGCTTAATAGTACTTTCAAATGAGCACGTACCTTGACATGATCTTGAAGGTGTTCAAGATGGATCAGTCAAAGAAGGAATTCTTGCCTGAGATGTAAGGTATGAAGTTAAGACTTAAAATCTCGACCACGGCAGAATAGAGAGAAAGGACGAAGGTCGTTCCCTATGCTTTTATCATAGGCTCTCTACAGTATGCTATGTTGTGTACCACACCTGTAGTGTGCCTTGCCATGAGTCAGTCAAGGGATACAAGAGTGATCCAAGAATGGATCACAGGACAGCGGTCAAAGTTATCCTTAGTAACTAGTGGACTAAGGAATTTTCTCGATTATGGAGGTGATAAAGAGTTCGACGTAAAGAGTTATGTCGATGCAAGCTTAACACCTATCCGGATAGCTCTGAGTAGAAATACCGGATACGTATAATGGAGCAACTTTTAGTATAGCTCCAAGTAGAACAGTTATTTGGAATAGCTCCAAATAGAGTGTGGTAGCTACATCTAGGAGATGACATAGAGATTTGTAAAGCACACACGGATCTAAAAGGTTCAGACCCGTTGACTATAACCTCTCTCACAAGCATAACATGATCAAACCCAGAACTCATCGAGTGTTAATCACATGGTAAATGTGAACTAGATTATTGACTCTAGTAAACTCTTTGGGTGTAAGTCACATGGGGATGTGACCTTGAGTGTTAATCACATATCGATGTGAACTAGATTATTGACTCTAGTGCAAGTGGGAGACTGTTGGAAATATGCCCTAGAGGCAATAATAAAAGTATTATTATTATATTTCCTTGTTCATGATAATTGTCTTTTATTCATGCTATAACTGTATTATCCGGAAATCGTAATACACGTGTGAATACATAGACCAGAATATGCCCCTAGTGAGCCTCTAGTTGACTAGCTCGTTGTGATCAACAGATAGTCATGGTTTCCTGGCTATGGACATTGGATGTCGTTGATAACGGGATCACATCATTAGGAGAATGATGTGATGGACAAGACCCAATCCTAAGCCTAGCACTAAGATCGTGTAGTTCGTTTGCTAGAGCTTTTCCAATGTCAAGTATCTCTTCCTTAGACCATGAGATCGTGTAACTCCCGGATACCGTAGGAGTGCTTTGGGTGTATCAAACGTCACAACGTAACTGGGTGACTATAAAGGTGCATTACAGGTATCTCCGAAAGTGTCTGTTGGGTTAGCACGAATCGAGACTGGGATTTGTCACTCCGTGTAAGCGGAGAGGTATCTCTGGGCCCACTCGGTAGGAAATCATCATTTGCGCAATGTGACCAAGGAGTTGATCACGGGATGATGTGTTACGGAACGAGTAAAGAGACTTGCCAGTAACGAGATTGAACAAGGTATAAGGATACCGACGATCGAATCTCGGGCAAGTAAAATACCGCTAGACAAAGGGAATTGTATACGGGATCGATTGAGTCCTTGACATCGTGGTTCGTCCAATGAGATCATCGTGGAACATGTGGGAGCCAACATGGGTATCCAGATCCCGCTGTTGGTTATTGACCAGAGAACGTCTCGGTCATGTCTACATGTCTCCCGAACCCGTAGGGTCTACACACTTAAGGTTCGATGACGCTAGGGTTATAAAGGAAGTTTGCATGTGGTTACCGAATGTTGTTCGGAGTCCCGGATGAGATCCCGGACGTCACGAGGAGTTCCGGAATGGTCCGGAGGTAAAGATTTATATATGGGAAGTCCTATTTTGGCCACCGGAAAATGTTCGGGATTTTTCGGTATTGTACCGGGAAGGTTCTAGAAGGTTCCGGAGTGGGGCCCACCTGCATGGGGGGACCCACATGAACGTGGGTAGTGAGGGAAAGGCCCCACACCCCTGGTCAAGGCGCACCAAGATCCCCCCTTAGAAGGAATAAGATCATATCCCAAAAGGATAAGATCAAGATCCCTAAAAGGGGGGGATATCAATCGGTGGGGAAGGAAATGATGGGATTTCTTTCCTCCCACCTTTGCCAACGCCCCCAATGGACTTGGAGGGCAAGAAACCAGCCCCCTCCACCCCTATATATAGTGGGGAGGCGCATGGGAGCTTCACCCTTGCCCCTGGCGCAGCCCTCCCTCTCCCAAGTGCTCCTCCTCTCTCGCGGTGCTTGGCGAAGCCCTGCAGGATTGCCACGCTCCTCCACCACCACCACGCCGTTGTGCTGCTGCTGGATGGAGTCTTCCTCAACCTCTCCCTCTCTCCTTTCTGGATCAAGGCGTGGGAGACGTCACCGGGCTGTACGTGTGTTGAACGCGGAGGTGCCGTCCGTTCGGCACTTGATCATCGGTGATTTGAATCACGACGAGTACGACTCCATCAACCTCGTTCACTTGAACGCTTCCGCTTAGCGATCTACAAGGGTATGTAGATGCACTCTCTTTCTACTCGTTGCTGGTCTCTCCATAGATAGATCTTGGTGATACGTAGGAAATTTTTTGAATTTCTGCTACATTCCCCAACAGCATTACGGAACGAGTAAAGAGACTTGCCAGTAATGAGATTGAGCTAGGTATTTAGATACCGACGATCAAATCTCGCGCAAGTAACATACCAATGACAAAGGGAACAACGTATGTTGTTATGCGGTTTGACCGATAAAGATCTTCGTAGAATATGCAGGAGCCAATATGAGCATCTAGGTTCCGCTATTGGTTATTGATCGGAGACGTGTCTCGGTCATGTCTACATAGTTCTTGAACACGTAGGGTCTGCACGCTTAACGTTCGGTGATGATTGGTATTATGAGTTTATGTGTTTCGATGTATCGAAGGTAGTTCAGAGTCTCGGATATGATCACGGACATGACGAGGAATCTCGAAATGGTCGACACATAAAGATCGATATATTGGTTTACTATGTTTGGACTTCGGAAGTGTTTCGGGCAAGTTCGGGCATATACCGGAGTACCGGGGGTTACCGGAACCTCCCGGGGAGTATAATGGGCCTTATGGGCCTTAGTGGGAAGAGGAGGGGCGGCCAAAGCAGGGCCGCGCGCCCCCTCCCCCTCTAGTCCAAATTGGACAAGGAGGGGGGGGGGGGGGGGGGGGGGCGACGCCCCCCTTTCCTTCCACCCTCTCTCCTCCTTCCCCCTTCTCCTACTCCTACTAGGAAAGGAGGAGTCCTACTCCCGGTGGGAGTAGGACTCCCCCTTGGCGTGCCCTCCCCCTGGCCGACCGCCTCCCCCCTTGCTCCTTTATATACGGGGCGGGGGGGGGCACCCCAAGACACACAAGTTGATCATTGATCTTTAGCCGTGTGCGGTGCCCCCTCCACCATAATCCACCTCGGTCATATCGTAGCGATGCTTAGGCGAAGCCCTGCCTCGGTAGCGTCATCAACACCGTCATCACGCCGTCGTGCTGACGGAACTCTCCATCGAAGCTCTATTGGATTGTGAGTTTGTGGGACATCACCGAGCTGAACGTGTGCAGATCGCGGAGGTGCCATACGTTCGGTACTAGGATCGGTCGATCGTGAAGACGTACGACTACATCAACCGTGTTGTCATAAGCTTCTGCTTACGGTCTATGAGAGTACGTGGAGGACACTCTCCCCTCTCTTTGCTATGCATCACCATGATCTTGCGTGTGTGTAGGATTTTTTTTGAAATTACTACATTCCCCAACACCTGCAAGCTTAAATAATCCACAAACTTCATCTACATATATCAAGTGCATATCAGGATGTACTGTTCCATCTCCTGCATAAGGATTAGCTAGAAGCTTCTCTATCATACCCGAAGGAATCTCATAATAAATATTTTCAGTAGGTGCAGTAGGTTCAGGGGCAACTCTTTGTGCCTTTGGCCGAGGTGAAGATACCCCTCAAAGGATTGTTTTCCATAGTAACAAGTGACAGTAAATTTCAACATGTAATATAAATATTTCCTTACCAAATTCCACTTACCAAAGGCGCTTCACTCCCCGACAACGGTGCCAGAAACGAGTCTTGATGACCCAAAACTATAGGGGATCAATTATACTCCTTTTGATAAGTAAGAGTGTCGAACCCAACGAGGAGCAGAAGGAAATGACAAGCGTTTTTCAGCAAGGTATTTTCTGTAGGTACTGAAATTGTCGGTAACAGATAGTTTGATAGCAAGATAATTTGTACCAAGCAATAAATAGTAACAGTAACAAAAGTGCAGCAAGGTAACCCAATCCTTTTTGTAGCAAAGGACAGGCCGGAACAGTCTCTTGTAGAAAGTAAAGCGTTCTTGAGGACATATGTGAATTTCATCTAGTCACTTTCATCATGTTTGTTTGATTTGCATTTGTTACTCTGATAATTTGATATGTTGGTGGACCGGTGCTTGGGTGCTGTTGTTACTTGAACAAGCCTCCACTTATGATTACCCCCTCTCGCAAGCATCCACAACTACGAAACAAGAATTTAGATAAATCTAACGACAGCATGGAATATATGGATCCAAATCAGCCCCTTACGGAATAGTACATAAACTAGGATTTAAGCTTCTGTCACTCTAGCAACCCATCATCTATTTACTACTCCATAATGCTTTACCTTAGACCCAAATATGGTGAAGTGTCATGTAGTTGACATTCACATAATACCAATAAGGTAAAAACAACATAATCATCAAAATATCAAACGGATACCAAATTCACATGATTACTTATGACATGACTTCTCCCATGTCCTCAAGAACAAAAGTAACTACTCACAAATCATATTCATGTTCAAGATCAGAGGGGTATTGAATAGCATCATGGATATGAACATATAATCTTGCACCAGTAAACCAACTAGCGTCAACAACAAGATGTAATCAACACTACTAGCAACCCACAAGATTGAATACAAGGGATGAACTAGGTTTTGAGATGAGATGGTGTTGGTGAAGATGTTGATGAATATTGGTCCTCCCACAATGAGAGGGTTGTTGGTGATGACGATGGCTTCGATTTCCTCCTCCCGGTGGGAAGTGTCCCCGGTGGAATCGCTCCGTCGGAGGGCAAAAGTGCTCATGTCCAAGTTACGCCTCGAGACAACGGCTTTCCATCCTGAAAGTCCTCTCCTTATTTTTGTTGGGGAACGTAGTAATTTCAAAAAATTTCCTACGCACACGCAAGATCATGTTGATGCATAGCAACAAGAGGGGAGAGTGTTGTCCACGTACCCTCGTAGACCGTAAGCGGAAGAGTTAGCACAACTCGGTTGATGTAGTCGTACGTCTTCACGATCCGACCGATCCAAGCACCAAACGTACGGTACCTCCGAGTTCAGCACACGTTCAGCTCGATGACGATCCCCGGGCTCCGATCCAGCAAAGCTTCGGGGATGAGTTCCGTCAGCACGATGGCGTGGTGACGATGATGATGTTCTACCGGCGCAGGGCTTCGCCTAAACTCCGCGACGATATGACCGAGGTGGAATATGGTGGAGGGGGGCACCGCACACGGCTAAGGAACGATCCGTAGATCAACTTGTGTGTCTGTGGGGTGCCCCCCGCCCCCGTATATAAAGGAGCAAGGGGGGAGGCCGGTCGGCCCCTTGGGGCGCGCCAAGGAGGAGGAATCCTCCTCCTAGTAGGAGTAGGACTCCTCCTTTCCTACTCCTACTAGGAGGGGGAAGGAAGGGGGAGAGGGGGGAAGGAAAGGGGGCGCCGCCCCCCTCCTAGTCCAATTCGGACCAGAGGGAGAGGGGGCGCGTGGCCCACCCTGGCCGCCCCTCTCTCTTCCCACCAAGGCCCATGTGGCCCATTAACTCTCCCGGGGGGTTCCGGTAACCCCCCGGCACTCCGGTTTTCTCCGAAATCACCCGGAACAATTCCGGTGTCCGAATGTAGTCGTCCAATACATCAATCTTTATGTCTCGACCATTTTGAGACTCCTCGTCATGTCCGTGATCACATCCGGGACTCCGAACAAACTTCGGTACATCAAAACTTATAAACTCATAATAAAACTGTCATCGTAATGTTAAGCATGTGGACCCTACGGGTTCGAGAACTATGTAGACATGACCTAGAACTATTCTCGGTCAATAACCAATAGCGGAACCTGGATGCCCATATTGGTTCCCACATATTCTACGAAGATCTTTATCGGTCAAACCGCATAACAACATACGTTGTTCCCTTTGTCATCGGTATGTTACTTGCCCGAGATTTGATCGTCGGTATCCAATACCTAGTTCAATCTCGTTACCGGCAAGTCTCTTTACTCGTTACGTAATGCACCATCCCGTAACCAACTCATTGGTCACATTGCTTGCAAGGCTTATAGTGATGTGCATTACCGAGAGGGCCCAGAGATACCTCTCCGACAATCGGAGTGACAAAACCTAATCTCGAAATACGCCAACTTAACATGTACCTTCGGAAACACCTGTAGTAATCCTTTATAATCACCTAGTTACGTGACGTTTGGTAGTACCCAAAGTGTTCCTCTGGTAAACGGGAGTTGCATAATTCTCATAGTTACAGGAACATGTATAAATCATGAAGAAAGCAATAGCAATATACTAAACGATCAAGTGCTAGGCTAACGGAATGGGTCATGTCAATCACATCATTCTCCTAATGATGTGATCCTGTTAATCAAATGACAACTCTTTTGTCCATGGCTAGGAAACATAACCATCTTTGATAAACAAGCTAGTCAAGTAGAGGCATACTAGTGACACTATGTTTGTCTATGTATTCACACATGTATTATGTTTCCGGTTAATACAATTCTAGCATGAATAGTAAACATTTATCATGAAATAAGGAAATAAATAATAACTTTATTATTGCCTCTAGGGCATATTTCCTTCAGTCTCCCACTTGCACTAGAGTCAATAATCTAGTTCACATCATCATGTGATTCAACACCAATATTCACATCTGTATGTGATTAACACCCATAGTTCACATCGTCATGTGACCAACACCCAAAGGGTTTACTAGAGTCTATAATCTAGTTCACATCGCTATGTGATTAACACCCAAAGAGCACTAAGGTATGATCATGTTTTGCTCGTGAGAGAAGTTTAGTCAACAGGTCTGTCATCTTCAGAGTCGTATGTATTTTGCAAATATTCTATGTCTACAGTACTCTGCACGGAGCTACTCTAGCTTAATTGCTCCCACTTTCAATATGTATCCAGATTGAGACTTAGAGTCATCTGGATCAGTGTAAAAGTTTGCACCGATGTAACTTTTGCAACGAACTCTTTTATCACCTCCATAATCGAGAAATATCTCCTTAGTCCTCACTAAGGATATTCTTGACCGCTGTCCAGTGATCTACTATTAGGTCAAAATTGTATTCCTTTGCCAAACTCAAAGCAAGGTATACAATATGTCTGGTTCACAGCATAGCATACTTTATAGAACCTATGACTGAGGCATAGGGAATGACTTTTCATTCTCTTTCTATTTTCTGCCATGGTCGGGTCTTGAGTCTTACTCAACTTCACACCTTGCAACACAGGCAAGAACTCCTTCTTTGACTGTTCCATTTTAAACTATTTCAAAAATTTATCAAGGTATGTATTCATTGAAAAATCTTATCAAGCGTCTTGATCTATCTATATAAATCTTGATGCCCAATATGTAAGCAGCTTCACCGAGGTCTTTCATTAAAAAACTCTTATTCAAGTATCCTTTCATGCTATCTACAATTTCTATATCATTTCCAATCAACAATATGTCATCCACATATAATATTAGAAATGCTACAGAGCTCCCACTCACTTTCTTGTAAATACAGGCTTCTCAAAAAGTCTGTATAAAACCATATGCTTTGATCAACTTATCAAAGCGTATATTCCAACTCCGAGAGGCTTGCACCAGTCCATAAATGGATCGCTGGAGTTTGCACACTTTGTTAGCACCTTTAGGATTGACAAAACCTTCTAATTGCATCATATACAACTCTTCTTTAATAAATCCATTAAGGAATGCAGTTTTGACATCCATTTGCCAGATTTCATAAAATGTGGCAATTGCTAACATGATTCAGACAGACCTAAGCATCGATACGAGTGAGAAAATCTCATCGTATTCAACCCCTTGAACTTGTTGAAAACCTTTTGCAACAAGTCGAGCTTAGTGGATAGTAACACTACTATCAGTGTCCGTCTTCCTCTTGAAGATCCATTTATTTAACATGGCTTGCTGATCATCGAGCAAGTCAATCAAAGTCCATACTTTGTTCTCATACATGGATCATATCTCAGATTTTATGGCCTCAAGCCATTTCGCGGAATCTGGGCTCATCATCACTTCCTCATAGTTCGTAGGTTCATCATGGTCTAGTAACATGACTTCCAGAATAGTATTACCGTACCACTCTGGTGCAGATCTTACTCTGGTAGACCTACGAGGTTCAGTAGAAACTTGATCTGAAGTTTCATGATCAATATCATTAGCTTCCTCGCTAATTGGTGTAGTTGTCACAGGAACCGGTTCTTGTGATGAACTACTTTCCAATAAGGGAGCAGGTACAGTTACCTCATCAAGTTCTACTTTCCTCCCACTCACTTCTTTGGAGAGAAACTCCTGCTCTAGAAAGGATCCATTTTTAGCAACGAATGTTTTGCCTTCGGATCTGTGATAGAAGGATTACCCAACAGTTTCCTTTGGGTATTCTATGAAGATGCACTTCTCCGATTCGGGTTCAAGCTTATCAGGTTGAAAAACTTTTTCATATAAGCATCGCAACCCCAAACTTTAAGAAACGACAGCTTAGGTTTACTGCTAAACCATAGTTTATACGGTTTCGTCTCAACGGATTTAGATGGTGCCCTATTAAACGTGAATGCATCTGTCTCTAATGCATAACCCCAAAATGATAGTGGTAAACTGATAAGAGATATCATAGATTGCACCATATCTAGTAAAGTACGATTACGACGTTCGGACACACCATTACATTGTGGTGTTCCAGGTGGCGTGAGTTTGTGAAACTATTCCACATTGTTTTAGTTGAATACCAAACTCGTAACTCAAATATTCATCTCCACGATCAGATCACAGAAACTTTATTTTCTTGTTACGATGATTTTCCACTTCACTCTGAAATTCTTTGAACCTTTCAACTATTTTAGACTTATGTTTCATCAAGTAGATATACCCATATATGCTCAAATCATTTTGTGAAGGTCAGAAAATAACGATACTTGCCACGAGCATCAACACTCATTGGGTCGCATACATCGGTATGTATTATTTCCAATAAGTCAGTAGCTTGTTCCATTGTTCCGGAGAACGGATTTTTAGTCATCTTGCCCAAAAGGCACGGTTCGCAAGCATCAAATGATTCATAACCAAGTGATTCCGAAAATCCATCTTTATGGAGTTTCTTCATGCGCTTTACACTGATATGACCCAAACGGCGGTGCCACAAATAAGTTGCACTATCATTATTAACTTTTCATCTTTTGGCATCAATATTATGAATATGTGTATCACTACGATCGAGATCCAACAAACTATGTTCATTGGGTGTATGACCATCGAAGGTCTTATTCATGTAAACAGAATAACAATTTATTCTCTAACTTTAAATGAATAACCGTATCGCAATAAACATGATCAAATCATATTCATGCTCAACGCAAACGCCAAATAACATTTATTTAGGTTTAACACTAATCTCGAAAGTATAGGGAGTGTGCGATGATGATCATATCAATCTTGGAACTACTTCCAACACTCATCGTCACTTCACCCTTCAACTAGTCTCTGTTTATTCAGTAACTCCTGTTTCGAGTTACTAATCTTAGCAACTAAACAAGTATCAAATACTCAAGGGCTACTATAAACACTAGTAAGGCACACATCAATAACCTGTATATCAAATATACCCTTGTTCACTTTGCCATCCTTCTTATCCACCAAATATTCAGGGCATTTCCGCTTCCAGTGACCATTTCCTTTGCAGTGTAAGAACTCAGTTTCAGGCTATGGTCCAGCTTTGGGCTTCTTCGCAGGAGTGACAACTTGCTTGTCTTTCCACTTGAAGTTCCCTTTCTTTCCCTTTGCCCTTTTCTTGAAACTAGTGGTCTTGTCAATCATCAACACTTGATGCTCTTTCTTTATTTCTACCTTCGTCGATTTCAATATCACGAAGAGCTCGGGAATCATTTTCGTCATCCCTTGCATACTATAGTTCATCACAAAGTTCTAGTAACTTAGTGATGGTGACTAGAGAATTCTGTCAATCACTATCTTATCTGGAAGATTAACTCCCACTTGATTCAAGCGATTGAAGTACCCAGACAATCTGAGCACATGCTCACTAGTTGAGCGATTCTCCTCCATCTTTTAGCGATAGAACTTGTTGGAGACTTCATATCTCTCAACTCGGGTATTTGCTTGAAATATTAACTTCAACTCCTAGAACATCTCATATGGTCCATGACGTTCAAAACGTCTTTGAAGTCCCGATTCTAAGCCGTTTAAGCCTGGTGCACTAAACTATCAAGTAGTCATCATATAGAGCTAGCCAAACGTTCATAACGTCTGCATCTGCTCCTGCAATAGGTCTGTCACCTAGCGGTGCATTAAGGACATAATTCTTCTGTGCAGCAATGAGGATAGACCTCAGATCACGGATCCAATCCGCATCATTGCTACTAACATTTTTTCAACACAATTTTCTCTAGGAACATATCAAAATAAACATATGAAAGCAACAACGTGAGCTATTGATCTACAACATAATTTGCAAAATACTACCAGGACTAAGTTCATGATAAATTTAAGTTCAATTAATCATATTACTTAAGAACTCCCACTTAGATAGACATCTCTCTAGTCATCTAAGTGATCACATGATCCAAATCAACTAAACGATGACCGATCATCACGTGAGATGGAGTAGTTTCAATGGTGAACATCACTATGTTGATCATATCTACTATATGATTCACGTTCGACCTTTCGGTCTCCGTGTTCCGAGGCAATATCTGTATATGCTAGGCTCGTCAAGTATGACCTGAGTATTCCGCGTGTGCAACTGTTTTGCACCCGTTGTATTTGAACGTAGAGCCTATCACACCCGATCATCACATGGTGTCTCAGCACGAAGAACTTTCGCAACGGTGCATACTCAGGGAGAACACTTCTTGATTATTAGTGAGAGATCATCTTAAAATGCTACCGTCAATCAAAGCAAGATAAGATGCATAAAGGATAAACATCACATGCAATCAATATAAGTGATATGATATGGCCATCATCATCTTGTGCTTGTGATCTCCATCTTCGAAGCACCGTCATGATCACCATTGTCACCGGCGCGACACCTTGATCTCCATCGTAATATCGTTGTCGTTACGCCATCTATTGCTTCTACGACTATCGCTACCGCTTAGTGATAAAGTAAAGCAATTACAGGGCGTTTGCATTTCATACAATAAAGCGACAACCATATGGCTCCTGCCAGTTGCCGATAACTTCGGTTACAAAACATGATCATCTCATACAATAAAATATAGCATCACGTCTTGACCATATCACATCACAACATGCCCTGCAAAAACAAGTTAGACGTCCTCTACTTTGTTGTTGCAAATTTTACGTGGCTGCTACGGGCTTAGCAAGAACCGTTCTTACCTACGCATCAAAAAACCACAACGATAGTTCGTCAAGTTAGTGCTGTTTTAACCTTCGCAAGGACCGGGCGTAGCCACACTCGATTCAGCTAAAGTGAGAGAGACAGACACCCGCCAGCCACCTTTAAGCACGAGTGCTCGTAACGGTGAAACCAGTCTCGCGTAAGCGTACGCGTAATGTCGGTCCGGGCCGCTTCATCTCACAATACCGCCGAACCAAAGTTTGACATGCTGGTAAGCAGTATGACTTGTATCGCCAACAACTCACTTGTGTTCTACTCGTGCATATAACATCAACGCATAAAACCTAGGCTCGGATGCCACTGTTGGGGAACGTAGTAATTTCAAAAAATTTCCTACGCACACGCAAGATCATGGTGATGCATAGCAACGAGAGGGGAGAGTGTTGTCCACGTACCCTCGTAGACCGTAAGCGGAAGCGTTAGCACAACTCGGTTGATGTAGTCGTACGTCTTCACGATCCGGCCGATCCAAGCACCGAACGTACGGCACCTCCGAGTTCAGCACACGTTCAGCTCGATGACGATCCCCGGGCTCCGATCCAGCAAAGCTTCGGGGATGAGTTCCGTCAGCACGACGGCGTGGTGACGATGATGATGTTCTACCGGCGCAGGACTTCGCCTAAACTCCGCGATGATATGACCGAGGTGGAATATGGTGGAGGGGGGCACCGCACACGGCTAAGGAACGATCCGTAGATCAACTTGTGTGTCTGTGGGGTCCCCCCCGCCCCCGTATATAAAGGAGCAAGGGGGAGGCCGGCCGGCCCCTTGGGGCGCGCCAAGGAGGAGGAATCCTCCTCCTAGTAGGAGTAGGACTCCTGCTTTCCTACTCCTACTAGGAGGGGGAAGGAAGGGGGAGAGGTGGGAAGGAAAGGGGGGCGCCGCCCCCCTACTAGTCCAATTCGGACCAGAGGGAGAGGGGGCGCGCAGCCCACCTTGGCCGCCCCTCTCTCTTCCCACCAAGGCCCATGTGGCCCATTAACTCTCCCGGGGGGTTCCGGTAACCCCCCCGGCACTCCGGTTTTCTCCAAAATCACCCGGAACAATTCCGGTGTCCGAATATAGTCGTCCAATATATCAATCTTTATGTCTCGACCATTTCGAGACTCCTCGTCATGTCCGTGATCACATCCGGGACTCCGAACAAACTTTGGTACATCAAAACTTATAAACTCATAATAAAACTGTCATCGTAACGTTAAGCGTGCGGACCCTACGGGTTCGAGAACTATGTAGACATGACCTAGAACTATTCTCGGTCAATAACCAATAGCGGAACCTGGATGCCCATATTGGTTCCTACATATTCTACGAAGATCTTTATCGGTCAAACCGCATAACAACATACGTTGTTCCCTTTGTCATCGGTATGTTACTTGCCCGAGATTTGATCGTCGGTATCCAATACCTAGTTCGATCTCGTTACCGGCAAGTCTCTTTACTCGTTACGTAATGCATCATCCCGTAACCAACTCATTGGTCACATTGCTTGCAAGGCTTATAGTGATGTGCATTACCGAGAGGGCCCAGAGATACCTCTCCGACAATCGGAGTGACAAAACCTAATCTCGAAATACGCCAACTCAACATGTACCTTCGGAGACACCTGTAGTACTCCTTTATAATCACCCCTTACGTTGTGATGTTTGGTAGTACCCAAAGTGTTCCTCCGGTAAACGGGAGTTGCATAATTCTCATAGTTACAGGAACATGTATAAGTCATGAAGAAAGCAATAGCAATATACTAAACGATCAAGTGCTAGGCTAACGAAATGGGTCATGTCAATCACATCATTCTCCTAATGATGTGATCCTGTTAATCAAATGACAACTCTTTTGTCCATGGCTAGGAAACATAACCATCTTTGATAAACAAGCTAGTCAAGTAGAGGCATACTAGTGACACTATGTTTGTCTATGTATTCACACATGTATTATGTTTCCGGTTAATACAATTCTAGCATGAATAATAAACATTTATCATGAAATAAGGAAATAAATAATAACTTTATTATTGCCTCTAGGGCATATTTCCTTTAATTTTCTCTAGGGAAAATGGGCTTATATACCAGAAGATGGGCACCAGAGCCTAGCCAGGGGCCGCACAAGACACCAGGGCACACCCTAGGGGGTGGGTGTGCCCTGGTGCCTCGTGGAAACCTGGGTGGCCCCCTCTTCTATTTCTTCTTCCAATAAGACTGATGAAGTGAACCTGCGGTCTCCGACAAGGAAGAGTGGAACACGGGAGACAAACTAACTCATATGGGACACAAGGCCCTGCCGCCTCCCGTGCCCTACCGATACGTCTCCAATGTATATGTAATTTTTGATTGCTCCATGCTACTTTATCTACTGTTTTAGGCAATATTGGGCTTTATTATCCACTTTTATATTATTTTTGGGACTAACCTATTAATCGGAGGCCCAGCCCAGATTTGTTGTTTTATGCCTATTTCAGTGTTTTGAGGAAAATGAATATCAGACGGAGTCAAAACGGAACGAAATCAACTGGAGAAGTTATTTTTGGAAGGAAAGCAACCCATGGAACTTGGAGTGCACGTCAGGGGAGATACGGGCTGCCCACGTGGGTGGGGGGCGCGCCCACCCCCCTGGGCGCGCCCCCTGCCTCGTGGGGCCCCCGTAGCTCCTCCGACGTACCCCCTGCACCCATATATACTCTTGTACCCTAAAACTTCTAGAACAGAAAATAGATAGGGAGTTCCACCGCCGCAAGCCTCTGTAGCCACCAAAAACCAATCGGGACCCTGTTCCGGCACCCTGCCGGAGGGGGATCCCATCACCGGTGGCCATCTTCATCATCCCGGCGCTATCCATGATGAGGAGGGAGTAGTTCACCCTCGGGGCTGAGGGTATGTACCAGTAGCTATGTGTTTGATCTCTCTCTCTCTCTCTCTCTCGTGTTCCATCTATGGCACGATCTTGATGTATCCCGAGCTTTGCTATTGTAGTTGGATCTTATGATGTTTCTCCCCCTCTACTCTCTTGTGATGAATTGAGTTTCCCCTTTGAAGTTTTCTTATCGGATTGAGTCTTTATGAGAACACTTGACGTATGTCTTGCCGTGATTATCTGTGGTGACAATGGGATATCATGTGCCACTTGATGTATGTTTTGGTGATCAACTTGCGGGTTTCGTGACACTTGGGAACCTATGCATAGGGGTTGGCACACGTTCTTGACTCTCCGGTAGAAACTTTGGGGCACTCTTTGAAGTACTTTTATGTTGGTTGGATGAATCTGAGATTGTGTGATGCATATCGTATAATCATGCCCACGGATACTTGAGGTGACAATGGAGTATCTAGGTGACATCAGGGTTTTGGTTGATTTGTATCTCAAGGTGTTATTCTAGTACGAACTCTTTTATAGATCGATCCGAAAGAATAGCTTTGTGGTGGTTTCGTACCCGACCATAATCTCTATGTTTGTTCTCCGCTATTAGTGGCTTTGGAGTGACTCTTTGTTGCATGTTGAGGGCTTGTCATATGTTCTATCTATGTTATTATTGTTGAGAGAACTTACACTAGCGAAAGTATGAACCCTAGGCCTTGTTTCCTATCATTGCAATACCGTTTATGGTCACTTTTACTGCTTGCTACCTTTCTGTTTTTATTATTTCAGATTACAAAAACCTATATCTACTATCTATTTTGCACTTGTATCAACATCTCTTCGCCGAACTAGTGCACCTATACAATTTACCATTGTATTGGGTGTGTTGGGGACACAAGAGACTTTTCGTTATTTGGATGCAGGGTTGTTTGAGAGAGACCATCTTCATCCTACGCCTCCTACGGATTGATAAACCTTAGGTCATCCACTTGAGGGAAATTTTCTACTGTCCTACAAACCTATGCACTTGCAGGCCCAACAACGTCTACAAGAAGAAGGTTGTGTAGTAGACATCAAGCTCTTTTCTGGCGCCGTTGCCGGGGAGGCAAAGGTAGAGGGTACTCACACTCCGTCAACTAAGCTCTTTTTTTGGGAGGTGAGTGCTTGAAGGTATATCTTTAGATCTCGCAATCGAATCTTTTTGTTTCTTGTTTTAGCACTAGTTTAGTTTATAAAATAAAACTACAAAAAAATGGAGTTAAGTTTGTCTCATACGCTTCACCTTTTTAATATCTCTCGTGATTATGATGGAAAAGATAATTGTGCTCAAGTGCTAGAAGAAGAAATCTCTAAATTGTTTGGCACTAAATCTTTGAATGATGAGCACGATTGCAATGTTGTTAGTACGAATTCTTTGAATATCCATGATGCTAATGATGATTGCACTAGTTATGATGAAAATATCTCTTATGAGCATGTCAACTTTTGTGGAGTGCATGTTTTTATGAACACACCAAATAGAGAAGATATTTATTGCAAGAGGCATAAGTACTTAGAAACCAAATTGTTGCAAGAAGAGCTAGATGATTGTGCTGAAAGATTCAATATTTTTCGCGCCCCTTGTGAACTTTGCAATGAACATGGTCATTTAAAGCTCCAATGCTATTTGTTTCATGATCAAGTCATGTCCAAATATTGTGATAATTTGATTACCCTTGAGCATCATAAAGAGCTTAGCCTTCTTTTGGGTTATGAAGAAATGAAACGTATAACTGAGGGTATTCCAAAATTTAATCTTGATACATTTCTTGATTTTGATCTAGAGAAGATTTATATGTATTGTGCAGAGAATTGCATTGAAAATCCTTATATTGCCAATTACCTAAAGAAAAGAAAGCAAATGGAAGATGATGAGAATACTAATGAAAGGGAAGAGGCTTCCCAATCTCCTCCTATTATTTCTTATGATGAATCAGGTAACGAGGAGGAGCTTTCTATTCAACCAATCTCATCAATAAGGAGCTCAAAGAGGAAGGTTGAACCTACACATAATGTGAAGAAGAAAAAGAAAACAAGGAGCAACAAAGGTAAAAAGGCATCCCTCCCAAATGATGTTGCTCCTACTACTACTTGTGATGATGATAATTGCTATACTATTGGTGCTATCCATATTTTTAATGATGAGAGTGATTATGCTTATGATGTGAAAGGGCCCAAGATTGGGGAAGCTATGTTTGATGAGGATGAAATATTTGAGAATATATTTGCTGGAATTAATGTTTGTCCCAAGCTTGGGGATGCTATGTTTAATGAAGATGATATTTTTAGCACCCCAAGTTTTGATATGCAAAGTTGTTATGATGATAGCATGCCTCCTACCTATGATGATTATATTGATGAAAATGGGATTGGAAGAGTGTCAACTTTATTTAGTGATGATTCCACTATTTCGGAAGAGGTTCCAATTGATTATGAGAACAAACTTGCTATCTATGATGATTATTGTGATGACTTGTATGCTATTAGGAATAATGACAACCATGAAACTTGTCATCATGATTTTAGTTTTCAATTGGATTATGCCTCACATGATAATTATTTTGTTGAGTTTGCTCCCACTACTATTGATGAGAAGAATTTTGCTTATGTGGTGAGTAATAAAATTTCTATGCTAGTAGATCATGAAAATAATGTTTTAGGTGCTGGTTATATTGTTGAATTCATTCATGATGCTACTGAAAATTATTATGAGGGAGGAACATATGCTTGTAGGAATTGCAATAATATCAAGTTTCCTCTCTATGTGCTTAAATTCTTGAAGCTATGCTTGTTTTACCTTCCTATGCTTGTTGATTATTGTTCCCATAAGTTGTTTTCTCACAAAATCCCTATGCATAGGAAGAGGGTTAGAATTAAATGTGCTAGTCATGTGCTTCATGATGCTCCCGTTATGTTTCAATTCTTATCTTTTATGTGAGCATCATTGAAATCATCATGCCTAGCTAGAAAGGCATTAAAGAAAAGCACTTGTTGGGAGACAACCCAATATTTATCCTTACTGTTTTTGTGTGTCCACATGATTATGCTACTGCAGTAATAATGTTTTATAGGTTTTGTTTCAATAAAGTGCCAAGTAGAACCTTTGGGAAGACTTGGGTGAAGTATTTGTGATCTTGCTGTGAAAAACAGAAACTTTAGCGCTCACGAGAATAGCTGCCATTTTTACTGGAGAGTGCTTTTAGGTTGATTCTTTTTGCAGATGATTAATATACAAATTTCTCAGGTCCAGAAATTTATTTCATAATTTTTGGGGTTCCAGAAGTATACGTTTTATACAGATTACTACAGACTGTTCTGTTTTTGACAGATTCTGTTTTCTATGTGTTGTTTGCTTATTTTGATGAATCTATGAGTAGTATCGGAGGGTATGAACCATAGATAAGTTGGAGTACAGTAGATATTACACCAATATGAATTTAGAATGAGTTCATTACAGTACCTAAGTGGTGGTTTTATTTTCTTATACTAACGGAGCTTACGAGTTTTGTTTTGACTTTTGTGTGGTTGAAGTTTTCAAGTTTTGGGTAAAGATTCGATGGACTATGGAATAAGGAGCGGCAAGAGCTGAAGCTTGGGGATGCCCAAGGCACCCCAAGGTAATATTCAAGAACAACCAAGAGCCTAAGCTTGGGGATGCCCCGGAAGGCATCCCCTCTTTCGTCTTCGTTCATCGGTAACTTTACTTGGAGCTATATTTTTATTCACCACATGATATGTGTTTTGCTTGGAGCGTCATTTTCTCTTGTTAGTATTTGCTTGCTGTTAATTAGATTAATGTTTTGCATCTTTAGTTTCAATAAAGAAGTCAAGGATAGCCTTTGCCATGCTTATTTTGCTAGTATACATGTTGCTGTTTGAAAACAGAAAGTTTACCGCTGTTGCAAAAATTCCCTAGAAAAGTCAGAGAGTGGTATAATGTTGAATATTTTTGCATATTGATCTCTGATAAATTTATTACAGTGGAAATTTTAGTTCATAATTTTTGGAGTTAGGGAAGTATTGATACTCTTGCATTCTTTACAGACTGTACTGTTTTGGCAGATTGCTGTTATGGTTGCATTGTTTGCATATGTTTGCTTGATTAATGATTCTATTTGAGGATAGGAGTATTAAATATGCAGAGGAATTTGGTATGCAATGTTGAATAATAATTTTAGTGATTTGTTACAGTAGAAAATGATAAGGTTTTGCATTGGTTTATACTAACCGATCTCACGAGTTCTTGTTGAGTTTGTTGTGAATGAAGCTTTTGATAAAAAGAGGAACCATGATATAAGAGGAATTAAGGAGACACAAAAGTTCAAGCTTGGGGATGCCCAAGGCACCCCAAGATAATATTTCAAGAAGTCTCAAGCATCTAAGCTTGGGGATGCCCCGGTAGGCATCCCACCTTTCTTCTTCAACAACTATCGGTTAGTATCGGTTGAGCCTAAGTTTTTGCTTCTTCACATGAGTTGTGCTATCCTTGCAATGTAGTTTTCTTTAGCTTTGCTTGCTGTTTGAATAAAGTATCAAGATCTGAAATTATTAAATGAGAGAGAGTCTTCGCATAGTTGCATAATTATTTAGCTACTCATTGACCTTCACTTATATCTTTCGGAGTAGTTTGTCATTTGCTCTAGTGCATCACTTATATCTTTTAGAGCATGGTGGTAGTTTTATTTTGGAGAAATAGTTGAACTCTCATGCTTCACTTAGATTATTTTGAGAGTCTTAGATAGCATGGTAATTTGCTTAATATTAATATACTTGGTATTCAAGATATGTGAAACTTTCTTATGAGTGTGTTGAATACTAAGATAAGTTTGATGCTTGATAATTGTTTTGAGATATGGAGGTGATAATATCAAAGTCGTGCTAGTTGGGTGATTATGAATTTGAGAAATACTTGTGTTGAAGTTTGCAAATCCCGTAGCATGCACGTATGGTTAAAGTTGTGTAACAAATTTGAAACATGAAGTGTACCTGGCTTGTGCATCCTTATGAGTGGCGGTCGGGGACGAGCGATGGTCTTTTCCTACCAATCTATCCCCCTAGGAGCATACGCGTAGTACTTGATTTTTGATGACTTCTAAATTTTTGCAATAAGTATATGAGTTCTTTTGACTAATTTTGAGTCCATGGATTATACGCACTCTCACCTTTCCTAGCCTCTTCGGTACCGTGCATTGCCCTTTCTCACCTTGAGAGTTGGTGCAAACTTCGCCGGTGCATCCAAACCCTGTGATACGATACGCTCTATCACACATAAACCTCCTTATATCTTCCTCAAAACAGCCACCATACCTACCTATCATGGCATTTCCATAGCCATTCCGAGATATATTGCCATGGAACTTCCACCATCATCATCATGACATACATTCTTTTGTCATATTGCCATTGCATGATCTTGTAGTTGACATCGTATTTGTGGCAAATCCACCATGCATTATTTTCCATACATGTCACTCTTGATTCATCGCACCATCCCGGTACACCGCCAGAGGCATTCATATAGAGTCATATCTTGTTCTAAGTTTTGAGTTGTAATCCTTGTGTTGTAATCAATAGAAGTGTGATGATCATCATTATTAGAGAATTGCCCAAATAAAAAAAAGAAAGGCCAAAAAAAAGAAAGGCCCAAAAAAGGAAAGGCCAAAAGAAAAAAGAAAGGCCCCAAAAAAAGAGAAAGGCCAAAAAGAAAAAAGAAAGGCCCAAAAATATATATAAAAAGGGCAATGCTACTATCTCTTTTTCCACACTTGTGCTTCAAAGTAGCACCTTGTTCTTCATGTAGTGAGTCTCATATATTGTGCTTCAAAGTAGCACCATGTTTTTCATATAGTGAGTCTCATAAGTTGTCTTGTTCATACTAGTGGGAATTTTTCATTATAGAACTTGGCTTGTATATTCCTACGATGGGCTTCCTCAAATGCCCTAGGTCTTCGTGAGCAAGCAAGTTGGATGCACACCCACTAGTTTTCTTTTGTTGAGCATTCATAGCTCTAGTGCATCCGTTGCATGGCAATCCCTACTCCTCATGTTGACATCAATTGATGGGCATCTCCATAGCCCGTTGATTATCCTCGTCAATGTGAGACTTTCTCCTTTTTGTCTTCTCCACACAATCCCCATCATCATATTCTATTCCACCCATAGTGCTATATCCATGGCTCATGCTCATGTATTGCGTGAAGGTTGAAAAAGTTTGAGATTATTTAAGTATGAAACAATTGCTTGGCTTGTCATCGGGGGTATAGAAGTTGGGAACATCTTTTTGTGACGAAAATGAAGCATAGCCTAACTATATGATTTTGTAGGGATGAACTTTCTTTTGCCATGCTATTTTGAGAAGACATGATTGCTTTGATTAGTATGCTTGAAGTATTATTATTTTTATATCAATATGAACTTTTATCTTGAATCTTTCGGATCTGAATATTCATATCACAATTAAGAAGATTTACATTGAAATTATGCCAAAGTATCACTCCGCGTCAAAAATTCTTTTTTATCATTTACCTACTCGAGGACGAGCAAGAATTAAGCTTGGGGATGCTTGATACGTCTCCAACGTATCTATAATTTTTGATTGCTCCATGCTACTTTATCTACTGTTTCAGGCAATATTGGGCTTTATTATCCACTTTTATATTAGTTTTGAGACTAACCTATTAATCGGAGGCCCAGCCCAGATTTGCTGTTTTATGCCTATTTCAGTGTTTCGAGGAAAAGGAATATCAGACGGAGTCAAAACGGAACGAAACCAACCGAGAAGTTATTTTTGGAAGGAAAGCAACCCATGGAACTTGGAGTGCACGTCAGGGGAGATACGGGCTGCCCACAAGGTGGGGGGCGCGCCCACCCCCCTGGGCGCGCGCCCCTGTCTCGTGGGGCCCCCGTAGCTCCTCCGACGTACCCCCTGCATCCATATATACTCTTGTACCCTAAAACTTCCAGAACAGAAAATAGATCGGGAGTTCCGCCGCCGCAAGCCTCTGTAGCCACCAAAAACCAATCGAGACCCTGTTCCGGCACCCTGTCGGAGGGGGATCCCATCACCGGTGGCCATCTTCATCATCCCGGCGCTATCCATGATAAGGAGGGAGTAGTTCACCCTCGGGGCTGAGGGTATGTACCAGTAGCTATGTGTTTGATCTCTCTCTCTCTCTCTCATTTTCTCTCTCGTGTTCCATCTATGGCACGATCTTGATTTATCCCGGGCTTTAATATTGTAGTTTCATCTTATGATGTTTCTCCCCCTCTACTCTCTTGTGATGAATTGAGTTTCCCCTTTGAAGTTTTCTTATCGGATTGAGTCTTTATGAGAACACTTGATGTAAGTCTTGCCGTGATTATCTGTGGTGACAATGGGATATCATGTGCCACTTGATGTATGTTTTGGTGATCAACTTGCGGGTTTGGTGACACTTGGGAACCTATGCATAGGGGTTAGCACACGTTCTTGACTCTCCGGTAGAAACTTTGGGGCACTCTTTGAAGTACTTTTATGTTGGTTGGATGAATCTGAGATTGTGTGATGCATATCGTATAATCATGCCCACGGATACTTGAGGTGACAATGGAGTATCTAGGTGACATTAGGGTTTTGGTTGATTTGTATCTTAAGGTGTTATTCTAGTACGAACTCTTTTATAGATAGATCCGAAAGAATAGCTTTGTGGTGGTTTCGTACCCGACCATAATCTCTACGTTTGTTCTCCGCTATTAGTGGCTTTGGAGTGACTCTTTGTTGCATGTTGAGGGCTTGTCATATGTTCTATCTATGTTATTATTGTTGAGAGAACTTACACTAGAAAAAGTATGAACCTAGGCCTTGTTTCCTATCATTGCAATACTGTTTACGGTCACTTTTACCGCTTACTACCTTGCTGTTTTTATTATTTCAGATTACAAAAACCTATATCTACTATCTATTTTGCACTTGTATCACCATCTCTTCGCCGAACTAGTGCACCTATACAATTTACCATTGTATTGGGTGTGTTGGGGACACTAGAGACTTTTTGTTATTTGGTTGCAGGGTTGTTTGAGAGAGACCATCTTCATCCTACGCCTCCTACGAATTGATAAACCTTAGGTCATCCACTTGAGGGAAATTTGCTACTGTCCTACAAACCTGTGCACTTGCAGGCCCAACAACGTCTACAAGAAGAAGGTTGTGTAGTAGACATCACCTACTCATCCTTGGAGGAGTCCGTGCCTTGTTCATCGTCGGTGGACGTGAGGTCCATGACGGAAATGGTGGCGGCCATGCTGTCGTCGTTCCACTGGGCCGCCGAATAGTTTGTCGGCGGCACATAGGAGGCGCAACTAGCATTCTTCTCCTCCGTGATCACCTGGAACAGGCGCAGACAATGGAGATGCGTTGCGAGCGGTGCCCTCAGTCGGTGCACCACTTCAATGTGGTGGTGACAGTGAGAGGTCACATCCGTTCTAGTCCGATTTCAATGTGGAGCAGCACGCTATACATTGGCATTAATGCGGGTAGCTGGCGTCGGGCGGGAACGCACGCGGGCGAGGGGAATGGGTTTGGGTGGGCCTGGGTGGTTAGAAGCTGGCGTGGTTGCTGTTCGGACGCCCGCAAAGGTCCCAACGTTTGTCTCAAGTTTGTGGGAGAAAGTATGTCCGGACCGTGACACGGACCGATACGGGACCACGTTGGATGGCTTCCGCGGTCGGGTGATAACCCACAAGTATAGGGGATCGTTTGTAGCCTTCTTAGATAAATAAGAGTGTCGAACCCAATGAGGAGCTAAAGGCAGAACAAATCTTCCCTCTAAGTTCTATCGACCACTGATACAACTCTACGCACACTTGACGTTTGCTTTACCTAGAACAAGTGTGAAACTAGTTTGCAAGAATAAAACTATGAGTAATTTGCGAGAATAAAACTACGGATAAAATGCAAGGTAATGAAAGTGGATAGCTTTTGTCAACAAGAAAGTCATTTGTCCCTAGGCAATCGATAACAAGTACCGGTAATCATTCTTGCAATTTTATATGAGGGAGAGGCATGAGCTAACATAATTTCTCTACTTGGATCATATGCACTTATGATTGTAACTCTAGCAAGCATCCACAACTACTAAAGATCATTAAGGTCATGAAACACAATCATAGCATTAAGTATCAAGTCCTCTTTACTCCCATACGTCATACCCCACTTACTCGGGTTTTAGCTTTTGTCACTCTCGCAACCCACCATAAGAGAACCATGAATATATTGCAACACCCTACAGTGGGGGGGGGGGCTCACGTTTGCGCGAGACGAAGGGCACCGTAGGACAACACCATCAATAAAATATACAATCATACCAACCAAGATCATGATTAACCCATAGGACAAAACGGATCTACTCAAACATCATAGGATAGCCAAATATCATTGGGAAATAATATATGGAGTTGAGGACCATGTTTAAGTAGAGATTACAGTGGGTAGAAGGGGTGTTACACCGCTGCATAGAGGGGGAGAGAGTTGGTGTTGACGGTAGCAAGATTGTTGATGTAGATCGCTGTCACGATCCTAGCCCCGGCGGCACTTCGGCGCCACCGGGAGAGAGGAGGAGAGAGCCCCCTCCTTCTTCTTCTTCCTTGGCCTCCCCCCTAGATGGGAGGAGGGTTCCCCCTCTGGTCCATGGCCTCCATGGCGGCGGAGGGGCAGGAGCCCCTCCGAGATTGGATCTCCCTCTCTGTTCTCTTCTATTTCACGCTCCCTAGATCTGGCCGAAAATCGTTTCTTATATTCCCGAAGATCCGTAACTCCGATTGCGCTGATCTTTTTACACTATTTTTTCCGGATATAAGCTTCCTTGCGCCCGAAGTACATCTCCAACCGACGTACGAGGTGAGCAGCACCAACCACCACGTGCCAGGGGCCTGGGGCGCGCCCTGGTGTATTGTGGTCTGTGTGGGCCTCCGTTTCGGTGATTCCAACTCCTAAAATTCACAATATTCCAAAATAATTCTCCGCATCATGTTTGGACTTCGTTTGATATGGATTTTCTGCGATACAGAAACATGCAATACTCAGGCATCCCACATAAAAAATCATGGCATATAATTCCTGCTCGTCCTCGACTAGTCATGGCATGAATATTAAGACATAAGTGATTCAAAGCAATAGTCTATAATTTGACAGAAAGACATCAATACTCAAGTATCCCAACAAACAATCATGTCTTTCAGAATATCAATGCCAAAGAAAGCTATCCCTACAAAATCATATAGTCTTGTCATGCTCTGTCTTCTTAACAAAAAGTATTTATCATGCACAACCCCGATGACAAGCCGAGCAATTTGTTCATACTTTTTAACGCGCTTCAGCTTTTTCAACCCTCACGCAACACATGAGCGCAAGCCATGGATATAGCACTACAGGTGGAATAGAGTATGATGATAGGGGTAAGTATAAATAAGACAAAAAAAGTAAGAAAGTCTCACATCGACGCGGCTAACCAACGGGCTATGAAGATGCCCATCAATTGATATCAACAAGAGGAGTAGGGATTGCCATGCAACGAATGCACTAAGAGCTATAAGTGTATGAAAGCTCCATATGAAAACTAAGTGGGTATGCATCTAATCCTATAATGAAAAATTCCCACTAGTATATGAAAGTGACAACATATGAGACTCTCCATATGAAAAACATGGTGCTACTTTGAAGCACAAGTGTGGTGAAGGATACTAACAATGCCCCTTCTCTCTTTGTTTCTTTTTTTTCTTTCTTTTTCTTTCTTTTTCTTTCTTTTTTCTCCTTTTCTTTTTTTTTCTTTTTTTCCTCTCATTGTCCGCAGTCTAGTTCCGATTTGTTGGGGAATCATAATCTCCATCATCCTTTCCTCACTAGGGCACTGCTCTAAAAATGATGATCACCACACTTCTATTTACTTATAACCCAAAAGGAATAAAAATTACAACTCGATATCTATAACAAAATATGACTCTATATGAATGCCTTTGACAAATGATCTAGCGTAACATGTATAAAAATGATGCACGGTGGCTGAGCCACAACTACTATGTCAGGTATATGATCATGCAAAGCAATATGGCAATGAATGCTCAAGTCATTAAAACAGAAGCGGTGGAAGTTGCATGGCAATATATCTCCGAATGGCCATGGAAAAGCCATAATAGGTAGGTATGGTGGCTATTTTGAGGAAGATATAATAAGGCTTATGTGTGATAGAGCGTATCATATCACGGGGTTTGGATGCACCTGCGAAGTTTGCACCACGTCTCGATGTAAAAAAGGGCAATGCACGATACCGTAGAGGCTAGCAAATTGCGGAAAGGTAAGAGTGCGTATAATCCATGGACTCACATTAGTAATAAAGAACTCATATACTTATTGCAAAAGTTTATTAGCCCTCGAAGCAAAGTACTACTACGCATGCCCCTAGGGGGATAGATTGGTAGGAAAAGACCATCGCTCGTCCCCGACCGCCACTCATAAGGAAGACAATCAAGGATAAATTATGCTCCAACTTTCATAGCATAACGAGAGACTATACGTGCATGCTTCGGGAATCACAAGCATTAACACCAATATTCTTAATAACCACAACCGTTTACTAGTACCTTCCACATATTCCATCTTTATATCGCAAAACTATTGCAAGGAATCGAACATATCATATTCAGTGATCCATAAGTTTTATGTAGGATTTTATGACTAACCATGCAAATGACCAATTCCATTTGTCTCTCTAAATAGATATAAGTGAAGCAAGAGAGTTTAATTCTTTCTACAAAAGATCATGCTCTAATAAATATAAGTGAAGCAAAAGAGCATTCTACGAACATCGGTTTTCTATGTGAAGAGAAACAAGCACTCCACACTTCAAATGATACAAGTGAAGCACATGAAGCGGTCTATAAAGCCATACTCAAAAGATATAAGTGAAGTGCAATGAGCATTCTATAAATCAACCATGGACTATCTTATACCAGCATGGTGCATAAAAGAAAAATGAAAACTAAATGCAAAAGACGCTCCAAGATTTGCACATATCACATGAACGAAACGAATCCGAAAACATACCGATACTTGCTGAAGAAAGATGGGATGCCTTCTGAGGCATCCCCAAGCTTATACGCTTGAGTCTCCTTGAATATTTACTTGGGGTGCCTTGGGCATCCCCAAGCTTGAGCTCTTGCCTCTCCTCCTTCTCCTCATATCGAGGCCTGCTCGATCCTTGAACACTTCATCCAAACAAAACTTAAACAAACTTTTAGTGGCGGGGTTAGTGAAAATGGCAATGAAATCCCATCATGTACTGCTGCAACATTGTTGTATAATTATAAACAAACATTACCCACTGTATGCTGTCACAATTCTATGTCCCCAAGGCAAGGAGGCTTCAACAAGAATTCAAACATATGCAAATAATGAAGCTATAACAGTAATCTGTGAAAACAGGACAGTCTGTAAAGGTTTGAACATCCACCATACTTCTGTAACTCTAAAAATTCTGAAAAAATTAGGAACAAATAAACATTTTGTGTAGAAAGACAGGGCAAAAAGTTTCAGAACCATTTGACGTTCCAGTAGAAAAATGTAAAATCGAGCACTACAGCCAAAGTTTCTATTTTGCACCGCATAAACCAACAAGCAATCTACTCATCCTAAAGGCAAAATCTTGGCACATTATTTTTATAATACAATGGAATTGTACAAGGGGATAATTATTTTTTTGAAAAGTTTCTGTAATTCAAGATTCACAAAGTTTCCATGGGCATGAACAAAGTTCAAGGCATGCTCCCGCTTCCACGGTGCTCGTTCTTCTCACTTTCACTTTTCTTTTTGTGAAGTTTTAAGTTCCCCTCTATATTTTTTTGTTTTTAAAATTTATAAAAGCACTCAACAGAAATAAATGACTCTCTAAAACTTCCGGGATGTCTCCCTGGTAGCGCCTTCTTTAAAGCCATTAAGCTAGGCATAAAGTGCTCAAGTAATGAATCCACCCGGATCCCAAGGTATATCAAAGCCAATCTGAATTAACAATGATTTGGCATTTAGTAATGAGCACAAAGCAACATATATCATGAAATGATGAAGTCTAACTCTCTTCCTATGCATCAGCATGTCATACAAGAACAATTCATGCACATCAAGTAATGGCCAATACATAGCATAAGTAGTTTCTTGCAATTTTATCGTGTTGGAAACATAAAGAGGTGGAGATGTAGTTCCTCTCTCATAATAATTGCAAGTAGGAGCAGCAAGCACATGCATATCATATTCATCAAAACCATCATGTGCAACAGTAAAAGGCAACCTATCAATATAATCCTTAACAAGTGCAAACTTCTCCGATATAGTGTAGTTTGGAGAATTCAAAAAGATAATAGGACTATCATGTGTGGGTGCAATAGCAACAATTTCATGTTTAACATAAGGAACAATAGCAATTTCATCTCCAATAGCATAATTCATATTGGCATCTTGGCCACAAGCATAGCAAGCATCATCAAAAAGGGATATTTCAAATGAATCAATGGGATCATAGCAATTATTATAGCATTCATCCTTCGGTAAGAACGAAGGGACATTAAACAATGTATGAGTTGAAGAGTTACTCTCATTAGAAGGTGGGCACGGGTAGTTAATCCGCTCTTTCTCGTTCTGTTCTTCACTCTCCTCATCATCTTTTTAATCCAATGAGCTTGCAGTTTCATCAATTTCTTCTTCCATAAACTCCTGCAAAATATTAGTCTCTTCTTGGACAGCGGAGTTGTTCTCAATAAATATATCAATATCATAATTGCATTTATAATTACCATAGCAATATTTAAGGATGGCAAAATTTTCAGGTCTATAAAATGAATCATCAAAATCTTCAAACTTTTCAAACAAAGATTCGATTTCATAAGCACCCTTAAAAGCAACAAATTCTTCTATTCGTTCCACATCATAGAAATCATATATACCATTGGCATAAGAAGCCAAGGTTTCATTATCATTAATTTGCATGAAAAGGGAAGGTGTGGTGCATTCATCCTAGAGCAACAAGTATAATCATATCTCAATTGCCTAGCATACCAACGCAACATATGAATTTGATCCCATAAAAATTTCCCTTTATGAGTCAAGCCATAATCCCTAAAGTATTCACGTTGATCCAACGTTACTCCCATTATCAAGTTGAATGGGGTTTTCTCAGGATTATCAAAGTAGTGCATAATATCTTTCACATAACGATCATCGAGGGTTTTAGGAGGTTCCCCATCTCCATGACTAGCAAGTACCATTAATTTTTTTGGTGTTTCGTGTTCCATATCCATAATTAAAGATAGAGAACAACTTAGAACAAGAAATAAAAACTACTTAGTGATAAAGCAAACAAGCACACACAGACGAGAATATTCACCCCACGCTATTGCTCATCGGAAATGGCGCTAGAAAAAGGTCTTGATAACCCACAAGTATAGGGGTTCATTTGTAGCCTTCTTCGATAAATAAGAGTGTCGAATCCAACGAGGAGCTAAAGGCAGAACAAATATTCCCTCAAGTTCTATCGACCACCGATATAACTCTACGCACACTTGACGTTTGCTTTACCTAGAACAAGTATGAAACTAGTTTGCAAGAATAAAACTATGAGTACTTTGCGAGAATAAAACTACGGATAAAATGCAAGGTAGTGAAAGTGGATAGCTTTTGTCAACGAGAAAGTCATTTGTCCCTAGGCAATCGATAACAAGTACCGGTAATCATTCTTGCAATTTTATATGAGGGAGAGGCATGAGCTAACATACTTTCTCTACTTGGATCATATGCACTTATGATTGGAACTCTAGCAAGCATCCGCAACTACTAAAGATCATTAAGGTCATGAAACCCAACCATAGCATTAAGTATCATGTCCTCTTTACTCCCATACGTCATACCCTACTTACTCGGGTTTAAGCTTCTGTCACTCTCGCAACCCACCATAAGCGAACCATGAACATATTGCAACACCCTACAGCGGGGGGCCCTCACGTTTGCGCGAGACGGAGGGCACCGTAGGATAGCACCATAAATAAAATATACAATCATACCAACCAAGATCACGATTAACCCGTAGGACAAAACAGATCTACTCAAACATCATAGGATAGCCAAATATCATTGGGAAATAATATATGGAGTTTAGCACCATGTTTAAGTAGAGATTACAGCGGGAAGAAGTGGTGTTACACTACTGCATAGAGGGGGAGAGAGTTGGTGTTGACGGTAGCAAGATTGTTGATGTAGATCGCCGTCACGATCCTAGCCCCGGCGGCACTTCGGCACCACAGGGAGAGAGGGGGAGAGAGCCCCCTCCTTATTCTTCTTCCTTGGCCTCCCCCCTAGATGGGAGGAGGGTTCCCCCACTAGCCCATGGCCTCCATGGTGGCGAAGGGGCAGGAGCCCCTCCGAGATTGGACCTCCCTCTTTGTTCTCTTCTGTTTCACGCTCCCCAGATCTGGTCAAAAATCGTTTCTTATATTCCCGGAGATCCGTAACTCCGATTGCGCTGATCTTTTTACACGATTTTTTTCCGGCTATAAGCTTCCTTGCACCCGACGTACGAGGTGAGCAGCACCCACCACCATGTGCCAGGGGCCTGGGGCACGTCCTGGTGTATCGTGGTCTGTGTGGGCCTCCATTTGTGGTGATTCCAACTCCTAAAATTCACAAATATTCCAAAATAATTCTCCGTTGAGTTGCATCACGTTTGGACTTTGTTTGATATGGATTTTCTATGATACAAAAACTTGCAACAAACAGGAACCGGCACTAGGCACTGGATAAGTAAGTTAGTCCAAATAAATCATATAAAAAGTTGCCAAAGTATGTAACAGTTGAATAATATTGACATGAAACAATAAAAAATTATAGATACGACGGAGACGTATCTGTTGGGGAACGTAGTAATTTCAAAAAAATTCCTACGCACACGCAAGATCATGGTGATGCATAGCAACGAGAGGGGAGAGTGTTGTCCACGTACCCTCGTAGACCGAAAGCGGAAGCGTTAGAACAACGCGGTTGATGTAGTCGTACGTCTTCACGGCCCGACCGATCAAGCACCAAAACTACGGCACCTCCGAGTTCTAGCAGACGTTCAGCTCGATGACGATCCCCGGACTCCGATCCAGCAGGGTGTCGGGGAAGAGTTCCGTCGGCACGACGGCATGGTGACGATCTTGATGTTCTACCGTCACAGGGCTTCGCCTAAGCACCGCTACAATATTATCAAGGACTATGGTGGAGGGGGGCACCGCACACGGCTAAGAGATCAAGAGATCAATTGTTGTGTCTAGAGGTTCCCCCTGCCCCCGTATATAAAGAAGCCAAGGGGGAGGGGGTGGCCGGCCAAGGAGGTTGCGCCAAGGGGGAGTCCTACTCCCACCGGGAGTAGGACTCCCTTCTTTCCTAGTTGGAGAAGGAGAAGGGGGGAAGGAGGAGGGAGAGAGGAAGGAAAGAGGGGGGGCGCCCCCCTCTCCTTGTCCTATTCGGACTAAGGGGGGAGGGGGCGCGGACCACCCCTAGCCTCCTCTCTTCCTCTCCACTAGGGCCCATGTAGGCCCATTAAGCCCCCGGGGGGTTCCGGTAACCTCCCGGTACTCCGGTAAAATCCTGATTTCACCCGGAACAATTCCGATATCCAAATATAGGCTTCCAATATATCAATCTTCATGTCTCGACCATTTCAAGACTCCTCGTCATGTCTGTAATCTCATTCGGGACTCCGAACAAACTTCGGTACATCAAAACTCATAAACTCATAATATAACTATCATCGAAACCTTAAGCGTGCGGACCCTACGGGTTCGAGAACTATGTAGACATGACCTAGAACTGTTTCCGGTCAATAACCAATAGCAGAACCTGGATGCTCATATTGGCTCCTACATATTCTACGAAGATCTTTATCGGTCAAACCGCATAACAACATCCGTTGTTCCCTTTGTCATCGTTATGTTACTTGCCCGAGATTTGATCATCGGTATCCAATACCTAGTTCAATCTCGTTACCGGCAAGTCTCTTTACTCGTTATGTCATGCATCATTCCATAACTAACTCATTAGCTACATTGCTTGCAAGGCTTATAGTGATGCGCATTACCGAGAGGGCCCAGAGATACCTCTCCGACAATCGGAGTGACAAATCCTAATCTCGAAATACGCCAACTCAACAAGTACCTTCGGAGACACCTGTAGAGCTCCTTTATAATCACCCAGTTATGTTGTGACGTTTGGTATCACACAAAGTGTTCCTCCGGTAAACGGGAGTTGCATAATCTCATAGTCATAGGAACATGTATAAGTCATGAAGAAAGCAATAGCAACATACTAAACGATCAAGTGCTAAGCTAACGGAATGGGTCAAGTCAATCACATCATTCTCCTAATGATGTGATCCCGTTAATCAAATGACAACTAATGTCCATGGCTAGGAAACTTAACCATCTTTGATTCACGAGCTAGTCAAGTAGAGGCATACTAGTGACACTATGTTTGTCTATGTATTCACACATGTATTATTTTTCCGGTTAATACAATTATAGCATGAATAATAAACATTTATCATGAAATAAGGAAATAGATAATAACTTTATTATTGCCTCTAGGGCATATTTCCTTCAGTCTCTCACTTGCACTAGAGTCAATAATCTAGTTCACATCGCCATGTGATTTAACACCAATATTCATATCTGTATATGATTAACACCCATAGTTCACATCGTCATGTGACCAACACCCAAAGGGTATAATAGAGTCAATAATCTAGTTCACATCGCTATGTGATTAACACCCAAAGAGTACTAAGGTGTGATCATGTTTTGCTCGTGAGAGAAGCTTAGTCAACGGGTCTGTCACATTCAGAGCCATATGTATTTTGCAAATATTCTATGTCTACAATGCTCTGCATGGAGCTACTCTAGCTAATTGCTCCCACTTTCAATATGTATCCAGATTGAGACTTAGAGTCATCTGGATCAGTGTCAAAACTTGCATCGACGTAACCCTTTACGACGAACCTCTTGTCACCTCCATAATTGAGAAACATATCCTTATTCCACTAAGGATAATTTTGACCAATGTCTAGTGATCTACTCTTAGATTACTATTGTACTCCCTTGCCAAACCAGGGCAGAGTATACAATAGGTCTGGTCCATAGCATGGCATACTTTTATAGAACCTATGACTGAGGCATAGGGAATGACTTTCATTCTCTTTCTATTTTCCGCCGTGGTCGGGATTTTCACACCTTTGCAGCACAGGCAAGAACTCTTTCTTTGACCGTTCCATTTTGAACTACTTCAAAATCTTGACAAGGTATGTACTTATTGAAAAACTTATCAAGCGTCTTGATCTATCTCAATAGATTTTGATGCTCAATATGTAAGTAGCTTTACTGAGGTCTTTCTTTTAAAGAACTCCTTTCAAATACTCCTTTATGCTTTCCAGAAAAATTCTACATCATTTCTGATCAACAATATGTTACTCACATATATTTATCAGAAAGACGGTAGTGCTCCCACTCACTTTATTGTAAATACAGGCTTCACCGCAAGTCTGTATAAAACTATATGCTTTGATCAACTTATCCAAGCGTATATTCCAACTCTGAGATGCTTGCACCAGTCCATAGATGGATCGCTGGAGCTTGCATATTTTGTTAGCACCTTTAGGATTGACAAAACCTTCTGGTTGCATCATATACAACTCTTCTTTAAGAAAACCATTAAGAAATGCAGTTTTGACATCCATTTGCTAGATTTCATAAAATGCGGCAATTGTTGGCATGATTCGGACAGACTTAAGCATCGCTACAGTTGAGAAAATCTCATTGTAGTCAACACCTTGAACTTGTCGAAAACCTTTTTGCGAAAAGTTGAGCTTTGTAGATAGTAACACTACTATCAGCATCTGTCTTCCTCTTGAAGATCCATTTATACAATATGGCTTGCCGATCATCGGGCAAGTCCATCAAAGTCCACACTTCGTTCTCATACATGGATCCTATCTCAGATTTCATGGCCTCAAGCCATTTCGCGGAATCTGGGCTCATCATCGCTTCCTCATAGTTCGTAGGTTTATCATGGTCTAGTAACATGACTTTCAGAACAGGATTACCGTACCACTCTGGTGCGGACCGTACTCTGGAAGACCTACGAGGTTCTGTACTAACTTGATCTGAAGTTTCATGATCATCATCATTAGCTTCCTCACTAATTGGTGTAGGAATCACTGGAACTGATTTCTGTGATGAACTACTTTCCAATTCAGGAGAAGGTACAAATTACCTTATCAAGCTCTACTTTCCTCCCACTCACTTCTTTCGAGAGAAACTACTTCTCTAGAAAGGATCCATTCTTAGCAACGAATGTTTTGCCTTCGGATCTGTGATAGAAGGTGTACCCAACAGTTTCCTTTGGGTATTCTATGAAGACGCACTTCTCCGATTTGGGTTCGAGCTTATCAGGTTGAAACCTTTTTCACATAAGCATCGCAACTCCAAACTTTAAGAAATGACAGCTTAGGTTTATTGCTAAACCATAGTTCATACGGTGTCGTCTCAACGGATTTAGATGGTGCTCTATTTAACGTGAATGTAGCTATCTCTAATGCATAACCCCAAAACAATATTGGTAAATCGGTAAGAGACATCATTAATCGCACCATATCAAATAAAGTGTAGTTATGACGTTCAGACACACCGTTACGCTGTGGTGTTCCAGGTGGCATGAGTTTGTGAAACTATTCCACATTGTTTTAACTGAAGGCCAAACTCGTAACTCGAATATTCATCTCCACGATCAGATCGCAGAAACTTTATTTCTTGTTACGATGATTTTACACTTCACTCTGAAATTCTTTGAACCTTTCAACTATTTCAGACTTATATTTCATCAAGTAGATATACCCATATCTGCTCGAATCATCTGTGAAGTTCAGAAAATAACGATACCCGCCACGAGCCTTAATACTCATTGATCTGCATACATCAGTATGTATTATTTCCAACAAGTTTGTTGCTCGTTCCATTGTTCCGAAGAACGGATTTTTAGTCATCTTGCCCTAAAGGCACGATTCGCAAGCATCAAATGATTCATAACCAAGTGATTCCAAAAGTCCATCTTTATGGAGTTTCTTCATGCGCTTTACACCGATATGACCCAAACGGCAGTGCCACAAATAAGTTGCACTATCATTATCAACTTTGCATCTTTTGGCATCAATATTATGTAAATGTGTATCACTATGATCGAGATCCAACAAAACTATTTTCATTGGGTGTGTGACCATCGAAGGTTTTATTCATGTAAACAGAACAACAATTATTCTCTGACTTTAAATGAATAACCGTATTGCAATAAACATGAGCAAATCATATTCATGCTCAACGCAAACACCAAATAACATTTATTTAGGTTTAACACTAATCCCGAAAGTATAGGGAGTGTGCGATGATGATCATATCAATCTTGGAACTACTTCCAACACTCATCATCACTTCCCCTTCAACTAGTCTCTGTTTATTCTGTAACTCCTGTTTCGAGTTACTAATCTTAGCAACCGAACAAGTATCAAATACTCAGGGGCTACTATAAACACTAGTAAGGCACACATCAATAACATGTATATCAAATATACCCTTGTTCACTTTGCCATCCTTCTTATCCACCAAATATTCAGGGCATTTCCGCTTCCAGTGACCATTTCCTTTGCAGTGTAAGCACTCAGTTTCAGGCTCTAGTCCAGCTTTGGGATTCTTCACGGGAGTGACAACTTGTTTGCCATTCTACTTGAAGTTTCCCTTTCTTTCCCTTTGCCCTTTTCTTGAAACTAATGGTCTTGTCAATCATCAACACTTGATGCTCTTTCTTGATTTCTACCTTCGTCGATTTCAACATCACGAAGAGCTCGGGAATCATTTTCGTCATCCCTTGCATACTATAGTTCATCACGAAGTTCTAGTAACTTAGTGATGGTGACTATAGAATTATGTCAATCACTATCTTATCTGGAAGATTAACTCCCACTTGATTCAAGCGACTGAAGTACCCAGACAATCTGAGCACATGATCACTAGTTGAGCGATTCTCCTCCATCTTTTAGCTATAGAACTTGTTGGAGACTTCATATCTCTCAACTCGGGTATTTTCTGGAAATATTAACTTCAACTCCTGGAACATCTCATACGGTCCATGACGTTCAAAACGTCTTTGAAGTCCCGATTGTAAGCCGTTTAAGCATGGTGCACTAAACTATCAAGTAGTCATCATTTTGAGCTAGCCAAACGTTCATAATGTCTGCATCTCCTCCTGCAATAGGTTTGTCACCTAGCGGTGCATCAAGGACATAATTCTTCTGTGCAACAATGAGGATAAACCTCAGATCACGGATCCAATCCGCATCATTGCTACTAACATCTTTCAACACAGTTTTCTCTAGGAACATATCAAAATAAACATATGAAAGCAACAACGCGAGCTATTGATCTACAACATAATTTGCAAAATACTACCAGGACTAAGTTTCATGATAAATTTAAGTTCAATTAATCATATTACTTAAGAACTCCCACTTAGACATAAATCTCTCTAGTCATCTAAGTGATCACGTGATCCAAATCAACTAAACCATGTCCGATCATCATGTGAGATGGAGTAGTTTTCAATGGTGAACATCACTATGTTGATCATATCTACTATATGATTCACGTTCGATCTTTCGTTCTCCGTGTTCCGAGGCCATATCTGTATATGCTAGGCTCGTCAAGTTTAACCTGAGTATTCCGCGTGTGCAACTGTTTTGCACCCGTTGTATTTGAACGTAGAGCCTATCACACCCGATCATCACGTGGTGTCTCAGCACGAAGAACTTCCGCAACGGTGCATACTCAGGGAGAACACTTCTTGATAATTTAGTGAGAGATCATCTTAAAATGCTACCGTCAATCAAACGAAGATAAGATGCATAAAGGATAAACATCACATGCAATCAATATAAGTGATATGATATGGCCATCATCATCTTGTGCTTGTGATCTCCATCACCGAAGCACCGTTGTGATCACCATCGTCACCGGCGCGACACCTTGATCTCCATCGTAGCATCGTTGTCGTTACGCCATCTATTGCTTCTACGACTATCGCTACCGCTTAGTGATAAAGTAAAGCAATTACAGGGAGTTTGCATTTCATACAATAAAGCGACAACCATATGGCTCCTGCCAGTTGCCGATAACTTCGGTTACAAAACATGATCATCTCATACTATGGTGGAGGGGGGCACCGCACACGGCTAAGAGATCAAGAGATCAATTGTTGTGTCTATAGGTGCCCCCCTGCCCCCGTATATAAAGGAGCCAAGGGGGAGGGGCGGCCGGCCAAGGAGGGCGCGCCAAGGGGGAGTCCTACTCCCACCGGGAGTAGGACTCCCTTCTTTCCTAGTTGGAGAAGGAGAAGGGGGGAAGGAGGAGGGAGAGAGGAAGGAAAGGGGGGGCGCCCCCCTCTCCTTGTCCTACTCGGACTAAGGGGGGAGGGGGCGCGGCCCACCCCTTGCCTCCTCTCTTCCTCTCCACTAAGGCCCATGTAGGCCCATTAAGCCCCCGAGGGGTTCCGGTAACCTCCCGGCACTCCGGTAAAATCCCGATTTCACCCGGAACAATTCTGATATCCAAATATAGGCTTCCAATATATCAATCTTCATGTCTCAACCATTTTGAGACTCCTCGTCATGTCCGTAATCTCATTTGGGACTCCGAACAAACTTCGGTACATCAAAACTCATAAACTCATAATATAACTGTCATCGAAACCTTAAGCGTGCGGACCCTACGGGTTCGAGAACTATGTAGACATGACCTAGAACTGTTTCCGGTCAATAACCAATAGCGGAACCTGGATGCTCATATTGGCTCCTACATATTCTACGAAGATCTTTATCGGTCAAACCGCATAACAACATACGTTGTTTCCTTTGTCATCGGTATGTTACTTGCCCGAGATTTGATCATCGGTATCCAATACCTAGTTCAATCTCGTTACCGGCAAGTCTCTTTACTCGTTATGTAATGCATCATTCCGTAACTAACTCATTAGCTACATTGCTTGCAAGGCTTATAGTGATGCGCATTACCGAGAGGGCCCAAAGATACCTCTCCGACAATCGGAGTGACAAATCCTAATCTCGAAATACGCCAACTCAACAAGTACCTTCGGAGACACCTGTAGAGCTCCTTTATAATCACCCAGTTACGTTGTGACGTTTGGTAGCACACAAAGTGTTCCTCCGGTAAACGGGAGTTGCATAATCTCATAGTCATAGGAACATGTATAAGTCATGAAGAAAGCAATAGCAACATACTAAATGATCAAGTGCTAAGCTAACGGAATGGGTTAAGTCAATCACATCATTCTCCTAATAATGTGATCCCGTTAATCAAATGACAACTCATGTCCATGTCTAGGAAACTTAACCATCTTTGATTCACGAGCTAGTCAACTAGAGGCATACTAGTGACACTATGTTTGTCTATACATTCACACATGTATTATGTTTCCGGTTAATACAATTCTAGCATGAATAATAAACATTTATCATGAAATAAGGAACTAAATATTAACTTTATTATTGCCTCTAGGGCATATTTCCTTCAGTATCATCGGGACAACGTGGTTCAAACATATGCAGGCGGTTTGAGGGTCGGCGTTGGAGTTGCCCTTACAAGCCATGGGCAGACGTTGTTTATTGTCATCTTGTATGGCGTTAGAAAAAAAATCAGACTAATAGACTTTTAAACAAGGGCTTTTATCATTTATGTCATTAGTTGTGTCGCACCACTCAGCTTTGCCATTAGAAGTTACAACTGCTAAAAAATTCCATCGTTCCATGAGATGCTTGCTCAAAAATGCCATTAGAAATCTAAAAAATGCCATCGTTTCATTGGATGTTTGCTAAAAAAATGCCATTAGACGTCTTAAAAATGCCATCTTCCCATTAGATGTTTGCTAAAACATGCCATTAGGCATCGCTATTTTCAGGTCAAGCCCGTTGGCCATGTTATATGACAAAAATGCCCTTCAACCCACATGGCAGTTCTCTCTATCTCATAATGATAAGGATGGACTCCACTTGTCAGTAGTAAGCAAGCGAATAATTTTATAGGAAAATAAGAATATTGTTGAGATCAAGTCGGACCCACACTTTATTGTAGTGCGATAGAGGGAGAGCTGACATGACGGTCCATAGGTATGTATGTCAATAACATGAAAATGATATTTGAGCTAGCACTAATGACGTCCAATGGCATTTTTTAGCATGCGTCTAATAAAGCGATGCCATCTTTGAGCAGTTGAAATCTGTAGTGACTACTATGGAACACAACTAGTGGCGTAATCTCTCCCTAATAATAAAAGTGCTATTGCTTCAGGTTGTCTTTCATTAAAATTGCCCCTAAAATATAAAATATAACCCACCATGCCACCTATAAATTAAGAAAACAATTCGTTTTTCAAAAACACGTCAGGTCCGGTTCACATACGCTGATACACTTATATGAAGCTAGCATAGAAGCAGCGCAGTGGCTAAGGCATAAAATGTTCAATTTTTTTAAAAGTTGTGAGTTTTGAATTTTTTATCGAGAAATCATAAAATGTTCATGATTTTAAAAAACTGTTCGCATATTATAAAGAAATTACATGATTTCAAAAAAAATCATGAAATAAAAAATGTTCATGATTTTCCAAAAATGATCATGTATTCAAAACATATTCGATAATTTGAAAAAAATGTCAATGAAATTTTTGAAAATATTTAACAAAAATTTGTGAGTTTTGAAAAATTTATCGAGAAATCATAAAATGTTCATCATTTCAAAAAACTGTTGGCATATTATAAATAAATTACATGATTTCAAAAAAATATTCATGAAATAAACAATGTCTGAGAAATAAAAAATGTACATGGTTTTTAAAAAACTGATCGTGTATCCAAAACATATTCGGCAATTTAGAAAAATGACCATGATTTTTTTGAAAATGTTCATAAAAATTATAACAGATCCGTAAATAACGAGCAAAACAAACTGTTGCTTATGTAGAGGTTTTCTTAGGGGATCTGTAGAGGTTGTGTTATGATTTTATTTAGTCCCTCGCGTGTCGGATTAGAAAAAGGTTTCCGTGTTGGAGCCCCAAAATATTGACACAACTTTTTCTGGGTTCGTTTTTGTAAACTATATGAAAATGAATAAATGTTTATTTATCTCCGTACATAACTATGTTTATTCTTGTACCACGGTTTTACTAGTTATGGAAAACACCGTCACGCTAGGTCAAGGCGAGACACATCATTCATCAATCTAGCCCAGGCATGGTCCATCAAATGCAATTGCTTAGTCAAAAAATATATTCCGTTGTGGCGCCTTAGAAAATCAAATCGTTATCAGACCATCACATTTTCAGCTTTTAAAATGACCTTTTTTAAAGTCCCTTATCTCATCATGACATCATCCAGACATTGTTTGTGAAATGGCATTTTAAGAGTCCTTATCTCATCCTGGCATTTGATTTAAAATTTTTTTTATCTCTATCACATCTACATAATCTGATTGTTTTTCTTCCGTTGCAACGCACGAGCATGTGTACTGCCAGTAATAGTACTAAACAAGGTCAAATCACCCTATATTTTCGTCATCATCAAGAGGGTAAAACAGTGATTTTGGTCCCCCGCCCCCGCGGCGTCTCCGCTCACATCTCCCGCACCCGCAGGTGCACGATGGGGGAAAGGCAATCCCCAACCCCAACGGCCCCGTCCTTCCCTCCGGCACCAAACCCTAACCAAAACCCACCCTCGATTGATTCCCTGCCCAATTCAGATCACAGCGGCCGCCTTCAAATCCCCCCTCAATCAGAATAGATGCGACCTCCCTCCCCCTCGATTCGGCGGAAGCGGCGGCGCGACCCGCAACCCTAGCCCAGACAGCTCCGGATCCGGGGCATGACCGGCGGCGGCGCCGACGAGTTCGGGCGGGCGGCGGTGGCGCGGGCGCTGCAGGGGGCGGGCTTCGCCTCCGCGACCCGCTCGGCGGTGGACGCGCTCGCCGACGTCCTCCTGCGCTACCTCCGCCTCCTCGGCGGCGCCGCCAACGCCCACGCCAACCTCGCCGGCCGCACCGCCCCCAACGAGCTCGACGTGCTGCGGTTCCTCGAGGAGACCGGCGAGGCGTACCAGGGCTTCGAGGGCGCTTCCTCCACCCGCGGCTGCCTCGTCGGCTCTGTCGTCGTCAAGGATTTGGTCGCGTTCGCTGGCGATGCCGATGACAAGCCACTCTCCGTGGGGCAGCCGCTGCCCAGGTTTCCGGTCCGGCACGATCCGCCGCCGTCGCGGTCGTGTGTTAGCTTTGCGGCGCTGGGCCGGGGGAGCGGGATGAGGCATGTGCCGGAGTGGCTCCCGGCCTTTCCGGAGCCCCACACATATGCGAACGCCGATGAGTCGGGCGAGATGGTCGGCGGGTCGGCTGCGGTGGATGAGGTCGAGCAGGTGTGGCGGCAGAGGAGGGCCGAGAAGTCGCTGCTTGGTTTGCAACGGCAGCTGGCGCTTGCGGGTGGCAACGGGATCCGCCCAGCGGCGGTGGTGGAGGATGGTGCTGGCAAGGGGAAGGAGCTAGATAGGGCTGTGGTCAAGAGCAATCCATTTATTCAGTCAGCATTGCGTTATCGGGAGAAGGAGGTGCCAGAGGTTGGCATGCCAAATTTGGGGAAGAAACACTCTGTTCTTGATGAATTTGCACCTGCTTTCGCTGAATCAGAAGGTGAAGGACTTGATGAGGGGCAGAAGGACCAAGACCAAGGTCGAGGTCGGAAGAGGATAGTTCCAAAGGAGAGGCCACCGGTGTATTTTCGGATTGGGCCTGATAGGAAGTCAAGGGTGATGGCATTGAATTCGAGAGCCTTGGTGGACCGGAAGGATCCCTGGTTCCTGGAGGATGATGGGAAGCGGAGGGCACTGTCGATACTTGCGGAACCAATGGAGAAGCCAGGCTGATCTGCTTTACACTTAACAGTTCGTGCTGATGCTGCTCGCCTGTTTCCCACCGATGATGCTTTCTTCTCCACACCTGTGATTCTTCACCTCTTCCTGGTGCTGACCTTGGAGATCCTTGCCGGCTTTCACTGCCATTGACGGGAAACATATTGTTGATAGAAACAGGAAACATACTGCCTGGTTAGTTGGTTGTGAAAACAAGCTTTTTGTATTCATCTCAATTTTGAACCTGACAATTTTTATTTCTATAGTTCCATGCACCGTTATTGATTTGAAGATTTGCCATCTGATGGAATTTGGTTCCTACATATGTAGCTATGCTGGCATTCAGGTTGGCCTTCCGTTATTTGCAATTTATTTAAACGGATTTGGCCAATTGCTGATCCGAATGTCGATTCCTTTCAGGGAACAGGCCGGCCTGCTTCATTATCTTGTTCCGTGGGACGAGAACAAATTTGCTGCTGATGAGTTGCAAACTCTACACGTAATGTACTATTCTATCCAACTTTTTGATAATTAAAATGCTGTTTAACTGGCCAATTGAATATAAAATTCCTACTGTTTCATGCTAGGTGCACGCACTCTGTATTGATCGGTAAATTCCCCACTTGAAAATCACTCCCTTTAGGTTTCTCATGCTAGGTTGAACGCTGCAATCACAGTCCCTCCGGCGTATTATGCACATTTGGCAGCCTTCTGGGCTTGATTTTACACGCAGCTGGATACCTCGGACATCTGGTTGCTAGCGGTGCACGCAGTAATAGGGCATTTGGGAATGTTGCTGTTATGCCTCTCCCTGGAAAATGTCAAGCGTGTCATGTTTTACTGCTAAGGTTGTGGCGGTTCCACAGATGATGATATTTAAGTGCCTGCGAGCTGTATTTGAGCTGATTCGGTTGTGAAGTATTTGTTGTACCGTGTCGAGATGGTGCTGCCAGAACACCGCCGCACAAGCTTTTGTATTTCTTGTGCTGAGCGGTTTGTTCGTGCGACCATCTACCTTTGTATTGAGTAGTGTTTAATCTGTCGAGGAACCAATGTTATGAATCACCTGCAGCCTCTGCCCACTTTCTTTTTAACTGCTCTGCCCACCTTGCTGGGTTTAAGGGGCCTGTGTTTTTTGCTGTGTTATATGCTGTTCATAATTTTTCTCACCAACATGGTATTTCTTGAAATCATGGTCCATATCTGGCATAAATATAGCATAACTAGTTGATGCAGAAAATGTTGATGGTCCATATCTTACAACTAACAGGATCTGAGTATTCATTTCGTACATGTGATGCTCAATTGCTTGAAATCTTGATTATGCACCTTCAAGGTTCCAGCCTGTTTCGGTATCTCATAGTCCACACTGAGCACAATTTTCAAAAGACCACTCAGAGGCTAACTGGTAATATTCCTTCTAAGCGTAATCTCTACAACAGAATTACCATATATTTACTGCATCCCAAAATGTTCACAATTTAAAAAATGCGTTTGGGACATTTTCATAAAAACGTTTGTACAATATATATAAAAAGATTGTATTTATCCTTAAAACTGTGTATTTAAAAATGTTTACCATGTACTCCCTCCGTTCCTAAATAGATGACTCGATTTTGTACTAACTTTAGTACAAAGTTGGGTCATCTATTTTGGAACGGAGGGAGTATTTTGGAAAAAAAATGTTCAAAAGATGTTTTTGTAAAAATGTAAAACATTTGCAAAAAAATATGTACACGAAAATATACTATATGTATAAAAAAGTAGACATAAAAATATATTAAAAAAATGTTAATCCAGTATATGAAAAATGTTAAATGTGTATAAATAAATGTTACTAATGTATACGAAAAAACAATATATGTATGAAAAATGTAGACATGTGTTGGAAATAAAGAAAAAGGAAAATCGGCAAAAAACCAAAAATGAAGGGTCGCGCTAACTGCCACACGTGTGGCAGGAAGAGAGACGCACCACACGTTTTTAATGTAAACAGATTGTCACGTCATCGTATGCATGCATGCAAGAATCTTTTTGGATTTTCAGTTTTTAAAATGTTTTATCTCTTAAACGAAAAATCCGATTGAAAATCCGTTTTCACCATTAAATCACTCGCGATGAGATCTTCGAAACTAGATCCCATGTTGATATGTTTTGATGAAATCTTTTTTGGATTAAAAGTTGCCATGTCTATTGCATATGAATTGTCATGATGTTTACACTGAAGTTGCCATGATATGTTTCAGCTATTTTCTTCTACATTTAAAATTAAAATTTGACATTTATAAAATAGGGAATTAAGAAACTAGACTTGCCATGAACCATAAACTAAAATTGCCATGATACATGCACGTAAAATTGCCATGATTCATACAAAAAATAATTTTCATGTGCCATCATCAAAATACTAAAATTGCCATGATCTACAAACTAAAATTGCCACATGACAACTTTAGTTTAAGCCCTATGGCAACTGCAGTGTAAACATCATGGCAACTTCTGGCAAAAAAAAAAAAATTCGTCGAAACATATCAACATGGGGTCTAGTTTTGAAGATCTCGTCGAGACGGATTTAATGGTGAAAACGGATTTTTAGTTCGCTTTTTCATTTAGGAGATACAACATTTTTAAGCCGAAAACCAAAAAAAAATGCTGATGTCATCTATTCATACGTGGCAAAATGAGTGGTGATGAAGGCGTGTGGATGATGTGCAAACGCCCACACGTGTGGGCGTTAACATTTCAGAAAATGAAAGAAAGGAAAAACAAGAATATCAAAGATATATGAAAAAAATCAAGAAATAAACAAAAGGAATACAAAGTATAACAAATAAAGAAAAACCAATACTCCAATGAGGAAACAAAGAAAATCAAATAAAAATGAGGAAAAGGAAAACCGATAAAGACAAATAAAATGGAAAAAGAAAGAAAGAAAAACGTAGTCAACTGGACCTAGGCGACCACTACGAGATGAGCGATCCTACGCGTGGTAAAATGGGCCAGCCTAGTACTGTCAATCGTAAGCGAAGGAATCAAACCGGGCGATATATAGCCCTGCTCGGGGATCTTATTGGGCGCGTGGGTTGCGTTTTCCTGTTATGTTTCATTTCCTTTCTTTTTTATTTTCTTTCTTGCCTTTTCCCCTTTTCATTTTTATTTTGTGAACAAATTACAAGTTTGTGAACAATTTTTTTCTGGATATCGTAAACATTGTTCAATTTCGTGAATAGCTTTTTGAGTCATGAATATTTTTTGAAAATCAAGACCATTTTCTTGAATGGGCAAACATTTTTTGAAATTGTGAACTATGTTTTGAATTGGAAATGTTTCTGAATTAATGGAATTTCTTTAGAAATTTGGGCACTATTTTTTTTTTCAAAATCTTGAATAGTTTTGAATTCTTGCACATTTTTAAATTCACAAATATTTTTTGAATAAGCAAACATTTTTGTACGAATATTTTTTCTGAAACAGTGAATTTACAAATTCGTCATCATTTTTTGAATTTGGAAATTATTTGAAATGCATGAACAATTTTTCAACATTTGACCATTTGTTTTAAAATCACAACTTCTTTTGAATCTGCGAACATTTTATTAATTTTTGGACAAGTTGTCCAAAATTCACATTTTTTTGGAATTTTGGTATCTTTTTTGTAATCCTGAAATATTTTAACAAAGAATAAAACAGAAACAGAAAAAAAAGGAAAAAAGGGGGTGTCCATCTCCATAAATGAACCGGGCCAAAGAAAGAAAGAATGCACGTTGGCTCGTTAGGGAATGCGCACCACGCAAAATAAGAGCTCCCATGCCAGGTGTCTTGAACCGAAATCACTAATCAAGGGGCTCCCCTCGCAAAGGTCACCCCCTCTTCCCAGGTTACCGCAAGTGGGGCACTGCATGTGCGCCAGTTGTCGCAGCCTGTGAGTTTTCTCATTTTTCGTAGATTTATTTTTTAAAAATGTTTTATCTCTTAATCCGTACGTCCAAATCTCAAACCATTTTCATCGTTGAATTTTTCGCGTCAAGATCTTCAAAATTAGATCCCATGTTAAGAGGTTTCCATGAAGTCTTTTTTCACAAAAAAAAAATGGAAGAGAAAATACCCGAGCCGGAAGTGCACGAGTTGTCACAACCGGGAACTTTCTCATTTTTCGTAGATTCATTTATTCAAAATGTTTTATCTCTTAATCCGCACATCCAAATCGTAAACCATTTTCATTGTTGAATTTTTCGCGTCGAGATCTTCAAAATTAGATCCCAAGTTAGAAGTTTTGACAAAGTCCTTTTTCATGAAAAAATGGAAGAGAAAATACCCGAGCCAGAAGTGCACCAGTTGTCGCAATCTGGGAGTTTTCTCATTTTTCATAGATTCCTTTATTCAAAATGTTTTATCTCTTAACCCGTGCGTCCAAATCGCAAACCATTTTAATCGTTGAATTTCTTGCGTCGAGATCTTCAAAACTAGATCTCATGTTAAGAGGTTTCAATGAAGTATTTTTTCACGAAAAAATAGAAGAGAAAATACCCGAGCCGGAAGCACGACCCCCGGCCCCACCTTCCGAGAGGCACAATTGTGCCTCATGTGGAAGATAAAAAAGCATCTTTTTCTCTTTTTTTCTCTTTCTGTGTGCCTCTGTCGGAAGCAAATCTGTGCCTCTCGCGGAAGAAGAAAACATGTTTTTTTCCAAGAGGCACAACCTTTCACGGAAGCAAAATTGTGCCTCCATAGAAAGAAAATCTGTGCCTCTCACTAAAGAAAAGAACACGTTTTTTTGCGCAATTTTTTTGGGTCAAAAACCTAGGAATAACCTGGCAAAAACCAAAAAGCCAAGAAAAATCCATCAAAATCCGAAATCGTACAGAAAAACAAAAACATAAAATCTTGCTGGGTGCTTAGCACGCGACACGTGGCGGCTGAGAGCGCATCGTGTTCTCAGCCAACCAAAAATGACCCTTGAGGGGCTCCTGCAAGGGGTACAAATAAATTAGTTGGTCTTGTCTTGAACCTGCTGATAGTTCGGGATCTCCTAGTGAACCGGGCCGGCTTATAAAGCACGATATAACTAAAGCATTTTTGGTTGGATTTCTAGTAACTCTGTATCTTTTATTGGTTTATTTATTTTCAGTCATATTTCATTTGGTTTTAAAAATATATATTTATTATATTAAAAAGATAAAATAGTTTGAAAGTTGGAGAAATTATGAAAGGAGAGAGATGGGAGAGATAGGGGAGGGCACTGACGCTCAGAGAGATGAGTGAGATAGGGGAGGGCACCGCCGGCAGCGGAGCTCGCCATCGAGGGACATGAACCGCACCCTCGATGCCTCTCGTTGACGCGTAGCTCCGGCCGGAGCTCATCCATGGCGGTCGTCGCGCCTTCACTTCAAGCTCTCACTCACCATGCTACACAGATGGCCGTCGTGACTCCTCTTCACCTCGCCGGCGCCGATGCAGGTGAGCAGCAAGGGGAGGCCGAGGCAGGCGATTGTGAGGAAGGTGGGGGCGGGGGAGAGAGGAGCAGGAGGAGGAGAAGGAGGCGGGGCATCACGGAGCCATCTTTCCATGCCGAGCTCGCCGGCCGGGATCTCGCGCGCACGGCTGAGGAGAGGAAGGAGGAGCCAGACCTTATCCTCTTATAGGCCCTTTTGCTGTTTAGTACATGTTATTCTATCTATTTGTGATTTTGTCATATCATGCCACGTCACCCTATCCACCGGGACCCAGCTATCATAATCATGCTCAAAACGGCCTAAGCTGCCGATTAGTGTTTTTTGCAAAAAACATTAGCCTCAGAATTAGTGGTTTTAGACACAAAATCGTAGAAGTGTGATTTATGCAACACTAGCCTTTAATGTCAATGTTATCTGCAATTCACTCAGTTCCTTCACGCCAGAGGCCACCTTCTTTACGTGAGACATGCACCCACATGTGCTTACAGGGGTAGATCAGGGCCCAGGCCCGGGGCGTGGCTATTTTTTTGTTAGTTATTACCTAACCATGTTTCTGAAACGGGCCCGGGGCTTAGCCCAACACACAGTCAGGACCCAGCCCAACACACTCACACAGGAGGCCTTGTCAGGACGGCAGGAGAACCCAGCTCGCCTGACGCAACGGGAGGCAGCCGCCTCCGCCCGCCGCAGACCTAGCCACGCGAGGCAGCCGTCGCCGGCCACCCGGCCGCCTGTGCCCTCCGGCCTCCGCCGCTCTACGTGCCGGCGCTTGCGCTCCCCGGCTGTCCAAGGTCCCTTCGCCGCTCGCCCGTCCCCTGCTGGCTGGCCACTGGCGGCTTGCTGCTCCGCTCCTCGCCGGCCCGTGGCTCGTCCGTCCCCTTGCTGGCCCTGCTGCTCCGGTGCTCGCCGGCTCGCCGCCTTGCCGCCTTGTAGGACCTAATTAAGCTCAGCCCCATTGCGTACCTGTTTTAGCATAGAATAAGTGTATGTGCAATGACCTGGGCCTTGCCGTGCCTTGAGTGGGTGGATGGCCGTTGGGCCGGCCTAGTGTGGCCTGTAATAGAACCGTTATATAGCTAGCGTGTGGAGGGGAGAAAGACAACTGGCATTGTAAACATTATTCTCTGAAATACAATCCTTCCTCTCTGCTTCTTCTTCCTCCCCACGCGTTTTCCTTCTGCCTCTCGTTACCACATCCTGGCGTGACGCAAGGAGTTGCTGCGATCCCGTAGCATCTGGTATTCAGAGCCGTGTATCGATCCGCTTCCTCTGTTTCCCCCCAAAAAAATTTCATCCACATCTCGCGATCAATCCGTCGATTAACTCCTAATTCCAGGCAAGGGTGCGGATCCCCTCGGGTGATTCAGCGCAAAACACCTCGGTGTACCTGTGTTTGGTTGAGTAGATCGACCGGATCCGACGGCGCGGTCCACCAAGCCGACGATCTCTGCTCGTATGGCGGCAGCGGAGCTCTCCCTGGGGGATCTGCAGAAGCTGGTGCAGGACACGATCCAGCAGAGCAAGGCGGTGTCCGAAGCTGGGGCGGCCACGGCGAAACGCGTCAACGAGATCCAGGACTCGCTTGACAAGTACGCCGCCTCTTCTGCCAAGGCCTTCGATGCGCTGGCACAGACGACCACCGCGTTGTTGGGACGCACTGAAGCGACTCTCGGCAGAGTTCTCATCGCCAACAATTCACTAGATGCAGCGATGGCTGAGATGAAGCAGGCGTTGGATGGTGTTGTGCGCCGTGTGGATCAACTCGAGCATGCACCTCCGACGGGACAAGCGCAGCCACAGCCGCAGCAGCGATCCTCCACAGTCCGCGCGGAAGGGCAGAGCAGTCTCCAGGCGCCGCAGGCTGCAGAGTACTGTGGACCTCGTCAGAATCGGCAGTCGGCAACGTTGGGTGAGAAAAATCAGTCTCCGTTTCATACTGCTGAAGTTTTTTCGGATGAGGATTCAGACTTGTCACCAGCTCATACTCATCGAGCACATCACAGTCAGTACAAACCAAGGATTCCTCACTCTGATTTTCCCAAGTTTGACGGGGAGGACCCCAAGTGGTGGAAGCAGCAGTGTGAAAAATATTTCCGCATGTATAAGGTCCAACAAGAACTATGGGTTGATTTTGCCACAATGCACTTCGCAGGCAATGCAGCTCTCTGGCTTCAGACATACGAAGCCATGCACACGATCGACAGTTGGGCAGCGCTGTGCGTAGCAGTGTTTGCGAAGTTTAACAGAAATAAATATACGAGAGCGATTGATGTGTTCTTTGCGTTGAAGCAGATAGAAACTGTGGATGAATATGCCCATGTGTTCGAGGAGCAGATGCACAAGCTGTTGGTATACAATCACTCCTATGATGAAACATTCTTCATCAATCGCTTTGTACAAGGACTGAAACCATCCATCAGAGCACCGGTCAAGTTACAACAACCAACTTCAGTCGATATAGCTTACTCCTTAGCTCAAACACAAGAAGCACTGCTCGCAGAGGACACCACAAAATACAGCAAGAAATGGGAGCCACGTTTCAGCTCCAAGCCATATATACATCAAGGTTTAATAGGTTCTTCACCAGCGGACAAAAGACCTGAAGAGCAACCACGGTTATCAGATAAAGTGGACAATCTCAGGGCTCAGCGCAGAGCAAGAGGAGAATGCTTCAAGTGTGGAGAAAAATATGGACCAGGTCACAAATGCCCCAGTAAAGTGCAGTTACATGTCATGGAGGAACTATGGGATGCTCTGTAGTCACAAGATTCGGCTGTTAGTGACTCTGACAGTGAACAACAACCAACTGAACCAACTGACAAAGAGAGCGATGACTGTATGAAACTATCTGTGCAAGCAGCTACGGGAACATCTTCTAAGGAAAGTATCAAATTACAGGGCATGGTGGGGAAACGCCAATTGCTGATCCTGGTAGATTCTGGGAGTTCCACTAATTTTATTAGAGCATATTTGGCCAAGGAACTAAAATGTTCAACAGAAGATATTCCTGCAGCAACTGTTACTGTTGCCAATGGGGGTACTCTGCCCTGCACTACACAAGTGCCTAATTTACAGTGGTTTTGTCAGGGTCAAACGTTCAACACTCAGCTGAAGGTTCTACCACTAGGCACTTATGACATCATACTAGGCATGCAGTGGCTTGAAACTATGAGCCCTATGTGGGTGGATTGGAGGAAAAAAATCATGAGGTTCAAATATCAAGGAACAAGAATAACACTTCGAGGTGTTAAAGACCAACCCAATGCATGTAAGGCCATCTCTGGGAAACACTTGCAAGGACTAGTGAACACTGGAGCAGTTGAACAGGTTATTCATCTCTGCCATATGGCAGAAAAACCTATGTCAGAAACTGATATACCACCCACAGTGCAACCTCTGATCAACAGACACAAACAGCTGTTCAATACCCCTACTACCCTGCCACCTCACAGAGAATTTGACCACCAGATACCTCTCATACCTGGAACAAAACCTGTGAATGTGAAACCTTATAGATATAATCCAATGCAGAAACAAGAGATTGAACAGCAAGTAGCTACTATGCTTCAACAAGGAGTGGTTCAGCACAGCTGTAGCTCTTTTGCCTCCCCTGTTCTGTTGGTCAGAAAGAAGGATGGCACCTGGAGATTTTGTGTGGACTATAGGATGTTAAACTCTGTCACAGTTCAACACAAATATCCCATGCCTATAGTAGAAGAGCTACTGGATGAATTAGCAGGAGCCAAATACTTTACCAAATTGGATTTGAGATCAGGATACCATCAAATCAGGTTAATAGCAGGTGAGGAGCATAAAACAGCATTTAAAACTCACTATGGCTTATATTAATTCAACGTTATGCCCTTTGGGCTGACTAATGCAACGTCAACATTCCAAGCTGCAATGAACATCCTGTTTGCAGTGCTACTAAGGAAATGTGTGTTAGTCTTTATGGATGACATACTCATCTACAGTAAAACTCTAGAGGAGCACCTCCAACATCTGGAGCAAGTCTTTAAAATTCTGCAAGAAAATCAACTGTATGTGAAGATCAACAAGTGTTCTTTTGCCCAACAAGAACTAGAATACTTGGGACACGTCATAAGTGGAGCTGGAGTTCAAACTGACCCAGCTAAAATTGCAGCAGTTCAGAACTGGCCTGTACCAACCAATGTCAAGCAAGTGAGAGGATTTTTGGGACTCACAGGTTATTACATGAAGTTTATCAAAAACTATGGGATTATCAGCAGAACTCTCTCTGACTTGTTGAAGAAGGATGTGATATTCCAGTGGACACCCACTACAGAAGCTGCCTTTCAAAGCCTTAAAACTGCTCTAGCTCAAGCCCCAGTTCTAGCTCTACCTGATTTCAAGAAAACATTTGTCATTGAGACAGATGCTAGTAACAGTGGCATTGGAGCAGTACTCATGCAGGAAGGACACCCTATCTCCTACTTGAGCAAAGCATTGGGACCTAAAGCTCAAGCTCTGTCCACATATGAGAAGGAATGTTTGGCTGTCATCCTGGCAGTGGATAAGTGGAGAAGTTACTTACAGCATGCCCCCTTTACACTGTCAACCGATCACAGGAGTCTGACACATCTGCAAGATCAGAAAATCACTAGTCCTATGCAGCAGAAAGCTCTCTTAAAGCTGCTTGGACTAAGATACACCATCACATATAAAAAAGGTCAGGATAATACAGCTGCTGATGCATTGTCCAGATCACCTGCTCCTGTTGAACTACATACCATATCATTCTGCACACCTAAATGGTTGAGTGTGGTAGCTGAAGGATATCAGCAACACCAAGAAGATAAGCAATTGTTACAAGAATTGGCTCTGAATGGCTCTAATGACAAAGGATATGTGCTACACCAAGGGATCATCAGATATAGAGACAGAGTATGGCTGGGTCACAACACTGAAGCTCATCAGGCTATTATGTTGTCTCTACACTCTAGTGGAGTGGGGGGTCATTCTGGATTTCAAGGAACATATCAGAGAATTAAGGCACTGTTTGCTTGGCTAGCGATGAAACAAGACATTCAGAATTATGTGAAGGAATGCACTGTATGTCAACAAGCCAAAGCTGAGCATGTCAAAAAACCTGGACTGCTCAGTCCTTTGCCAGTCCCTAAAGAAGCTTGGAACATGGTCACCATGGATTTCATTGGTGGTCTTCCCAAGAGCAAACACTTTGACACTGTACTGGTTGTCATTGACAAATTCAGCAAATACGCTCACTTCATTCTGTTGTCACACCCATTCACTGCTCTCTAGGTGGCCCAACTGTACATGGATCATGTGTATAAACTGCATGGCCTTCCTCAAGTAGTGGTAACGGACAGAGATCCTATCTTCACAAGCACGTTGTGGCAAGAGTTATGCAAGCTTTCTGACACGAAAATGAACATGAGTTCTGCTAGTCACCCAGAAACTGATGGTCAATCGAAGAAGCTCAACCAGTGCCTGGAAACATTCCTGAGATGCATGGTACACTCGGCTCCCAAGAAATGGGCATACTGGCCGCCTCAAGCCGAGTACTGGTACAATACAAACTATCACTCGGCTCTGGGACATACACCGTTCCAAGTATTATATGGCTATCAACCCAGACATTTGGGCATTTCCAATCTGCAGGGTTCTCTATCTTCAGATCTCTCCGGCTGGCTAGCTGAACGTACAATGATGCAAGGGTTAATTCGAGAACACCTCCTCCGAGCACAACATAGGATGAAAGCGCAAGAGGATAAACACAGGTCTGACCGACAATTTGTAGTGGGCGATTGGGTCTATCTGAAACTGCAATCGTATGTTCAGCAATCAGTGGTGAGACGCTCCAACCACAAGCTCGGATTCAAGTACTTTGGACCCTACCAGATCGTGGAAAAGATTGGAACTGTGGCCTACCGACTGGATCTTCCAGCATCAAGCAAAATCCATCCTATAGTTCATGTGTCCCTGCTGAAGCCGGCCAAGCCCCCAGACCAGACTGCAGTGCAGACAGAGACGCTTGATGCAGTACTTCTGTCAACGGCTATGACACCGGCACATGTATTGCAATCCCGTTTGGTGCAGGTTGGTGGACACACGTGACAGCAACTGAAGATTGCATGGAGAGGCCTTCCTGTGTCCATGGCAACTTGGGAATGGGCGTCAGATGTGGCACGAACGACAATAGCGTGATGGTGAACAGTCCGAGGGCGTCCTGTTGCTTAAGGGGAGGGGCATGCAATGACCTGGGCCTTGCCGTGCCTTGAGTGGGTGGATGGCCGTTGGGCCGGCCTAGTGTGGCCTGTAATAGAACCGTTATATAGCTAGCGCGTGGAGGGGAGAAAGACAACTGGCATTGTAAACATTATTCTCTGAAATACAATCCTTCCTCTCTGCTTCTTCTTCCTCCCCACGCGTTTTCCTTCTGCCTCTCGTTACCACATCCTGGCGTGACGCAAGGAGTTGCTGCGATCCCGTAGCAGCATGCATGCGTGTCCGATGGGACAGATCTATGCGCATGCACGTAGCTAGGTAGCGATGATGTTGCATGATCTCCAGTTTCCGTTTTCTCTTTTGATGTAAACTCCCGATCGGTATGGCACTAGTGACGCAGTCGTGGGATGGCGCGACGGACGCGGATCTAGAGCAGCTGATCGGGAGGTAGTTAGCCTTGTAATTGCTAAGGAAAAGAAAGAGGAATAACAGAAAAACGTTGTCGAGTTCGACGACACAAAAATACCAGTGTCTTCTTCCCCGCGTGTGTTCATCTATCTCTCGCTAGTTTTCTCCTCTCGATCGATCCGGCGACGACACGCCTTGCCCGCTTTGCTCCGGCTTCTCCTGGCTCCTGCTCTGCCACGCGGCCACGCCGTCTGCTGCCCAGGATTGCTAGATTGGTAATGACTGTTGCCTGCTGTTGATAGAAATTTTAAAGATTGAACATTTTTTATCTGCTGCCTGCTGTATTTGAATGTGAATGTTGTTGTTGCTACAGTTAGCCTTGTAATCACTAAGGAAAATAAAGAGGAATAACAAAAAAACGTTGTCGAGTTCGACGACACAGAAATACCAGTGTCTTCTTCCCCGCGTGTGTTCATCTATCTCTCGCTAGTTTTTCTCCTTTCGATCGGTCCGGCGACGACATTTGGTACCAGAGCTTCGGATGTTCGATCCTGCGCCTTGATGGTCGAGCGGTGTCTGATCCGCTGCGGCTATGTCAGACAACGAGAAGAAGAAGAAGGCGGCGGCGAGGGCGGCGGTAGGGCAGTCACCATCGTCTGGAGCGCCCGTCGCGCGACTCACGGGCGGCGGCAGCAGAGAGCTCCACGTCGTCGAGCGGATCATGCGGGACATGGAGGCCTCGTCGGCGTCCATGATGCTGACGAGAACCAACTACATGGAATGGGCGCTCATGATGCAGGTGAAGCTGCAGGTCGCCCGCGTGTGGTCCGCGGTGACCGAGGACGCCGCCGACGAGTGCGACGACCAGCGCGCACTACAGATCATCCTCACTGGTGTTTCGCCGGAGATGCTGCATGTGCTGGCCGCGAAGGACACGGCGAAGATGGTGTGGGAGACCATCAAGACGATGCGGATGGGCAGCGGGTGCGCCCGTGAAGCCAAGGCGCAGGTGCGCCGGCGGGAGTTCGAGGATCTCCGTTTCAAAGACAGGGAGTCCGTCGAGGATTTTGGGCTGCGGCTTTCTGGCCTCGTTGCCGATCTGGAGTTGTACGGTGACCCCATCACCGAGCACAAGGCTGTCCAGAAGTTCCTCCGAGTGGTGCCGCAGAGGTACCGCCCGATGGCCATGGCGATTGAGTCCTTGATCGATCTGAAAACCATATCCATCGAAGAGCTCGTCGGGCGTTTCTCTGCATGTGAGGACCACTACGACCTAGACGACGGCGCGCAACCCACCGGGCGCCTTCTGCTCACTCATTAGGAGTGGCTGGCCCGTGAGAAGCTGGGCGGCGGTGGCGGCTCATCGTCCGGTGGCGGCGGCGCCGGCAAGAACAAGCAGCAGGCCAAGAACAAGTCTCTCGGCGGAGGCAAACCTGCGGCCAGCAACGGCGGCGCTGGTGGATCCGGTGGATCGGGCGGAAAGAAGAAAGGGAAATGTCACTTCTATGGGAAACTTGGCCACTGGAAGAAAGATTGTTGGTCGTATCTTGAAAAACAAGGTCAGCAAGGGAAGAAGGAACAAGCCAATCTGGTGCGCGAAGGAGGTGACGATCATGAGCAAGGCCTGTTCATGGCCATGGTCACCCCCGACACAGTGGCTGAACCAGTGGCACCACAGGCAGCCTTTCTCAATGAAGAAAAGGTAATCCCCGTGCCATCCCCTGACGGTCTATGGTATTTTGATACAGGTTCCACAAGTCACATGACAGGAGAGAGGAGCATGTTTGCTAAGCTTGATGAGGGCGTGCATGTCACGGTCAATTTTGGAGATGGGTCACATGTAGCAATCCGTGGCAGGGGATCCATTGTTTTCAAGTGCCAGAGCAGCGAGCGGCGTGCCTTGACAGAGGTATACTACATACCGAGCCTGCGAAGCAACATAATCTCTGTTGGTCAGTTGGACGAAGGTGGGTGTCAGATTGGGATTCAGAATGGTTTGATGACAGTACATGACCCAGCTCAACGCACACTAGCTCGTGTCCGGCGATCAAGCACTCGTTTGTACACCGGCATGCTGACCATTGACACGCCGGTTGTCGGTGTCAAAACCGGCGGATCTCGGGTAGGGGTCCCGATCTGTGCTTCTTAGGCTGATGGTAACAGGAAGCAAGGGACACAATGTTTACCCAGGTTCGGGCCCTCTTGATGGAGGTAAAACCCTACTTCCTGCTTGATTAATATTGATGATATGGGTAGTACAAGAGTAGATCTACCACGAGATCATAGAGGCTAAACCCTAGAAGCTAGCCTATGATGATTATGATTGTAATTGTGATCGGCCTTCTAAGGACCAACCTCTCCGGTTTATATATACACCGGAGAGGGCTAGGGTTTACACGGAGTCGGTTACAAGGAAGGAAATACAATATCCGGATCGCCAAGCTTGTCTTCCACACAAAGGAGAGTCCCATCCGGACACGGGACGGAGTCTTGAGTATTGTATCTTCACGCTCCAATAGTCCGGGCGATATATATAATCCGGCTATCCGGATACCCCCTAATCCAGGACTCCCTCAGTAGCCCCTAAACCAGGCTTCAATGACGATGAGTCCGGCGCGCAGTCTTGTCTTCGGCATTGCAAGGCGGGTTCCTTCTCCGAATACTCCAAAGTAATTATCAAACACGTAGACCGTGTCCGGATCTGCAAAATGATCTTCACATACCACCGTAGAGAGAATGATATTTCAGCTGACAACTTTTTAGACGAAGTGATATGTCATTACGGTCAGGTCATTATTCAAACCGTTTTCCCACAACCAGCCATAGCGCATATCGCGAGGCGGTTTCCTTCGCACATTTTGTCATAGCAATGATCGTGTCCTCTTATTGCGGGATTTTCTTCAATACGGGTATGGGTAATCCAAACGCACCGCTAATCACGGCGAGTGGAGAACGAGCGGGTTCCACCAGGCAGGTGGGGAGGCGCAAAAAGCTTTTACCGTCTCTATAAAGAGATAAGGTCTCTTCCTCTTTACCCACGCCTTCTCCTTCCGCTAGTCCATTCCCCTCTGCTCGAGCCCTGGCGCCCAAGCATTCTTCTTCTCCATCGAAGAGAGGTTTTCCAAAGATGTCCGGATCCGGAGCAGGAGGCAAATCGATGGCATCTACCGTCCAGGAGAAGGATATCAAGAGGCTCCGAGAGGCCGGGTACCTGGCCAAGAAGATCGGCCACCGTCTCCCACCGGCGGGACAGATCGTCCCTACTCTGGAACCCCACGAAAGAGTCGTGTTTCTTCCCCATTTTGTCCGCGGGCTCAGGTTTCCCCTTCACCCATTTGTTCGCGGAGTCATGCACTATTATGGGATTGATTTTCATGATCTTTCCCCCAATTCTTTCCTTAATATCTCGACGTTCATCGTTGTGTGTGAGGCCTTTCTCCGGATTTCGCCTCACTTCGGTCTGTGGCTGAAGATTTTCAATGTGAAGCCCAAGGTGGTGAGTGGCGAGCATGCCGAGTGCGGCGGTGCCATGGTGAGCAAAATGCCCAAGGTCGTTTGGCCGACGGGTGCCTTCAACGACTCCGTCAAGGAGTGGCAGCAGCAATGGTTCTATATCACCTAACCGCGCGGCAAAAAGTGGGCTGCAACTCCTGAGTTCAGATCCAGAGCCCCACTGCGGCTCACGTCCTGGCCCAAGAAGGGCCTGAACCGGTCCTCGTCCGATGAGCTGTCATTGCTCCAGATGTGCGTCCAGAGTATGGTCGACAAGGACGTCAAACTTGTCGACGTAGTCCAGGTGATGTTAGTTCGCCTGGTTCTCCCTTGCCAGCGTCGAGCCTGCAATTTGTGGGAGTACGACCCAACCGAGCACCAGACTCTTCGGGAGCTCTATGATTCCTCCCACAAGGATATCTGGAAGGTGCTCTTTAAGTCTGGCAAATCATGGCCGGGTTCCGCCGAGGACCGCGGGTATCAATTATCCCATTCTGCAAGCCCGGTAAGTTATTGCTATGCTCTGTCCATTCATGCTCTAGTTGGCATGTCCTGAGGGAGGCATTTTTATCATGCTTCATCATGACCCCAGGGATGGATAAAAAAGGTGGAGCGGATACATTGTCCATCCCCGCTGCCGGAGGAACCGGCCGGACCTCTTCTGACGAAGATGCTGGTCCCAGCACCTCACGAGGCGCCAAAGAAAGAGGCCTCCAAGAAGGTCAAAAAGACCCGGATTGGCCTCCGTCGTCATGATGCTTTGGACGCAAAATCCGAAGACTCCAGCGACCATCCCTCTTCCGAAGACGAAGAGGAGGAAAAGGAAGACGAGCCTCCCTCTAGAGGTGGGAAGAAAAGGACGGCCTCTTCGTCCCTGGAGGCCGAATCGCCCAAGAGGGGGAGAGGTTCCCACCCAGAGGCATCCACCACGGCTGCCGATAATAGCCCGGAGTGGGATCCAAGGGCCCAGCCCCTGGAAAAGTCGTAAGTATACGAAATCCGGACACGCGTGTGCATCCAGGGTCGTTTGGGTACGGTAATTTTAACTGTCGCCATATTTCATACAGCACGGCGAGGTCCCTCGCCGGACAGTCCTCGTCGAAGGATTCACTTAGCTCAGATGCTTTGGCGAGAGAGACGCCTCCAGAGGCCCCTTCTCCAAAGTCTAGGCGCGACACTGAGGTGTCGTCTCAACGGGACCCAGACCAGGGGGGCATGTCTCTGGGGCCGGACACACGGGAGCGGTGGCCCCCAGGCATGTCGATGGAGGGGAGATCTGGGGTTCGGACCACAGCCGGACACGGTCCTGGAGACCTCTAAGGCTCCAGGATCGGGCGAGCAGCCACCTTCGACGGTGGGAGGCTTGCCTACTCCGCCGGCAACCTCTGTCCAAGCAGAGCTGCCTGGCGATCTATCACAGCGTTAAGGAGCGCGTCTATCATCGATGAACATCGGACCCTCATGGGTGCGATGATTGAAAAGATTTAGTTCGCCGAGAGCGGGCTGGATGAGTCCTGCCTTGGCCTTATAAAGGTCTATGAGGTATGTTTTCTAAGAAGCCTTTGAGGAATTGTCATAATATGAGTAGTAGCCCCTGATACACTGTCCGACGAAAGAGAGAAAGAGCCGGACAGGGGATCAAATCCTCTGCTTTTGCAGGAGCCTTTGTTAACGACGTATATCCCTTTGTGTGAAAACAAGCGTCTGTAGAGAAGAAGGCCGCTCATAATGCGGAAGTGTCCGGACTGAAGGGAGCCTGGAACGGGCCGAGGAGGAACTTGGCCGTGTGAAGAAGCAATTGGAGGACAGGCAAGGTATGTTGAAACATTGTCTTGAATTTGGCATGAATGAGTAATTGTGCCTGATGAAAAGTATTTGTATTGTATGCTCTAGGAGCGAGTGCCGAATATGAGGCACTGAAGAAGGCTGTGGCTGATGCCAACGAGAAGGCTGCCACCGAACGGGCGCTTCGTGAGAAACACGAGGCCAGGGTCACCGCAGCTGAGCGAGAGCTCCAGGAGGCTGTGAAGAAAAGCGAGGGCTTGGAGCAGAGTCTAGTAGGGAAAGAATCTGAACTCGCCCAAGCTCTCCAAGCCGCGGAGGATGCTCGGGAAGAAGCCCGAGGTGCTGTGCGGGACATTCAGGAGGCCCGGAAGGTTGCGGTTGGTAAGGCCTTTTGTATTCATGGCCATTTTTACAGGATAATGGGAAGAACTCTAAGCGACAAGCTGAATTCTTGTTTTTCCAGGGGCGTTTGCGGATCTGCCTCGCAGCACATCAGATGCCGCCCAATTGTATCGGACTGAGGAGAAGAAGTCTCAGACCGAGGAGAAGAAGTTTGCGGAGAGGGATTTCTGGTCGCAGTATTTGGCGCCGAACTATCTGGTGCCCTTTATTGATCAGCTGAAGCAGCTGGTCGAACTGCACCAAGCAGCCAAACTAGCCATGAAGGACTTGGTTGTCCGGCTGTGGCCCGCGGAGCCAATTCCGAGCAGTTACTTTGGACTCGTGAAGCGGATTGTTGGCGCCTGCCCTCGGCTTGATGTTATTAAGCGATCGGTCTGTATAGAGGGTGCGCGCATGGCCTTTGCCCGTGCAAAGGTGCATTGGGGGAAGCTTGATGCGGAGAAGCTGATGACTGAGGGCCCTCCAGAGGGTAAGGAGCACCGCAAGCCCGAGCTATACTATGAAGGTGTACTGAAGGGACCCCGCCTTGTGGCGGATAAGTGTACCAAAGACATTATATTTCCCTGAGGGCATTAGTGCCTGATACGTCTCCAACGTATCTATAATTTTTGATTGCTCCATGCTACTTTATCTACTGTTTTAGGCAATATTGGGCTTTATTATCCACTTTTATATTATTTTTGGGACTAACCTATTAACCGGAGGCCCAGCCCAGATTTGTTGTTTTATGCCTATTTCAGTGTTTCGAGGAAAAGGAATATCAGACGGAGTCAAAATGGAACGAAATCAACTGGAGAAGTTATTTTTGGAAGGAAAGCAACCCGGGAGACTTGGAGTCCACGTCAAGAAAGAAACGAGGAAGGCACGAGGTAGGGGGGCACGCCCATCCCCCCTGGACGCGCCCTCCACCCTCGTGGGGCCCTCGTGGCTCCCCTGACGTGTTTCTTCCTCCTATATATACCAATATACCCTAAAACTTCCAGAACAGAAAATAGATCGGGAGTTCCGCCGCCGCAAGCCTCTGTAGCCACCAAAAACCAATCGGGACCCTGTTCCGGCACCCTGCCGGAGGGGGATCCCATCACCGGTGGCCATCTTCATCATCCCGGCGCTATCCATGACGAGGAGGGAGTAGTTCACCCTCGGGGCTGAGGGTATGTACCAGTAGCTATGTGTTTGATCTCTCTCTCTCTCTCTCTCCCGTGTTCTCTCTCGTGTTCCTCTATGGCACGATCTTGTTGTATCCTGAGCTTTGCTATTGTAGTTGGATCTTATGATGTTTCTCCCCCTCTACTCTCTTGTGATGAATTGAGTTTCCCCTTTTGAAGTTATCTTATCGGATCGAGTCTTTTATGAGAACACTTGATGTATGTCTTGTGTGGGATAACTGTGGTTACAATGGGTTATTCTATCGATCCACTTGATGTATGTTTTGGTGATCAACTTGCGGGTTTCGTGACATTGGGAACCTATGCATAGGGGTTGGCACACGTTCTTGACTCTCCGGTAGAAACTTTGGGGCACTCTTTGAAGTACTTTTATGTTGGTTGGATGAATCTGAGATTGTGTGATGCATATCGTATAATCATGCCCACGGATACTTGAGGTGACAATGGAGTATCTAGGTGACATTAGGGTTTTGGTTGATTTGTATCTTAAGGTGTTATTCTAGTACGAACTCTTTTATAGATCGATCCGAAAGAATAGCTTTGTGGTGGTTTCGTACCCGACCATAATCTCTACGTTTGTTCTCGGCTATTAGTGGCTTTGGAGTGACTCTTTGTTACATGTTGATGGCTTGTCATATTATCTATCTATGTTATTATTGTTGAGAGAACTTGCACTAGTGAAAGTATGAACCCTAGGCCTTGTTTCCTATCATTGCAATACCGTTTACGCTCACTTTTATCATTAGTTACCTTGCTGTTTTTATTATTTCAGATTACAAAAACCTATATCTACTATCTATTTTGCACTTGTATCACCATCTCTTCGCCGAACTAGTGCACCTATACAATTTACCATTGTATTGGGTGTGTTGGGGACACAAGAGACTTTTTGTTATTTGGTTGCAGGGTTGCTTGAGAGAGACCATCTTCATCCTACGCCTCCTACGGATTGATAAACCTTAGGTCATCCACTTGAGGGAAATTTGCTACTGTCCTACAAACCTGTGCACTTGCAGGCCCAACAACGTCTACAAGAAGAAGGTTGTGTAGTAGACATCAAGCTCTTTTCTGGCACCGTTGCTGGGGAGGCTAGGTAAAAGGGCACTCACTCACACCCCGTCAACTAAGCAGTTTCTGGCGCCGTTGCCGGTGTGGTTAGCACTTGAAGGTATATCTTTAGATCTTGCAATCGAATCTTTTTGTTTCTTGTTTTAGCACTAGCTAGTTAGTCTATAAAATAAAATTACAAAAAAATGGAATTGAGTTTGTCTCAAATGCTTCACCTTTTTAATATCTTTCGTGAGTATGATGGAAAGGAAAATTGTGCTCAAGTGCTAGAAGAAGAAATCTCTAAATTGTTTGGCACTAAATATGTGAATGATGAGCATGATTGCAATGTTGTTAGTATGAATTCCTTGAATATCCATGATACTAATGATATGCAAAGCCACAAGCTTGGGGAAGCTATGTTTGATGAAGATGATATTTTTTGTCCCCCAAGCTTTGTTGAGCAAATTTACTATGATGAAAGCATGCCTCCTATCTATGATGATTATTGTGATGACACATATGCTTTAAAAAATAATGATGACCATGAAACTTGTCATCTTGATCCTAATTTTAAATCATATGATAGTTGTTTTGTTGAGTTTGCTCCCACTACTATTCATGAGAAGAATTTTGCTTATGTGGAGAGTAGTGAATTTTCTATGCATGTAGATCATGAAAGGAATGCTTTAGGTGCTGGTTATATTGTTGAATTCATTCATGATGCTACTAAAAATTATTATGAGGGAGGAATATATGCTTGTAGGAATTGCAATAATGTCAAGTTTCCTCTCTATGTGTTAAAAATCTTGAAGCTATGCTTGTTTTACCTTCCTATGCTTGTTGATTATTGTTCCCATAAGTTGTTTGCTCACAAAATTCCTATGCATAGGAAGTGGGTTAGACTTAAAAGTGCTAGTCATATTCTTCATGATGCTCCCGTTATATTTCAATTCTTATCTTTTATGTGAGCATCATTGTCATCATCATGCCTAGCTAAAAGGCGTTAAAGAAAAGCGCTTGTTGGGAGACAACCCAATAGTTATCCTTACTGTTTTTGTGTGCCCACATGATTATGCTACTGTAGTAATCATGTTTTATAGCTTTTGTTTCAATAAAGTGCCAAGTAAGACCTTTAGGATAGCTTACGGTGATAGTTGTGTTGATCCTGCTGAAAATCAGAAACTTTTGCACCCAGTAAATTAGTTTTGTTAATTCACAGAGACGTGCTTATGATCTGATTCTTTTTGTTCTGGATTGGTACACAAATTTCTCAGGTCTTCCTAATTTGGTAGAATTTTTGGAGTTCTAGAAGTATACGTTTGATACAGATTACTACAGACTGTCCTGTTTTTGACAGATTCTGTTTTCTATGTATTGTTTGCTTATTTTGATGAATCTATGAGTAGTATCGGAGGGTATGAGCCATAGATAAGTTGGAGTACAGTAGATATTACACCAATATTAATTTGGAATGAGTTCATTACAGTACCTAAGTGGTTTTTTTATTTTCTTATACTAACGGAGCTTACGAGTTTTCTGTTGAGTTTTGTGTTGTGGAGTTTTCAAGTTTTGGGTAAAGATTCGATGGACTATGGAATAAGGAGTGGCAAGAGCCTAAGCTTGGGGATGCCGATTGAGGGAGTCCTGGACTAGGGGGTGTCCGGATAGCCGAACTATCATCTTTGGCCGGACTCCAAGACTATGAAGATACAAGATTGAAGACTCCGTCCCGTGTCCGGATGGGACTTTCCTTGGCGTGGAAGGCAAGCTTGGCGATACGAATATGTAGATCTCCTACCATTGTAACCGACTCTGTGTAACCCTAGCCCTCTCCGGTGTCTATATAAACCGGAGGGTTTTGGTCCGTAGGACAAAGAACAATCATACCATAGACTAGCTTCTAGGGTTTAGCCTCTTTGATCTCGTGGTAGATCTACTCTTGCACTACCCATATCATCAATATTAATCAAGAAGGAGTAGGGTTTTACCTCCACCGAGAGGGCCCGAACCTAGGTAAAAACATCGTGTCCCTTGTCTCCTGTTACCATCCGCCTAGACGCACAGTTCGGGACCCCCTACCCTGAAGGAAATATGCCCTAGAGGCAATAATAAAGTTATTATTTATTTCCTTATATCATGATAAATGTTTATTATTCATGCTAGAATTGTATTAACCGGAAACATAATATATGTGTGAATATATAGACAAATAGAGTGTCACTAGTATGCCTCTACTTGACTAGCTTGTTAATCAAAGATGGTTATGTTTCCTAAACATGGACAAAGAGTTGTTATTTGATTAACGGGATCACATCATTAGTTGAATGATCTGATTGACATGACCCATTCCGTTAGCTTAGCACCCGATCGTTTAGTATGTTGCTATTGCTTTCTTCATGACTTATACATGTTCCTATGACTATGAGATTATGCAACTCCCATTTACCGGAGGAACACTTTGTGTGCTACCAAACGTCACAACGTAACTGGGTGATTATAAAGGTGCTCTACAGGTGTCTCCGAAGGTACTTGTTGGGTTGGCGTATTTCGAGATTAGGATTTGTCACTCCAAATGTCAGAGAGGTATCTCTGGGCCCTCTCGGTAATGCACATCACATAAGCCTTGCAAGCAATGCAACTAATAAGTTAGTTGCGATATGATGTATTACGGAACTGAAAGTGCGTTATATCGACTAGAGGGGGGGTGAATAGGCGATTTTTACTAATTCTTCACTGAGGAATTTTCTGGTGAGGAAATTCCTTAGCGAAGAACTACTTGCAGCAGAATAAGTACTCAGATGTAAATATAACAGGATACAAACATAGTCATCATGAAGAAATGAAAACTAGTACAGAGTACAGAAAGCGTAAACACAGGATAACAAGATGAAGACGGACAGACTGAAGAAATTGAACTGAGGAATTTGTGAAAGTCTTCAGTCAAAGTCTTCAAGCACAGATATGAACAATGTACAACACAGTAATGAGGAAATGAAAGAGTTGAGGAAATAGAACCAGTTAGTTGGTGAAGACAATGATTTGGTAAACCAGTTCCAACTGCTGTCTCAGTTGTACGTCTGGTTGGAGCGGCTGAGTATTTAAACTCGAGGACACACAGTCCCGGACACCCAGTCTCTGAGCCGCAACTCAGAACACCCAGTCCTCACCGTATTCTCCTCGAACTAAGACCACGCAGGCCTCGTCCAATCACTCGTGGTAAGTCTTCAGGTGACTTCCAAACCTTCACAGACTTGGTCACTCGGCGATCCACTATTCCTCTTGGATGCTCTAGACCTTGACGCCTAACCGTCTGGAAGAAGCACAGTCTTCAAAGGTAACAAGCGTCGGATCCACGCAGGATCAATTTCTTCAGTGATGCTCAATCACTTTGGGTTTGTGGGGGTTTGGTTCTGGGATTTCCTCACTTGATGATTTTCGCTCAAAGTCCTCGGAGGATGGGTTGCTCTCAGATGACAAGTGTCAAGTTCTCTCGGAGCAGCCAACCAACTAGTGGTTGTAGGGGGCGGCTATTTATAGCCTAGGGAGCAGCCCGACATGATAAGACATAAATGCCCTTCAATGATATGACCGTTAGGTGGATAAGATATTTTGGACAGCCGGCGCGCAGCACAGCAACGGTCGGAAATTTGACTCTCAAATTCCTCAGGGCTATCATGTTCCTCACTGTGTAGGCAATTCGCACTGGAGAATTCCTAACTCCTCAGTTAGAGCAAAGTCCTCAGTGACCAGAAGAACTGCGTCTCTGTCACCGAAGAAATTGACTGAACTGTATGAGATTTCCAATGGCTTCACTCGAAGGGATTGGTAGGTGTGGAATTTTGAGTTGAGCATCACATGGAAATTTTTCCTTAGTATTTCCTCGACCCCCTTTAACAGTACGGTGTTTCCTATGACTAAAGAAAGAGAAAATGAAACTACGAAAACAAAAGTCTTCACGCTCCATATTCCTCGAATGAATACCAAGTCTTCAAGGTCACACCAATTTCTTCACTTTCAAAGTCTTCAGAAAGTCTTCAGAATATCAAAGTCTTCAGTCGAAGAACTTCATTTTTAGGGGTCGACTTTCTCTGTAAATATCAAACTCCTCATAGACTTATAGACCTGTGTACACTCACAAACGCATCAGTCACTTAACCTATAAGTCTTCAATACACCAAAATCACTAAGGGGCACTAGATGCACTTACAATCTCCCCCTTTTTGGTGATTGATGACAACATAGGTTATGTTTTCAACGGGGATAAACATATGAAGTGTAAATACTGATATCGAGGAATTTGATTGTAAGATATAGAAGAACTCCCCCTGAATGTGTGCATAGTGAGGAATTTGCTTTTGAGGCAATGCACACTTGAAGAATTGAATCATGGAGATCTCCCCCTATATCTTGTAATTCATACACGCATTTGATATATAGTGTGAAGAATTTGAAATGCATGATGAAATATGGTGCCTGATGAGATTCAGCATGCGTGCAATAATATCAATGAGGAATAAGCATGCAGAATAACACATCAAAAGTATCGGAGCACAGTGCATCAAAGTCAGAGCACAATGCACCGTTCAAAAGTATCAGGGCACCGTCGGATTTAAGATTACAACTCGATCCAATAAAAGTTTCAGAAGAACGAGAGTTGTAACTTTAACAAAAACGCCCATAATATAAACCCGCTTGAAGACTAACTCAGATTTCTCCCCCTTTGTCATCAAATGACCAAAAGGGTCGAAACTGAGGACTAACGCCCCTGAAGAATTTCAAGTCGATGGAGGAGCGCCAGCGTTGTCGGGGTTGTTTGTTGAAGTAGGGCCTGCCGCAGTGTCATCCAAATCTTCATGTTCATCAGTTTTACGCGATGAAGAATAAGAACTGGCCACCAGATCAGGAACTTTGACTCTCTTGAATTTCTTCGGAGGTGGTGCAGACCAGTCAAATGCTTCCTGGAGACCCATAGTCTTCAGTTCTTCCGCGGAATATACATGAGTGAGAACAGCCCAGGTGCGGTTGAGGGTTTCATGAAGATGATACTGATTTTTCTTCACTGCATTATGGGTTGAGGTCATGTTGTGAAGAATTGCAGCAAATTGACGTTTCACCCATTTGTGATTGCGATCAACCTTCTGATGAAGACCGAGGAGTAACTCACGGTCAGTCATCACCCTGGGTGCTGTTGCTTGAGGCTTTTGCTTGGCTGATGTATTTGCGGCAGTGTCATGTGTTGCAGAATCGTCATTGGTGGAGTAAGATGTAGCTAGACGGAATTGACCATCCAATGGACGAGTGCCTTCATCGATCACAGCAGCTGTGTTGCCCTTATCATCAGATGATGAAACTGGTCGCTTGAGGACTTCAATGGGCGGCAAGTAGCTACCATGGTTCAGAGTGTCAGCCCTGTAATTCAGTGAAGATCTTGCCCTTATGAATCTCATAATCCAAGGCGCATATGGCTTCAGCTCAAAAGGTGACATAGCAACATTAGCCAGAGTCCTCATGAAGAAATCATGGAAGTTGACGGGAACGCCATGAATGATGTTGAAAAGCATGTTCTTCATGATGCCAACGACATCTTCATCATTTGAGTCATGGCCTTTGATAGGACTCATTGTCTTCGTCAGGATTCGATAGACAGTCCGAGGCACATACATCAATTCCTTGACGAGGAATTTGGTTCGAGGGGCCTGCCCTGGCTTCAAAGGCTTCATGAGCACTTGCATATAATGATCTGTCAGTTCGCGGTCATTGTAGATGCACCATGCACTGTCATGGGGAGGATCAAGAGGAAGGACACGAAGCAATTCAGTTGCTGGTGCCTTATAGTGAGTGTTTTCTGTCATCCAATCCAGCACCCATGAATTGACATCTTCAGCATCTCCGGTGATATGCAAAGTGGCATAGAACTGAAGAATGAGTTCTTCATTCCAATCACAGATATCAGTGCAGAAATTCAGTAGTCCTGCATCGTGAATAACTCGGAGGACTGGCTCGAAGCACGACAGAGATCCATATCCACATGAGGAATGTGCTCATGATCGAAGATTTTATCCTGGTCAAAGAGCGCTGAGGAATAGATGTTGGCTTGAGTAGCAGTCCAGAAGTGTCTTCTCCTTATGCGAGCAGAGTCATATGGATTGTAATCAGTGAAGAACACATGCTCAGAAAAGAAGTCTTCAGCCTTGAATTTTTGCTTGCTAGAGAATGGATTCTTCGGTTTGGGCAGAGGAGTGTCAGTGATTTGCAGCACAACATCAGGAATCGCGATCTCAGGTGCTTCAGGCTGAGGAATTTCTGGTTCCTCTTCTTGTGCAGTTTGGGGATCAGCAGCAGGTTCTTCAGCACTAGCGGCTGGAATCTCTTCATGAACAGACGATGTGGGATGAGTTTCTTCAGAGCCCATTTGAACAGTTGTAGCCGGGGACTGAGAAATTTGTTGAATAGGAGTGAAGAGAGGAGTATTGGGATGCTGACTTTCCCAAAAGTCATCGTTCATCACTGGTGTAGTGCATCCAATATCCACATCTTCGTCTTCCTTTTCAATTTCCTCAACACCAGCCTCTTCAGCTGTGAACTGAGGCATCGGTGAGGAAACGATTGGCGTTGAAGGGAATGTTTCCACTTCAATTTCTTCATCAAACTGCTCTAAGGTAGCAACAGAATGATTTTCTTCATCAGATCCGCTTGGGATCTCGTAGTCTTCTCCATAAGGAACAATTTCCTTAGACGACATGGAGGAAATGGGAACGACATCAATGGGATTTTCAAGCGAGCTGGTCATTGGCTTCATTTTCTTCACGGCCGAAGAATTTGACGCAGCTGATGCCTTCCTTTTCTTCACAGCGGCTCGCTCTGCAGCCTTGGTCTTCTTCACTTCATAAGCAGAAGGAAGAATTGGAGTTGGTGTTGGCGCGGGAGGAGCTGAGGACTGTGGTTCATTTTCTTCAGGCGCAACTGGTGCAGTTGCCCTGATCTCTTCAGTTTCTTCAGGCGCACCACTAGTGGATGCCCTGGGAATTTCTTCAGCGGCTGGAATGGAGTCATCAGCCCTGGAACTTGTAGTTTCATCAGCAGGCTGAAAGTCATCAGCAGTGCTGGCAAATTCATCAGCAGGCTGAGCAGAGTCTGCAGCCTGAGGATTTTCTTGTTGCGATGGGGCTGCAACAATTGTCATTTTCTTCGTCAAATTGACGAATCTCACTTTGGCTCCTTGCCAATCAGCATAGTATGCATCAAAATCTTTGCTGAGGGCTTGGATCTCAGATTGAGCCTTGAGAAGTTCTTCAGGTGATAGTCTAACATTCTTCTTCAGAAGCTTCTCCTTTCTAGCTTGTGCTCTCTTTATCTCACGAGCCTTTTCAAACTTCCATTTCTCTTGAGCGATGAAATGGGTTAGCATATGATCTTGACCAGGAGTCAGAGGCAGATCAGACATTGGAGTGTTTGGATCCTTATGCCATAAGTCAATGTAGTCGAGGATCTTCTTCGGATCCAAAAGCAGAGGCACAGGTGTTCCTTTGGCTCTGGCGGCCTTTATTTGTCTATCTCTCATGATTTCTGCAAGTTCTTCATCAGAAGCCTCGTCATCAGAGGGCACTTGGAAAGCAACCTGTTTCTTTCTTGGACTTGGCCGAGGACCGCGTCCAGCTGTTGCTTTTGTCTTCAGCAGAGTGGGGCCTGATGAGGACATTGGTGCAGCTGAAGAACTCGCTGAGACACCAGAAGCAATTGAGAAACCCTGAGTCCTTTGACATGTAGCCATATGCACAGGAGTTGAGGACTTGGAGGGAGCTGCTGAGGACTTTGGTGGAGTAGCAGTAGTCTGAGGAATTTGCCGTGAGGGCGCGGCTGAGGAACTTGGCCGTGAGGGCGCTGATGGTGAAGCATTTGGCTTGCGAGCAGGCTTCTTCGGCATTGATTTCCTCGCCTTGATCGAGGTCTCAGCGGCAGCAGCAGCACTAGAATCCTCATTGAATTTCCTCACTGCCTCCTTGGCTTGTCTTGCCAATTTTGCTTGGTGCCTAGCCCATTCTTCAGGAAAGTCTTCACCACTTTTGATGCTAGTGGGATCAGCGACTTGGCCAGGTGCCAATGGAGCTCTTGGGCATGGAGGATTTAAGGCGAATTTCTTCATGTACTTTGGAGTAACATATCGATATTCCCTCCATTCCGTGCCCATCTTCGTTCAATCCTCTGAATGCGCACTTTGCGCTGATTCTTGTTTTCTTTGCCAAACTTGGCTTCATCAGGTGTGCAATAATCTTTGTATATTTCATCAGGGATCTCGAAAGCAGTCATGACCTCCGGTTTCTTTCCTCCTTTCTGCGGTCTCTTTCCTTCAGCCATTTTCTTCAGATGAGGAATTTGAACAATTGAACACTCTGAAGAAGTATGCAGTTTTTCTTCGAGGAACGCTGCAAATGAGTTAAGTTGATGAGAACCTAGTGATTCAGCAGCGGACATGAGTACCTGTGAACAGAGTGTAGGTGCGAGGAATTTGGAGAGGTCATATGCGTTCTCAGAAGATTTTTTAAATTTTTTTTTGAGGAATTTGACCAGTTGAGCCTTGAGGAATTTCACTAAGCGTTCTTGTCTTAGGTTCCAGAGTTGTACAGATCGAAAATCCGCACAATTGAGGAATCGTGAAGAAAGTGCTTAGAGAGATGGATCAAGAGCATACAGTGTGTGAGGTGTTCATATGTGAAGATTTGAAGAATAAAACACCTTTGAAGATTTTCAGAAAGGTTTGAGAATCAAAGCGAGTAATAAAAGTGACTTTTAATTACCCGAACTGAAGAACATGACGAACAGAGATGAACAGTGGTGAAGTTCGTCAAGTTAGATCTCCCACGCCCTAACTTGGCAGAGGGAGACAGCTACGGCGGCGACGGAGTGAAGATTTCCGCAGCCGGCGCGAGTACGACGGCGACGAGGTTGAGGCAGTGAAGCTCTTCCTCGCCGGCGGCGATGGAGTAGCGGCGGCGCTAGGTTTTGAGGAGAGCTCGAGCGGGAGACAACGACCGAGCGGAGTAAATGAAGTAAGGAAGGGGAGAGGGGTATTTATAGCCACGGTAAAAATTGTTCGCCCAAAGATTTTGGGACGAACATGCCCCTGCCCTTTCTTCTTCATGCGACATGTGTCACCCACGTACTGTGCAGATGAGATCGTGTAAGATCGTGGGTGAATAAAATAATGCATCGTGGGATGCGGAACGGTTTGAGCGGTAAAATCGAAAATCTGGATAAGACATGTTTTAAAATTTCGTTCGCAATGTCTTCAGCTGACAAGGACACAATGAAGACTTTGAACGAGTTTCAATCAGAACGCACATGAAGAATTTGTGAATAGATTGGGTTGAGTATAGCATAGAGGGGAAGGGTCCGATCACATTCACTTAGCAGAAATCGCAACTTGAAGAAATAGCAATAAGTGAATGCTGTAGAGGACATAAACTCACATATACATATATAGCCAATGAAGAAAAACGACGGAAACAGTGAAGATTTTGCAAAGTTGAAGAATTTGAAAGACTGAAGAATTTCAAAAATGAGAAAAAAAACTCAAATTGAAGATTTTCAACTTTTGTGGTGGCGTGACCCACCGTATAAGAATGATGATTTCAGACACCGCGTACAATTGTTGTAGGATTCTGAGAATCAAATTCTTCATTAATTTCTTCACACTTAGAGTGTTATTCTTCATTGATTGAAGAAAAATATTTCTTCATGTGTTGCACATCTAAGTCATCAATTCTGCATAAGGGTTAGGATGTGTGTCCTTTTCAAAGAACATTCGAAGATTCTAAGATATTTAGCTCACACCGCAACTTGCTAAATCTCTTCTCGTCCAAGGGCTTAGTGAAGATATCAGCTAGCTGTTCTTTAGTCTTCACATGCTCGATGGAGATGTCGCCCTTCAACACATGATCACGAAGAAAATGATGACGAATCTGGATGTGCTTAGTCTTCGAGTGCTGAACTGGGTTGTGAGCAATCTTGATGGCACTCTCATTGTCGTAGAGGAGAGGCACATTTTTCACGTTGACGCCATAGTCCTTGAGGGTTTGCTTCATCCAAAGCAGTTGAGCACAGCATGAGCCAGCAGCAATGTATTCAGCTTCAGCAGTAGACAGTGATACGCAGTTCTGTTTCTTCGAGACCAACAGACCAAAGATCTTCCGAGGAAATGACAAGTTCCAGATGTTGACTTGCGGTCCACACGATCACCAGCATAGTCAGAGTCGGAATATCCTATGAGGTCAAAAGCAGAGCCCTTGGGGTACCATAATCCTAGTGTTGGTGTGTGAGCTAGATATCGAAGAATATGGTTCACAGCCTTATGGTGTGATTCCTTAGGTGCAGCTTGAAATCGGGCACACATGCAAACACTAAGCATTATATCTGGCCTAGATGCACATAAGTACAATAAAGAACCAATCATGGAGCGGTATACCTTGTGATCGAAGTCAATACCATTTTCATCAGTGCATAGATGACCATTTGTGGGCATAGGAATTTTGACGCCTTTGCATTCTTGCATGCCGAATTTCCTCAGTACATCTTTGAGGTATTTCTCTTGAGATATGAATATGCCATTGCGCTGCTGACGAATTTGAAGACCTAAGAAGAATTTCAACTCTCCCATCATAGACATTTGATATTCTTCACTCATCATATAGGCAAATTCATCACTATATCGTTGGTTAGTACAGCCAAAGATAATATCATCAACATATATTTGGCACACAAACAGTTCACCATCATATGATTTAGTAAAAAGAGTAGGGTCGAGTGAACCGGGTGTGAAGCCATTCTTCACGAAGAATTCCTTCAATGTATCATACCACGCCCGAGGGGCTTGCTTGAGGCCATAGAGAGCCTTATTGAGTCTGAAGACTTTGTCAGGATTCTTTGGATCTTCAAAACCTGGGGGTTGGGCAACATATACTTCTTCCTCAAGCTTACCATTGAGGAATGCACTTTTCACATCCATTTGATATAAGATAATATCATGATGGTTAGCGTAAGCAAGTAATATGCGAATAGCCTCAAGTCTAGCAATAGGTGCAAAAGTTTCATCGAAATCAATTCCTTTAACCTGTGTGTAGCCTTGAGCTACTAGTCGTGCCGTATTCCTCACCACAAGGCCATTTTCATCTTGCTTGTTGCGGTAGATCCACTTTGTGCCAATGATATTATGCTTGCGAGGATTTGGGCGATTGACCAGTTCCCAGACATTGTTCAGCTCGAACTGATGTAATTCTTCTTGCATAGCCTGAATCCACTCCGGCTCCAGAAATGCTTCATCTACCTTAGTGGGCTCTGTGATAGAGACAAAAGCATAGTGCCCACAAAAGTGTTGGGGAACGTAGTAATTTCAAAAAATTTCCTACGCACACGCAAGATCATGGTGATGCATAGCAATGAGAGGGGAGAGTGTTGTCTACGTACCCTCGTAGACTGAAGCGGAAGCATTGACGCAACATAGAGGAAGTAGTCATACGTCTTCCCGGTCCAACCGATCCAAGCACCGTTACTCCGGCACCTCCGAGTTCTTGACACACGTACAGCTCGATGACGCACCCCGAACTCCGATCCAGCAGAGGTACGGGGAGGAGTTCCGTCAGCACGACGGCGTGGTGACGATCTTGATGTTCAACTGTCGCAGGGCTTCGCCTAAGCACCGCTACAATATGACCGAGGTGTAATATCGTGGAGGGGGGCACCGCACACGGCTAAGGAATGATCACGAAGATCAACTTGTGTGTTGTCCTTAGAGGTGCCCCCCTGCCCCCGTATATAAAGGAGCCAGGTGGAGGGGTTCGGCCGGCCAGGAGGGGTGCGCCAGGAGGAGTCCTCCTCCCACCGGGAGTAGGACTCCCCCCCCCCTTCCTTGTTGGAGTAGGAGAGAAGGAAAGAGGGGGAGAGGAGGAAGGAAAAGGGGGCTGCACCCCTTGTCCAATTCGGACCAGAGGGGGGCTGCGCCCCTCCTTCCTTTCGGCCTCTCTCCACTATTCCCTTATGGCCCAATAAGGCCCATATACTCCCCGGCGAATTCCCGTAACTCTCCGGTACTCCGAAAAATACCCGAATGACTCGAAACCTTTCCGAACTCCGAATATAGTCGTCCAATATATCGATCTTTACGTCTCGACCATTTCGAGACTCCTCGTCATGTCCCCGATCTCATCCGGGACTCCGAACTCCTTCGGTACATCAAAACTCATAAACTCATAATATAACTGTCATCGAAACCATAAGCGTGCGGACCCTACGGGTTCGAGAACTATGTAGACATGACCTAGAACTATTCTTGGTCAATAACCAATAGCGGGACCTGGATGCCCATATTGGCTCCCACATATTCTACGAAGATCTATATCGGTCAAACCGCATAACAACATACGTTGTTCCCTTTGTCATCGGTATGTTACTTGCCCGAGATTCGATCGTCGGTATCCAATACCTAGTTCAATCTCGTTACCGGCAAGTCTCTTTACTCGTTCCGTAATACATCATCTCACAACTAACTCATTAGTTGCAATGCTTGCAAGGCTTAGGTGATGTGCATTACCGAGAGGTCCCAGAGATACCTCTCCGACATTCGGAGTGACAAATCCTAATCTCGAAATACGCCAACCCAACAAGTACCTTTGGAGACACCTGTAGAGCACCTTTATAATCACCCAGTTACGTTGTGACATTTGGTACACCCAAATCAACTGGAGAAGTTATTTTTGGAAGGAAAGCAACCCGGGAGACTTGGAGTCCACGTCAAGAAAGAAACGAGGAAGGCACGAGGTAGGGGGGACACGCCCATCCCCCCTGGGCGTGCCCTCCACCCTCGTGGGGCCCTCGTGGCTCCCCTGACGTGTTTCTTCCTCCTATATATACCAATATACCCTAAAACTTCCAGAACAGAAAATAGATCGGGAGTTCCGCCGCCGCAAGCCTCTGTAGCCACCAAAAACCAATCGGGACCCTGTTTCGGCACCCTGCCGGAGCGGGATCCCATCACCGGTGGCCATCTTCATCATCCCGGCGCTATCCATGATGAGGAGGGAGTAGTTCACCCTCGGGGCTGAGGGTATGTACCAGTAGCTATGTGTTTGATCTCTCTCTCTCTCTCTCTCTCTCTCGTGTTCTCTCTCGTGTTCCTCTGTGGCACGATCTTGATGTATCCTGAGCTTTGCTATTGTAGTTGGATCTTATGATGTTTCTCCCCCTCTACTCTCTTGTGATGAATTGAGTTTCCCCTTTTGATGTTATCTTATCGGATCGAGTCTTTCATGAGAACACTTGATGTATGTCTTGTGTGGGATAACTGTGGTTACAATGGGTTATTCTATCGATCCACTTGATGTATGTTTTGGTGATCAACTTGCGGGTTTCGTGACATTGGGAACCTATGCATAGGGGTTGGCACACGTTCTTGACTCTCCGGTAGAAACTTTGGGGCACTCTTTGAAGTACTTTTATGTTGGTTGGATGAATCTGAGATTGTGTGATGCATATCGTATAATCATGCCCACGGATACTTGAGGTGACAATGGAGTATCTAGGTGACATTAGGGTTTTGGTTGATTTTTATCTTAAGGTGTTATTCTAGTACGAACTCTTTTATAGATCGATCCAAAAAGAATAGCTTTGTGGTGGTTTCGTACCCGACCATAATCTCTACGTTTGTTCTCGGCTATTAGTGGCTTTGGAGTGACTCTTTGTTACATGTTGATGGCTTGTCATATTATCTATCTATGTTATTATTGTTGAGAGAACTTGTACTAGTGAAAGTATGAACCCTAGGCCTTGTTTCCTATCATTGCAATACCGTTTACGCTCACTTTTATCATTAGTTACCTTGCTGTTTTTATTATTTCAGATTACAAAAACCTATATCTACTATCTATTTTGCACTTGTATCACCATCTCTTCGCCGAACTAGTGCACCTATACAATTTACCATTGTATTGGGTGTGTTGGGGACACAAGAGACTTTTTGTTATTTGGTTGCAGGGTTGCTTGAGAGAGACCATCTTCATCCTACGCCTCCTACGGATTGATAAACCTTAGGTCATCCACTTGAGGGAAATTTGCTACTGTCCTACAAACCTGTGCACTTGCAGGCCCAACAACGTCTACAAGAAGAAGGTTGTGTAGTAGACATCAAGCTCTTTTCTGGCACCGTTGCCGAGGAGGCTAGGTAAAAGGGCACTCACTCACACCCCGTCAACTAAGCAGTTTCTGGCGCCGTTGCCGGTGTGGTTAGCACTTGAAGGTATATCTTTAGATCTTGCAATCGAATCTTTTTGTTTCTTGTTTTAGCACTAGCTAGTTAGTCTATAAAATAAAATTACAAAAAATGGAATTGAGTTTGTCTCAAATGCTTCACCTTTTTAATATCTTTCGTAAGTATGATGGAAAGGAAAATTGTGCTCAAGTGCTAGAAGAAGAAATCTCTAAATTGTTTGGCACTAAATATGTGAATGATGAGCATGATTGCAATGTTGTTAGTATGAATTCCTTGAATATCCATGATACTAATGATATGCAAAGCTACAAGCTTGGGGAAGCTATGTTTGATGAAGATGATATTTTTTGTCCCCCAAGCTTTGTTGAGCAAATTTACTATGATGAAAGCATGCCTCCTATCTATGATGATTATTGTGATGACACGTATGCTTTAAAGAATAATGATGACCATGAAACTTGTCATCCTGATCCTAATTTTAAATCATATGATAGTTGTTTTGTTGAGTTTGCTCCCACTACTATTCATGAGAAGAATTTTGCTTATGTGGAGAGTAGTGAATTTTCTATGCATGTAGATCATGAAAGGAATGCTTTAGGTGCTGGTTATATTTTTGAATTCATTCATGATGCTACTGAAAATTATTATGAGGGAGGAATATATGCTTGTAGGAATTGCAATAATGTCAAGTTTCCTCTCTATGTGTTAAAAATCTTGAAGCTATGCTTGTTTTACCTTCCTATGCTTGTTGATTATTGTTCCCATAAGTTGTTTGCTCACAAAATTCCTATGCATAGGAAGTGGGTTAGACTTAAAAGTGCTAGTCATATGCTTCATGATGCTCCCGTTATATTTCAATTCTTATCTTTTATGTGAGCATCATTGTCATCATCATGCCTAGCTAAAAGGCATTAAAGAAAAGCGCTTGTTGGGAGACAACCCAATATTTATCCTTACTGTTTTTGTGTGCCCACATGATTATGCTACTGTAGTAATCATGTTTTATAGCTTTTGTTTCAATAAAGTGCCAAGTAAGACCTTTAGGATAGCTTACGGTGATAGTTGTGTTGATCCTGCTGAAAATCAGAAACTTTTGCACCCAGTAAATTAGTTTTGTTAATTCACAGAGACGTGCTTATGATCTGATTCTTTTTGTTCTGGATTGGTACACAAATTTATCAGGTATTCCTAATTTGGTAGAATTTTTGGAGTTCTAGAAGTATACGTTTGATGCAGATTACTACAGACTGTTCTGTTTTTGACAGATTCTGTTTTCTATATGTTGTTTGCTTATTTTGATGAATCTATGAGTAGTATCGGAGGGTATGAGCCATAGATAAGTTGGAGTACAGTAGATATTACACCAATGTTAATTTAGAATGAGTTCATTACAGTACCTAAGTGGTTTTTTTATTTTCTTATACTAACGGAGCTTACGAGTTTTCTGTTGAGTTTTGTGTTGTGGAGTTTTCAAGTTTTGGGTAAAGATTCGATGGACTATGGAATAAGGAGTGGCAAGAGCCTAAGCTTGGGGATGCCCATTGAGGGAGTCCTGGACTAGGGGGTGTCCGGATAACCGAACTATCATCTTTGGCCGGACTCCAAGACTATGAAGATACAAGATTGAAGACTCCGTCCCGTGCCCGGATGGGACTTTCCTTGGCGTGGAAGGCAAGCTTGGCGATACGAATATGTAGATCTCCTACCATTGTAACCGACTCTGTGTAACCCTAGCCCTCTCCGGTGTCTATATAAACCGGAGGGTTTTGGTCCGTAGGACAAAGAACAATCATACCATAGGCTAGCTTCTAGGGTTTAGCCTCTTTGATCTCGTGGTAGATCTACTCTTGTACTATCCATATCATCAATCTTAATCAAGAAGGAGTAGGGTTTTACCTCCACCGAGAGGGCCCGAACCTAGGTAAAAACATCGTGTCCCTTGTCTCCTGTTACCATCCGCCTAGACGCACAGTTCGGGACCCCCTACCCTGAAGGAAATATGCCCTAGAGGCAATAATAAAGTTATTATTTATTTCCTTATATCATGATAAATGTTTATTATTCATGCTAGAATTGTATTAACCGGAAACACAATACATGTGTGAATATATAGACAAACAGAGTGTCACTAGTATGCCTCTACTTGACTAGCTTGTTAATCAAAGATGGTTATGTTTCCTAACCATGGACAAAGAGTTGTTATTTGATTAACGGGATCACATCATTAGTTGAATGATCTGATTGACATGACCCATTCCGTTAGCTTAGCACCCGATCGTTTAGTATGTTGCTATTGCTTTCTTCATGACTTATACATGTTCCTATGACTATGAGATTATGCAACTCCCATTTACCGGAGGAACACTTTGTGTGCTACCAAACGTCACAATGTAACTGGGTGATTATAAAGGTGCTCTATAGGTGTCTCCGAAGGTACTTGTTGGGTTGGCGTATTTCGAGATTAGGATTTGTCACTCCAAATGTCGGAGAGGTATCTCTGGGCCCTCTCGGTAATGCACATCACATAAGCCTTGCAAGCAATGCAACTAATAAGTTAGTTGCGAGATGATGTATTATGGAACTGAAAGTGCGTTATATCGACTAGAGGGGGGGTGAATAGGCGATTTTTACGAATTCTTCACTGAGGAATTTTCTGGTGAGGAAATTCCTTAGCGAAGAACTACTTGCAGCGGAATAAGTACTCAGATGTAAACATAACAGGATACAAACATAGTCATCATGAAGAAATGAAAACTAGTACAGAGTACAGAAAGCGTAAACACAGGATAACAAGATGAAGACGGACAGACTGAAGAAATTGAACTGAGGAATTTGTGAAAGTCTTCAGTCAAAGTCTTCAAGCACAGATAACAATGTACAACACAGTAATGAGGAAATGAAAGAGTTGAGGAAATAGAACCAGTTAGTTGGTGAAGACAATGATTTGGTAAACCAGTTCCAACTGCTGTCTCAGTTGTACGTCTGGTTGGAGCGGCTGAGTATTTAAACTCGAGGACACACAGTCCCGGACACCCAGTCTCTGAGCCACAACTCAGGACACCCAGTCCTCACCATATTCTCCTCGAACTAAGACCACGCAGGCCTCGTCCAATCACTCGTGGTAAGTCTTCAGGTGACTTCCAAACCTTCACAGACTTGGTCACTCGGCGATCCACAATTCCTCTTGGATGCTCTAGACCTTGACGCCTAACCGTCTGGAAGAAGCACAGTCTTCAAAGGTAACAAGCGTCGGATCCACGCAGGATCAATTTCTTCAGTGATGCTCAATCACTTTGGGTTTGTGGGGGTTTGGTTCTGGGATTTCCTCACTTGATGATTTTCGATCAAAGTCCTCGGAGGATGGGTTGCTCTCAGATGACAAGTGTCAAGTTCTCTCGGAGCAGCCAACCAACTAGTGGTTGTAGGGGGCGGCTATTTATCGCCTAGGGAGCAGCCCGACATGATAAGACATAAATGCCCTTCAATGATATGACCGTTAGGTGGATAAGATATTTTGGACAGCCGGCGCGCAGCACAGCAACGGTCGGAAATTTGACTCTCAAATTCCTCAGGGCTATCATGTTCCTCACTGTGTAGGCAATTCGCACTGGCGAATTCCTAACTCCTCAGTTAGAGCAAAGTCCTCAGTGACCAGAAGAACTGTGTCTCTGTCACTGAAGAAATTGACTGAACTGTATGAGATTTCCAATGGCTTCACTCGAAGGGATTGGTAGGTGTGGAATTTTGAGTTGAGCATCACATGGAAATTTTTCCTTAGTATTTCCTCGACCCCCTTTAACAGTACGGTGTTTCCTATGACTCAAGAAAGAGAAAATGAAACTACGAAAACAAAAGTCTTCACGCTCCATATTCCTCGAATGAATACCAAGTCTTCAAGGTCACACCAATTTCTTCACTTTCAAAGTCTTCAGAAAGTCTTCAGAATATCAAAGTCTTCAGTCGAAGAACTTCATTTTTAGGGGTCGACTTTCTCTGTAAATATCAAACTCCTCATAGACTTATAGACCTGTGTACACTCACAAACGCATCAGTCACTTAACCTATAAGTCTTCAATACACCAAAATCACTAAGGGGCACTAGATGCACTTACAATCTCCCCCTTTTTGGTGATTGATGACAACATAGGTTACGTTTTCAACGGGGATAAACATATGAAGTGTAAATACTGATATCGAGGAATTTGATTGTAAGATATAGAAGAACTCCCCCTGAATGTGTGCATAGTGAGGAATTTGCTTTTGAGGCAATGCACACTTGAAGAATTGAATCATGGAGATCTCCCCCTATATCTTGTAATTCATACACGCATTTGATATATAGTGTGAAGAATTTGAAATGCATGATGAAATATGGTGCCTGATGAGATTCAGCATGCGTGCAATAATATCAACGAGGAATAAGCATGCAGAATAACACATCAAAAGTATCGGAGCACAGTGCATCAAAGTCAGAGCACAATGCACCGTTAGAAAGTATCAGGGCACCATCGGATTTAAGATTACAACTCGATCCAATAAAAGTTTCAGAAGAACGAGAGTTGTAACTTTAACAAAAACGCCCATAATATAAACCCGCTTGAAGACTAACTCAGATTTCTCCCCCTTTGTCATCAAATGACCAAAAGGGTCGAAACTGAGGACTAACGCCCCTGAAGAATTTCAAGTCGATGGAGGAGCGCCAGCGTTGTCAGGGTTGTTTGTTGAAGTAGGGCCTGCCGCAGTGTCGTCCAAATCTTCATGTTCATCAGTTTCACGCGATGAAGAATAAGAACTGGCCACCAGATCAGGAACTTTGACTCTCTTGAATTTCTTCGGAGGTGGTGCAGACCAGTCAAATGCTTCCTGGAGACCCATAGTCTTCAGTTCTTCCGCGGAATATACATGAGTGAGAACAGCCCAGGTGCGGTTGAGGGTTTCATGAAGATGATACTGATTTTTCTTCACTGCATTATGGGTTGAGGTCATGTTGTGAAGAATTGCAGCAAATTGACGTTTCACCCATTTGTGATTGCGATCAACCTTCTGATGAAGACTGAGGAGTAACTCACGGTCAGTCATCACCCTGGGTGCTATTGCTTGAGGCTTTTGCTTGGCTGATGTATTTGCGGCAGTGTCATGTGTTGCAGAATCGTCATTGGTGGAGTAAGATGTAGCTAGACGGAATTGACCATCCAATGGACGAGTGCCTTCATCGATCACAGCAGCTATGTTGCCCTTATCATCAGATGATGAAACTAGTCGCTTGAGGACTTCAATGGGCGGCAAGTAGCTACCATGGTTCAGAGTGTCAGCCCTGTAATTCAGTGAAGATCTTGCCCTTATGAATCTCATAATCCAAGGCGCATAGGGCTTCAGCTCAAAAGGTGACATAGCAACATTAGCCAGAGTCCTCATGAAGAAATCATGGAAGTTGACGGGAACGCCATGAATGATGTTGAAAAGCATGTTCTTCGTGATGCCAACGACATCTTCATCATTTGAGTCATGGCCTTTGATAGGACTCATTGTCTTCGTCAGGATTCGATAGACAGTCCGAGGCACATACAGCAATTCCTTGACGAGGAATTTGGTTCGAGGGGCCTGCCCTGGCTTCAAAGGCTTCATGAGCACTTGCATATAATGATCTGTCAGTTCGCGGTCATTGTAGATGCATTGTGCACTGTCATGGGGAGGATCAAGAGGAAGGACACGAAGCAATTCAGTTGCTGGTGCCTTATAGTGAGTGTTTTCTGTCATCCAATCCAGCACCCATGAATTGACATCTTCAGCATCTCCGGTGATATGCAAAGTGGCATAGAACTGAAGAATGAGTTCTTCATTCCAATCACAGATATCAGTGCAGAAATTCAGTAGTCCTGCATCGTGAATAACTCGGAGGACTGGCTCGAAGCACGGCAGAGATCCATATCCACATGAGGAATGTGCTCATGATCGAAGATTTTATCCTTGTCAAAGAGCACTGAGGAATAGAAGTTGGCTTGAGTAGCAGTCCAGAAGCGTCTTTTCCTTATGCGAGCAGAGTCATATGGATTGTAAGTGAAGAACACATGCTCAGAAAAGAAGTCTTCAGCCTTGAATATTTGCTTGCTAGTGAACGGATTCTTCGATCATTGGTTTGGGCAGAGGAGTGTCAGTGATTTGCAGCACAACCTCAGGAATCGCGATCTCAGGTGCTTCAGGCTGAGGAATTTCTGGTTCCTCTTCTTGTGCAGTTTGGGGATCAGCAGCAGGTTCTTCAGCACTAGCGGCTGGAATCTCTTCATGAACAGACGATGTGGGATGAGTTTCTTCAGAGCCCATTTGAACAGTTGTAGCCGGGGACTGAGGAATTTGTTGAATAGGAGTGAAGAGAGGAGTATTGGGATGCTGACTTTCCCAAAAGTCATCGTTCATCACTGGTGTAGTGCATCCAATATCCACATCTTCGTCTTCTTTTTCAATTTCCTCAACACCAGCCTCTTCAGCTGTGAACTGAGGCATCGGTGAGGAAACGACTGGCGTTGAAGGAAATGTTTCCACTTCAATTTCTTCATCAAACTGCTCTAAGGTAGCAACAGAATGATTTTCTTCATCAGATCCGCTTGGGATCTTGTAGTCTTCTCCATAAGGAACAATTTCCTTAGACGACATGGAGGAAATGGGAACGACATCAATGGGATTTTCAAGCGAGCTGGTCATTGGCTTCTTTTTCTTCGCTGCCGAAGAATTTGACGCAGCTGATGCCTTCCTTTTCTTCACAGCGGCTCGCTCTGCAACCTTGGTCTTCTTCACTTCATAAGCAGAAGGAAGAATTGGAGTTGGTGTTGGCGCGGGAGGAGCTGAGGACTGTGGTTCATTTTCTTCAGGCGCAACTGGTGCAGTTGCCCTGATCTCTTCAGTTTCTTCAGGCGCACCACTAGTGGATGCCCTGGGAATTTCTTCAGTGGCTGGAATGGAGTCATCAGCCCTGGAACTTGTAGTTTCATCAGCAGGCTGACAGTCATCAGCAGTGCTGGCAAATTCATCAGCAGGCTGAGCAGAGTCTGCAGCCTGAGGATTTTCTTGTTGCGATGGGGCTGCAACAGTTGTCATTTTCTTCATCAAATTGACGAATCTCACTTTGGCTCCTTGCCAATCAGCATGGTATGCATCGAAATCTTTGCTGAGGGCTTGGATCTCAGATTGAGCCTTGAGAAGTTCTTCAGGTGATAGTCTGATAACGTTCTTCTTCAGAAGCTTCTCCTTTCTAGCTTGTGGTTTCTTTATCTCACGAGCCTTTTCAAACTTCCATTTCTCTTGAGCGATGAAATGGGTTAGCATATGACCTTGACCAGGAGTCAGAGGCAGATCAGGCATTGGAGTGTTTGGATCCTTATGCCATAAGTCAATGTAGTCGAGGATCTTCTTCGGATCCAAAAGCAGAGGCACAGGTGTTCCTTTGGCTCTGGCGGCCTTTCCTTGTCTATCTCTGATGATTTCTGCAAGTTCTTCATCAGAAGCCTCGTCAGCAGAGGGCACTTGGAAAGCAACCTGTTTCTTTCTTGGACTTGGCCGAGGACCGCGTCCAGCTGTTGCTTTTGTCTTCAGCAGAGTGGGGCCTGATGAGGACATTGGTGCAGCTGAAGAACTCGCTGAGACACCAGAAGCAATTGAGAAACCCTGAGTCCTTTGACATGTAGCCATATGCACAGGAGTTGAGGACTTGGAGGGAGCTGCTGAGGACTTTGGTGGAGTAGCAGTAGTCTGAGGAATTTGCCGTGAGGGCGCGGCTGAGGAACTTGGCCGTGAGGGCGCTGATGGTGAAGCATTTGGCTTGCGAGCAGGCTTCTTCGGCATTGATTTCCTCGGCTTGACCGAGGTCTCAGCGGCAGCAGCAGCAGCAGAATCCTCATTGAATTTCCTCACTGCCTCCTTGGCTTGTCTTGCCAATTTTGCTTGGCGCCTAGCCCATTCTTCAGGAAAGTCTTCACCACTTTTGATGCTAGTGGGATCAGCGACTTGGCCAGGTGCCAATGGAGCTCTTGGGAATGGAGGATTTAAGGCGAATTTCTTCATGTACTTTGGAGTAACATATCGATATTCCCTCCATTCTCGTGCCCATCTTCGTTCAATCCTCTGAATGCGCACTTTGCGCTGATTCTTGTTTTCTTTGCCAAACTTGGCTTCATCAGGTGTGCAATAATCTTTGTATATTTCATCAGGGATCTCGAAAGCAGTCATGACCTCCGGTTTCTTTCCTCCTTTCTGCGGTCTCTTTCCTTCAGCCATTTTCTTCAGATGAGGAATTTGAACAATTGAACACTCTGAAGAAGTATGCAGTTTTTCTTCGAGGAACGCTGCAAATGAGTTAAGTTGATGAGAACCTAGTGATTCAGCAGCGGACATGAGTACCTGTGAACAGAGTGTAGGTGCGAGGAATTTGGAGAGGTCATATGCGTAATCAGAAGATTTTTCGAAAAGACAAGTTTTGAGGAATTTGACCAGTTGAGCCTTGAGGAATTTCACTAAGCGTTCTTGTCTTAGGTTCCAGAGTTGTACAGATCGAAAATCCGCACAATTGAGGAATCTTGAAGAAAGTGCTTAGAGAGATGGATCAAGAGCATACAGTGTGTGAGGTGTTCATATGTGAAGATTTGAAGAATAAAACACCTTTGAAGATTTTCAGAAAGGTTTGAGAATCAAAGCGAGTAATAAAAGTGACTTTTAATTACCCGAACTGAAGAACACGACGAACAGAGATGAACAGTGGTGAAGTTCGTCAAGTTAGATCTCCCACGCCCTAACTTGGCAGAAGGAGACAGCTACGGCGGCGACGGAGTGAAGATTTCCGCAGCCGGCGCGAGTACGACGGCGACGAGGTTTGGGCAGTGAAGCTCTTCCTCGCCGGCGGTGATGGAGTAGCGGCGGCGCTAGGGTTTGAGGAGAGCTCGAGCGGGAGACAACGACCGAGCGGAGTAAATGAAGTAAGGAAGGGGAGAGGGGTATTTATAGCCACGGTAAAAACTGTTCGCCCGAAGATTTTGGGACGAACATGCCCCTGCCCTTTCTTCTTCACGCGACATCTGTCACCCACGTACTGTGCAGATGAGATCGTGTAAGATTGTGGGTGAATAAAATAATGCATCGTGGGATGCGGAACGGTTTGAGCGGTAAAACCGAAAATCTGGATAAGACATGTTTTAAAATTTCGTTCGCAATTTCTTCAGCTGACAAGGACACAGTGAAGACTTTGAACGAGTTTCAATTAGAACGCACATGAAGAATTTGTGAATAGATTGGGTTGAGTACAGCATAGAGGGGAAGGGTCCGATCACATTCACTTAGCAGAAATCGCAACTTGAAGAAATAGCAATAAGTGAATGCTGTAGAGGACATAAACTCACATATACATATATAGCCAATGAAGAAAAACGACGGAAACAGTGAAGATTTTGCAAAGTTGAAGAATTTGAAAGACTGAAGAATTTCAAAAATGAGAAAAAAAAACTCAAATTGAAGATTTTCAACTTTTGTGGTGGCGTGACCCACCGTATAAGAATGATGATTTCAGACACCGCGTACAATTGTCGTAGGGTTCTGAGAATCAAATTCTTCATTAATTTCTTCACACTTAGAGTGTTATTCTTCATTGATTGAAGAAAAACGTTTCTTCATGTGTTGCACATCTAAGTCATCAATTCTGCATAAGGGTTAGGATGTGTGTCCTTTTCAAAGAACATTCGAAGATTCTAAGATATTTAGCTCACACCGCAACTTGCTAAATCTCTTCTCATCCAAGGGCTTAGTGAAGATATCAGCTAGCTGTTCTTCAGTCTTCACATGCTCGATGGAGATGTCGCCCTTCAACACATGATCACGAAGAAAATGATGACGAATCTGGATGTGCTTAGTCTTCGAGTGCTGAACTGGGTTGTGAGCAATCTTGATGGCACTCTCATTGTCGCAGAGGAGAGGCACATTTTTCACGTTGACGCCATAGTCCTTGAGGGTTTGCTTCATCCAAAGCAGTTGAGCACAGCATGAGCCAGCAGCAATGTATTCAGCTTCAGCAGTAGACAGTGATACGTAGTTCTGTTTCTTCGAGGACCAACAGACCAAAGATCGTCCGAGGAAATGACAAGTGCCAGATGTTGACTTGCGGTCCACACGATCACCAGCATAGTCAGAGTCAGAATATCCAATGAGGTCAAAAGCAAAGCCCTTGGGGTACCATAATCCTAGTGTTGGTGTGTAAGCTAGATATCGAAGAATATGGTTCACAGCCTTATGGTGTGATTCCTTCGGTGCAGCTTGAAATCGGGCACACATGCAAACACTAAGCATTATATCTGGCCTAGATGCACATAAGTACAATAAAGAACCAATCATGGAGCGGTATACCTTGTGATCAAAGTCAATACCATTTTCATCAGTGCATAGATGACCATTTGTGGGCATAGGAATTTTGACGCCTTTGCATTCTTGCATGCCGAATTTCCTCAGTACATCTTTGAGGTATTTCTCCTGAGATATGAATATGCCATTGTGCTGCTGACGAATTTGAAGACCTAAGAAGAATTTCAACTCTCCCATCATAGACATTTGATATTCTTCACTCATCATATAGGCAAATTCATCACTATATCGTTGGTTAGTACAGCCAAAGATAATATCATCAACATATATTTGGCACACAAACAGTTCACCATCATATGATTTAGTAAAAAGAGTAGGGTCGAGTGAACCGGGTGTGAAGCCATTCTTCACGAAGAATTCCTTCAATGTATCATACCACGCCCGAGGGGCTTGCTTGAGGCCATAGAGAGCCTTATTGAGTCTGAAGACTTTGTCAGGATTCTTTGGATCTTCAAAACCTGGGGGTTGGGCAACATATACTTCTTCCTCAAGCTTACCATTGAGGAATGCACTTTTCACATCCATTTGATATAAGATAATATCATGATAGTTAGCGTAAGCAAGTAATATGCGAATAGCCTCAAGTCTAGCAACAGGTGCAAAAGTTTCATCGAAATCAATTCCTTCAACCTCTGTGTAGCCTTGAGCTACTAGTCGTGCCTTATTCCTCACCACAAGGCCATTTTCATCTTGCTTGTTGCGGTAGATCCACTTTGTGCCAATGATATTATGCTTGCAAGGATCTGGGCGATTGACCAATTCCCAGACATTGTTCAGCTCGAACTGATGTAATTCTTCTTGCATAGCCTGAATCCACTCCGGCTCCGGAAATGCTTCATCTACCTTAGTGGGCTCTGTGATAGAGACAAAAGCATAGTGCCCACAAAAGTGTTGAGGAACGTAGTAATTTCAAAAATTTTCCTACGCACACGCAAGATCATGGTGATGCATAGCAACGAGAGGGGAGAGTGTTGTCTACGTACCCTCGTAGACTGAAGCGGAAGCATTGACGCAACGTAGAGGAAGTAGTCGTACGTCTTCCCGGTCCAACCGATCCAAGCACCGTTACTCCGGCACCTCCGAGTTCTTGACACACGTACAACTCGATGACGCACCCCGAACTCCGATCCAGCAGAGGTACGGGGAGGAGTTCCGTCAGCACGACGGCGTGGTGACGATCTTGATGTTCAACTGTCGCAGGGCTTCGCCTAAGCACTGCTACAATATGACCGAGGTGTAATATCGTGGAGGGGGGCACCGCACACGGCTAAGGAACGATCACGAAGATCAACTTGTGTGTTGTCCTTAGAGGTGCCCCCCTGCCCCCGTATATAAAGGAGCCAGGGGGAGGGGTTCGGCCGGCCAGGAGGGGCGCGCCAGGAGGAGTCCTCCTCCCACCGGGAGTAGGACTCCCCCCCTTCCTTGTTGGAGTAGGAGAGAAGGAAAGAGGGGGAGAGGAGGAAGAAAAAGGGGGCTGCACCCCTTGTCCAATTCAGACCAGAGGGGGGCTGCGCCCCTCCTTCCTTTCGGCCTCTCTCCTCTATTCCCGTATGGCCCAATAAGGCCCATATACTCCCCGGCGAATTCCCGTAACTCTCCGGTACTCCGAAAAATACCCGAATGACTCGAAACCTTTCCGAACTCCGAATATAGTCGTCCAATATATCGATCTTTACGTCTCGACCATTTTGAGACTCCTCGTCATGTCCCCGATCTCATCCGGGACTCCAAACTCCTTCGGTACATCAAAACTCATAAACTCATAATATAACTGTCATCGAAACCTTAAGCGTGCGGACCCTACGGGTTCGAGAACTATGTAGACATGACCTAGAACTATTCTTGGTCAATAACCAATAGCGGGACCTGGATGCCCATATTGGCTCCCACATATTCTACGAAGATCTATATCGGTCAAACCGCATAACAACATACGTTGTTCCCTTTGTCATCGGTATGTTACTTGCCCGAGATTCGATCGTCGGTATCCAATACCTAGTTCAATCTCGTTACCGGCAAGTCTCTTTACTCGTTCCGTAATACATCATCTCCCAACTAACTCATTAGTTGCAATGCTTGCAAGGCTTAAGTGATGTGCATTACCGAGAGGGCCCAGAGATACCTCTCCGACATTCGGAGTGACAAATCCTAATCTCGAAATACGCCAACCCAACAAGTACCTTTGGAGACACCTGTAGAGCACCTTTATAATCACCCAGTTACGTTGTGACGTTTGGTAGCACACAAAGTGTTCCTCCGGTAAACGGGAGTTGCATAATCTCATAGTCATAGGAACATGTATAAGTCATGAAGAAAGCAATAGCAACATACTAAACGATCGGGTGCTAAGCTAACGGAATGGGTCATGTCAATCAGATCATTCAACTAATGATGTGATCCCGTTAATCAAATAACAACTCTTTGTCCATGGTTAGGAAACATAACCATCTTTGATTAACAAGCTAGTCAAGTAGAGGCATACTAGTGACACTCTGTTTGTCTATATATTCACACATGTATTATGTTTCCGGTTAATACAATTCTAGCATGAATAATAAACATTTATCATGATATAAGGAAATAAATAATAACTTTATTATTGCCTCTAGGGCATATTTCCTTCAGTCTCCCACTTGCACTAGAGTCAATAATCTAGATCACATCACCATGTGATTCACATCGATAGTTCACATCATCATGTGATTAACACCCATAGTTCACATCGCCATGTGACCAACATCCAAAGGGTTTACTAGATTCAGTAATCTAGTTCACATCGCTATGTGATTAACACCCAAAGAGTACTTAGGTGTGATCATGTTTTGCTTGTGAGAGAATCTTAGTCAACAGGTCTTTCACATTCAGATCCGTTATGTATTTTGCAATTTTTTATGTCTACAATGCTCTGCACGGAGCTACTATAGCTAATTGCTCCCACTTTCAATATGTATCTAGATCGAGACTTAGAGTCATCCAGAACGGTGTCAAAACTTGCATCGACGTAACCCTTTACGACGAACCTTTTGTCACTTCCATAATCGAGAAACATATCCTTATTCCACTAAGGATAATTTTGACCGCTGTCCAGTGATCTACTCCTAGATCACTATTGTACTCCCTTGCCAAACTCAGTGTAGGGTATACAATAGATCTGGTACACAGCGTGGCATACTTTATAGAACCTATGGCCAAGGCATAGGGAATGACTTTCATTCTCTTTCTATCTTCTGTCGTGGTCGGGTTTTGAGTCTTACTCAATTTCACACCTTGTAACACAGGCAAGAACTCTTTCTTTGACTGTTCCATTTTGAACTACTTCAAAATCTTGTTAAGGTATGTATTTATTGAAAAAACTTATCAAGCGTCTTGATCTATCTCTATAGATCTTAATGCTCAATATGTAAGCAGCTTCACCGAGGTCTTTCTTTGAAAAACTCCTTTATGCTTTGCAGAATAATTCTACATTATTTCTGATCTACAATATGTCATTCACATATACTTATCAGAAATGTTGTAGTGCTCCCACTCACTTTCTAGCCAATACAGGCTTTACTGCAAGTCTGTATAAACTATATGCTTTGATCAACTTATCAAAGCGTATATTCCAACTCCGAGATGCTTGCACCAGTCCATAGATGCACATTTTGTTAACACCTTTAGGATCGACAAAACCTCTTGATTGCATCACATACAACTCTTCTTTAATAACTCCATTAAGGAATGCAGTTTTGTTTATCCATTTGCCAGATTTCATAAAATGCGGCAATTGCTAACATGATTCGGACAGACTTTTAAGCATCGATACGAGTGAGATAATCTCATTGTATTCAACATCTTGAACTTTGTCAAAAACCTTTTTCGACAAGTCTAGCTTTGTAGATAGTAACACTACTATCAGCGTCTGTCTTCCTCTTGAAGATCCATTTATTTTCTATGGCTTGCCGATCATCGGGCAACTCCACCAAAGTCCACACTTTGTTCTCATACATGGATCTCATCTCAGATTTCATGGCCTCAAGCCATTTCGCAGAATCTGGGCTCATCATCGCTTCCTCATAGTTCGTAAGTTCATCATGGTCTAGTTACATGACTTCCAGAACAGGATTACCGTACCACTCTGGTGCGGATCTCACTCTGGTTTACCTACGAGATTCGGTAGTAACTTGATCTGAAGTTACATGATCATCATCATTAGCTTCCTCACTAATTGGTGTAGTAGTCACAGGAACAGATTTCTGTGATGAACTACTTTCCAATAAGGGAGAAGGTACAATTACCTCATCAAGTTCTACTTTCCTCCCACTCACTTCTTTCGAGAGAAACTCCTTCTCTAGAAAGGATCCATTTATTAGCAACGAATGTTTTGCCTTCGGATCTGTGATAGAAGGTGTACCCAACAATTTCCTTTGGGTATTCTATGAAGACGCACTTCTTCGATTTGGGTTTGAGCTTATCAGGTTGAAAACCTTTTTCATAAGCATCGCAACTCCAAACTTTAAGAAACGACAGCTTAGGTTTACTGCTAAACCATAGTTCATACGGTGTCGTCTCAACGGATTTAGGTGGTGCCCTATTAAACGTGAATGCAGTTGTCTCTAATTCATAACCCCAAAACGATAGTGGTAAACCGATAAGAGATATCATAGATCGCACCATATCTAGTAAAGTACGATTACGACATTTGGACACACCATTACATTGTGGTGTTCCAGGTGGCATGAGTTTGTGAAACTATTCCACATTGTTTTAATTGAAGACCAAACTCGTAACTCAAATATTTGTCTCCGCGATCGAATCACAGAAACTTTTATTTTCTTGCTACGATGATTCTCCACTTCACTCTGAAATTCTTTGAACCTTTCAACTATTTCAGACTTATGTTTCATCAAGTAGATATACCAATATCTGCTCAAATCATCTGTGAAGGTCAGAAAATAATGATACCCGCCGCGAGCCTCAACACTCATCGGATCGCATACATCAGTATGTATTATTTCCAATAAGTCAGTTGCTTGCTCCAGTGTTCCGGAGAACGGAGTTTTAGTCATCTTGCCCAAAAGGCACGGTTCGCAAGCATCAAATGATTCATAACCAAGTGATTCCGAAAATCCATCTTTATGGAGTTTCTTCATGCGCTTTACACCGATATGACCCAAACGGCAGTGCCACAAATAAGTTGCACTATCATTATTAACTTTGCATCTTTTTGCCTCAATATTATGAATATGTGTATTACTACGATCGAGATCCAACAAACCATTTTCGTTGGTGTGTATGACCATAGAAGGTTTTATTCATGTAAACAGAACAACAATTGTTCTCTAACTTAAATGAATAACCGTATTGCAATAAACATGATCAAATCATATTCATGCTCAACGCAAATGCCAAATAACATTTATTTAGGTTTAACACTAATCCCGAAAGTATAGGGAGTGTGCGATGATGATCATATCAATCTTGGAACTACTTCCAACACTCATCGTCACTTTCCCTTCAACTAGTCTCTGTTTATTCTGTAACTCCTGTTTCGAGTTACTAATCTTAGCAACCGAACAAGTATCAAATACTCAAGGGTTACTATACACACTAGTAAGGCACACATCAATAATCTTTATATCAAATATACCCTTGTTCACTTTTCCATCCTTCTTATCCACCAAATATTTGGGGTAGTTCTGCTTCCAGTAACCAGTCCCTTTGCAGTAGAAGCACTTAGTCTCAGGCTTAGGTCCAGACTTGGGCTTCTTCACTTGAGCAGCAACTTGCTTGCCGTTCTTCTTGAAGTTCCCTTCTATCCCTTTGCCCTTTTCTTGAAACTAGTGGTCTTGTTAACCATCAACACTTGATGTTCTTTCTTGATTTCTACCTTCATCGATTTCATCATCATGAAAAACTCGGGAATCATTTTCATCATCCCTTGCATACTATAGTTCATCACGAAGTTCTACTAACTTGGTGATGGTGACTAGAGAATTCTGTCAATCACTATCTTATCTGGAAGATTAACTCCCGCTTGATTCAAGCGATTGTAGTACCTAGACAATCTGAGCACATGCTCACTAGTTGAGCGATTCTCCTCCATCTTTTAGCTATAGAACTTGTTGGAGACTACATATCTCTCAACTCGGGTATTTGCTTGAAATATTAACTTCAATTCCTGGAACATCTCATATGGTCCATGACGTTCAAAACGTCTTTGAAGTCCCGATTCTAAGCCGTTAGGCATGGTGCACTAAACTATCAAGTAGTCATCATATTGTGCTAGCTAAACGTTCATAATGTCTGCATCTGCTTCTGCAATAGGTCTGTCACCTAGCGGTGCATCAAGGACATAATTCTTCTGTGCAGCAATGAGGATAAACCTCAGACCACGGATCGAATCCGCATCATTGCTACTAACATTTTTCAACACAATTTTCTCTAGGAACATATCAAAATAAACATATGAAAGCAACAATGCGAGCTATTGATCTACAACATAATTTGCAAAATACTACCAGGACTAAGTTCATGATAAATTTAAGTTCAATTAATCATATTACTTAAGAACTCCCACTCAGACAGACATCTCTCTAGTCATCTAAGTGATCACGTGATCCAAATCAACTAAACCATGTCCGATCATCACGTGAGGTGGAGTAGTTTCAATGGTGAACATCACTATGTTGATCATATCTACTATATGATTCACGCTCGACCTTTCGGTCTCCGTGTTCCGAGGCCATATCTGTATATGCTAGGCTCGTCAAGTATGACCTGAGTATTCCGCGTGTGCAACTGTTTTGCACCCGTTGTATTTGAACGTAGAGCCTATCACACCCGATCATCACGTGGTGTCTCAGCACGAAGAATTTTCGCAACGGTGCATACTCAGGGAGAACACTTCTTGATTATTCGTGAGAGATCATCTTAAAATGCTGCCGTCAATCAAAGCAAGATAAGATGCATAAAGGATAAACATCACATGCAATCAATATAAGTGATATGATATGGCCATCATCATCTTGTTCTTGTGATCTCCATCCTCGAAGCACCGTCATGATCACCATCGTCACCGGCGCGACACCTTGATCTCCATCGTAGCATCGTTGTCGTTACGCCATCTATTGCTTCTATGACTATCGCTACCGCTTAGTGATAAAGTAAAGCAATTACAGGGCGTTTGCATTTCATACAATAAAGCGACAACCATATGGCTCCTGCCAGTTGCAACATAAAATATAGCATCACGTCTTGACCATATCACATCACAACATGCCATGCAAAAACAAGTTAGACGTCCTCTACTTTGTTGTTGCAAATTTTACGTGGCTGCTACGGGCTTTAGCAAGAACCGTTCTTACCTACGCATCAAAATCACAACGATAGTTCGTCAAGTTGGTGCTGTTTTAACCTTCGCAAGGACCGGGCGTAGCCACACTCGATTCAGCTAAAGTGAGAGAGACAGACACCCGCCAGCCACCTTTAAGCACGAGTGCTCGTAACGGTGAAACCAGTCTCGCGTAAGCGTACGCGTAATGTCGGTCCGGGCCGCTTCATCTCACAATACCGCCGAACCAAAATATGACATGCTGGTAAGCAGTATGACTTGTATCGCCCACAACTCACTTGTGTTCTACTCGTGCATATAACATCAACGCATAAAACCTAGGCTCGGATGCCACTGTTGGGGAACGTAGTAATTTCAAAAAATTTCCTACGCACACGCAAGATCATGGTGATGCATAGCAACGAGAGGGGAGAGTGTTGTCTACGTACGCTCGTAGACTGAAGCGGAAGCGTTGACGCAATGTAGAGGAAGTAGTCGTACGTCTTCCCGGTCCAACCGATCCAAGCACCGTTACTCCGGCACCTCCGAGTTCTTGACACACGTACAGCTCGATGACGCACCCCGAACTCCGATCTAGCAGAGGTACGGGGAGGAGTTCCGTCAGCACGACGGCGTGGTGACGATCTTGATGTTCAATTGTCGCAGGGCTTCGCCTAAGCACCGCTACAATATGACCGAGGTGTAATATCGTGGAGGGGGGCACCGCACACGGCTAAGGAACGATCACGAAGATCAACTTGTGTGTTGTCCTTAGAGGTGCCCCCCCTGCCCCTGTATATAAAGGAGCCAGGGGGAGGGGTTCGGCCGGCCAGGAGGGGCGCGCCAGGAGGAGTCCTCCTCCCACCGGGAGTAGGACTCCCCCCCCCTTCCTTGTTGGAGTAGGAGAGAAGGAAAGAGGGGGAGAGGAGGAAGGAAAAGGGGGCTGCACCCCTTGTCCAATTCGGACCAGAGGGGGGCTGCGCCCCTCCTTCCTTTCGGCCTCTCTCATCTATTCCCGTATGACCCAATAAGGCCCATATACTCCCCGGAGAATTCCCGTAACTCTCCGGTACTCCGAAAAATACCCGAATGACTCGGAACCTTTCCGAACTCCGAATATAGTTGTCCAATATATCGATCTTTACGTCTCGACCATTTCGAGACTCCTCGTCATGTCCCCGATCTCATCCGGGACTCCGAACTCCTTCGGTACATCAAAACTCATAAACTCATAATAAAACTATCATCGAAACCTTAAGCGTGCGGACCCTACGGTTCGAGAACAATGTAGACATGACCGAGACACGTCTCCGGTCAATAACCAATAGCGGGACCTGGATGCCCATATTGGCTCCCACATATTCTACGAAGATCTATATCGGTCAAACCGCATAACAACATACGTTGTTCCCTTTGTCATCGGTATGTTACTTGCCCGAGATTCGATCGTCGGTATCCAATACCTAGTTCAATCTCGTTACCGGCAAGTCTCTTTACTCGTTCCGTAATACATCATCTCGCAACTAACTCATTAGTTGCAATGCTTGCAAGGCTTAAGTGATGTGCATTACCGAGAGGGCCCAGAGATACCTCTCCGACATTCGGAGTGACAAATCCTAATCTCGAAATACGCCAACCCAACAAGTATCTTTGGAGACACCTGTAGAGCACCTTTATAATCACCCAGTTACGTTGTGACGTTTGGTAGCACACAAAGTGTTCCTCCGGTAAACGGGAGTTGCATAATCTCATAGTCATAGGAACATGTATAAGTCATGAAGAAAGCAATAGCAACATACTAAACGATCGGGTGCTAAGCTAACGGAATGGGTCATGTCAATCAGTCATTCAACTAATGATGTGATCCCGTTAATCAAATAACAACTCTTTGTCCATGGTTAGGAAACATAACCATCTTTGATTAACAAGCTAGTCAAGTAGAGGCATACTAGTGACACTCTGTTTGTCTATATATATTCACACATGTATTATGTTTCCGGTTAATACAATTCTAGCATGAATAATAAACATTTATCATGATATAAGGAAATAAATAATAACTTTATTATTGCCTCTAGGGCATATTTCCTTCAAAAATTTAGATAAATGTGATGCTTTTGAGCGTGTGAGAGGACCTGGTGCGCTAATGTCATCGATGATCTTCTCCACTTGCACTTCTTTTGCAATGCGTGGATGAGTTGGTTGTCGCTGAGGATTTTGATCAGTATTTTCTTCAGCACCATTTTCCTCATCTTGTTCTTCAGGTGCATCAGCTCGACGTTCTTCATGAACAGGAATGAATTCTTCAGCAGATTCTTCAGTAGGAATGACATCCTCAGTTGCCTTGAGCTTGATAGCATCTTCAGGTGCTGGTTCATCTAACACAGAAGGTAGGTGCTCTCTTTGCGAGCCATTAGTTTCATCGAACTGCACATCTACAGTGTCAACAATCTTGTGAAGAACAATGTTGAAGACTCTGTAGGTGTGCGAGTCCTTTCTGTAACCAAGCATAAAACCTTCATGTGCTTTCGGTGCAAATTTAGAGTTGTGGTGAGGATCTCTAATCCAACATTTAGCACCGAAGACTTTGAAATAACTCACATTTGGTTTCTTGTCAGTGAGGAGTTCATAGGCAGTCTTCTTGAAGAATTTGTGAAGATATACTCTGTTGATGATGTGGCAAGCAGTATCAATTGCATCAATCCAAAAACGCTGAGGCGTTTTGTATTCATCAAGCATAGTGCGAGCCATCTCAACAAGAGTTCTGTTCTTGCACTCCACGACGCCATTCTGCTGAGGAGTATAGGGAGCAGATAACTCATGAGTAATACCAAGTTCATCAAGATATGCATCAAGACCGGAATTCTTGAACTCAGTTCCATTGTCACTTCTGATATGCTTGATCTTCACACCAAAGTTGGTTGAAGCCCTCGAGGAAAATCATTTGAAGACTTCCTGCACTTCATGTTTGTAAGTAACAATGTGTACCCATGTATATCGAGAATAATCATCAACAATGACAAAACCATATAAAGATGCATCATTAGTGACTGCTGAATAATGATTAGGTCCGAAGAGGTCCATGTGAAGCAATTCGAATGGACGTGTAGTGGTCATGATAGTCTTCGCTGGATGCTTGGCCTTGGTCATTTTTCTGGCTTCACATGCTCCGCATAAGTGATCCTTGAGGAATTTGACATTCTCAATGCCAATGACATGCTTCTTCTTCGCAAGCGTGTTCAGATTCCTCATGCCTGCATGACCAAGTCGTCGATGGCATAGCCAGCCTTCTGAAGCTTTTGCAAGTAGACACACGGCTGGTTGTGGTCCTGTAGAGAAATCAACAATATACAGATCTCCTCTCCTAAAGCCTTCGAAGACTTTGGAATTGTCAGCTTCCATAATCACAACACAGCGATATTTGCCAAAGACAAAAACCATATCAAGATCACAAAGCATTGAGACTGACATGAGATTGTATCCTAAGGACTCAACAAGCATGACTTTGTCCATGTGCTTATCCTTAGAGATAGCAACCTTACCGAGACCCAATACCTGACTTTTGCCTTTGTCAGCGAAGATGATATGCTTCAGAGGTGACGGTGATAAGGGAGCATCCATCAATAGATTCTTGTCACCAGTCATGTGATTTGTACATCCACTATCGAGGACCCATTCAGTGGTTTTGGGTTGATCATCCTGCAGATGAATTAATGTAGCTTACAATCTCATATGCTTCATCAGTGAAGAATATGATATCAAGTTCATCAGATGAATTTCATCAAGCAGTAAACAGATATAGCAGTATGAGGACGTGTGAAATGAATGTTCATTTCATCATGATTCGCCTGCGTCCTTTCAGGCATTTTTGTCAGGTTCCCAGCAAATTCTTCAGACGTTAGAGCACATCTGGAGACCTGACCCTGCAGAACAGATTAGTTCATTTTCTTCACCACCCACATCTGGAGGGGTGGCAAAGAGTTCATCATTCTGCGAGCACCATATGAGAAAGGTGGCAAAGATGCCAAACCATTTCATTTCACATAAGAGGGGTTAGGGTAAGCATATGAATAAGCAGAGTAATTCTTCGAGGACTTATGAACATAATGGTTTGAAGAATAATGCACATATTCATAGCCCTTAGCTCTACCCTGCGAGACAAAGTTGTTAGCACAATGATAATCATATGAGGATTTTGATCCATGTGAAGAATTTGGTCCATATGAGGACTTGGATCCATATGAAGAATTTGATCTGGGGTTCCTGTTCTTCACAGGTGGTGTCATGAGAACATTCACTTGAAGACTTTCAACACCACTTTTGGGAACCCAGATCTTCTTCATAGGGGAACCGTTCCTGCAGTTAGTGCCAACATATCTAGCAAATACTTCACCATTCTTATTTTTGAACAGTTTATAGTTGGAGTCAAATGACTCATCAGAAGAATGAGGAGATTCACATGTAAAGCCAGATAAGTTAGATGGATCAACTGGAGGTCCCTTTGCAGCAACCCATGAGGTTTTGGGGTACTGATCAGGCTTCCAATATGTTCCATCAGCATTGAGTTTCCTCTCAAAGGCAATACCCTCTTTCCTAGGGTTTCTGTTGAGGATCTGCTTTTTGAGCACATCACAAAGCGTCTGATGCCCTTTGAGGCTTTTGTACATGCCTGTCATGTACAATTCCTTCAGCCCTGCATTGTCAGTGATACTAGCAATGTCCTCAGGTGAGGAATTAGTGATAGCAGAGGCAGATGAAGAATTTGTAACATTTGAAGCATTTGAACATTTAGGTGAAGAATTAGCAGATTCACGTTCAATGCACTTTAAGCATGGGGGAACAAATTCTTCCTGAGAAGCGCTGATTTGTTGAGCTAGTAATGAATCGCGCTCCTTCTGAAGATCTTCATAACACACTCTTAGCTTTTCAAGATCTTCCTTTCTTTGAAGAGATTCAAGAGAAAGCCTCTCGTGATCAGCCAAGAGGGTATTATGTTGATCTTGAAGGGCGTCAAACTTGGAGTGAATTCTCTGAAGACATTCACCCAATGCTTTTGACTGATCCATTTCTTTGCGCAACATATTATCACTTTTTTCTAGCATATCTTGAGTTTGTTCTAAAGCCGTTTGTTGTTTTTTGGCAACACAAATAAGTTTGGTATAGCAGGATTCAATGTCATCATCAGATTCATCATTGTCAGATTCATCATTATCAGATTCATCATCACAAGACTCGGATGAGGGGCATTCGGTTACCTCAGCACCGTTTGCCATGAGGCAGGATGCAGAAGATGATGATTCTGGCTCGAAAGTCATCGTTTTGAGAGATTCCTTGAAATCCTCAAACCAGGGATCATGACGAGTTCGATGACCTTCATAGACATCAGAGATTCGGTCCCAGATGAGCTTCGAATTGCCAAGATGCATAATTCGCCCGAATTGATCTCTTGATAGGCAGGAGCAGATGATATCCCTTGCTATGATGTCAAGTCGAGTGTACTTGCGAATATCATCAGCATTCGCCATCTTGCATAGATCAGTAAGACCAATCTCAGTGACGGTCCACAGCTCGCTGTTCCTTGCCATGAGGCGCTTTCTCATCATGGCCTTCCACTTGGGATAGTCATGACCGTCAAAGATAGGGCAAGTCACTTTCTTCGTACCTGCGGTCGACATAACTAAAACTCCAGGCGGTTAAACAAAAATCACACAGAACAAGGGAGTACCCTGCTCTGATACCAATTGAAAGTGCGTTATATCGACAAGAGGGGGGGTGAATAGGCGATTTTTACGAATTCTTCACTGAGGAATTTTCTGGTGAGGAAATTCCTTAGCGAAGAACTACTTGCAGCGGAATAAGTACTCAGATGTAAACATAACAGGATACAAACATAGTCATCATGAAGAAATGAAAACTAGTACAGAGTACAGAAAGCGTAAACACAGGATAACAAGATGAAGACAGACAGACTGAAGAAATTGAACTGAGGAATTTGTGAAAGTCTTCAGTTAAAGTCTTCAAGCACAGATATGAACAATGTACAACACAGTAATGAGGAAATGAAAGAGTTGAGGAAATAGAACCAGTTAGTTGGTGAAGACAATGATTTGGTAAACCAGTTCCAACTGCTGTCTCAGTTGTACGTCTGGTTGGAGCGGCTGAGTATTTAAACTCGAGGACACACAGTCCCGGACACCCAGTCTCTGAGCCGCAACTCAGGACACCCAGTCCTCACCGTATTCTCCTCGAACTAAGACCACGTAGGCCTCGTCCAATCACTCGTGGTAAGTCTTCAGGTGACTTCCAAACCTTCACAGACTTGGTTACTCGGCGATCCACAATTCCTCTTGGATGCTCTAGACCTTGACGCCTAACCGTCTGGAAGAAGCACAGTCTTCAAAGGTAACAAGCGTCGGATCCACGCAGGATCAATTTCTTCAGTGATGCTCAATCACTTTGGGTTTGTGGGGGTTTGGTTCTGGGATTTCCTCACTTGATGATTTTCGCTCAAAGTCCTCGGAGGATGGGTTGCTCTCAGATGACAAGTGTCAAGTTCTCTCGGAGCAGCCAAACAACTAGTGGTTGTAGGGGCGGCTATTTATAGCCTAGGGAGCAGCCCGACATGATAATACATAAATGCCCTTCAATGATATGACCATTACGTGGATAAGATATTTTGGACAGCCGGCGCGCAGCACAGCAACGGTCGGAAATTTGACTCTCAAATTCCTCAGGGCTATCATGTTCCTCACTGTGTAGGCAATTCGCACTGGCGAATTCCTAACTCCTCAGTTAGAGCAAAGTCCTCAGTGACCAGAAGAACTGCGTCTCTGTCACTGAAGAAATTGACTGAACTGTATGAGATTTCCAATGGCTTCACTCGAAGGGATTGGTAGGTGTGGAATTTTGAGTTGAGCATCACATGGAAATTTTTCCTTAGTATTTCCTCAACCCCCCTTAACAGTACGGTGCTTCCTATGACTCAAGAAAGAGAAAATGAAACTACGAAAACAAAAGTCTTCACGCTCCATATTCCTCGAATGAATACCAAGTCTTCAAGGTCACACCAATTTCTTCACTTTCAAAGTCTTCAGAAAGTCTTCAGAATATCAAAGTCTTCAGTCAAAGAACTTCATTTTTAGGGGTCGACTTTCTCTGTAAATATCAAACTCCTCATAGACTTATAGACCTGTGTACACTCACAAACGCATCAGTCACTTAACCTATAAGTCTTCAATACACCAAAATCACTAAGGGGCACTAGATGCACTTACAATCTCCCCCTTTTTGGTGATTGATGACAACATAGGTTATGTTTTCAACGGGGATAAACATATGAAGTGTAAATACTGATATCGAGGAATTTGATTGTAAGATATAGAAGAACTAAGGGGCACTAAGGGGCACTAGATGCACTTACAGGAACGAGTAAAGAGACTTGCCGGCAACGAGATTGAACTAGGTATTGGATACCGACGATCGAATCTCGGGCAAGTAACATACCGATGACAAAGGGAACAACGTATGTTGTTATGCGGTCTGACCGATAAAGATCTTCGTAGAATATGTAGGAACCAATATGGGCATCCAGGTCCCGCTATTGGTTATTGACCGGAGACGTGTCTCGGTCATTTCTACATTGTTCTCGAACCGTAGGGTCCGCACGCTTAAGGTTTCGATGATAGTTTTATTATGAGTTTATGAGTTTTGATGTACCGAAGGAGTTCGGAGTCCCGGATGAGATCGGGGACATGACGAGGAGTCTCGAAATAGTCGATACGTAAAGATCGATATATTGGACGACTATATTCGGAGTTCGGAAAGGTTCTGAGTGATTCGGATATTTATCGGAGTACCGGAGAGTTACGGGAATTCGCCGGGGAGAAGTATTGGGCCTTATTGGGCCATACGGGAAAGAGAGAGGGGCTGCCTAGGGCAGGCCGCGCGCCCCCCCATGGCCTAGTCCGAATTGGACTAGGGGGAGGGGCCGCACCCCCTCCTTCCTTCCCTTCTCTCTTCCCCTTCCTTGTCTCCTACTCCTACTACTTGGAAGGTCTCCTAGTTGGACTAGGAAAGGGGGAATCCTACTCCCGGTGGGAGTAGGACTCCCCTAGGACACGCCATAGAGAGGGCCGGCCCTCCCCTCCTCCACTCCTTTATATACGGGGGCAGGGGGCACCCCATAGACACGCAAGTTGATCTTCGTGATCGTTCCTTAGCCGTGTGCGGTGCCCCCCTCCACGATATTACACCACAGTCATATTGTAGCGGTGCTTAGGCGAAGCCCTGCGACAGTTGAACATCAAGATCGTCACCACGCCGTCGTGCTGACGGAACTCCTCCCCGAACCTCTGCTGGATCGGAGCCCGGGGTGTGTCATCAAGTTGTACGTGTGTCAAGAACTCGGAGGTGCCGGAGTAACGGTGCTTGGATCGGTTGGACCGGGAAGACGTACGACTACTTCCTCTACGTTGCGTCAACGCTTCCGCTTCGGTCTATGAGGGTACGTAGACAACACTCTCCCCTCTCGTTGCTATGCATCACCATGATCTTGCGTGTGCGTAGGAATTTTTTTGAAATTACTACGTTCCCAACAGTGGCATCCGAGCCTAGGTTTTATGTGTTGATGTTATATGCACGAGTAGAACACAAGTGAGTTGTGGGCGCTATAAGTCATACTTCTTACCAGCATGTCATACTTTGGTTCGGCGGTATTGTTGGATGAAGCGGCCCGGACCGACATTACGCGTACGCTTACGCGAGACTGGTTTTACCGCCATGCTATGCACACAGGTGACTAGCGGGTGTCAGTTTCTCCAACTTTAGTTGAATAGAGTGTGGCTACGCCCGGTCCTTGCGAAGGTTAAAACAGCACCAACTTGACAAACTATCGTTGTGGTTTTGATGCGTAGGTAAGAACGGTTCTTTCTCAGCCCGTAGCAGCCACGTAAAACTTGCAACAACAAAGTAGAGGACGTCTAACTTGTTTTTGCAGGGCATGTTGTGATGTGATATGGTCAAGACGTGATAAGATATAAGTTGTTGTATGAGATGATCATGTTTTGTTGAAGTTATCGGCAACTGGCAGAAGCCCTATGGATGTCTCTTTGTTGCATAAGATGCAAATGCCAAATAATTGCTTTACTTTATTGCTATACGATAGCAATAGTTTCAATAGCAATAGTTGGTGAGACAACCATGTGATGACACATTGATATAGATCAAGATGATAAAGATCATGGTGTCGTGCCGGTGACGATAGAGATCATGACAGTACTTTGGAGATGGAGATCAAAGGCGCAAGATGATCATGGCCATATCATGTCACATATTTTGATTGCATATGATGTTTATCTATTATACATCTTATTCTTGCTTTGATTGACGGTAGCATTTTAAGACGATCTCTCACTAATTATCAAGAAGTGTTCTCCCTGAGTATGCACCATTGCCAAAGTTCGTCGTGCCCAGACACCACGTGATGATCGGGTGTGATAAGCTCTACGTCCATCTATGACGGGTGCAAGCCAGTTTTGCACACGCGGAATACTTAGGTTAAACTTGACGAGCCTAGCATATGCAGATATGACCTCGGAGCACGGAGACCGAAAGGTCGAGCGTGAATCATATAGTAGATATGATCAACATGAGATGTTCACCATTGAAAACTACTCCATCTCACGTGATGATCGGTTATGGTTTAGTTGATTTGTATCACGTGATCACTTAGATGACTAGAGAGATGTCTGTCTAAGTGGGAGTTCTTAAGTAATATGATTAATTGAACTTAAATTTATCATGAACTTAGTCCTGGTAGTATTTTGCAAATTATGTTGTAAGATCAATAGCTTGCGTTGTTGCTTTCATATGTTTATTTTGATATGTTCCTAGAGAAAATTGTGTTGAAAAATGTTAGTAGCAATGATGCGGATTGGATCCGTGATCTGAGGTTTATCCTCATTGCTGCACAGAAGAATTATGTCCTTAATGTACCGCTAGGTGACAGACCTATTGCAGGAGCAGATGCAGACGTTATGAACGTTTGGCTAGCTCAATATGATGACTACTTGATAGTTTTGTGCACCATGCTTTATGGCTTAGAATCGGGACTTCAAAGATGTTTTGAACATCATGGACCATATGAGATGTTCCAGGAATTGAAGTTAATATTTCAAGCAAATACCCGAGTTGAGAGATATGAAGTCTCCAACAAGTTCTATAGCTAAAAGATGGAGGAGAATCGCTCAACTAGTGAGCATGTGCTCAGATTGTCTGGGTACTACAATCGCTTGAATCATGTGGGAGTTAATCTTACAGATAAGATAGTGATTGACAGAATTCTCTAGTCACCATCACCAAGTTAGTAGAACTTCATGATGAACTATAGTATGCAAGGGATGATGAAAATGATTCCCGAGTTTTTCATGATGATGAAATCGATGAAGGTAGAAATCAAGAAAGAACATCAAGTGTTGATGGTTAACAAGACCACTAGTTTCAAGAAAAGGGCAAAGGGGTAGAAGGGAACTTCAAGAAGAACGGCAAGCAAGTTGCTGCTCAAGTGAAGAAGCCCAAGTCTGGACCTAAGCCTGAGACTAAGTGCTTCTACTGCAAAGGGACTGGTCACTAGAAGCAGAACTACCCCAAGTATTTGGCGGATAAGAAGGATGGCAAAGTGAACAAAGGTATATTTGATATACATGTTATTGATGTGTACTTTACTAGTGTTTATAGCAACCCCTCGGTATTTGGTACTGGTTCAGTTGCTAAGAGTAGTAACTCGAAACGGGAGTTGCAGAATAAACAGAAACTAGTTAAGGGTGAAGTGACAATGTGTGTTGAAAGTAGTTTCAAGATTGATCATCATCGCACACTCCCTATACTTTCGAGATTAGTGTTGAACCTAAATAAATGTTATTTGGTGTTTGCGTTGAGCATGAATATGATTTGATCGTGTTTATTGCAATACGGTTATTCATTTAAGTAAAAGAATAAACTGTTGTTCTGTTTACATGAATAAAACCTTATATGGTTACACACCCAATGAAAATGGTTCATTGGATCTCGATCGTAGTGATACACATATTCATAATATTGAAACCAAAAGATGCAAAGTTAATAATGATAGTGCAACTTATTTGTGGCACTGCCGTTTAGGTCATATTGGTGTAAAGCGCATGAAGAAACTCCATGCTGATGGGATTTTGGAATCACTTGATTATGAATCACTTGATGCTTGCGAACCATGCCTCATGGGAAATATGACTAAGACTCCGTTCTCCGGAACAGTGGAGCGAGCAACTGACTTATTGGAAATAATACATACTGATGTATGCGATCCGATGAGTGTTAAGGCTCGCGGCGGGTATCGTTATTTTCTTACCTTCACAGATGATTTGAGCAGATATGGGTATATCTACTTGATGAAACATAAGTCTGAAACATTTGAAAAGTTCAAAGAATTTCAGAGTGAAGTGGAAAATCATCGTGACAAGAAAATAAGGTTTCTACGATCTGATCGCGGAGACAAACATTTGAGTTACGAGTTTGGTCTTCAACTAAAACAATGTGGAATAGTTTCACAAATTCATGCCACCTGGAACACCACATCATAATGGTGTGTCCGAACGTCATAACCATACTTTATTGGATATAGTACAATCTATGATGTTTCTTACCGATTTACCAATATCGTTTTGGGATCATGCATTAGAGACAGCTGCATTCACGTTAAATAGGGCACCATCTAAATCCGTTGAGATGACACTATATGAACTGTGGTTTAGCAAGAAACCAAAGTTGTCGTTTCTTAAAGTTTGGGGTTGTGATGCTTATGTGAAAAAGTTTCATCCTGATAAGCTCAAACCTAAATCAAAGAAATGCGTCCTCATAGGATACCCAAAGTAGACTGTTGGGTACACCTTTTATCACAGATCCAAAGACAAGACATTTGTTGCTGAGAATGGATCCTTTCCAGAGAAGGAGTTTCTCTCGAAAGAAGTGAGTGGGAGGAAAGTAGAACTTGATAAGGTAATTGTACCTTCTCCCTTATTGGAAAGTAGTTCATCACAGAAATCTGTTCCTGTGACTACTACACCAATTAGTGAGGAAGCTAATAATGATGATCATGTAACTTCAGATCAAGTCACTACCAAACCTCGTAGGTCAACCAGAGTGAGATCCGCACCAGAGTGGTACGGTAATCCCATTCTGGAGGTCATGTTACTTGACCATGATGAACCTACGAACTATGAGGAAGCGATGATGAGCCCAGAATTCCGCAAAATGGTTTGAGGCCATGAAATCTGAGATATGATCCATGTATGAGAACAAAGTATGGACTTTGATGGATTTGCCCGATGATCGGCAAACCATAGAAAATAAATGGATCTTCAAGAGGAAGACGGACGTTGATAGTAGTATTACTATCTACAAAGCTAGACTTATCGAAAAAGGTTTTTGACAAAGTTCAAGGTGTTGACTACGATGAAATTTTCTCACTCGTAGCGATGCTTAAGTCTGTCCAAATCATGTTAGCAATTGCCGCATTTTGATGAAATCTGGCAAATGGATAAACAAAACTACATTCCTTAATGGATTTAAAGAAGAGTTGTATATGATGCAACCAGAAGGTTTTGTCAATCCTAAAGGTGCTGACAAAATACGCAAGCTCCAGCGATCCATCTATGGACTGGTGCAAGCATCTCGGAGTTGGAATATACGCTTTGATAAGTTGATCAAAGCATATAGTTTCATACAGACTTGCGGTGAAGCCTGTATTTACTAGAAAGTGAGTGGGAGCACTACAACATTTCTGATAAGTATATGTGAATGACATATTGTAGATCGGAAATAATGTAGAATTATTCTGCAAAGCATAAAGGAGTGTTTGAAAGGAGTTTTTCAAAGAAAGACCTTGGTGAAGCTGCTTACATATTGAGAATCAAGATCTATAGAGATAGATCAAAACACTTGATAAGTTTTTTCAATGAGTACATACCTTGACAAGATTTTGAAGTAGTTCAAAATGGAACAGTCAAAGAAAGAGTTCTTGCCTGTGTTACAAGGTGCTAAATTGAGTAAGACTCAAAACCCGACCACGGCAGAAGATAGAAAGAGAATGAAAGTCATTCCCTATGCCTTGGCCATAGGTTCTATAAAGTATGCCATGTTGTGTACCAGATCTATTTTATACCCTACACTGAGTTTGGCAAGGGAGTACAATAGTGATCTAGGAGTAGATCACTGGACAGCGGTCAAAAATTATCCTTAGTGGAATAAGGATATGTTTCTCGATTATGGAAGTGACAAAAGGTTCGTCGTAAAGGGTTACGTCGATGCAAGTTTTGACACCGATCTGGATGACTCTAAGTCTCGATCTAGATACATATTGAAAGTGGGAGCAATTAGCTAGAGTAGCTCCGTGCAGAGCATTGTAGACTTAAAAATTTGCAAAATACATAACGGATCTGAATGTGAAAGACCCGTTGACTAAGATTCTCTCACAAGCAAAACATGATCACACCTTAGTACTCTTTGGGTGTTAATCACATAGCGATGTGAACTAGATTACTGAATCTAGTAAACCCTTTGGGTGTTGGTCACATGGCGATGTGAACTATGGGTGTTAATCACATGATGATGTGAACTATTGATGTTAATCACATGGTGATGTGATCTAGATTATTGACTCTAGTGCAAGTGGGAGACTGAAGGAAATATGCCCTAGAGGCAATAATAAAGTTATTATTTATTTCCTTATATCATGATAAATGTTTATTATTCATGCTAGAATTGTATTAACCGGAAACATAATACATGTGTGAATATATAGACAAACAGAGTGTCACTAGTATGCCTCTACTTGACTAGCTTGTTAATCAAAGATGGTTATGTTTCCTAACCATGGACAAAGAGTTGTTATTTGATTAACGGGATCACATCATTAGTTGAATGATCTGATTGACATGACCCATTCCGTTAGCTTAGCACCCGATCGTTTAGTATGTTGCTATTGCTTTCTTCATGACTTATACATGTTCCTATGACTATGAGATTATGCAACTCCCGTTTACCGGAGGAACACTTTGTGTGCTACCAAACATCACAACGTAACTGGGTGATTATAAAGGTGCTCTACAGGTGTCTCCGAAGGTACTTGTTGCGTTGGCGTATTTCGAGATTAGGATTTGTCACTCCGAATGTCGGAGAGGTATCTCTGGGCCCTCTCGGTAATGCACATCACATAAGCCTTGCAAGCAATGCAACTAATAAGTTAGTTGCGAGATGATGTATTACGGAACGAGTAAAGAGACTTGCCGGCAATGAGATTGAACTAGGTATTGGATACCGACGATCGAATCTCAGGCAAGTAACATACAGATGACAAAGGGAACAACGTATGTTGTTATGCGGTCTGACCGATAAAGATCTTCGTAGAATATGTAGGAACCAATATGGGCATCCAGGTCCCGCTATTGGTTATTGACCGGAGACGTGTCTCGGTCATGTCTACATTGTTCTCGAACCGTAGGGTCTGCACGCTTAAGGTTTCGATGATAGTTTTATTATGAGTTTATGAGTTTTGATGTACCGAAGGAGTTCGGAGTCCCGGATGAGATCTGGGACATGACGAGGAGTCTCGAAATGGTCGAGACGTAAAGATCGATATATTGGACGACTATATTCGGAGTTCGGAAAGGTTCCGAGTGATTCGGATATTTATCGGAGTACCGGAGAGTTACGGGAATTCGCCAGGGAGAAGTATTGGGCCTTATTGGGACATACGGGAAAGAGAGAGGGGCTGCCTAGGGCAGGCCGCACGCCCCCCCATGGCCTAGTCCGAATTGGACTAGGGGGAGGGGCCGCACCCCCTCCTTCCTTCCCTTCTCTCTTCCCCTTCCTTGTCTCCTACTCCTACTACTTGGAAGGTCTCCTAGTTGGACTAGGAAAGGGGGAATCCTACTCCCGGTGGGAGTAGGACTTCCCTAGGGCGCGCCATAGAGAGGGCCGGCCCTCCCCTCCTCCACTCCTTTATATACGGGGCAGGGGGCACCCCATAGACACGCAAGTTGATCTTCGTGATCGTTCCTTAGCCGTGTGCTGTGCCCCCCTCCGCGATATTACACCTCGGTCATATTGTAGCGGTGCTTAGGCGAAGCCCTGCTACTGTTGTACATCAAGATCGTCACCACGCCGTCGTGCTGACTGAACTCCTCCCCGAACCTTTGCTGGATCGGAGCCCGGGGTGTGTCATCAAGCTGTACGTGTGTCAAGAACTCGGAGGTGCCGGAGTAACGGTGCTTGGATCGGTTGGACCGGGAAGACGTACGACTACTTCCTCTATGTTGCGTCAACGCTTCCTCTTCGGTCTACGAGGGTACGTAGACAGCACTCTCCCCTCTAGTTGCTATGCATCACCATGATCTTGCGTGTGCGTAGGAAATTTTTTGAAATTACTATGTTCCCCAACATACCCGAGATCCACCGGTTTTGACACCGACATTGGTGCTTTCATTGAGAGTTCCTCTGTGTCGTCACCTTTAGGCCCGATCGCTCCTTCGATCATCAACAATGATGCGGTCCAGGGAGAGATCTTTCTCCCCGGACAGATCTTCGTATTCGGCGGCTTTGCACTGCGGGCCAACTCGCTTGGCCATCTGGAGCAGATTGAAAGCCACGCCCCTGGCCATCAGGTCAGATTTGGGAGTTTGAACTATACGGCTGACGTCCGCGGAGACTTGATCTCCGACGGTTTCGAGCCACAGCCAAGCGCGCCGCACTGTCACGATGGGCATGGTCTAGCTCTGCTGCCGGACAGTGCCCTGGAGGCCGCACAAGTATCCGCTCCGACCCTTAGCTCGGAGCCGACTGCGCCGATCGAGGACGGATGGCTAGACACCGCCTCGGGACTGCTACCTCTATGGCGATAGAGCCGAATACCAACCCTATCCTTTGTGAAGCTCGTGACTCCAAGGTGGCGCCAGACTCCTCTCTGGACTCCGAACCTTCCGCGCCCCTGCCAATCGAATCCGATTGGGCGCCGATCATGGAGTTCACCGCTGCGGACATCTTTCAGCACTCGCCCTTTGGCGACATCCTGAATTCGCTGAAGTGCCTCTCTTTATCAAGAGAGCCCTCGACGGATTATGGTCAGGAAGGTTGGGATGCAGACGATGAAGAAATTCAACGCCCACCCACCACCCACTTTGTAGCCACTGTCGATGATTTAACCGACATGCTCGACTTTGACTCCGAAGACATCGATGGTATGGACGACGATGCCGGAGATGACCAAGAACCAGCATCTACAGGGCACTGGAAGGCCACCTCAACTCACGACGTATATATGGTGGATACACCCAAAGGAAGCGATAACGAGGAACAACGGGACGCTGCGAAGGATAATTCCCTCGAAAAGCAGTCAAAACGGCGACGTAAGCGCCGCTCAAAGTCCCGCCTCGACAAAGAGAGCACCCATACAAACCCAGCCATAGAGCAGGGCGAACCGGTGGAGGACGAACATGCCCTCGAGCAACCATCCGAACAGGATAACTTGGATAAACAATCCGTCCCCGGCGAAGATAACAGTCCGGACGATCTCACGCCGGACACATCGTTGGAGCAGAAGAACTTCCACAAAAGGCTCATCGCCACTGCACGTAGTCTGAAGAAGCAGAAGCGGAAGCTCAAAACAGCGGAAGACGCACTCAGAATGAGAAGGAGCAAAGTACTCAACACCGCAGACAAATACGGCGATAGTCGCCAAACAAAGAGCTACCCGAAGCGCAAACTACTGCCCGAATTTGACGAGGAGGCCGTAGAGCCCCCACAATCAAAGAACAAAGAGGCCGCCCGGTCGGATAGACGACCACATGGCAAACATAGAGCGGCAAGCGGCACCGCACACAAGCCGTTACGCGATCCACATAAGGATTCACACCAAAAGGATGGCCCAGTTAGGTCTATCTATGGGCCAAGAAAGCAAGCTCTAGAAAGCAATGCAACACGTCGAGTATTCGAACACCACGGCCCACCCAACTACAGGGGCGTCGCACACCCCCTATGTTTCACCGGTGAGGTACTGGATCATGAATTTCCAGCGGGATTCAAGCCCGTAAACATAGAGGCATATGACGGAACAACAGACCCCGGAGTCTGGATTGAGGATTATATCTTGCACATACACATGGCTAGAGGAGATGACCTCCACGCCATAAAATACTTACCCCTCAAGCTCAAAGGGCCAGCTCGGCATTGGCTCAAAAGCCTGCCAGAAAATACCATTGGAAGTTGGGAAGAGCTCGAGGATGCGTTTCAGGCAAATTTTCAGGGGACTTATGTCCGCCCTCCGGATGCAGACGATTTAAGTCACATAACTCAACAGCCCGGAGAGTCAGCCCTCAAATTCTGGAACAGGTTCCTCACCAAAAAGAACCAAATAGTCGACTGTCCGGACGCCGAAGCCTTAGCAGCTTTCAAACACAACGTCCGAGACGAATGGCTTGGCAGACACCTTGGCCAAGAAAAGCCGAGAGCAATGGCCGCACTAACAAGCCTCATGACCCGCTTTTGCGCGGGAGAGGATAGCTGACTGGCAAGATGCAGCACCAGCGACCAAAGTACATCCGAGGTCATGGATGGAAATGGGAAAACCACGACGCAACAAGGACCAGCGCCGGACCAAGGGAAACAGTCCGAAGAGCACGGCAGTCAACGCCGGATTCAAAAGCTCTCGGCAGAACAACAAAAAACTGCCTCTTAAGGACAACAACGACGAGCTATCCAACCTAAACAAAATCTTGGGCAAGATATGCCAAATCCACAGTACTCCCGGGAAGCCCGCAAACCATACCCACAGAGATTGTTGGGTCTTCAAGCAGTCCAGCCGACTCAACGCCGAACACAAGGGGATCGACACACCAAATGAGGATGATGACGAACCCCACAAGCGGAGCACCGGAAAACAAAAGAATTTCCCACAAGAGGTCAAAATAGTAAACTCACTTCAAGTGACAAAAGGGAAAAACAGAGCGGCGCCGACTGAAATACGCGCCGCACGGTCTACCCCAGCGGAGTCCCAACACTGGTTGTCAAAACCAATCACCTTCGACCATCGGGACTACTCCGGAAGTATCCGGAACGCAGGATGGACTGCCTTGATATTAGATCCCATAATCAACGGACTCCAATTTACACAAGTCCTAATGGACGGCGGCAGTGATCTAAACCTGCTATACTAGAACACAATCCGCAGAATGGGGATAGACCCAACCAAAATTCGCCATAGCAACACTTTCTTTAAAGGAGTAATGCCAGGCCTATATGCCCATTGTACAGGCTCTCTACCGTTAGAAGTTGTGTTCGGCTCATCCGACAACTTCCGCCGCGAAAAGTTAGTCTTCCACATCGCCCCATTTAAAAGTAGCTATCAACCACTATTGGGACATGAAGCTTTCACCCGCTTTAACGCAATACCGCATTATGCATCTCTTACACTTAAAATGCCCGGTCCACGTGGCATCATCTCATTATAGGGAAACTTCGAGTATTCCTCGAATACGGAAGAACGTGCGACTGCCTTGACAGCCACACTAATCCAGCTTTGCTGATCAAAGCACCTAAATAGGTCATTCAGACCCCGGACACGGTTAAGCGAGTCCGGCATAAATAAACAAGGGGCTTACTAGCCGCGTACCCCCTTACAAGGGGCTCCACGCATGTACAACAAGAGACAATAAAGCTCAATTTTATTCATTTTTTGAATAGTATTCTGTCTATTTTAATAATACATTTTTCGCACGATCTTTTTTTCCAACTAAGTTCCTCTCTTTTACAGATGAACGCTGTTTTATACCCGTCCAGGATACGGCACAACGGAGACACAGGCGCAGACGTGCAGCAGGGACCCGTTGCAAGGATTCTTTTCAGATTAAGACCCTGCATAAACCTTTTTTTACTGTCTCTTGTTGTTACACATCCTCCGGTTTCTTGCTATAACCGAGGAGGAGGCTGGCGTTTTGGCATCGGCCGCGTCAGAAATTTTTGCTCGTACCTGGACACTAGGGGCTTAGGGCATTGTTCCGCCCGTTTTCCATAAAGACCGAATACCTTAGGGAGTGTTCGGCGTCTCTAGTTAGGCCTTATATGCATCAACTCTGAATCATGTCTTTGGTCAAATGTTGGGTTTGCCCGGCTCCTGTGTTTTGCTGCCTTACGTTCCGCTCTATCGGCTAACGCGGCACGAGGAGAACTACTGCGATTGTGCCCCGGTTCGGCCTGGTGAGCACCTCAGTAGAGAAAGCCAAAAATTGACTGTCGTGATATAGCACGAGACTGGTCAACCACTCGATGACCCACCGGAATGTTTAGAATTCCTCTGCATTAACGAAGGACCGTTTCCCGGTCGGGCACATACGCGCCCCGAATCCGGAGAGCGCGGTGCCGTTAGGGGCTATATAGTAGCCCCACCATCGAACTCCTATGGCTAAGTGAAAGTGATAAAGCATCATAGTCCGGTTGCCTAGTTTGCTACGCTATCACCACCTGACCAAGACGTTGGATTAAGTGTGAAAATGCGCTTTTTTTGCAAACACCCCCGCACTATGTGCGTGGGGGCTGAAGCCGAAGACTGCCATCTTTCAGGTTATATACACATATACCTTAACGGCCGCACAGGAGGTAGCTCAATACTTGAACGCACAAGTATAAAATGACCTTATATTATATTGAAACATCGTTTCAGAAATCATACATGTCATTATAACATAATATCCTTCGAGCACTGCGTCTCTGTTAAACGAGCGCCCTGCAGGACTTCCTCAAAATAGTGCTCGGCAGGTACTCGGCTTCTGTCCGAATCCCGGGATGCAACGTCGGTGGCCTTCATCTCTGCCCAGTATGTTTTGACACGGGCAAGAGCCATCCGCGCACCCTCTATGCATGTCGACCGCTTCATTGCATCGATATGCAGCACCGCACCAAGGAACTGCTGAACCAAGCCAAAATAACTCTTCGGCTCGGGCCCTTTCGGCCACAAACGAGTCACGACATCCTTCATGGCAAGTCCGAACAACCTATTCAGGTCAGCCCATTCGGCCAAACGAACGGTCAATGGAAGCGGACGCTCTGGACTATGGAACTGCGACCAAAAAAGCTCTTCCATTCCGTGATCCTTTTGGCCTCGGAAGTGTGCGACCGCATCTGCGGCACTCGCCGCCAAATCCAGATAAGCATCCTCCGCACCCCATAGCTGGCCCAACTGAGCATACTTCGGATCCGTGAACTTCCTCCACAACAGAAAGGGCTTTCTAGCCGCGATATCCTCGGCTTGACGTAGCTCCTCCTTTATATCTCTCATCGTAGAGCGGGCATCCTTGGCTTCGGCGGTGGCCTTCTTCAGGTCCTCTTGCTCCGCTCGACGTTCTTTTTCAAGAAACTCGCAGCGGTCGGTAGCATTCTTCAACTTCCCGGCCATCTCGGCCATTTCCTCCCTGCTTCGGCAGTGAGCAGCCTGTTCGGCTTCTAGCTCTTCGGTCGCCCTCAAGGCAGCCGCATCACTTTTTCTGGCTTGCTCCTTGACTCGGGCTAGCTCTGCCTGAAGGTTCTCCATAGCAGCGGCACCATCTGCATAAAGCATACATGTTGTAAGGCATGGGCGTCAAGCTCCCTTACCAGGTGTCCGCGGAGAAGTTGCATACCTTGCGACTCGTCAAGCCGCTTATTGACAAGCGCGATGTCCGCATCCGCCACGTCAAGTTGCCGCTTCAGTTTGGCAAATTGATCAGTCCGGCTAGCCATCGGACGCTCCGCCACCTATATAGGACAGGCGACATCTTACAACTAAGATTATGATCCTCGGCGCGCTGTCACTCTCGACAACGTACCGAGTCTCAGGGGCTACTATCTATACAGGGCGCAATCTATATGCAAAACTGTCAGAAGGTATATCATTTTCACGTACCTCAAACCCCGTCAGTAAACTTCTGACGGCTTCATGCAATCCGCTCTCAGCGGATGAAATCCTTTCAATCACCGTATCCATTAACGCACGGTGATATTCTGAGATAGACGCTCGCCCGAGAAGATCCTTCAGCTCCTCCGACCGTACACCAGTTGGTGCCAGACCCCCCGGACTCGGGGAAACCCTCCGCGACGACACCTCAGGGTCATCCGCCCCGCATGACGGTATGATAGATGGAGGCGTTTCGCTCTCCATCCTCTCCGGACGAAGATCCCCCAAAGATGAGCTCTGCTGAGAAGGGCTGAGATCACAACTATAAGGTAAAACTTCGGTTGTCGTCAGAAATAAAAACAGGGATGTCCCTTATTACAAAACTCCCCTCTCTACTTACGGCTCGCTAGAGGGCTGATTCCCTTGGGGAAATAGTGCGGCCGGGGCTTCTCCTGGCGCAGGACCCTCTGGTGAATATTTCTTCCCCCGCTTTGAGGCCTTGGCCTCCGGATCTTCAGAAGCGGTCCTCTTCTCCCCCTGGAGGGAGGGATTCTCGATCCCCCCTTCCTTGAAAGCCTCCTTCGCGAAGGCAGTAGCTTCCTTGTTCCCCCCTTTGCCCTCTTCCAAAGGCGCAGCCTCCAGCATCTTGGTTAACACAGGATCCGGCGTGGTCTCAGGGAGGGGGGCCGGACACCTTATTAGTTTTGCTTTAGCTATCCACTCCTGTTCAAGGGACAGCTCTTTAAAGGGCAAGTTTATGATAAATGTACGGATAGCGTGTCCAGGCACAGGGCTACTTACTTGAGTATCCGGGCAATTGCAGCTCAGACCTGCGTCCTCGGTCAAGTCCGGACACATCTCTTGTGATCCGAAGAACAGTTTATACATCTCCACGGGCGTTGCACCCATGAAGTGTTGAAGAGCTCGTGGTCCCTCCGTATTAAATTCCCACAGGCGGAGGGGGCGACGTTTGCAGGGCAGAAGGCACCGAATCAGCATGACCTGCGCCACTACGACCAGATTGATCTCTCTCTTAGAGGTCTCGAATACGGCCCTGCAGCAGAGGAACGTCCTTGGACGGCCCCCAGTCAAGCCCTTTGTTGACCCATGACGCCAGCCGCTGTGGAGGACCCGGGCGGAAGGCGGGTGGCGCCACCCATTTGGTGCCCCTGGGAGCGGTGATGTAAAACCACTCCTATTGCCATAAACCGAGCACGTTTTGAAAAGAGCCCTCGGGCCAGGGAGCGTCAGCATTTTTGCTTATAACAGCCCCTCCGCACTCTGTCTGCTGCCCCTTGATCATCTTCGGCTCCACTTTGAAGGTCCTGAGCCACAATCCGAAGTGAGGGGTAGTGCGGAGGAAGGCTTCGCATACGACAATGAACGATGAGATGTGGAGGATGGACTCCGGATCCAAGTCGTGGAATTCCAGCCCATAATAAAACATGAGCCCCCTCACGAAGGGGTCCGTCGGGAAGCCTAAACCCCGAAGGAAGTGAGACACGAACACCACGCTCTCACCAGGCTCGGGAGTAGGAATAACCTGCCCTTGGGCAGGCAGCGTATGCGAAATTTCGCCAGTTAGATACCTGGCGTCTCTCAGCTTTAGCACCTCTTCTTCCGTGACGGAAGAAGGCATCCACCGGCCTTGCAGGTCGGAGCCGGACATCGTCGAAGGTCCAAAGCGCCTGAATTTGGAGCCTTGGGTGTTGGAACTCGAGGCGAGGGGCGGATTCGATTGAGATTAAAAGAAAGGAGCAGGCCTTGGTCTCGTTATAAAGAGGTTGAATACCAAGAGCCCTCCCCGTGGCCGTTTGGGACTCGCCTTTGATAGAGGGGGCGTGCCAACGGGCACGGTTGGGTTACCCACGCCCGTATTGATGAGGATCCCGGAATAAGGGGGCACGATCTCCGCTTTGATAAGACGTGCCAAGGAAAGCACCTCGCTAAACGCGCTGAGGTGGGACAGTAAAAAAACGATTCGAATAAAGGCCTGGCTATGGTGTGATGTCACGCCGCGGGATACGTTAGCAGATCTGTGTAAAGATTATTCTCTCTACGGTGGTATGTGGAACTTGTTTTGCAGAGCCGGACACTATCCTTGTGTTCAAAATCTTCTATGAAGTATTCGGAGGAGGAACCCGCCTCGCAATGCCGAAGACAATCTACGCGCCGGACTCGTCGTCATTGAAGCCTGGTTCAGGGGCTACTGAGGGAGTCCTGGACTAGGGGGTGTCCGGATAGCCAAACTATCATCTTTGGCCGGACTCCAAGACTATGAAGATACAAGATTGAAGACTCCGTCCCGTTTCCGGATGGGACTTTCCTTGGCGTGGAAGGCAAGCTTGGCGATACGGATATGTAGATCTCCTACCATTGTAACCGACTCTGTGTAACCCTAGCCCTCTCCGGTGTCTATATAAACCGGAGGGTTTTGGTCCGTAGGACGAAGAACAATCATACCATAGGCTAGCTTCTAGGGTTTAGCCTCTTTGATCTCGTGGTAGATCTACTCTTGTACTACCCATATCATCAATATTAATCAAGCAGGAGTAGGGTTTTACCTCCACCGAGAGGGCCCGAACCTGGGTAAAAACATCGTGTCCCTTGTTTCCTGTTACCATCCGCCTAGACGCATAGTTCTGGACCCCCTACCCGAGATCCGCCGGTTTTGACACCGACACCCATGGCACCCCAAGATATTCAAGGATAACCAAGAGCCTAAGCTTGGGGATGCCCCGGAAGGCATCCCCTCTTTCGTCTTCGTCTATCGGTAACTTTATTTGGAGCTATATTTTTATTCACCACATGATATGTGTTTTGCTTGGAGCATCATTTCCTTTTGTTAGTTTTTGCTTGCTGTTAGTTAGAATAATGTCTTGCATCTTTAGTTTCAATAAAAAGTCAAGGATAGCCTTTGCCATGCTTATTTTGCTAGTATACATGTTGCTGTTTGAAAAACAGAAAGTTTACCGCTGTTGCAAAAATTCCCTAGAAAATTCAGAGAGCGGTATAATGTTGAATCTTTTTGCATATTGAGCTCTGATAAATTTATTACAGTGGGAATTTTAGTTAATAATTTTTGGAGTTAGGGAAGTATGATGACTCTTGCATTCTTTACAGACTGTACTGTTTTGGCAGATTGCTGTTATGGTTGCATTGTTTGCATATGTTTGCTTAATTAATGATTCTATTTGAGGATAGGAGTATTAAATATGAAGAGGAATTTAGTATGCAATGTTGAATAATTATTTAAGTGATTTGTTACAGTAGAAAATGATAAGGTTTTGCATTGGTTTATACTAATCTATCTCACGAGTTCTTGTTGAGTTTGTTGTCAATGAAGCTTTTGATAAAAAGAGAAAACCATGATATGAGATGAATTAAGGAGACACAAAAGTTCAAGCTTGGGGATGCCCAAGGCACCCCAAGATAATATTTCAAGAAGTCTCAAGCATCTAAGCTTGGGGATGCCCCGATAGGCATCCCACCTTTCTTCTTCAACAACTATCGGTTAGTATCAGTTGAGCCTAAGTTTTTGCTTCTTCACTTGAGTTGTGCTATCCTTGCAATGTAGTTTTCTTTAGCTTTGGTTGCTATTTGAATAAAGTATCAATATCTGAAATTATTAAATGAGAGAGAGTCTTCGCATAGTTGCATAATTATTTAGCTACTCATTGACCTTCACTTATATCTTTCGGAGTAGTTTGTTTTTGCTCTAGTGCTTCACTTATATCTTTTAGAGCATGGTGGTAGTTTTATTTTGAAGAAATAGATGAACTCTCATACTTCACTTAGATTATTTTGAGAGTCGTTAATAGCATGGTAATTTGCTTAATGTTAATATACTTGGTGTTCAAGATATGTGAAACTTTCTTTTGAGTGAATTGAATACTAAGATAAGTTTGATGCTTGATAATTGTTTTGAGATATGGAGGTGATAATATCAAAGTTGTGCTAGTTGGGTAATTGTGAATTTGAGAAATGCTTGTGTTGAAGTTTGCAAGTCCCGTAGCATGCACGTATGGTTAAAGTTGTGTAACAAATTTGAAACATGAAGTGTACCTGGCTTGTGCATCCTTATGAGTGGCGGTCGGGGACGAGCGATGGTATTTTCCTACCAATCTATCCCCCTAGGAGCATGCGCGTAGTACTTGATTTTTGATGGCTTCTAAATTTTTGCAATAAGTATATGAGTTCTTTTGACTAATGTTGAGTCCATGGATTATACGCACTCTCACCTTTCGACCTTTGCTAGCCTCTTCGGTACGGTGCATTGCCCTTTCTCACCTTGAGAGTTGGTGCAAACTTCGCCGGTGCATCCAAACCCCGTGATACTATACGCTCTATCACACATAAACCTCCTTATATCTTCCTCAAAACAGCCACCATACCTACTATCATGGCATTTCATAGCCATTCCGAGATATATTGCCATGCAACTTCCACCATCATCATCATGACATACTTTACTTTTGTCATATTACCATTGCATGATCATGTAGTTGACATCGTATTTGTGGCAAAGCCACCATGCATTATTTTTCATACATGTCACTCTTGATTCATTGCACCATCCCGGTACATGAGTCATATCTTGTTCTAGTTTCGAGTTGTAATTCATATGTTGTAATGAAAGTGTGATGATCATCATTATTAGAGCATTGCCCAAATAAAAAAAGGAAAGGCAAAAAAAAAGAAAAGCCCAAAAAATATATATATATATATAAAGGGTAATGCTACTATCTCTTTTCAACACTTGTGCTTCAAAGTAGCACCTTGTTCTTCATGTAGTGAGTCTCATATATTGTGCTTCAAAGTAGCACCTTGTTCTTCATGTAGTGAGTCTCATAAATTGTCTTTTTATACTAGTGGGAATTTTTCATTATAGAACTTGGCTTGTATATTCCTACGATGGGCTTCCTCAAATGCCCTAGGTCTTCGTGAGCAAGAAAGTTGGATGCACACCCACTAGTTTTCTTTTGTTGAGCATTCATAGCTCTAGTGCATCCGTTGCATGGCAATCCCTACTCCTCATGTTGACATCAATTGATGGGCATCTCCATAGCCCGTTGATTAGCCTCGTCAATCTGAGACTTTCTCCTTTTTTTGTCCTCTCCACACAATCCCCATCATCATATTCTATTCCACCCATAGTGCTATATCCATGGCTCACGCTCATGTATTGCATGAAGGTTGAAAAAGTTTGAGATTATTTAAGTATGAAACAATTGCTTGGCTTGTCATCGGGGTTATAGAAGTTGGGAACATCTTTGTGTGACGAAAATGAAGCATAGCCTAACTATATGAGTTTGTAGGGATGAACTTTCTTTTGCCATCCTATTTTGAGAAGATATGATTGCTTTGATTAGTATGCTTGAAGTATTATTATTTTTGTGTCAATATGAACTTTTGTCTTGAATCTTTCGGATCTGAATATTCATATCACAATTAAGAAGATTTTACATTGAAATTATGCCAAAGTATCACTCTACATCAAAAATTCTTTTTTATCATTTACCTACTCGAGGACGAGCAGGAATTAAGCTTGGGGATGCTTGATACGTCTCCAACGTATCTATAATTTTTGATTGCTCCATGCTACTTTATCTACTGTTCTAGGCAATATTGGGCTTTATTATCCACTTTTATATTATTTTTGGGACTAACCTATTAACCGGAGGCCCAGCCCAGATTTGTTGTTTTATGCCTATTTCAGTGTTTCAAGGAAAAGGAATATCAGACGGAGTCAAAACGGAACAAAATCAACTGGAGAAGTTATTTTTGGAAGGAAAGCAACCCGGGAGACTTGGAGTCCACGTCAAGAAAGAAACAAGGAAGACACGAGGTAGGGGGGCGCGCCCACCCCCCTGGGCGCACCCTCCACCCTCGTGGGGCCCTCGTGGCTCCCCTGACGTGTTTCTTCCTCCTATATATACCAATATACCCTAAAACTTCCAGAACAGAAAATAGATCGGGAGTTCCGCCGCCGCAAGCCTCTGTAGCCACCAAAAACCAATCAGGACCCTGTTCCGGCACCCTGCCGGAGGGGGATCCCATCACCGGTGGCCATCTTCATCATCCCGGCACTATCCATGACGAGGAGGGAGTAGTTCACCCTCGGGGCTGAGGGTATGTACCAGTAGCTATGTGTTTGATCTCTCTCTCTCGTGTTCCTCTATGGCACGATCTTGATGTATCCCGAGCTTTGCTATTGTAGTTGGATCTTATGATGTTTCTCCCCCTCTACTCTCTTGTGATGAATTGAGTTTCCCCTTTTGAAGTTATCTTTCGGATCGAGTCTTTTATGAGAACACTTGATGTATGTCTTGCGTGGGATAACCGTGGTGACAGTGGGTTATTCTATTGATCCACTTGATGTATGTTTTGGTGATCAACTTGCGGGTTTCGTGACATTGGGAACCTATGCATAGGGGTTGGCACACGTTCTTGACTCTCCTTGTCCAATTTCGTTGGAGTAGGAGAGAAGGAAAGAGGGGCAGAGGAGGAAGAAAAAGGGGGCTGCACCCCTTGTCCAATTCAGACCAGAGGGGGGCTGCGCCCCTCCTTCCTTTCGGCCTCTCTCCTCTATTCCCGTATGGCCCAATAAGGCCCATATACTCCCCGGCGAATTCCCGTAACTCTCCGGTACTCCGAAAAATACCCGAATGACTCGAAACCTTTCCGAACTCCGAATATAGTCGTCCAATATATCGATCTTTACGTCTCGACCATTTTGAGACTCCTCGTCATGTCCCCGATCTCATCCGGGACTCCAAACTCCTTCGGTACATCAGAACTCATAAACTCATAATATAACTGTCATCGAAACCTTAAGCGTGCGGACCCTACGGGTTCGAGAACTATGTAGACATGACCTAGAACTATTCTTGGTCAATAACCAATAGCGGGACCTGGATGCCCATATTGGCTCCCACATATTCTACGAAGATCTATATCGGTCAAACCGCATAACAACATACGTTGTTCCCTTTGTCATCGGTATGTTACTTGCCCGAGATTCGATCGTCGGTATCCAATACCTAGTTCAATCTCGTTACCGGCAAGTCTCTTTACTCGTTCCGTAATACATCATCTCCCAACTAACTCATTAGTTGCAATGCTTGCAAGGCTTAAGTGATGTGCATTACCGAGAGGGCCCAGAGATACCTCTCCGACATTCGGAGTGACAAATCCTAATCTCGAAATACGCCAACCCAACAAGTACCTTTGGAGACACCTGTAGAGCACCTTTATAATCACCCAGTTACGTTGTGACGTTTGGTAGCACACAAAGTGTTCCTCCGGTAAACGGGAGTTGCATAATCTCATAGTCATAGGAACATGTATAAGTCATGAAGAAAGCAATAGCAACATACTAAACGATCGGGTGCTAAGCTAACGGAATGGGTCATGTCAATCAGATCATTCAACTAATGATGTGATCCCGTTAATCAAATAACAACTCTTTGTCCATGGTTAGGAAACATAACCATCTTTGATTAACAAGCTAGTCAAGTAGAGGCATACTAGTGACACTCTGTTTGTCTATATATTCACACATGTATTATGTTTCCGGTTAATACAATTCTAGCATGAATAATAAACATCTATCATGATATAAGGAAATAAATAATAACTTTATTATTGCCTCTAGGGCATATTTCCTTCAGTCTCCCACTTGCACTAGAGTCAATAATCTAGATCACATCACCATGTGATTCACATCGATAGTTCACATCATCATGTGATTAACACCCATAGTTCACATCGCCATGTGACCAACATCCAAAGGGTTTACTAGATTCAGTAATCTAGTTCACATCGCTATGTGATTAACACCCAAAGAGTACTTAGGTGTGATCATGTTTTGCTTGTGAGAGAATCTTAGTCAACAGGTCTTTCACATTCAGATCCGTTATGTATTTTGCAATTTTTTATGTCTACAATGCTCTGCACGGAGCTACTATAGCTAATTGCTCCCACTTTCAATATGTATCTAGATCGAGACTTAGAGTCATCCAGAACGGTGTCAAAACTTGCATCGACGTAACCCTTTACGACGAACCTTTTGTCACTTCCATAATCGAGAAACATATCCTTATTCCACTAAGGATAATTTTGACCGCTGTCCAGTGATCTACTCCTAGATCACTATTGTACTCCCTTGCCAAACTCAGTGTAGGGTATACAATAGATCTGGTACACAGCGTGGCATACTTTATAGAACCTATGGCCAAGGCATAGGGAATGACTTTCATTCTCTTTCTATCTTCTGTCGTGGTCGGGTTTTGAGTCTTACTCAATTTCACACCTTGTAACACAGGCAAGAACTCTTTCTTTGACTGTTCCATTTTGAACTACTTCAAAATCTTGTTAAGGTATGTATTTATTGAAAAAACTTATCAAGCGTCTTGATCTATCTCTATAGATCTTAATGCTCAATATGTAAGCAGCTTCACCGAGGTCTTTCTTTGAAAAACTCCTTTATGCTTTGCAGAATAATTCTACATTATTTCTGATCTACAATATGTCATTCACATATACTTATCAGAAATGTTGTAGTGCTCCCACTCACTTTCTAGCAAATACAGGCTTTACTGCAAGTCTGTATAAACTATATGCTTTGATCAACTTATCAAAGCGTATATTCCAACTCCGAGATGCTTGCACCAGTCCATAGATGCACATTTTGTTAACACCTTTAGGATCGACAAAACCTCTTGATTGCATCACATACAACTCTTCTTTAATAACTCCATTAAGGAATGCAGTTTTGTTTATCCATTTGCCAGATTTCATAAAATGCGGCAATTGCTAACATGATTCGGACAGACTTTTAAGCATCGATACGAGTGAGATAATCTCATTGTATTCAACATCTTGAACTTTGTCAAAAACCTTTTTCGACAAGTCTAGCTTTGTAGATAGTAACACTACTATCAGCGTCTGTCTTCCTCTTGAAGATCCATTTATTTTCTATGGCTTGCCGATCATCGGGCAACTCCACCAAAGTCCACACTTTGTTCTCATACATGGATCTCATCTCAGATTTCATGGCCTCAAGCCATTTCGCAGAATCTGGGCTCATCATCGCTTCCTCATAGTTCGTAAGTTCATCATGGTCTAGTTACATGACTTCCAGAACAGGATTACCGTACCACTCTGGTGCGGATCTCACTCTGGTTTACCTACGAGATTCGGTAGTAACTTGATCTGAAGTTACATGATCATCATCATTAGCTTCCTCACTAATTGGTGTAGTAGTCACAGGAACAGATTTCTGTGATGAACTACTTTCCAATAAGGGAGAAGGTACAATTACCTCATCAAGTTCTACTTTCCTCCCACTCACTTCTTTCGAGAGAAACTCCTTCTCTAGAAAGGATCCATTTATTAGCAACGAATGTTTTGCCTTCGGATCTGTGATAGAAGGTGTACCCAACAATTTCCTTTGGGTATTCTATGAAGACGCACTTCTTCGATTTGGGTTTGAGCTTATCAGGTTGAAAACCTTTTTCATAAGCATCGCAACTCCAAACTTTAAGAAACGACAGCTTAGGTTTACTGCTAAACCATAGTTCATACGGTGTCGTCTCAACGGATTTAGGTGGTGCCCTATTAAACGTGAATGCAGTTGTCTCTAATTCATAACCCCAAAACGATAGTGGTAAACCGATAAGAGATATCATAGATCGCACCATATCTAGTAAAGTACGATTACGACATTTGGACACACCATTACATTGTGGTGTTCCAGGTGGCATGAGTTTGTGAAACTATTCCACATTGTTTTAATTGAAGACCAAACTCGTAACTCAAATATTTGTCTCCGCGATCGAATCACAGAAACTTTTATTTTCTTGCTACGATGATTCTCCACTTCACTCTGAAATTCTTTGAACCTTTCAACTATTTCAGACTTATGTTTCATCAAGTAGATATACCAATATCTGCTCAAATCATCTGTGAAGGTCAGAAAATAATGATACCCGCCGCGAGCCTCAACACTCATCGGATCGCATACATCAGTATGTATTATTTCCAATAAGTCAGTTGCTTGCTCCAGTGTTCCGGAGAACGGAGTTTTAGTCATCTTGCCCAAAAGGCACGGTTCGCAAGCATCAAATGATTCATAACCAAGTGATTCCGAAAATCCATCTTTATGGAGTTTCTTCATGCGCTTTACACCGATATGACCCAAACGGCAGTGCCACAAATAAGTTGCACTATCATTATTAACTTTGCATCTTTTTGCCTCAATATTATGAATATGTGTATTACTACGATCGAGATCCAACAAACCATTTTCGTTGGTGTGTATGACCATAGAAGGTTTTATTCATGTAAACAGAACAACAATTGTTCTCTAACTTAAATGAATAACCGTATTGCAATAAACATGATCAAATCATATTCATGCTCAACGCAAATGCCAAATAACATTTATTTAGGTTTAACACTAATCCCGAAAGTATAGGGAGTGTGCGATGATGATCATATCAATCTTGGAACTACTTCCAACACTCATCGTCACTTTCCCTTCAACTAGTCTCTGTTTATTCTGTAACTCCTGTTTCGAGTTACTAATCTTAGCAACCGAACAAGTATCAAATACTCAAGGGTTACTATACACACTAGTAAGGCACACATCAATAATCTTTATATCAAATATACCCTTGTTCACTTTTCCATCCTTCTTATCCACCAAATATTTGGGGTAGTTCTGCTTCCAGTAACCAGTCCCTTTGCAGTAGAAGCACTTAGTCTCAGGCTTAGGTCCAGACTTGGGCTTCTTCACTTGAGCAGCAACTTGCTTGCCGTTCTTCTTGAAGTTCCCTTCTATCCCTTTGCCCTTTTCTTGAAACTAGTGGTCTTGTTAACCATCAACACTTGATGTTCTTTCTTGATTTCTACCTTCATCGATTTCATCATCATGAAAAACTCGGGAATCATTTTCATCATCCCTTGCATACTATAGTTCATCACGAAGTTCTACTAACTTGGTGATGGTGACTAGAGAATTCTGTCAATCACTATCTTATCTGGAAGATTAACTCCCGCTTGATTCAAGCGATTGTAGTACCTAGACAATCTGAGCACATGCTCACTAGTTGAGCGATTCTCCTCCATCTTTTAGCTATAGAACTTGTTGGAGACTACATATCTCTCAACTCGGGTATTTGCTTGAAATATTAACTTCAATTCCTGGAACATCTCATATGGTCCATGACGTTCAAAACGTCTTTGAAGTCCCGATTCTAAGCCGTTAGGCATGGTGCACTAAACTATCAAGTAGTCATCATATTGTGCTAGCTAAACGTTCATAATGTCTGCATCTGCTTCTGCAATAGGTCTGTCACCTAGCGGTGCATCAAGGACATAATTCTTCTGTGCAGCAATGAGGATAAACCTCAGACCACGGATCGAATCCGCATCATTGCTACTAACATTTTTCAACACAATTTTCTCTAGGAACATATCAAAATAAACATATGAAAGCAACAATGCGAGCTATTGATCTACAACATAATTTGCAAAATACTACCAGGACTAAGTTCATGATAAATTTAAGTTCAATTAATCATATTACTTAAGAACTCCCACTCAGACAGACATCTCTCTAGTCATCTAAGTGATCACGTGATCCAAATCAACTAAACCATGTCCGATCATCACGTGAGGTGGAGTAGTTTCAATGGTGAACATCACTATGTTGATCATATCTACTATATGATTCACGCTCGACCTTTCGGTCTCCGTGTTCCGAGGCCATATCTGTATATGCTAGGCTCGTCAAGTATGACCTGAGTATTCCGCGTGTGCAACTGTTTTGCACCCGTTGTATTTGAACGTAGAGCCTATCACACCCGATCATCACGTGGTGTCTCAGCACGAAGAATTTTCGCAACGGTGCATACTCAGGGAGAACACTTCTTGATTATTCGTGAGAGATCATCTTAAAATACTGCCGTCAATCAAAGCAAGATAAGATGCATAAAGGATAAACATCACATGCAATCAATATAAGTGATATGATATGGCCATCATCATCTTGTTCTTGTGATCTCCATCCTCGAAGCACCGTCATGATCACCATCGTCACCGGCGCGACACCTTGATCTCCATCGTAGCATCGTTGTCGTTACGCCATCTATTGCTTCTATGACTATCGCTACCGCTTAGTGATAAAGTAAAGCAATTACAGGGCGTTTGCATTTCATACAATAAAGCGACAACCATATGGCTCCTGCCAGTTGCAACATAAAATATAGCATCACGTCTTGACCATATCACATCACAACATGCCATGCAAAAACAAGTTAGACGTCCTCTACTTTGTTGTTGCAAATTTTACGTGGCTGCTACGGGCTTTAGCAAGAACCGTTCTTACCTACGCATCAAAATCACAACGATAGTTCGTCAAGTTGGTGCTGTTTTAACCTTCGCAAGGACCGGGCGTAGCCACACTCGATTCAGCTAAAGTGAGAGAGACAGACACCCGCCAGCCACCTTTAAGCACGAGTGCTCGTAACGGTGAAACCAGTCTCGCGTAAGCGTACGCGTAATGTCGGTCCGGGCCGCTTCATCTCACAATACCGCCGAACCAAAATATGACATGCTGGTAAGCAGTATGACTTGTATCGCCCACAACTCACTTGTGTTCTACTCGTGCATATAACATCAACGCATAAAACCTAGGCTCGGATGCCACTGTTGGGGAACGTAGTAATTTCAAAAAATTTCCTACGCACACGCAAGATCATGGTGATGCATAGCAACGAGAGGGGAGAGTGTTGTCTACGTACGCTCGTAGACTGAAGCGGAAGCGTTGACGCAATGTAGAGGAAGTAGTCGTACGTCTTCCCGGTCCAACCGATCCAAGCACCGTTACTCCGGCACCTCCGAGTTCTTGACACACGTACAGCTCGATGACGCACCCCGAACTCCGATCTAGCAGAGGTACGGGGAGGAGTTCCGTCAGCACGACGGCGTGGTGACGATCTTGATGTTCAATTGTCGCAGGGCTTCGCCTAAGCACCGCTACAATATGACCGAGGTGTAATATCGTGGAGGGGGGCACCGCACACGGCTAAGGAACGATCACGAAGATCAACTTGTGTGTTGTCCTTAGAGGTGCCCCCCCTGCCCCTGTATATAAAGGAGCCAGGGGGAGGGGTTCGGCCGGCCAGGAGGGGCGCGCCAGGAGGAGTCCTCCTCCCACCGGGAGTAGGACTCCCCCCCCCCCTTCCTTGTTGGAGTAGGAGAGAAGGAAAGAGGGGGAGAGGAGGAAGGAAAAGGGGGCTGCACCCCTTGTCCAATTCGGACCAGAGGGGGGCTGCGCCCCTCCTTCCTTTCGGCCTCTCTCATCTATTCCCGTATGACCCAATAAGGCCCATATACTCCCCGGAGAATTCCCGTAACTCTCCGGTACTCCGAAAAATACCCGAATGACTCGGAACCTTTCCGAACTCCGAATATAGTTGTCCAATATATCGATCTTTACGTCTCGACCATTTCGAGACTCCTCGTCATGTCCCCGATCTCATCCGGGACTCCGAACTCCTTCGGTACATCAAAACTCATAAACTCATAATAAAACTATCATCGAAACCTTAAGCGTGCGGACCCTACGGTTCGAGAACAATGTAGACATGACCGAGACACGTCTCCGGTCAATAACCAATAGCGGGACCTGGATGCCCATATTGGCTCCCACATATTCTACGAAGATCTATATCGGTCAAACCGCATAACAACATACGTTGTTCCCTTTGTCATCGGTATGTTACTTGCCCGAGATTCGATCGTCGGTATCCAATACCTAGTTCAATCTCGTTACCGGCAAGTCTCTTTACTCGTTCCGTAATACATCATCTCGCAACTAACTCATTAGTTGCAATGCTTGCAAGGCTTAAGTGATGTGCATTACCGAGAGGGCCCAGAGATACCTCTCCGACATTCGGAGTGACAAATCCTAATCTCGAAATACGCCAACCCAACAAGTATCTTTGGAGACACCTGTAGAGCACCTTTATAATCACCCAGTTACGTTGTGACGTTTGGTAGCACACAAAGTGTTCCTCCGGTAAACGGGAGTTGCATAATCTCATAGTCATAGGAACATGTATAAGTCATGAAGAAAGCAATAGCAACATACTAAACGATCGGGTGCTAAGCTAACGGAATGGGTCATGTCAATCAGTCATTCAACTAATGATGTGATCCCGTTAATCAAATAACAACTCTTTGTCCATGGTTAGGAAACATAACCATCTTTGATTAACAAGCTAGTCAAGTAGAGGCATACTAGTGACACTCTGTTTGTCTATATATATTCACACATGTATTATGTTTCCGGTTAATACAATTCTAGCATGAATAATAAACATTTATCATGATATAAGGAAATAAATAATAACTTTATTATTGCCTCTAGGGCATATTTCCTTCAAAAATTTAGATAAATGTGATGCTTTTGAGCGTGTGAGAGGACCTGGTGCGCTAATGTCATCGATGATCTTCTCCACTTGCACTTCTTTTGCAATGCGTGGATGAGTTGGTTGTCGCTGAGGATTTTGATCAGTATTTTCTTCAGCACCATTTTCCTCATCTTGTTCTTCAGGTGCATCAGCTCGACGTTCTTCATGAACAGGAATGAATTCTTCAGCAGATTCTTCAGTAGGAATGACATCCTCAGTTGCCTTGAGCTTGATAGCATCTTCAGGTGCTGGTTCATCTAACACAGAAGGTAGGTGCTCTCTTTGCGAGCCATTAGTTTCATCGAACTGCACATCTACAGTGTCAACAATCTTGTGAAGAACAATGTTGAAGACTCTGTAGGTGTGCGAGTCCTTTCTGTAACCAAGCATAAAACCTTCATGTGCTTTCGGTGCAAATTTAGAGTTGTGGTGAGGATCTCTAATCCAACATTTAGCACCGAAGACTTTGAAATAACTCACATTTGGTTTCTTGTCAGTGAGGAGTTCATAGGCAGTCTTCTTGAAGAATTTGTGAAGATATACTCTGTTGATGATGTGGCAAGCAGTATCAATTGCATCAATCCAAAAACGCTGAGGCGTTTTGTATTCATCAAGCATAGTGCGAGCCATCTCAACAAGAGTTCTGTTCTTGCACTCCACGACGCCATTCTGCTGAGGAGTATAGGGAGCAGATAACTCATGAGTAATACCAAGTTCATCAAGATATGCATCAAGACCGGAATTCTTGAACTCAGTTCCATTGTCACTTCTGATATGCTTGATCTTCACACCAAAGTTGGTTGAAGCCCTCGAGGAAAATCATTTGAAGACTTCCTGCACTTCATGTTTGTAAGTAACAATGTGTACCCATGTATATCGAGAATAATCATCAACAATGACAAAACCATATAAAGATGCATCATTAGTGACTGCTGAATAATGATTAGGTCCGAAGAGGTCCATGTGAAGCAATTCGAATGGACGTGTAGTGGTCATGATAGTCTTCGCTGGATGCTTGGCCTTGGTCATTTTTCTGGCTTCACATGCTCCGCATAAGTGATCCTTGAGGAATTTGACATTCTCAATGCCAATGACATGCTTCTTCTTCGCAAGCGTGTTCAGATTCCTCATGCCTGCATGACCAAGTCGTCGATGGCATAGCCAGCCTTCTGAAGCTTTTGCAAGTAGACACACGGCTGGTTGTGGTCCTGTAGAGAAATCAACAATATACAGATCTCCTCTCCTAAAGCCTTCGAAGACTTTGGAATTGTCAGCTTCCATAATCACAACACAGCGATATTTGCCAAAGACAAAAACCATATCAAGATCACAAAGCATTGAGACTGACATGAGATTGTATCCTAAGGACTCAACAAGCATGACTTTGTCCATGTGCTTATCCTTAGAGATAGCAACCTTACCGAGACCCAATACCTGACTTTTGCCTTTGTCAGCGAAGATGATATGCTTCAGAGGTGACGGTGATAAGGGAGCATCCATCAATAGATTCTTGTCACCAGTCATGTGATTTGTACATCCACTATCGAGGACCCATTCAGTGGTTTTGGGTTGATCATCCTGCAGATGAATTAATGTAGCTTACAATCTCATATGCTTCATCAGTGAAGAATATGATATCAAGTTCATCAGATGAATTTCATCAAGCAGTAAACAGATATAGCAGTATGAGGACGTGTGAAATGAATGTTCATTTCATCATGATTCGCCTGCGTCCTTTCAGGCATTTTTGTCAGGTTCCCAGCAAATTCTTCAGACGTTAGAGCACATCTGGAGACCTGACCCTGCAGAACAGATTAGTTCATTTTCTTCACCACCCACATCTGGAGGGGTGGCAAAGAGTTCATCATTCTGCGAGCACCATATGAGAAAGGTGGCAAAGATGCCAAACCATTTCATTTCACATAAGAGGGGTTAGGGTAAGCATATGAATAAGCAGAGTAATTCTTCGAGGACTTATGAACATAATGGTTTGAAGAATAATGCACATATTCATAGCCCTTAGCTCTACCCTGCGAGACAAAGTTGTTAGCACAATGATAATCATATGAGGATTTTGATCCATGTGAAGAATTTGGTCCATATGAGGACTTGGATCCATATGAAGAATTTGATCTGGGGTTCCTGTTCTTCACAGGTGGTGTCATGAGAACATTCACTTGAAGACTTTCAACACCACTTTTGGGAACCCAGATCTTCTTCATAGGGGAACCGTTCCTGCAGTTAGTGCCAACATATCTAGCAAATACTTCACCATTCTTATTTTTGAACAGTTTATAGTTGGAGTCAAATGACTCATCAGAAGAATGAGGAGATTCACATGTAAAGCCAGATAAGTTAGATGGATCAACTGGAGGTCCCTTTGCAGCAACCCATGAGGTTTTGGGGTACTGATCAGGCTTCCAATATGTTCCATCAGCATTGAGTTTCCTCTCAAAGGCAATACCCTCTTTCCTAGGGTTTCTGTTGAGGATCTGCTTTTTGAGCACATCACAAAGCGTCTGATGCCCTTTGAGGCTTTTGTACATGCCTGTCATGTACAATTCCTTCAGCCCTGCATTGTCAGTGATACTAGCAATGTCCTCAGGTGAGGAATTAGTGATAGCAGAGGCAGATGAAGAATTTGTAACATTTGAAGCATTTGAACATTTAGGTGAAGAATTAGCAGATTCACGTTCAATGCACTTTAAGCATGGGGGAACAAATTCTTCCTGAGAAGCGCTGATTTGTTGAGCTAGTAATGAATCGCGCTCCTTCTGAAGATCTTCATAACACACTCTTAGCTTTTCAAGATCTTCCTTTCTTTGAAGAGATTCAAGAGAAAGCCTCTCGTGATCAGCCAAGAGGGTATTATGTTGATCTTGAAGGGCGTCAAACTTGGAGTGAATTCTCTGAAGACATTCACCCAATGCTTTTGACTGATCCATTTCTTTGTGCAACATATTATCACTTTTTTCTAGCATATCTTGAGTTTGTTCTAAAGCCGTTTGTTGTTTTTTGGCAACACAAATAAGTTTGGTATAGCAGGATTCAATGTCATCATCAGATTCATCATTGTCAGATTCATCATTATCAGATTCATCATCACAAGACTCGGATGAGGGGCATTCGGTTACCTCAGCACCGTTTGCCATGAGGCAGGATGCAGAAGATGATGATTCTGGCTCGAAAGTCATCGTTTTGAGAGATTCCTTGAAATCCTCAAACCAGGGATCATGACGAGTTCGATGACCTTCATAGACATCAGAGATTCGGTCCCAGATGAGCTTCGAATTGCCAAGATGCATAATTCGCCCGAATTGATCTCTTGATAGGCAGGAGCAGATGATATCCCTTGCTATGATGTCAAGTCGAGTGTACTTGCGAATATCATCAGCATTCGCCATCTTGCATAGATCAGTAAGACCAATCTCAGTGACGGTCCACAGCTCGCTGTTCCTTGCCATGAGGCGCTTTCTCATCATGGCCTTCCACTTGGGATAGTCATGACCGTCAAAGATAGGGCAAGTCACTTTCTTCGTACCTGCGGTCGACATAACTAAAACTCCAGGCGGTTAAACAAAAATCACACAGAACAAGGGAGTACCCTGCTCTGATACCAATTGAAAGTGCGTTATATCGACAAGAGGGGGGGTGAATAGGCGATTTTTACGAATTCTTCACTGAGGAATTTTCTGGTGAGGAAATTCCTTAGCGAAGAACTACTTGCAGCGGAATAAGTACTCAGATGTAAACATAACAGGATACAAACATAGTCATCATGAAGAAATGAAAACTAGTACAGAGTACAGAAAGCGTAAACACAGGATAACAAGATGAAGACAGACAGACTGAAGAAATTGAACTGAGGAATTTGTGAAAGTCTTCAGTTAAAGTCTTCAAGCACAGATATGAACAATGTACAACACAGTAATGAGGAAATGAAAGAGTTGAGGAAATAGAACCAGTTAGTTGGTGAAGACAATGATTTGGTAAACCAGTTCCAACTGCTGTCTCAGTTGTACGTCTGGTTGGAGCGGCTGAGTATTTAAACTCGAGGACACACAGTCCCGGACACCCAGTCTCTGAGCCGCAACTCAGGACACCCAGTCCTCACCGTATTCTCCTCGAACTAAGACCACGTAGGCCTCGTCCAATCACTCGTGGTAAGTCTTCAGGTGACTTCCAAACCTTCACAGACTTGGTTACTCGGCGATCCACAATTCCTCTTGGATGCTCTAGACCTTGACGCCTAACCGTCTGGAAGAAGCACAGTCTTCAAAGGTAACAAGCGTCGGATCCACGCAGGATCAATTTCTTCAGTGATGCTCAATCACTTTGGGTTTGTGGGGGTTTGGTTCTGGGATTTCCTCACTTGATGATTTTCGCTCAAAGTCCTCGGAGGATGGGTTGCTCTCAGATGACAAGTGTCAAGTTCTCTCGGAGCAGCCAAACAACTAGTGGTTGTAGGGGCGGCTATTTATAGCCTAGGGAGCAGCCCGACATGATAATACATAAATGCCCTTCAATGATATGACCATTACGTGGATAAGATATTTTGGACAGCCGGCGCGCAGCACAGCAACGGTCGGAAATTTGACTCTCAAATTCCTCAGGGCTATCATGTTCCTCACTGTGTAGGCAATTCGCACTGGCGAATTCCTAACTCCTCAGTTAGAGCAAAGTCCTCAGTGACCAGAAGAACTGCGTCTCTGTCACTGAAGAAATTGACTGAACTGTATGAGATTTCCAATGGCTTCACTCGAAGGGATTGGTAGGTGTGGAATTTTGAGTTGAGCATCACATGGAAATTTTTCCTTAGTATTTCCTCAACCCCCCTTAACAGTACGGTGCTTCCTATGACTCAAGAAAGAGAAAATGAAACTACGAAAACAAAAGTCTTCACGCTCCATATTCCTCGAATGAATACCAAGTCTTCAAGGTCACACCAATTTCTTCACTTTCAAAGTCTTCAGAAAGTCTTCAGAATATCAAAGTCTTCAGTCGAAGAACTTCATTTTTAGGGGTCGACTTTCTCTGTAAATATCAAACTCCTCATAGACTTATAGACCTGTGTACACTCACAAACGCATCAGTCACTTAACCTATAAGTCTTCAATACACCAAAATCACTAAGGGGCACTAGATGCACTTACAATCTCCCCCTTTTTGGTGATTGATGACAACATAGGTTATGTTTTCAACGGGGATAAACATATGAAGTGTAAATACTGATATCGAGGAATTTGATTGTAAGATATAGAAGAACTAAGGGGCACTAAGGGGCACTAGATGCACTTACAGGAACGAGTAAAGAGACTTGCCGGCAACGAGATTGAACTAGGTATTGGATACCGACGATCGAATCTCGGGCAAGTAACATACCGATGACAAAGGGAACAACGTATGTTGTTATGCGGTCTGACCGATAAAGATCTTCGTAGAATATGTAGGAACCAATATGGGCATCCAGGTCCCGCTATTGGTTATTGACCGGAGACGTGTCTCGGTCATTTCTACATTGTTCTCGAACCGTAGGGTCCGCACGCTTAAGGTTTCGATGATAGTTTTATTATGAGTTTATGAGTTTTGATGTACCGAAGGAGTTCGGAGTCCCGGATGAGATCGGGGACATGACGAGGAGTCTCGAAATAGTCGATACGTAAAGATCGATATATTGGACGACTATATTCGGAGTTCGGAAAGGTTCTGAGTGATTCGGATATTTATCGGAGTACCGGAGAGTTACGGGAATTCGCCGGGGAGAAGTATTGGGCCTTATTGGGCCATACGGGAAAGAGAGAGGGGCTGCCTAGGGCAGGCCGCGCGCCCCCCCATGGCCTAGTCCGAATTGGACTAGGGGGAGGGGCCGCACCCCCTCCTTCCTTCCCTTCTCTCTTCCCCTTCCTTGTCTCCTACTCCTACTACTTGGAAGGTCTCCTAGTTGGACTAGGAAAGGGGGAATCCTACTCCCGGTGGGAGTAGGACTCCCCTAGGACACGCCATAGAGAGGGCCGGCCCTCCCCTCCTCCACTCCTTTATATACGGGGGCAGGGGGCACCCCATAGACACGCAAGTTGATCTTCGTGATCGTTCCTTAGCCGTGTGCGGTGCCCCCCTCCACGATATTACACCACAGTCATATTGTAGCGGTGCTTAGGCGAAGCCCTGCGACAGTTGAACATCAAGATCGTCACCACGCCGTCGTGCTGACGGAACTCCTCCCCGAACCTCTGCTGGATCGGAGCCCGGGGTGTGTCATCAAGTTGTACGTGTGTCAAGAACTCGGAGGTGCCGGAGTAACGGTGCTTGGATCGGTTGGACCGGGAAGACGTACGACTACTTCCTCTACGTTGCGTCAACGCTTCCGCTTCGGTCTATGAGGGTACGTAGACAACACTCTCCCCTCTCGTTGCTATGCATCACCATGATCTTGCGTGTGCGTAGGAATTTTTTTGAAATTACTACGTTCCCAACAGTGGCATCCGAGCCTAGGTTTTATGTGTTGATGTTATATGCACGAGTAGAACACAAGTGAGTTGTGGGCGCTATAAGTCATACTTCTTACCAGCATGTCATACTTTGGTTCGGCGGTATTGTTGGATGAAGCGGCCCGGACCGACATTACGCGTACGCTTACGCGAGACTGGTTTTACCGCCATGCTATGCACACAGGTGACTAGCGGGTGTCAGTTTCTCCAACTTTAGTTGAATAGAGTGTGGCTACGCCCGGTCCTTGCGAAGGTTAAAACAGCACCAACTTGACAAACTATCGTTGTGGTTTTGATGCGTAGGTAAGAACGGTTCTTTCTCAGCCCGTAGCAGCCACGTAAAACTTGCAACAACAAAGTAGAGGACGTCTAACTTGTTTTTGCAGGGCATGTTGTGATGTGATATGGTCAAGACGTGATAAGATATAAGTTGTTGTATGAGATGATCATGTTTTGTTGAAGTTATCGGCAACTGGCAGAAGCCCTATGGATGTCTCTTTGTTGCATAAGATGCAAATGCCAAATAATTGCTTTACTTTATTGCTATACGATAGCAATAGTTTCAATAGCAATAGTTGGTGAGACAACCATGTGATGACACATTGATATAGATCAAGATGATAAAGATCATGGTGTCGTGCCGGTGACGATAGAGATCATGACAGTACTTTGGAGATGGAGATCAAAGGCGCAAGATGATCATGGCCATATCATGTCACATATTTTGATTGCATATGATGTTTATCTATTATACATCTTATTCTTGCTTTGATTGACGGTAGCATTTTAAGACGATCTCTCACTAATTATCAAGAAGTGTTCTCCCTGAGTATGCACCATTGCCAAAGTTCGTCGTGCCCAGACACCACGTGATGATCGGGTGTGATAAGCTCTACGTCCATCTATGACGGGTGCAAGCCAGTTTTGCACACGCGGAATACTTAGGTTAAACTTGACGAGCCTAGCATATGCAGATATGACCTCGGAGCACGGAGACCGAAAGGTCGAGCGTGAATCATATAGTAGATATGATCAACATGAGATGTTCACCATTGAAAACTACTCCATCTCACGTGATGATCGGTTATGGTTTAGTTGATTTGTATCACGTGATCACTTAGATGACTAGAGAGATGTCTGTCTAAGTGGGAGTTCTTAAGTAATATGATTAATTGAACTTAAATTTATCATGAACTTAGTCCTGGTAGTATTTTGCAAATTATGTTGTAAGATCAATAGCTTGCGTTGTTGCTTTCATATGTTTATTTTGATATGTTCCTAGAGAAAATTGTGTTGAAAAATGTTAGTAGCAATGATGCGGATTGGATCCGTGATCTGAGGTTTATCCTCATTGCTGCACAGAAGAATTATGTCCTTAATGTACCGCTAGGTGACAGACCTATTGCAGGAGCAGATGCAGACGTTATGAACGTTTGGCTAGCTCAATATGATGACTACTTGATAGTTTTGTGCACCATGCTTTATGGCTTAGAATCGGGACTTCAAAGATGTTTTGAACATCATGGACCATATGAGATGTTCCAGGAATTGAAGTTAATATTTCAAGCAAATACCCGAGTTGAGAGATATGAAGTCTCCAACAAGTTCTATAGCTAAAAGATGGAGGAGAATCGCTCAACTAGTGAGCATGTGCTCAGATTGTCTGGGTACTACAATCGCTTGAATCATGTGGGAGTTAATCTTACAGATAAGATAGTGATTGACAGAATTCTCTAGTCACCATCACCAAGTTAGTAGAACTTCATGATGAACTATAGTATGCAAGGGATGATGAAAATGATTCCCGAGTTTTTCATGATGATGAAATCGATGAAGGTAGAAATCAAGAAAGAACATCAAGTGTTGATGGTTAACAAGACCACTAGTTTCAAGAAAAGGGCAAAGGGGTAGAAGGGAACTTCAAGAAGAACGGCAAGCAAGTTGCTGCTCAAGTGAAGAAGCCCAAGTCTGGACCTAAGCCTGAGACTAAGTGCTTCTACTGCAAAGGGACTGGTCACTAGAAGCAGAACTACCCCAAGTATTTGGCGGATAAGAAGGATGGCAAAGTGAACAAAGGTATATTTGATATACATGTTATTGATGTGTACTTTACTAGTGTTTATAGCAACCCCTCGGTATTTGGTACTGGTTCAGTTGCTAAGAGTAGTAACTCGAAACGGGAGTTGCAGAATAAACAGAAACTAGTTAAGGGTGAAGTGACAATGTGTGTTGAAAGTAGTTTCAAGATTGATCATCATCGCACACTCCCTATACTTTCGAGATTAGTGTTGAACCTAAATAAATGTTATTTGGTGTTTGCGTTGAGCATGAATATGATTTGATCGTGTTTATTGCAATACGGTTATTCATTTAAGTAAAAGAATAAACTGTTGTTCTGTTTACATGAATAAAACCTTATATGGTTACACACCCAATGAAAATGGTTCATTGGATCTCGATCGTAGTGATACACATATTCATAATATTGAAACCAAAAGATGCAAAGTTAATAATGATAGTGCAACTTATTTGTGGCACTGCCGTTTAGGTCATATTGGTGTAAAGCGCATGAAGAAACTCCATGCTGATGGGATTTTGGAATCACTTGATTATGAATCACTTGATGCTTGCGAACCATGCCTCATGGGAAATATGACTAAGACTCCGTTCTCCGGAACAGTGGAGCGAGCAACTGACTTATTGGAAATAATACATACTGATGTATGCGATCCGATGAGTGTTAAGGCTCGCGGCGGGTATCGTTATTTTCTTACCTTCACAGATGATTTGAGCAGATATGGGTATATCTACTTGATGAAACATAAGTCTGAAACATTTGAAAAGTTCAAAGAATTTCAGAGTGAAGTGGAAAATCATCGTGACAAGAAAATAAGGTTTCTACGATCTGATCGCGGAGACAAACATTTGAGTTACGAGTTTGGTCTTCAACTAAAACAATGTGGAATAGTTTCACAAATTCATGCCACCTGGAACACCACATCATAATGGTGTGTCCGAACGTCATAACCATACTTTATTGGATATAGTACAATCTATGATGTTTCTTACCGATTTACCAATATCGTTTTGGGATCATGCATTAGAGACAGCTGCATTCACGTTAAATAGGGCACCATCTAAATCCGTTGAGATGACACTATATGAACTGTGGTTTAGCAAGAAACCAAAGTTGTCGTTTCTTAAAGTTTGGGGTTGTGATGCTTATGTGAAAAAGTTTCATCCTGATAAGCTCAAACCTAAATCAAAGAAATGCGTCCTCATAGGATACCCAAAGTAGACTGTTGGGTACACCTTTTATCACAGATCCAAAGACAAGACATTTGTTGCTGAGAATGGATCCTTTCCAGAGAAGGAGTTTCTCTCGAAAGAAGTGAGTGGGAGGAAAGTAGAACTTGATAAGGTAATTGTACCTTCTCCCTTATTGGAAAGTAGTTCATCACAGAAATCTGTTCCTGTGACTACTACACCAATTAGTGAGGAAGCTAATAATGATGATCATGTAACTTCAGATCAAGTCACTACCAAACCTCGTAGGTCAACCAGAGTGAGATCCGCACCAGAGTGGTACGGTAATCCCATTCTGGAGGTCATGTTACTTGACCATGATGAACCTACGAACTATGAGGAAGCGATGATGAGCCCAGAATTCCGCAAAATGGTTTGAGGCCATGAAATCTGAGATATGATCCATGTATGAGAACAAAGTATGGACTTTGATGGATTTGCCCGATGATCGGCAAACCATAGAAAATAAATGGATCTTCAAGAGGAAGACGGACGTTGATAGTAGTATTACTATCTACAAAGCTAGACTTATCGAAAAAGGTTTTTGACAAAGTTCAAGGTGTTGACTACGATGAAATTTTCTCACTCGTAGCGATGCTTAAGTCTGTCCAAATCATGTTAGCAATTGCCGCATTTTGATGAAATCTGGCAAATGGATAAACAAAACTACATTCCTTAATGGATTTAAAGAAGAGTTGTATATGATGCAACCAGAAGGTTTTGTCAATCCTAAAGGTGCTGACAAAATACGCAAGCTCCAGCGATCCATCTATGGACTGGTGCAAGCATCTCGGAGTTGGAATATACGCTTTGATAAGTTGATCAAAGCATATAGTTTCATACAGACTTGCGGTGAAGCCTGTATTTACTAGAAAGTGAGTGGGAGCACTACAACATTTCTGATAAGTATATGTGAATGACATATTGTAGATCGGAAATAATGTAGAATTATTCTGCAAAGCATAAAGGAGTGTTTGAAAGGAGTTTTTCAAAGAAAGACCTTGGTGAAGCTGCTTACATATTGAGAATCAAGATCTATAGAGATAGATCAAAACACTTGATAAGTTTTTTCAATGAGTACATACCTTGACAAGATTTTGAAGTAGTTCAAAATGGAACAGTCAAAGAAAGAGTTCTTGCCTGTGTTACAAGGTGCTAAATTGAGTAAGACTCAAAACCCGACCACGGCAGAAGATAGAAAGAGAATGAAAGTCATTCCCTATGCCTTGGCCATAGGTTCTATAAAGTATGCCATGTTGTGTACCAGATCTATTTTATACCCTACACTGAGTTTGGCAAGGGAGTACAATAGTGATCTAGGAGTAGATCACTGGACAGCGGTCAAAAATTATCCTTAGTGGAATAAGGATATGTTTCTCGATTATGGAAGTGACAAAAGGTTCGTCGTAAAGGGTTACGTCGATGCAAGTTTTGACACCGATCTGGATGACTCTAAGTCTCGATCTAGATACATATTGAAAGTGGGAGCAATTAGCTAGAGTAGCTCCGTGCAGAGCATTGTAGACTTAAAAATTTGCAAAATACATAACGGATCTGAATGTGAAAGACCCGTTGACTAAGATTCTCTCACAAGCAAAACATGATCACACCTTAGTACTCTTTGGGTGTTAATCACATAGCGATGTGAACTAGATTACTGAATCTAGTAAACCCTTTGGGTGTTGGTCACATGGCGATGTGAACTATGGGTGTTAATCACATGATGATGTGAACTATCGATGTTAATCACATGGTGATGTGATCTAGATTATTGACTCTAGTGCAAGTGGGAGACTGAAGGAAATATGCCCTAGAGGCAATAATAAAGTTATTATTTATTTCCTTATATCATGATAAATGTTTATTATTCATGCTAGAATTGTATTAACCGGAAACATAATACATGTGTGAATATATAGACAAACAGAGTGTCACTAGTATGCCTCTACTTGACTAGCTTGTTAATCAAAGATGGTTATGTTTCCTAACCATGGACAAAGAGTTGTTATTTGATTAACGGGATCACATCATTAGTTGAATGATCTGATTGACATGACCCATTCCGTTAGCTTAGCACCCGATCGTTTAGTATGTTGCTATTGCTTTCTTCATGACTTATACATGTTCCTATGACTATGAGATTATGCAACTCCCGTTTACCGGAGGAACACTTTGTGTGCTACCAAACATCACAACGTAACTGGGTGATTATAAAGGTGCTCTACAGGTGTCTCCGAAGGTACTTGTTGCGTTGGCGTATTTCGAGATTAGGATTTGTCACTCCGAATGTCGGAGAGGTATCTCTGGGCCCTCTCGGTAATGCACATCACATAAGCCTTGCAAGCAATGCAACTAATAAGTTAGTTGCGAGATGATGTATTACGGAACGAGTAAAGAGACTTGCCGGCAATGAGATTGAACTAGGTATTGGATACCGACGATCGAATCTCAGGCAAGTAACATACAGATGACAAAGGGAACAACGTATGTTGTTATGCGGTCTGACCGATAAAGATCTTCGTAGAATATGTAGGAACCAATATGGGCATCCAGGTCCCGCTATTGGTTATTGACCGGAGACGTGTCTCGGTCATGTCTACATTGTTCTCGAACCGTAGGGTCTGCACGCTTAAGGTTTCGATGATAGTTTTATTATGAGTTTATGAGTTTTGATGTACCGAAGGAGTTCGGAGTCCCGGATGAGATCTGGGACATGACGAGGAGTCTCGAAATGGTCGAGACGTAAAGATCGATATATTGGACGACTATATTCGGAGTTCGGAAAGGTTCCGAGTGATTCGGATATTTATCGGAGTACCGGAGAGTTACGGGAATTCGCCAGGGAGAAGTATTGGGCCTTATTGGGACATACGGGAAAGAGAGAGGGGCTGCCTAGGGCAGGCCGCACGCCCCCCCATGGCCTAGTCCGAATTGGACTAGGGGGAGGGGCCGCACCCCCTCCTTCCTTCCCTTCTCTCTTCCCCTTCCTTGTCTCCTACTCCTACTACTTGGAAGGTCTCCTAGTTGGACTAGGAAAGGGGGAATCCTACTCCCGGTGGGAGTAGGACTTCCCTAGGGCGCGCCATAGAGAGGGCCGGCCCTCCCCTCCTCCACTCCTTTATATACGGGGCAGGGGGCACCCCATAGACACGCAAGTTGATCTTCGTGATCGTTCCTTAGCCGTGTGCTGTGCCCCCCTCCGCGATATTACACCTCGGTCATATTGTAGCGGTGCTTAGGCGAAGCCCTGCTACTGTTGTACATCAAGATCGTCACCACGCCGTCGTGCTGACTGAACTCCTCCCCGAACCTTTGCTGGATCGGAGCCCGGGGTGTGTCATCAAGCTGTACGTGTGTCAAGAACTCGGAGGTGCCGGAGTAACGGTGCTTGGATCGGTTGGACCGGGAAGACGTACGACTACTTCCTCTATGTTGCGTCAACGCTTCCTCTTCGGTCTACGAGGGTACGTAGACAGCACTCTCCCCTCTAGTTGCTATGCATCACCATGATCTTGCGTGTGCGTAGGAAATTTTTTGAAATTACTATGTTCCCCAACATACCCGAGATCCACCGGTTTTGACACCGACATTGGTGCTTTCATTGAGAGTTCCTCTGTGTCGTCACCTTTAGGCCCGATCGCTCCTTCGATCATCAACAATGATGCGGTCCAGGGAGAGATCTTTCTCCCCGGACAGATCTTCGTATTCGGCGGCTTTGCACTGCGGGCCAACTCGCTTGGCCATCTGGAGCAGATTGAAAGCCACGCCCCTGGCCATCAGGTCAGATTTGGGAGTTTGAACTATACGGCTGACGTCCGCGGAGACTTGATCTCCGACGGTTTCGAGCCACAGCCAAGCGCGCCGCACTGTCACGATGGGCATGGTCTAGCTCTGCTGCCGGACAGTGCCCTGGAGGCCGCACAAGTATCCGCTCCGACCCTTAGCTCGGAGCCGACTGCGCCGATCGAGGACGGATGGCTAGACACCGCCTCGGGACTGCTACCTCTATGGCGATAGAGCCGAATACCAACCCTATCCTTTGTGAAGCTCGTGACTCCAAGGTGGCGCCAGACTCCTCTCTGGACTCCGAACCTTCCGCGCCCCTGCCAATCGAATCCGATTGGGCGCCGATCATGGAGTTCACCGCTGCGGACATCTTTCAGCACTCGCCCTTTGGCGACATCCTGAATTCGCTGAAGTGCCTCTCTTTATCAAGAGAGCCCTCGACGGATTATGGTCAGGAAGGTTGGGATGCAGACGATGAAGAAATTCAACGCCCACCCACCACCCACTTTGTAGCCACTGTCGATGATTTAACCGACATGCTCGACTTTGACTCCGAAGACATCGATGGTATGGACGACGATGCCGGAGATGACCAAGAACCAGCATCTACAGGGCACTGGAAGGCCACCTCAACTCACGACGTATATATGGTGGATACACCCAAAGGAAGCGATAACGAGGAACAACGGGACGCTGCGAAGGATAATTCCCTCGAAAAGCAGTCAAAACGGCGACGTAAGCGCCGCTCAAAGTCCCGCCTCGACAAAGAGAGCACCCATACAAACCCAGCCATAGAGCAGGGCGAACCGGTGGAGGACGAACATGCCCTCGAGCAACCATCCGAACAGGATAACTTGGATAAACAATCCGTCCCCGGCGAAGATAACAGTCCGGACGATCTCACGCCGGACACATCGTTGGAGCAGAAGAACTTCCACAAAAGGCTCATCGCCACTGCACGTAGTCTGAAGAAGCAGAAGCGGAAGCTCAAAACAGCGGAAGACGCACTCAGAATGAGAAGGAGCAAAGTACTCAACACCGCAGACAAATACGGCGATAGTCGCCAAACAAAGAGCTACCCGAAGCGCAAACTACTGCCCGAATTTGACGAGGAGGCCGTAGAGCCCCCACAATCAAAGAACAAAGAGGCCGCCCGGTCGGATAGACGACCACATGGCAAACATAGAGCGGCAAGCGGCACCGCACACAAGCCGTTACGCGATCCACATAAGGATTCACACCAAAAGGATGGCCCAGTTAGGTCTATCTATGGGCCAAGAAAGCAAGCTCTAGAAAGCAATGCAACACGTCGAGTATTCGAACACCACGGCCCACCCAACTACAGGGGCGTCGCACACCCCCTATGTTTCACCGGTGAGGTACTGGATCATGAATTTCCAGCGGGATTCAAGCCCGTAAACATAGAGGCATATGACGGAACAACAGACCCCGGAGTCTGGATTGAGGATTATATCTTGCACATACACATGGCTAGAGGAGATGACCTCCACGCCATAAAATACTTACCCCTCAAGCTCAAAGGGCCAGCTCGGCATTGGCTCAAAAGCCTGCCAGAAAATACCATTGGAAGTTGGGAAGAGCTCGAGGATGCGTTTCAGGCAAATTTTCAGGGGACTTATGTCCGCCCTCCGGATGCAGACGATTTAAGTCACATAACTCAACAGCCCGGAGAGTCAGCCCTCAAATTCTGGAACAGGTTCCTCACCAAAAAGAACCAAATAGTCGACTGTCCGGACGCCGAAGCCTTAGCAGCTTTCAAACACAACGTCCGAGACGAATGGCTTGGCAGACACCTTGGCCAAGAAAAGCCGAGAGCAATGGCCGCACTAACAAGCCTCATGACCCGCTTTTGCGCGGGAGAGGATAGCTGACTGGCAAGATGCAGCACCAGCGACCAAAGTACATCCGAGGTCATGGATGGAAATGGGAAAACCACGACGCAACAAGGACCAGCGCCGGACCAAGGGAAACAGTCCGAAGAGCACGGCAGTCAACGCCGGATTCAAAAGCTCTCGGCAGAACAACAAAAAACTGCCTCTTAAGGACAACAACGACGAGCTATCCAACCTAAACAAAATCTTGGGCAAGATATGCCAAATCCACAGTACTCCCGGGAAGCCCGCAAACCATACCCACAGAGATTGTTGGGTCTTCAAGCAGTCCAGCCGACTCAACGCCGAACACAAGGGGATCGACACACCAAATGAGGATGATGACGAACCCCACAAGCGGAGCACCGGAAAACAAAAGAATTTCCCACAAGAGGTCAAAATAGTAAACTCACTTCAAGTGACAAAAGGGAAAAACAGAGCGGCGCCGACTGAAATACGCGCCGCACGGTCTACCCCAGCGGAGTCCCAACACTGGTTGTCAAAACCAATCACCTTCGACCATCGGGACTACTCCGGAAGTATCCGGAACGCAGGATGGACTGCCTTGATATTAGATCCCATAATCAACGGACTCCAATTTACACAAGTCCTAATGGACGGCGGCAGTGATCTAAACCTGCTATACTAGAACACAATCCGCAGAATGGGGATAGACCCAACCAAAATTCGCCATAGCAACACTTTCTTTAAAGGAGTAATGCCAGGCCTATATGCCCATTGTACAGGCTCTCTACCGTTAGAAGTTGTGTTCGGCTCATCCGACAACTTCCGCCGCGAAAAGTTAGTCTTCCACATCGCCCCATTTAAAAGTAGCTATCAACCACTATTGGGACATGAAGCTTTCACCCGCTTTAACGCAATACCGCATTATGCATCTCTTACACTTAAAATGCCCGGTCCACGTGGCATCATCTCATTATAGGGAAACTTCGAGTATTCCTCGAATACGGAAGAACGTGCGACTGCCTTGACAGCCACACACTAATCCAGCTTTGCTGATCAAAGCACCTAAATAGGTCATTCAGACCCCGGACACGGTTAAGCGAGTCCGGCATAAATAAACAAGGGGCTTACTAGCCGCGTACCCCCTTACAAGGGGCTCCACGCATGTACAACAAGAGACAATAAAGCTCAATTTTATTCATTTTTTGAATAGTATTCTGTCTATTTTAATAATACATTTTTCGCACGATCTTTTTTTCCAACTAAGTTCCTCTCTTTTACAGATGAACGCTGTTTTATACCCGTCCAGGATACGGCACAACGGAGACACAGGCGCAGACGTGCAGCAGGGACCCGTTGCAAGGATTCTTTTCAGATTAAGACCCTGCATAAACCTTTTTTTACTGTCTCTTGTTGTTACACATCCTCCGGTTTCTTGCTATAACCGAGGAGGAGGCTGGCGTTTTGGCATCGGCCGCGTCAGAAATTTTTGCTCGTACCTGGACACTAGGGGCTTAGGGCATTGTTCCGCCCGTTTTCCATAAAGACCGAATACCTTAGGGAGTGTTCGGCGTCTCTAGTTAGGCCTTATATGCATCAACTCTGAATCATGTCTTTGGTCAAATGTTGGGTTTGCCCGGCTCCTGTGTTTTGCTGCCTTACGTTCCGCTCTATCGGCTAACGCGGCACGAGGAGAACTACTGCGATTGTGCCCCGGTTCGGCCTGGTGAGCACCTCAGTAGAGAAAGCCAAAAATTGACTGTCGTGATATAGCACGAGACTGGTCAACCACTCGATGACCCACCGGAATGTTTAGAATTCCTCTGCATTAACGAAGGACCGTTTCCCGGTCGGGCACATACGCGCCCCGAATCCGGAGAGCGCGGTGCCGTTAGGGGCTATATAGTAGCCCCACCATCGAACTCCTATGGCTAAGTGAAAGTGATAAAGCATCATAGTCCGGTTGCCTAGTTTGCTACGCTATCACCACCTGACCAAGACGTTGGATTAAGTGTGAAAATGCGCTTTTTTTGCAAACACCCCCGCACTATGTGCGTGGGGGCTGAAGCCGAAGACTGCCATCTTTCAGGTTATATACACATATACCTTAACGGCCGCACAGGAGGTAGCTCAATACTTGAACGCACAAGTATAAAATGACCTTATATTATATTGAAACATCGTTTCAGAAATCATACATGTCATTATAACATAATATCCTTCGAGCACTGCGTCTCTGTTAAACGAGCGCCCTGCAGGACTTCCTCAAAATAGTGCTCGGCAGGTACTCGGCTTCTGTCCGAATCCCGGGATGCAACGTCGGTGGCCTTCATCTCTGCCCAGTATGTTTTGACACGGGCAAGAGCCATCCGCGCACCCTCTATGCATGTCGACCGCTTCATTGCATCGATATGCAGCACCGCACCAAGGAACTGCTGAACCAAGCCAAAATAACTCTTCGGCTCGGGCCCTTTCGGCCACAAACGAGTCACGACATCCTTCATGGCAAGTCCGAACAACCTATTCAGGTCAGCCCATTCGGCCAAACAAACGGTCAATGGAAGCGGACGCTCTGGACTATGGAACTGCGACCAAAAAAGCTCTTCCATTCCGTGATCCTTTTGGCCTCGGAAGTGTGCGACCGCATCTGCGGCACTCGCCGCCAAATCCAGATAAGCATCCTCCGCACCCCACAGCTGGCCCAACTGAGCATACTTCGGATCCGTGAACTTCCTCCACAACAGAAAGGGCTTTCTAGCCGCGATATCCTCGGCTTGACGTAGCTCCTCCTTTATATCTCTCATCGTAGAGCGGGCATCCTTGGCTTCGGCGGTGGCCTTCTTCAGGTCCTCTTGCTCCGCTCGACGTTCTTTTTCAAGAAACTCGCAGCGGTCGGTAGCATTCTTCAACTTCCCGGCCATCTCGGCCATTTCCTCCCTGCTTCGGCAGTGAGCAGCCTGTTCGGCTTCTAGCTCTTCGGTCGCCCTCAAGGCAGCCGCATCACTTTTTCTGGCTTGCTCCTTGACTCGGGCTAGCTCTGCCTGAAGGTTCTCCATAGCAGCGGCACCATCTGCATAAAGCATACATGTTGTAAGGCATGGGCGTCAAGCTCCCTTACCAGGTGTCCGCGGAGAAGTTGCATACCTTGCGACTCGTCAAGCCGCTTATTGACAAGCGCGATGTCCGCATCCGCCACGTCAAGTTGCCGCTTCAGTTTGGCAAATTGATCAGTCCGGCTAGCCATCGGACGCTCCGCCACCTATATAGGACAGGCGACATCTTACAACTAAGATTATGATCCTCGGCGCGCTGTCACTCTCGACAACGTACCGAGTCTCAGGGGCTACTATCTATACAGGGCGCAATCTATATGCAAAACTGTCAGAAGGTATATCATTTTCACGTACCTCAAACCCCGTCAGTAAACTTCTGACGGCTTCATGCAATCCGCTCTCAGCGGATGAAATCCTTTCAATCACCGTATCCATTAACGCACGGTGATATTCTGAGATAGACGCTCGCCCGAGAAGATCCTTCAGCTCCTCCGACCGTACACCAGTTGGTGCCAGACCCCCCGGACTCGGGGAAACCCTCCGCGACGACACCTCAGGGTCATCCGCCCCGCATGACGGTATGATAGATGGAGGCGTTTCGCTCTCCATCCTCTCCGGACGAAGATCCCCCAAAGATGAGCTCTGCTGAGAAGGGCTGAGATCACAACTATAAGGTAAAACTTCGGTTGTCGTCAGAAATAAAAACAGGGATGTCCCTTATTACAAAACTCCCCTCTCTACTTACGGCTCGCTAGAGGGCTGATTCCCTTGGGGAAATAGTGCGGCCGGGGCTTCTCCTGGCGCAGGACCCTCTGGTGAATATTTCTTCCCCCGCTTTGAGGCCTTGGCCTCCGGATCTTCAGAAGCGGTCCTCTTCTCCCCCTGGAGGGAGGGATTCTCGATCCCCCCTTCCTTGAAAGCCTCCTTCGCGAAGGCAGTAGCTTCCTTGTTCCCCCCTTTGCCCTCTTCCAAAGGCGCAGCCTCCAGCATCTTGGTTAACACAGGATCCGGCGTGGTCTCAGGGAGGGGGGCCGGACACCTTATTAGTTTTGCTTTAGCTATCCACTCCTGTTCAAGGGACAGCTCTTTAAAGGGCAAGTTTATGATAAATGTACGGATAGCGTGTCCAGGCACAGGGCTACTTACTTGAGTATCCGGGCAATTGCAGCTCAGACCTGCGTCCTCGGTCAAGTCCGGACACATCTCTTGTGATCCGAAGAACAGTTTATACATCTCCACGGGCGTTGCACCCATGAAGTGTTGAAGAGCTCGTGGTCCCTCCGTATTAAATTCCCACAGGCGGAGGGGGCGACGTTTGCAGGGCAGAAGGCACCGAATCAGCATGACCTGCGCCACTACGACCAGATTGATCTCTCTCTTAGAGGTCTCGAATACGGCCCTGCAGCAGAGGAACGTCCTTGGACGGCCCCCAGTCAAGCCCTTTGTTGACCCATGACGCCAGCCGCTGTGGAGGACCCGGGCGGAAGGCGGGTGGCGCCACCCATTTGGTGCCCCTGGGAGCGGTGATGTAAAACCACTCCTATTGCCATAAACCGAGCACGTTTTGAAAAGAGCCCTCGGGCCAGGGAGCGTCAGCATTTTTGCTTATAACAGCCCCTCCGCACTCTGTCTGCTGCCCCTTGATCATCTTCGGCTCCACTTTGAAGGTCCTGAGCCACAATCCGAAGTGAGGGGTAGTGCGGAGGAAGGCTTCGCATACGACAATGAACGATGAGATGTGGAGGATGGACTCCGGATCCAAGTCGTGGAATTCCAGCCCATAATAAAACATGAGCCCCCTCACGAAGGGGTCCGTCGGGAAGCCTAAACCCCGAAGGAAGTGAGACACGAACACCACGCTCTCACCAGGCTCGGGAGTAGGAATAACCTGCCCTTGGGCAGGCAGCGTATGCGAAATTTCGCCAGTTAGATACCTGGCGTCTCTCAGCTTTAGCACCTCTTCTTCCGTGACGGAAGAAGGCATCCACCGGCCTTGCAGGTCGGAGCCGGACATCGTCGAAGGTCCAAAGCGCCTGAATTTGGAGCCTTGGGTGTTGGAACTCGAGGCGAGGGGCGGATTCGATTGAGATTAAAAGAAAGGAGCAGGCCTTGGTCTCGTTATAAAGAGGTTGAATACCAAGAGCCCTCCCCGTGGCCGTTTGGGACTCGCCTTTGATAGAGGGGGCGTGCCAACGGGCACGGTTGGGTTACCCACGCCCGTATTGATGAGGATCCCGGAATAAGGGGGCACGATCTCCGCTTTGATAAGACGTGCCAAGGAAAGCACCTCGCTAAACGCGCTGAGGTGGGACAGTAAAAAAACGATTCGAATAAAGGCCTGGCTATGGTGTGATGTCACGCCGCGGGATACGTTAGCAGATCTGTGTAAAGATTATTCTCTCTACGGTGGTATGTGGAACTTGTTTTGCAGAGCCGGACACTATCCTTGTGTTCAAAATCTTCTATGAAGTATTCGGAGGAGGAACCCGCCTCGCAATGCCGAAGACAATCTACGCGCCGGACTCGTCGTCATTGAAGCCTGGTTCAGGGGCTACTGAGGGAGTCCTGGACTAGGGGGTGTCCGGATAGCCAAACTATCATCTTTGGCCGGACTCCAAGACTATGAAGATACAAGATTGAAGACTCCGTCCCGTTTCCGGATGGGACTTTCCTTGGCGTGGAAGGCAAGCTTGGCGATACGGATATGTAGATCTCCTACCATTGTAACCGACTCTGTGTAACCCTAGCCCTCTCCGGTGTCTATATAAACCGGAGGGTTTTGGTCCGTAGGACGAAGAACAATCATACCATAGGCTAGCTTCTAGGGTTTAGCCTCTTTGATCTCGTGGTAGATCTACTCTTGTACTACCCATATCATCAATATTAATCAAGCAGGAGTAGGGTTTTACCTCCACCGAGAGGGCCCGAACCTGGGTAAAAACATCGTGTCCCTTGTTTCCTGTTACCATCCGCCTAGACGCATAGTTCTGGACCCCCTACCCGAGATCCGCCGGTTTTGACACCGACACCCATGGCACCCCAAGATATTCAAGGATAACCAAGAGCCTAAGCTTGGGGATGCCCCGGAAGGCATCCCCTCTTTCGTCTTCGTCTATCGGTAACTTTATTTGGAGCTATATTTTTATTCACCACATGATATGTGTTTTGCTTGGAGCATCATTTCCTTTTGTTAGTTTTTGCTTGCTGTTAGTTAGAATAATGTCTTGCATCTTTAGTTTCAATAAAAAGTCAAGGATAGCCTTTGCCATGCTTATTTTGCTAGTATACATGTTGCTGTTTGAAAAACAGAAAGTTTACCGCTGTTGCAAAAATTCCCTAGAAAATTCAGAGAGTGGTATAATGTTGAATCTTTTTGCATATTGAGCTCTGATAAATTTATTACAGTGGGAATTTTAGTTAATAATTTTTGGAGTTAGGGAAGTATGATGACTCTTGCATTCTTTACAGACTGTACTGTTTTGGCAGATTGCTGTTATGGTTGCATTGTTTGCATATGTTTGCTTAATTAATGATTCTATTTGAGGATAGGAGTATTAAATATGAAGAGGAATTTAGTATGCAATGTTGAATAATTATTTAAGTGATTTGTTACAGTAGAAAATGATAAGGTTTTGCATTGGTTTATACTAATCTATCTCACGAGTTCTTGTTGAGTTTGTTGTCAATGAAGCTTTTGATAAAAAGAGAAAACCATGATATGAGATGAATTAAGGAGACACAAAAGTTCAAGCTTGGGGATGCCCAAGGCACCCCAAGATAATATTTCAAGAAGTCTCAAGCATCTAAGCTTGGGGATGCCCCGATAGGCATCCCACCTTTCTTCTTCAACAACTATCGGTTAGTATCAGTTGAGCCTAAGTTTTTGCTTCTTCACTTGAGTTGTGCTATCCTTGCAATGTAGTTTTCTTTAGCTTTGGTTGCTATTTGAATAAAGTATCAATATCTGAAATTATTAAATGAGAGAGAGTCTTCGCATAGTTGCATAATTATTTAGCTACTCATTGACCTTCACTTATATCTTTCGGAGTAGTTTGTTTTTGCTCTAGTGCTTCACTTATATCTTTTAGAGCATGGTGGTAGTTTTATTTTGAAGAAATAGATGAACTCTCATACTTCACTTAGATTATTTTGAGAGTCGTTAATAGCATGGTAATTTGCTTAATGTTAATATACTTGGTGTTCAAGATATGTGAAACTTTCTTTTGAGTGAATTGAATACTAAGATAAGTTTGATGCTTGATAATTGTTTTGAGATATGGAGGTGATAATATCAAAGTTGTGCTAGTTGGGTAATTGTGAATTTGAGAAATGCTTGTGTTGAAGTTTGCAAGTCCCGTAGCATGCACGTATGGTTAAAGTTGTGTAACAAATTTGAAACATGAAGTGTACCTGGCTTGTGCATCCTTATGAGTGGCGGTCGGGGACGAGCGATGGTATTTTCCTACCAATCTATCCCCCTAGGAGCATGCGCGTAGTACTTGATTTTTGATGGCTTCTAAATTTTTGCAATAAGTATATGAGTTCTTTTGACTAATGTTGAGTCCATGGATTATACGCACTCTCACCTTTCGACCTTTGCTAGCCTCTTCGGTACGGTGCATTGCCCTTTCTCACCTTGAGAGTTGGTGCAAACTTCGCCGGTGCATCCAAACCCCGTGATACTATACGCTCTATCACACATAAACCTCCTTATATCTTCCTCAAAACAGCCACCATACCTACTATCATGGCATTTCATAGCCATTCCGAGATATATTGCCATGCAACTTCCACCATCATCATCATGACATACTTTACTTTTGTCATATTACCATTGCATGATCATGTAGTTGACATCGTATTTGTGGCAAAGCCACCATGCATTATTTTTCATACATGTCACTCTTGATTCATTGCACCATCCCGGTACATGAGTCATATCTTGTTCTAGTTTCGAGTTGTAATTCATATGTTGTAATGAAAGTGTGATGATCATCATTATTAGAGCATTGCCCAAATAAAAAAAGGAAAGGCAAAAAAAAAGAAAAGCCCAAAAAATATATATATATATATAAAGGGTAATGCTACTATCTCTTTTCAACACTTGTGCTTCAAAGTAGCACCTTGTTCTTCATGTAGTGAGTCTCATATATTGTGCTTCAAAGTAGCACCTTGTTCTTCATGTAGTGAGTCTCATAAATTGTCTTTTTATACTAGTGGGAATTTTTCATTATAGAACTTGGCTTGTATATTCCTACGATGGGCTTCCTCAAATGCCCTAGGTCTTCGTGAGCAAGAAAGTTGGATGCACACCCACTAGTTTTCTTTTGTTGAGCATTCATAGCTCTAGTGCATCCGTTGCATGGCAATCCCTACTCCTCATGTTGACATCAATTGATGGGCATCTCCATAGCCCGTTGATTAGCCTCGTCAATCTGAGACTTTCTCCTTTTTTTGTCCTCTCCACACAATCCCCATCATCATATTCTATTCCACCCATAGTGCTATATCCATGGCTCACGCTCATGTATTGCATGAAGGTTGAAAAAGTTTGAGATTATTTAAGTATGAAACAATTGCTTGGCTTGTCATCGGGGTTATAGAAGTTGGGAACATCTTTGTGTGACGAAAATGAAGCATAGCCTAACTATATGAGTTTGTAGGGATGAACTTTCTTTTGCCATCCTATTTTGAGAAGATATGATTGCTTTGATTAGTATGCTTGAAGTATTATTATTTTTGTGTCAATATGAACTTTTGTCTTGAATCTTTCGGATCTGAATATTCATATCACAATTAAGAAGATTTTACATTGAAATTATGCCAAAGTATCACTCTACATCAAAAATTCTTTTTTATCATTTACCTACTCGAGGACGAGCAGGAATTAAGCTTGGGGATGCTTGATACGTCTCCAACGTATCTATAATTTTTGATTGCTCCATGCTACTTTATCTACTGTTCTAGGCAATATTGGGCTTTATTATCCACTTTTATATTATTTTTGGGACTAACCTATTAACCGGAGGCCCAGCCCAGATTTGTTGTTTTATGCCTATTTCAGTGTTTCAAGGAAAAGGAATATCAGACGGAGTCAAAACGGAACAAAATCAACTGGAGAAGTTATTTTTGGAAGGAAAGCAACCCGGGAGACTTGGAGTCCACGTCAAGAAAGAAACAAGGAAGACACGAGGTAGGGGGGCGCGCCCACCCCCCTGGGCGCACCCTCCACCCTCGTGGGGCCCTCGTGGCTCCCCTGACGTGTTTCTTCCTCCTATATATACCAATATACCCTAAAACTTCCAGAACAGAAAATAGATCGGGAGTTCCGCCGCCGCAAGCCTCTGTAGCCACCAAAAACCAATCAGGACCCTGTTCCGGCACCCTGCCGGAGGGGGATCCCATCACCGGTGGCCATCTTCATCATCCCGGCACTATCCATGACGAGGAGGGAGTAGTTCACCCTCGGGGCTGAGGGTATGTACCAGTAGCTATGTGTTTGATCTCTCTCTCTCGTGTTCCTCTATGGCACGATCTTGATGTATCCCGAGCTTTGCTATTGTAGTTGGATCTTATGATGTTTCTCCCCCTCTACTCTCTTGTGATGAATTGAGTTTCCCCTTTTGAAGTTATCTTTCGGATCGAGTCTTTTATGAGAACACTTGATGTATGTCTTGCGTGGGATAACCGTGGTGACAGTGGGTTATTCTATTGATCCACTTGATGTATGTTTTGGTGATCAACTTGCGGGTTTCGTGACATTGGGAACCTATGCATAGGGGTTGGCACACGTTCTTGACTCTCCGGTAGAAACTTTGGGGCACTCTTTGAAGTACTTTTATGTTGGTTGGATGAATCATAGATTGTGTGATGCATATCGTATAATCATGCCCACGGATACTTGAGGTGACAATGGAGTATCTAGGTGACATTAGGGTTTTGGTTGATTTGTATCTTAAGGTGTTATTCTAGTACGGACTCTTTTATAGATCGATCCGAAAGAATAGCTTTGTGGTGGTTTCGTACCCGACCATAATCTCTACGTTTGTTCTCGGCTATTAGTGGCTTTGGAGTGACTCTTTGTTACATGTTGAGGGCTTGTCATATTATCTATCTATGTTATTATTGTTGAGAGAACTTGCACTAGTGAAAGTGTGAACCCTAGGCCTTGTTTTCTATCATTGCAATACCGTTTACGCTCACTTTTATCATTAGTTATCTTGCTGTTTTTATTATTTCAGATTACAAAAACCTATATCTACTATCTATTTTGCACTTGTATCACCATCTCCTCGCCGAACTAGTGCATTGTATTGGGTGTGTTGGGGACACAAGAGACTTTTTGTTATTTGGTTGCAGGGTTGCTTGAGAGAGGCCATCTTCATCCTACGCCTCCTATGGATTGATAAACCTTAGGTCATCCACTTGAGGGAAATTTGCTACTGTCCTACAAACCTGTGCACTTGCAGGCCCATAAACGTCTACAAGAAGAAGGTTGTGTAGTAGACATCAGTGTCGTACTTTGTAATATGAGATAATGGCACTTCTATTATTTATTGCCTGTTTGTTTGAACAGTTGTTCTTCCTGTGCGGCTGTTTAGTGTATGTGAATCCTGAGAGTTGGCCAGTCGTCGGCTTCTGCCCCCACGAAAAAAATACGGGGGTGTTCGGGGTATACCTGAACACTCTTTATCCCATGGTTGGGTCCTTTTAAGGAGGTGTTCCTCACCACGAACCAGGCAATCGGACTATAGGGCTTTACCATTCTCACTTAGCCATAGGAATTCGAGTATGGTCGGCGCAGCCCCTAGTGTTCGGAAGGCCGAACTAGGGGCTCTATTGGCGCCTGATCGAAAGACCGATCCATCGCACTCTGCATTTATAATGGCGTTATGCGGAATAAATCTTTAAGGATTTTACAACCTCTCAAAAAGATGACCAGCTCTCGCTGTATCATGACAGTCAGTTTTCGGCTTTCTCTACTGAGGTGCTCGTCCGGCAGAACCGGGACACGATCGCAATACTTCTCCCAGCGCTACCTTAGCCGATGGGGCGGAACGTAAGGTACCAAAACATGAGAGCCGGGCAAACCCAACCAATGACCCAAGACATGATTCGGAGCTGATGCATATAGTGCTATAAGTTCGGGGTGCCGAGCGACCGAAAAGGTGGTCGGACTTTATTGTCAAGCTGTGGAGCCCCTGGCATAATCGGGCATAACACAAGGCGTGGGTGCCGTTTTGGACAAAGAGGCATCGATGAGAAACGACGGCCGGTAAGTGTTATTTAAGTCTACGCATTGTAGTAAAATGATATGTTTATGCATATGAGTTCGGTGTATGCTTATGAAAAGGAGTATTTTTGGCGGAACCTGTCATGCCCGGACTGGAGGAGGCTGTGGGTGGATCTGAGGTGAATCCGGACTGCCTGCCTTGTGTGTCCGAGATGATTCCGCGTCGCCAGTCCTGTTCTGCGCCAAAGATAGTTCGTAAAGACAAATGCTTAAAGGCAGCTGCATATACCATTGTGTTTGGACTGCGGGTGCCTGAGTGGAGCCTGGCTGAACCATGCCGTAAAGTAATGCGGATTCCTCAATTTGTGTCCAGGTGTTTGGCTTCCAAATCAAAATTTGATAAACAGGCACGACTCGCTATTGCCGCGGCAGTATGATTTCCACTCTAAGGGTGGGGCTTGACCTTGCCCATAACTGTGACAATGTCACGCGGGACTGGCCTGATGTTCTGCCTTGTTGAATCTAGCCAACGTGGCTCGTCCCGGTAGTATGTGGTAATTACTACATGAAGGGATAATGCCGAAGACTTATTCTTCGGTGTGGTATTTGTTTGGTGGTCCGAAGACAACCGTTAGAGTGGTGGGCCAGTAAAACTTGGCCTTTGCACTTGGCACCTTTTAGAAGATGCTATTTGTGGTTTTATACCCGCGGGGGCTTTATGTGAGATGGAGCCCCCAGACTACTAGGTCCAGAGATAGTGCAATTAAATTGCTGTGGTTGATATTGTCCGGTCGATGTGATCGGGGGAGATCGGCCGTACTTTTATGCTCTGGAGGATCTTTTGACTTCGTCGTTATTGGACTCCTCCCCTCGTTGTTTCTGGCACACGACCGGCCGCTTTGTTTTGAGGGTCCGACATTCTCTATTGGTATGCTTGGCCGTCCCTCTAGGAGTACCATGAATTGCACATGGTTGATCGAGTATGCTGCTCGGGCCGGATAGGCTTGAGCTGTTCTTTGTCTGCTGATCGGCCTGGGAGTTGCTGGATTTGGCACCAACTTCCCTGACTTGACGTTTATGATAATTGCGCCGAGGCTTGAGGATGCCTCTTCGTGTATCCTTCTATTGTCTTGGACCGTTGTGGTGTGTTGACGTTGGGGTATGTGCCTTGGGTTCTCATGCTTAGGTTGAGGTAGCAAATTATACCATGTGTGTCCTTGGTCGGGGTGGTCGAGTTCGTGTTTTTCGGTGGCCATGACCTTGGTCCACCTGTCCATGAGCAAATCTTGGCCAGCTTTAAGCTGCCGTTTCTTCCTTTGCAGGCTCCTTGCCGTGGTCATGAGCCATCGCTTGAAGCGAACTTGCTCTACTGGATCCTCAGGCACGCCGCATTCGGCATCGCCGAGGCTTACCTCGTCTTTGGAGGAGGGCATATAGTTGTTCCTCTCCAAGTATCCCACTGTGGCTAGTCCGGCCTGCTTGAAGGCAGGCTGATCAGGGTTGTATTCATCTTTGGCACCATCCGAATTGTTTTCGTCTCCTGCGCCGGTATTGTTGTGGTGGGGCTTGGAGCGGCGTTGACGACGCCCCTGCTTTGCTTGCTTCCCTGAGGGGTTATCCTTCGTCGCCTCATCACCATTGGTTTCCTTCGGAGTGTCCACCATATATATATATCATATGAGGAGGTTGCTGTCCACCGCCCCATGAGCAGTGGTTCATGTTCTTCTCCTGCATCGTCGTCCATACCGTCGATGTCATCGGAGTTGAAGTCAAGGACGTCGGTTAGATAATCGATCGTGGCAATGAAGTGGGTGGTGGGTAGGCAACGAATTCCTTCATCGCCTGCTTCCCACTCGAGCCGGACATAGTTCGGCCTAGAGCCTCCTGACAAAGAGAGAGACTTTAACGAGTTCAGCATGTCGCCAAAAGGCGAGTGCTGGAAGATATCCGCAGCGGTAAGCTCCATTACCGGAGCCCAACCAGGCTCGGCGGGCTCGGGAGCGTGCGGACTGGAACCTACAACCAGATACGAGTCTGGGGGTCCGGAGTCATAGGCTTCCTTAGAGGTGAGGCCCGTGTTCGGCTCTACAGCCGATGAGTGTGCGGCCTTCGGGGCGGGGTCCATCCACCCATCCTTGGGCCACGCAGTGTGCTCCGGATTTAGGTCCGGGGCTACTGCAGGGGTGATATCCCGAGCACTGTCCAACAGCAGGTCTAAGCCGTGCTCATCGTGACTGTCTGGCGCTCCTGGCACGGGCCCGATTCCGTTGAAGATAAAGTCTCCGCGGATATCGGCCGTGTAGTTCAGGTTTCCGAACCTGACCCGGTGGCCAGGGGCGTAGCTGTCGATCTGCTCCAGTTGGCCAAGTGAAGTCGCCATCAAGCCTATCCGGGGAGAAAAGTCTCACCCTGGACCGCGTTGTTGATGATTGAAGGCGCCATCAAGCCTTGCAGCGACGACATAGAGGAACTCTCAATGAAAGCACCAATGTCGGTGTCAAAACCGGCGGATCTCGGGTAGGGGGTCCCGATCTGTGCGTCTTAGGCTGATGTTAACAGGAAGCAAGGGACACAATGTTTACCCAGGTTCGGGCCCTCTCGATGGAGGTAAAACCCTACTTTCTGCTTGATTAATATTGATGATATGGGTAGTACAAGAGTAGATCTACCACGAGATCGTAGAGGCTAAACCCTAGAAGCTAGCCTATGATGATTATGATTGTAATTGTGATCGGCCTTCTAGGAACCAACCTCTCCGGTTTATATAGACACCGGAGAGGGCTAGGGTTTACACGGAGTCGGTTACAAGGAAAGAAATACAATATCCGGATCGCCAAGCTTGTCTTCCACGCAAAGGAGAGTCCCATCCGGACACGGGACGGAGTCTTGAGTCTTGTATCTTCACGCTCCAATAGTCCGGACGATATATATAATCCGGCTATCCGGATACCCCCTAATCCAGGACTCCCTCACCGGTGTGTCTGATGACAAAAGTGGATGATGAGACTTGGAAGTGGCATGCTAGAATGGGGCATTTGCATTTCCGAGCGCTGCGTGCCATGTCTGCAAAAGGGATGGTCCGAGGTATGCCTGAGATAGCTCGCATCGAGCAGTATTGCGATGGTTGTGCACTAGGGAAACAACATCGAGCCCCTTTCCCGCAGGCGAGTTCATATCGAGCAGAGCATGGACTGGAGCTAGTGCATACAGATTTGTGTGGTCCGATCACGCCACCAACACCAAGAGGGAACAAATACTTCATTCTTGTTGTTGATGACTACAGCCGGTATATGTGGATTGAGCTGCTCAAGTGTAAGGATGAGGCACACACCTGTTTCAAAAGGATTCAGACCATGGCAGAAGCTGAAGGTAACTGTAAATTTCGAGCATTCAAGTCCGATCGCGGAGGGGAGTTCAACTCAACAGAATTCCAAGAGTACTGCAGTGGGAGGGGCATGAAACACTACACCACGATGCCTTACTCTCCCCAATAGAATGGTGTGGTGGAGAGGCGAAATCAGTCTGTGGTAGAGATGGCAAGATGGCTGATGAAGAGCATGGCAGTACCTGCATATTTCTGGGGAGAGGCTGTGAAAACTGCATTGTATCTGCTCAATAGAGCTCCCACCCGCAACCTCGAAGGCGTCACGCCGTAGAAGCGTGGCACGGGCGAAAGCCGGTGGTTCAGCATCTGCGGACTTTTGGTTGCACAGTACATGTCAAGATGTTGGGGCCGGGCATTACAAAGCTCTCTGACCGCTCCAAGCCGATGATTTTCGTCAGATATGAAGAGGGGGCGAAGTGCTACCGTGTCTATGATCCTAAAACCAGGAGGGTACAAGTCACTCGTGATGTGCTCTTCGAGGAAGGACAAGCATGGAACTGGGACGCGGTGACCGCGGCCCCGGCGCTGGTCACGCCGGACGTTTTCACTGTGGTCTACACCACGGAACCAGGTGTGGAGGAGCTGGACACCGAAGGAGTTCATGGTGGCTCGCCTAGTACGCCGCTGCGCCTGACGACACCAATTGGGATGACAATACAGGGAGAGACGCCAGTTTCACCCATGGGGGAAACAACCACGCCAAGTACAGAAGAGACTCTGAGAACTCCTGAAATTAGGTGGGCCACTCCACTGTCACAAGACGAAAACCGGCGGGGCGTGGACACCGGACCAATCAGGTACCGACGCATGTCGTGCGTCATGGATGTCACAAAAGAAGATGCTGAATATGAGTATCATGAGAGCTGCCTTCTCAGTGCCGAAGAGCCGCGCGACATTGAAGAGGCCCTGGGTGATGCACCATGGAAGGCCGCGATGGTGGAGGAGATGCGTTGCATCCATGAGAACAAGACTTGGGAAATGTCAGACCTGCCTGCCGGTCAGAAATCCATCGGGCTGAAGTGGGTTTATAAAGTCAAGAGGGATCCTGCTGGCAACATCACCAAGTACAAGGCCCGTCTAGTGGCGAAGGGATACGTACAGAAGCAAGGGGTGGACTATGAGGAAGCGTTCGGGCCCGTGGCCAGGTTGGAGACTGTGCGCGTTCTGCTCGCGCTCGCCGCGCACCACCGCTAGAAAGTTCACCATATGGATGTCAAATCGGCATTCCTAAATGACGATCTCAGTGAGGAGGTGTATGTTGACCAGCCGCCCGGATTCGCTGCGCCAGGGGAAGAGCACCGTGTACTGAGACTGCACAAGGCACTCTACGACCTCTGTCAAGCGCCGAGAGCCTGGTATGCAAAGCTTCATGATTCTCTTGTCAATCTTGGGTTTGAGCGAAGTCTATTGGAACATGCAGTCTACAGGCGTGGAGATGAGTCCACTTTTCTGCTAGCTGGAGTGTATGTGGATGACCTTATCATTACCGGCATGGACAAAGGGCTAATCAAAGAGTTCAAGGATCAGATGAAGATGCTCTTCAAGATGAGTGACCTTGGATTACACAGCTACTACTTGGGGATTCAGGTATCCCAAACAGAAGGTGAAATCACACTTCATCAGCGGAGTTATGCGGAGAAAATCCTAGAGGTTGCTGGCATGGAAGAGTGCAACAGTAGCAGCACTCCAATGGAGTGTCGTCTCAAGCTCAGGAAGGAGGATGAAGGCGAGTTGTTTGATCCCAAGCTGTACCGCAGTGTGATAGGCAGCCTTCGCTACCTGACATCGCACATGCCGTGGGAATTGTAAGCAGATTCATGGAGACCCCGAGCACTCATCATTGGGCAGCCGTGAAACAGATTCTCAGGTATATTCGAGGGACGCTGGGCTACGGCTGTCGTTATCAGGCCGGGCACGGCGAGGTGAAGCTTGTTGGCTATACAGATAGTGATCATGCCGGTGACACTGAGGACCGGAAGAGCACCTCCGGCAATGTATTTTTCCTTGGCAACAATCTTGTCACTTGGAGTTCGCAGAAGCAGAAGATAGTGGCTCTCTCTTCTTGCGAGGCTGAATACGTCGCTGCGGCAGTGGCGGCGTGCCAAGGTGTGTGGCTCTCTCGTCTGATCAGTGAGATTCTCGGGAGGCCGCAGGCCAAGTTCAAGCTGTTCGTGGACAATCAAGCTGCCATTGCTCTCAGTAAAAATCCAGTCCATCATGACCATAGCAAGCATATTGACATCAAGTATCATTACATACGTGATTGTGTAAAGAAGGGTCAGTGGGAGCAGATTGCAGATGCACTGACGAAGGCGTTGGGCCGTGTTGTCTTTGTCGAGATGCGTCAGAAGCTTGGAATGTCCGAGGTTGGTACTAAGGAGCAGATCTTAAGGGGGTGAAATGTAGGACCTAATTAAGCTCAGCTCCATTGCGTACCTGTTTCGGCATAGAATAAGTGTATGCATGCGTGTCCGATGGGACAGATCTATGCGCATGCACGTAGCTAGGTAGCGAGACGTGATGTTGCATGATCTCCAGTTTCCGTTTTCTGTTTTGATGTAAACTCCCGATCGGTATGGCACTAGTGACGCAGTCGTGGGATGGCGCGACGGACGCGGATCTAGAGCAGCTGATCGGGAGGTAGTTAGCCTTGTAATCGCTAAGGAAAAGAAAGAGGAATAACAGAAAAACGCTGTCGAGTTCGACGACACAAAAATACCAGTGTCTTCTTCCCCGCGTGTGTTCATCTATCTCTCGCTAGTTTTTCTCCTCTCGATCGATCCGGCAACGACACGCCTTGCCCGCTTTGCTCCGGCTTCTCCTGGCTCCTGCTCTGCCACGCGGCCACGCCGTCTGCTGCCCAGGATTGCTAGATTGGTAATGACTGTTGCCTGCTGTTGATAGAAATTTTAAAGATTGAACATTTTTTATCTGCTGCCTGCTGTATTTGAATGTGAATGTTGTTTCTGCTACTGTTAATACCAATTTCGTAGCCAGTTCTTTGTGAATGTACTGCTGTTGCTACTATTAATATCAACTGGATATCAATTTAATTTCATTTTGTAGAATAAAAGATGAAGAGATATTTTTCATCCTTGCCAGCAACAAAAGTGTCTACACCCGGGGTTCGTAGTTCTTGTAATATTTTTTTATCTATTTTGTTGTATCTTTAATCATTGAGTTTAAATTCTAAATTTTTGGTGCAATTGAGCCATATTTGAGATAGCTATAGTTTGATGGAAGTTAAGCTTTTCTCTCGCGACAATAATGTTTTTTGGGGCCCGGGGCTTGCTCCAATCCTGGATCCGCCACTGCGTGCGTAGGTAGTGCACATTGGGATTTCGGTCATATAGAGCCTCACGCCAAGTGCTTCCGTTCAGACCGTGCATAGGCGACCTCTTCAACATGTGTTCCAATGACAAAGACAAGCTTCGGTGCCCCGAGTCCGAGCAACCTCCACTCTCGCGGTCTTCACACATGGTTCATGATTTTTCAGCAGGTTTGAACCTCGACGTCAGAATGCAAGCACACACCTTGCCACTGTTGGTCTGACATACACGCACTTGCAGAACCGCAACCATGTCCCGGTGGGCTCATGGTTTTCCCTAATGATGGGTAGGCCGAGTACAATGCATAGAACCACCACTTTAGCGTCATAGCTTTTAGGAAACCAACACTTTATAAAACATGACACTTTGCACCGAATCCAAAAATTGACAATGACAAAAACATTGATGGTAGATGCTAAGGGTGTCGATGACGTCACTAATCGGAGCGGCCCACCCATCAGAATTAGTTGGCATGAAAAAACTGCCACGTAACCATATTGACTTGGTCTTCTTCTTCCTCTCCATCTCTCTTTGTGGCAATACATCAAACACCTGTTGAGCATGGAGCCACAGAATAATGATTATAAGACACATGTACTCAATCATAAATAACTATTTCAATAAATACAATGTGGTGAAGTTTGCCGGGGTATGGGGGGACATATGCCCCCTCTCCACCCCATAATAATGTTGATGTTATGTCGTGCAAATCAATTTTTACGACAAGTGCCTCTATAGTCTGCTGCCTCCAGCGATGGCTGCAGGCTGCGCACCGCACACCCCTCCTGTGACGACCTTTGCTCCTCTGGTAGCATTCTGGCCACCATCTGCAGCCGCGGGAGGGCTCCTTCCACCAGTAGTGATATGGTCGACGCCAGCGATGTCTGCCGGCTGTGCACCACCCACCCCTCCTATTGCGACCTTTGCTCCTTAGGCAGCATTCTGGCCACCCATGCAAAAGAAGAGAATCCAAGGCAAAGGCCAGAACAATAAAATTAAAATTTCTTCCTTTTCGGAGGGATCGCAGGTCTTCTTAATCGTCTATTCGGCACAAGAAAAAGCCTTTTCGAGAAATCTCCTCCAAATCACCAGTATGACCATCGAAATCAAAAACGTTCTATCCAATTCCCGGAGTCATTCACTATCATAGTCACAAAACGGAATTTTTTTATTTTCACTTGCTGGCGTCGGCCAGCTGTGCTCCTCTGGCAGCGTTCTAGCCACCATCTCCAGCAGTTGCAATGTGAGACGGGAAATATATTTCAACACTCCCCCTGATGTCAAGGCTTATTTAGTTCCTAGACGTGGGATTATGTAGGACGCAAAATCTTTTTTAGTACCGCGTTGGCAGGGTCTTGAGCTCAAGACCTCCTGACACGGATATCATATTGAATTCATGCTCCAGACAGCTCATCCAAAAGTCCGAACTGATGTAGAGAGGTGGACAATATATTTCAACATACACGACATCCAAGTAAAGGATGAATGTTTTGGGAGTACAAAGATAAATCACGTCCTCAACATGGTCAATCAAAAAGAGCAAAACTGATTGCCACTCCATTGGAAAAACTCCTATCAACTGACACAACTGTGTATTATCAACATATGCACTTCACTTGACAGTGGAAATACCCTAATAACTTTAATATCGCCACAAAAGCTACAACCCACAGCAGCTAATTTTAGTCACCTACAACATTAACTACGACTGCATATTTTTTTGCCGGTTGTGACATTTTTACATATATTATTGGTAGTTGTGCACTAGAGCTTGATACTTCAACTTCTTCTAATAATGGATTGTCCATCTAAATGATGCAGGTGCCAGGGGTAACCCTCCTTGTAGAAAAAAATGTAGAAGGACAAGATATGGGCTGTGCAATCTCAATGTATTGATCGGTGCACCAGGCACGTATATATAAGTACAGAGGTGGGCCACAACCTCAACTATACAAGGAAACAGGAGGTGGGCCCTACACACACATATACACGTACACAATATACTCAACACCCCCCCGCAGTCGAAGAGGCGCTAGTGACGCAGAGACTGGAACGGAACTCCTCAAAGGTAGAAGTCGGCAGTCCCTTCGTCATCACATCGGCGAACTGTTGAGCGGTCGGCACATGGAGAACCCGCATGCGTCCAAGAGCCACCTATTCACGCACAAAGTGAATGTACAGCTCGATGTGTTTAGTCCGACGATGATGAACGGGGTTGGCGGAGAGGTACACCGCAGAGACGTTGTCACAGTAGACAACCGTAGCCTGGGAGACATCGTGATGTAGCTCCTGAAGTAACTGTCGTAGCCAGGTGCACTCGGCGACAGCGTTGGCCACAGCTCGGTACTCAGCCTCCGCGCTAGAGCGCAAAACCGTGGGTTGTCGCTTGGACGACCACGAGAAGAGGGAAGGACCGAGGTAGACGCAGTAGCCAGAGGTGGACCGACGAGTATCGGGGCAGCCGACCCAGTCTGCATCGGAGTAAGCCACCATCTCCAGAGAAGTGGACGCCGTAAGTGTCAACCCGAGTGACATCATGCCGCGGATGTAGCGAAGGATCTGCTTCACGAGAGTACAATGAGAGTCACGAGGGGCGTGCATGTGGAGACACACCTGCTGTACAGCATACTGAAGATCCGGTCTGGTGAGAGTCAAGTACTGTAGAGCGCCAACAATAGACCGGTAGAAAGGAGCATCCGACGCAGGCGAACCCTCAAGAGCAGAGACCTTGGCCTTCGTGTCCACAGGAGTAGCAACAGGATGGCAGTTGAGCATGCCAGCACGCTCAAGAAGCTCATGTGCATACTTCTGCTGATGAAGAAAGAAACCGTCCGAACGCCGAACGACCTCAATGCCAAGGAAATAATGTAGAGCACCCAGGTCCTTGATAGCAAACTCGTCACGCTGCCGGAGAGTAATCTGCTGAAGAACGGCTGCGGAGGAGGCTGTCAGGATGATGTCGTCGACGTAAAGCAGCAAATATGCAGTCGTGTCACCGTGGCGATAGACAAACAGTGAGGCGTCCGAGCGAGTGACGCTGAAGCTCAGTGTCTGAAGAAACCCGGCGATCCGCTGGTACCAGGCTCGGGGTGCCTGCTTGAGCCCGTAAAGAGAGCGAGACAGCAGGCACACATGGCCGGGAAGTGAGGCGTCGACGAAGCCAGTGGGTTGCTCACAAAACACCTGCTCCTCAAGATGGCCGTGGAGAAAGGCGTTGGAGACATCCATCTGGTGAACAGGCCAGCGCGGGAGACGGCGAGCTGGAGGACGGTGCGGATCGTGCCCGGTTTGACAACCGGGGAAAACGTCTCCGTGAAGTCAACTCCAGCACGCTGGCGGAAACCGCGGACCACCCAGCGAGCCTTGTAGCGCTCAAGTGTACCATCTGAGCGGGTCTTATGGCCAAAGACCCACTTGTCGGTGATGACGTTGGCGCGAGGAGGCCGGGGAACCAGGGTCCAGGTGCGGTTCCGTTGAAGAGCATCGAACTCTTCCTGCATCACCGCAAGCCAGTGAGGATCACGGATGGCGGCGTGAGCGAACGCAGGAATGGCGACGGCTCCACGGTGAAGGCGGCGAGGACGTACTCGTCACGCGAGCACCGGAGACTCGGACGATGAACGCCGGCGCGAGCGCGGGTGACGGGGCCGGGCGGAGCCACCGGAGCCACCGGCGAGACGGCCGGCTGCGGGGCCGGCGAGGCAGCCGGCGTCGCGGCCGGCGAAGCGGCCGGCGTCAGGGCCAGCGAGGCGGCCGGCGAGGCGGCCAGCGACGGAGCCGGCGAGGCGGCCGGTGTCGGGGCCGGCGAGGCAGCCGTCGTCGAGGCCGCGGAGGAGGCGGCCGAGCCGGCAGCGCCCGATCCCGCGGCGCCCGAGTCGGGGGCAGCGGGTGAAGGCGGGGCGCCGGTAGCGCCGTCGGAGCCGGCCGAGGAGGCCGAGTGGGCGGGCGCCGGCAGGAGGGCGCGGGGACCGCCAAAGCCCGGAGGCGGTCCACGAGCCAGATGGGATCGTCCACCTGACGAGGTCTTCGAAGAGCCGCCGGTGGCCGACGGCGACAAGACGACAAGGGGTACCTGCTGCTGAAACGGAAACACCATCTCATCAAAGTAAACGTGTCGGGAGGTGAAAACACGATGGGAGACGGGATCGTAGAAGCGGTAGCCCTTAGTGTTAGGTGGGTAGCCGAGAAAGATGCAGGCGACGGATCGAGGTGCAAGCTTATGAGGCGCAGTGGCGGCGATGCTAGGATAGCACAGGCAGCCGAAGATGCGAAGTCCTTCATAAGAGGGAGGTGCACCGAAGAGAAGATGGTGAGGTGTAAAGTTCCCGCGAGTACGACATGGACGGATGTTGATGAGGAGAGAAGTGGTGGCTAGAGCGTCAGGCCAAAAGCGCGAAGGCACATTGGCATGAAAGAGAAGAGTCCGAACGCAGTCATTAAGAGTGCGAAGGATGCGCTCAGCACGACCGTTCTGCTGCGAGGTGTACGGGCAAGTGAGACGAAAAATCGTGCCATGTGTGGTGAGAAGATTACGAACAGCGGTGTTGTCAAACTCCTTCCCGTTGTCTTTCTGCAACGCGAGAATGGGTCGACCAGACTGCGTGAGAACGTAAGAATAGAAAGCGGCAAGAGTGGATATAACATCCGACTTGCGGCGCAACGGGAAGGTCCACACATAATGCGAAAAATTGTCAAGAATGACAAGGTAATAAAGAAAGCCCGTATTACTTGCAACAGGAGATGTCCAAACATCACTATGAATTAACTCAAACGGGTACGATGCAACAAACGAAGAAGGCCTAAATGGAAGACGAGCATGTTTGCCGAGGCGACATGCATGACACGAGTGATCCTCGTTCTTATTACATGTGAAAGAAAAACTCCGAAGTATGTGGTGAAGTGTGGCAGGATTAGGATGACCCAAGCGAGCGTGCCAGAGATCCACTCCGGTGGCGAGAGTGACAGGGGCGGCGGAAGTGGTGGAGGTGGCGGAGTGAACCGGGTAGAGCCCGTCGGGGCTGTCACATCGGTGGAGCACCATCCGCGTGCGAGCGTCCTTAACAGAAAAACCACATTCGTCAAATTCAACAGTGACCGGATTTTCACGTGTAAGAGAACGAACGGAAACAAGATTTTTAATAAGTACAGGAGAAATAAGAATATTAGACATGGATATAGGAGTGGAGTTAGACGGAAAATATGTATGTCCAATATGGGTGATGGGAAGAGAAGAACCGTCACCGACGGTGATGCGGTTGGAGGTGTGGACAGGATGGGCAGTGTGGAGGTTACCGGGATACGCCGCCATATGAGCGGTGGCGCCACTGTCCATGTACCAATCGCCGCCGCCGGTGTAGCTGGACGGGGAAGGAGCGGTGTGGAGAGCCGCCAGAAGGGCCGGGTCCCACGGTGCCAGCGGGAGGGGCGGCGCAGCCGCGGCGGCCCACTTGGCGGCGGCTGCTGCCCATAGGGCGCTGCATAGGGCTGCGGCGCGGCGTAGTACGCCTGGTGTGACGGAGGCCGAGTGCCGAGAAGGCCAGGAGTAGGGGCCCGAGGAACCGGCATGGAGTAGGCGTCAACAACGCCGGTCCATGGGTTCTGGCCGGTGTACCACGGAGCCGGCTGAGGGGCCTGCTGCTGCGGGCGGGGTGCTCCTCCCTGAGCACCGCCGCCGCCCCCTTGCTTGCGGCCACCCCGGCGGCCGCCGCGACGACCCCCCATTGGCCGCCGGCTGGGGCGGCGGGAAGGGGGCGGCTGGGGCGGGCGGAAAGCCCGGCGGGAAGGCAGGCGCCGTCGGCTGGGGCGTGAAGGAAATATGAGGCAATAATAAAGTTATTATTTATTTCCTTATATCATGATAAATGTTTATTATTCATGCTAGAATTGTATTAACCAGAAACATAATACATGTGTGAATACATAGACAAACATATAGTCACTAGTATGCCTCTACTTGACTAACTCATTGATCAAAGATGGTTATGTTTCCTAACCATAGACATGTGTTGTCATTTGATTAATGGGATCACATCATTAGGAGAATGATGTGATTGACATGACCCATTCCGTTAGCCTAGCACTCGATCGTTTAGTATACTGCTATTGCTTTCTTCATGACTTATACATGTTCCTGTAACTATGATAATTATGCAACTCCCGTGTACCGGAGGAACACTTTGGGTACTACCAAACGTCACAACGTAACTGGGTGATTATAAAGGAGTACTACAGGTGTCTCCGAAGGTACATGTTGAGTTGGCGTATTTCGAGATTAGGTTTTGTCACTCCGATTGTCGGAGAGGTATCTCTGGGCCCTCTCGGTAATGCACATCACTATAAGCCTTGCAAGCAATGTAGCTAATGAGTTAGTTACGGAATGATGTATTACGTAACGAGTAAAGAGACTTGCCGGTAACGAGATTGAACTAGGTATTGGATACCGACGATCGAATCTCGGGCAAGTAACATACCGATGACAAAGGGAACAACGTATGTTGTTATGCGGCTTGACCGATAAAGATCTTCGTAGAATATGTAGGAACCAATATGGGCATCCAGGTCCCGCTATTGGTTATTGACCGAGAATGGTTCTAGGTCATGTCTACATAGTTCTCGAACCCGTAGGGTCTGCACGCTTAACGTTTCGATGACAGTTTTATTATGAGTTTATAAGTTTTGATGTACCGAAGTTTGTTCGGAGTCCCGGATGTGATCACGGACATGACGAGGAATCTCGAAATGGTCGAGACATAAAGATTGATATATTGGAAGCCTATGTTTGGACATCGAAATAGTTCCGGGTGAAATCGGCATTTTACCGGAGTACCGGGAGGTTACCGGAACCCCCCGGGGGGTTATTGGGCCTACATGGGCCTCGAGGGAGAAGAGGGAAGGAGGCAGGAGGGGACCGCGCGCCCCTCCCCTTCCTAGTCCGAATAGGACAAGGGAAGGGGGGCGGCGCCCCCCCCCCCCTTTCCTTCCCCTCTTCCTCCTCTTTCCCCCCTTCTCCTACTCCTACTTGGAAAGAGGGAGTCCTACTCCCGGTGGGAGTAGGACTCCCCCCTTGGCGCGCCCTCCTTGGCCGGTGGCCTCCTCCCCGCTGGCTCCTTTATATACGGGGGCGGGGGGCACCCCATAGACACACAAGCTGATCTACGGATCGTTCCTTAGCCGTGTGCGGTGCCCCCCTCCACCATATTCCACCTCGGTCATATCGTCGCGGAGTTTAGGCGAAGCCCTGCGCCGGTAGAACATCATCATCGTCACCACGCCGTCGTGCTGACGGAACTCATCTTCGGAACTCTGCTGGATCGGAGGCCGGAGATCGTCATCGAGCTGAACGTGTGCTGAACTCGGAGGCTCCGTACGTTCGGTGCTTGGATCAGTCGGATCGTGAAGACGTACGACTACATCAACCGCGTTGTGCTAATGCTTCCGCTTACGGTCTACGAGGGTACGTGGATGAACACTCTCCCCTCTCGTTGCTATACCATCACCATGATCTTGCGTGTGCGTAGGATTTTTTTTGAAATTACTACGTTCCCCAACAGTGGCATCCGAGCCTAGGTTTTATGCGTTGATGTTATATGCACGAGTAGAACACAAGTGAGTTGTGGGCGATACAAGTCATACTGCTTACCAGCATGTCATACTTTGGTTCAGCGGTATTGTTGGATGAAGCGGCCCAGACCGACATTACGCGTACGCTTACGCGAGACTGGTTTTACCGCCGTGCTTTGCACACAGGTGACTAGCGGGTGTCAGTTTCTCCAACTTTAGTTGAACCGAGTGTGGCTACGCCCGGTCCTTGCGAAGGTTAAAACAGCACCAACTTGACGAACTATCGTTGTGGTTTTGATGCGTAGGTAAGAACGGTTCTTGCTCAGCCCGTAGCAGCCACGTAAAACTTGCAACAACAAAGTAGAGGACATCTAACTTGTTTTTGCAGGGTATGTTGTGATGTGATATGGTCAAGACGTAATGAGATATAAGTTGTTGTATGTGATGATCATGTTTTGTTGAAGTTATCAGCAACTGGCAGAAGCCCTATGGTTGTCTCTTTGTTGCATAAGATGCAAGTGCCAAATAATTGCTTTAGTTTATCGCTATGCGATAGCAATAGTTGCAAGAGCAATAGTTGGCGAGACGACCATGTGACGACACATTGATATAGATCAAGATGATGAAGATCATGGTGTCGTGCCGGTGACGATAGAGACCATGACAGTACTTTGAAGATGGAGATCAAAGGCGCAAGATGATCATGGCCATATCATGTCACATATTTTGATTGCATATGATGTTTATCTGTTATACATCTTATTCTGTTTTGTTTGACGGTAGCATTTTAAGATGATCTCTCACTAATTATCAAGAAGTGTTCTCCCTGAGTATGCACCGTTGCGAAAGTTCTTCGTGCTGAGATACCACGTGATGATCAGGTGTGATAGGCTCTACGTTCAAATACAACGGGTGCAAAACAGTTGCACACGCGGAATACTCAGGTTATACTTGACGAGCCTAGCATATACAGATATGGCCTCGGAACACGGAGACCGAAAGGTCGAGCGTGAATCATATAGTAGATATGATCAACATAGTGATGTTCACCATTGAAAACTACTCCATCTCACGTGATGATCGGACATGGTTTAGTTGATTTGGATCACGTAATCACTAAGATGACTAGAGAGATGTCTATCTAAGTGGGAGTTCTTAAGTAATATGATTAATTGAACTTAAATTTATCATGAACTTAGTCCTGGTAGTATTTTGCAAATTATGTTGTAGATCAATAGCTCGCGTTGTTGCTTTCATATGTTTATTTTGATATGTTCCTAGATAAAACTGTGTTGAAAAATGTTAGTAGCAATGATGCGGATTGGATCCGTCATCTGAGGTTTATCCTCATTGCTGCGCAGAAGAATTATGTCCTTGATGCACCGCTAGGTGACAAACCTATTGCAGGAGCAGATGCAGACGTTATGAACGTTTGGCTAGCTCAATATGATGACTACTTGATAGTTTAGTGCACCATGCTTAACGGCCTAGAATCGGGACTTCAAAGACGTTTTGAACGTCATGGACCATATAAGATGTTCCAGAAATTGAAGTTGATATTTCAAGCAAATACCCGAGTTGAGAGATATGAAGTCTCCAACAAGTTCTATAGCTAAAAGATGGAGGAGAATCGCTCAACTAGTGAGCATGTGCTCAGATTGTCTGGGTACTTCAATCACTTGAATCAAGTGGGAGTTAATCTTCCAGATAAGATAGTGATACAGAATTCTCTAGTCACCATCACTAAGTTACTAGAACTTCATGATGAACTATAGTATGCAAGGGATGACAAAAACGATTCCTGAGCTCTTCGTGATGTTGAAATCGACGAAGGTAGAAATCAAGAAAGAGCATCAAGTGTTGATGATTGACAAGACCGCTAGTTTCAAGAGAAGGGCAAAGGGAAAGAAAGGGAACTTCAAGTGGAAAGACAAGCAAGTTGTCACTCCTGCGAAGAAGCCCAAAGATGGACTAGAGCCTAAAACTGAGTGCTTACACTGCAAAGGAAATAGTCACTGGAAGAGGAAATGCCCTGAATATTTGGTAGATAAGAAGGATGGCAAAGTGAACAAGGGTATATTTGATATACAGGTTATTAATGTGTGCCTTACTAGTGTTTATAGTAGTCCCTGAGTATTTGATACTTGTTCAGTTGCTAAGATTAGTAACTCGAAACAGGAGTTACAGAATAGACAGAGACTAGTTGAAGGGAAGTGACCATGAATGTTGGAAGTAGTTCCAAGATTGATATATGATCATCATCGCACACTCCCTATACTTTCGGATTAGTGTTAAACCTAAATAAATGTTATTTAGCGTTTGCGTTGAGCATGAATATGATTTGATCATGTTTATTGCAATACAGTTATTCATTTAATGTCAGAGAATAATTGTTGTTCTGTTTACATGAATAAAACCTTTAATGGTCATACACCCAATGAAAATAGTTTGTTGGATCTCGATCGTAGTGATACACATATTCATAATATTAATGCCAAAAGATGCAAAGTTAATAATGATAGTGCAACTTATTTGTGGCACTGCCGTTTGGGTCATATCGGTGTAAAGCGCATGAAGAAACTCCATAAAGATGGATTTTCGGAATCACTTGGTTATGAATCACTTGATGCTTGCGAACCGTGCCTTTTGGGCAAGATGACTAAAACTCCGTTCTCCGGAACAACGAACAAGCTATTGACTTATTGGAAATAATACATACCGATGTATGCGATCCAATGAATGTTGATGGTCGTGGCAGGTATCGTTATTTTCTGACCTTCACAAGATGATTTGAGCAGATATGGGTATATCTACTTGATGAAACATAAATCTGAAATAGTTGAAAGGTTTAAAGAATTTCAGAGTGAAGTGGAAAAATCATCGTAACAAGAAAATAAAGTTTCTGTGATCTGATCGCCGAGACGAATATTTGAGTTACGAGTTTGGTCTTCAATTAAAACAATGTGGAATAGTTTCACAGCTCACGCCACCTGGAACACCACAACGTTATGGTGTGTCCAAACGTCGTAACCGCACTTTATTGGATATGGTGCGATCTATGATGTCTCTTACTGATTTACCACTATTATTTTTGGGTTATGCATTAGAGACAGCTGCATTCACGTTAAAAGGGCACCATCTAAATCCGTTGATACGACACCATATGAACTGTGGTTTAGCAAGAAACCCAAGTTGTTGTTTCTTAAAGTTTGGGGTTGCGATACTTATATGAAAAAGGTTTTCAACCTGATAAGCTCGAACCCAAATCGGAGAAGTGCGTCTTCATAGAATACCCAAAGGAAACTGTTGGGTAATCCTTCTATCACAGATCCGAAGGCAAAACATTCGTTGCTAAGAATGGATCCTTTCTAGAGAAGGAGTTTCTCTCGAAAGAAGTGAGTGGGAGGATAGTAAGAGCTTGATAAGGTAATTTGTACCTTCTCCCGAATTGGAAAGTAGTTCATCACAGAAATCAGTTCCAGTGATTCCTACACCAATTAGTGAGGAAGCTAATGATGATGATCATGAAACTTCAGATCAAGTTACTACAAGAACCTCGTAGGTCTTCCAGAGTACGGTCCGCACCAGAGTGGTACGGTAATCCTGTTCTGAAAGTCATGTTACTAGACCATGATAAACCTACGAACTATGAGGAAGCGATGATGAGGCCAGATTCCGCAAAATGGCTGGAGGCCATGAAATCTGAGATAGGATCCATGTATGAGAACGAAGTGTGGACTTTGATGGACTTGCCCGATGATCGGCAAGCCATAGAAAATAAGTGGATCTTCAAGAGGAAGACGGACGCTGATAGTAGTGTTACTATCTACAAAGCTAGACTTGTCGAAAAAGGTTTTTGACAAAGTTCAAGGTGTTGAATACAATGAGATTTTCTCACTCGTATCGATGCTTAAAAATCTGTCCGAATCATGTTAGCAATTGCCACATTTTATGAAATTTGGCAAATGGATGTCAAAACTACATTCCTTAATGGATTTATTAAAGAAAAGTTGTATATGATACAACCAGAAGGTTTTGTCAATCCTAAAGGTGCTAACAAAATGTGCAGGCTCCAGCGATCCATCTATGGACTGGTGCAAGCATCTCAGAGTTGGAATATACACTTTGATAAGTTGATCAAAGCATATAGTTTTATACAGACTTGCAGTGAAGCCTGTATTTACAAGAAAGTGAGTGGGAGCACTACAACATTCCTGATAAGTATATGTGAATGACATATTGTTGATCGGAAATAATTTAGAATTATTCCGCAAAGCATAAAGGAGTGTTTGAAAGGAGTTATTTAAAAGAAAGACTTCAGTAAAGCTACTTACATATTGAGCATCAAGATCTATTGAGATAAATCAAGACGCTTGATAAGTTTTTCAATAAGTACATACCTTGACAAGATTTTGAAATAGTTCAAAATGGAACAGTCAAAGAAAGAGTTCTTGCCTGTGTTGCAAAGGTGTGAAATTGAGTAAAGACTCGAATCCCGACCAAGGCAGAAAATAGAAAAGAGAATGAAAGTCATTCCCTATGCCTCAATCATAGGTTCTATAAAGTATGGTATGCTATGTACCAGACCTATTGAATACCTTGCACTGAATTGGGCAATGGAGTACAATAGTGATCTAGGAGTAGATCACTGGACATTGGTCAAGAATATCCTTAGTGAGGACTAAGGAAATATTTCTCGATTATGGAGGTGATAAAAGAACCCATCGTAAAGAGTTACATCGGTGCAAGCTTTTACACCGATCCAGATGACTCTAAGTCTCAATCTGGATACATATTGAAAGTGGGAGCAATTAGCTACAGTAGCTCCGTGCAGAGCATTGTAGACATAGAAGATTTGCAAAATACATACGGCTCTGAATATGACAGACCCGTTGACTAAGCTTCTCTCACGAGCAAAACATGATCACACCTTAGTGCTCTTTGGGTGTCAATCACATAGCAATGTGAACTAGATTATTGACTCTAGTAAACCCTTTGGGTGTTGGTCACATGACGATGTGAACTATGGGTGTTAATCATATACAGATATGAATATTGATGTTAAATCACATGGCGATGTGAACTAGATTATTGACTCTAGTGCAAGTGGGAGACTGAAGGAAATATGCCCTAGAGGCAATAATAAAGTTATTATTTATTTCCTTATATCATGATAAATGTTTATTATTCATGCTAGAATTGTATTAACCGGAAACATAATACATGTGTGAATACATAGACAAACATATAGTCACTAGTATGCCTCTACTTGACTAGCTCATTGATCAAAGATGGTTATGTTTCCTAACCATAGACATGTGTTGTCATTTGATTAATGGGATCACATCATTAGGAGGATGATGTGATTGACATGACCCATTCCGTTAGCCTAGCACTCGATCGTTTAGTATACTGCTATTGCTTTCTTCATGACTTATACATGTTCCTGTAACTATGAGAATTATGCAACTCCCGTGTACCGGAGGAACACTTTGGGTACTACCAAGCGTCACAACGTAACTGGGTGATTATAAAGGAGTACTACAGGTGTCTCCGAAGGTACATGTTGAGTTGGCGTATTTCGAGATTAGGTTTTGTCACTTCGATTGTCGGAGAGGTATCTCTGGGCCCTCTCGGTAATGCACATCACTATAAGCCTTGCAAGCAATGTAGCTAATGAGTTAGTTACGGAATGATGTATTACGTAACGAGTAAAGAGACTTGCTGGTAACGAGATTGAACTAGGTATTGGATACCGACGATCGAATCTCGGGCAAGTAACATACCGATGACAAAGGGAACAACGTATGTTGTTATGCGACTTGACCGATAAAGATCTTCGTAGAATATGTAGGAACCAATATGGGCATCCAGGTCCCGCTATTGATTATTGACCGAGAATGGTTCTAGGTCATGTCTACATAGTTCTCGAACCCGTAGGGTCTGCACGCTTAACGTTTCGATGACAGTTTTATTATGAGTTTATAAGTTTTGATGTACCGAAGTTTGTTCGGAGTCCCGGATGTGATCACGGACATGACGAGGAGTCTTGAAATGGTCGAGACATAAATATTGATATATTGGAAGCCTATGTTTGGACATCGAAATAGTTCCGGGTGAAATCGGCATTTTACCGGAGTACCGGGAGGTTACCGGAACCCCCCGGGGGGTTATTGGGCCTACATGGGCCTCGAGGGAGAAGAGGGAAGGAGGCAGGAGGGGGCCGCGCGCCCCTCCCCTTCCTAGTCCGAATAGGACAAGGGAAGGGGGGCGGCGCCCCCCCCCCCCCCCCCTTTCCTTCCCCTCTTCCTCCTCTTTCCCCCCTTCTCCTACTCCTACTTGGAAAGAGGGAGTCCTACTCCCGGTGGGAGTAGGACTCCCCCCTTGGCGCGCCCTCCTTGGCCGGCGGCCTCCTCCCCCCTGGCTCCTTTATATACGGGGGCGGGGGCACCCCATAGACACACAAGTTGATCTACGGATCGTTCCTTAGCCGTGTGCGGTGCCCCCCTCCACCATATTCCACCTCGGTCATATCATCGCGGAGTTTAGGCGAAGCCCTGCGCCGATAGAACATCATCATCGTCACCACGCCGTCGTGCTGACGGAACTCATCTCCGGAACTCTGCTGGATCGGAGGCCGGAGATCGTCATCGAGCTGAACGTGTGCTGAAATCGGAGGCTCCGTACGTTCGGTGCTTGGATCGGTCGGATCGTGAAGACGTACGACTACATCAACCGCGTTGTGCTAACGCTTCCGCTTACGGTCTACGAGGGTACGTGGATGAACACCCTCCCCTCTCGTTTCTATACCATCACCATGATCTTGCGTGTGCGTAGGAATTTTTTTGAAATTACTACGTTCCCCAACAGGGCGGCGTCGGGCGGGGCGGGCCGAAGCCCCGCGGGTGCCGGCGATGAGGGCAGTGTGGGTCGCGCGTGTCCGTGCCACCCGCATCCGGTGCTCCTCCAGCTTGAGGTACACAACCACCTTGGCGAAGGTGGGCTCCGGGATGAGGGTGAGGTTGGAGGCGGCGTTCCCGAAGTCCTTGTTGAGGCCGCCGGAGAGGGTGCTGATGAGGAGATCGTCGCCGATCTTTTCCCCAGATCACGGAGCTCATCGGCGAGCTTCTTGAGGCGCATGCAAAAATCATCGATGGACGAGTCAAGTTGCTGGCACCCGTAAAACTCACCATAGAGGAGGACCTTGCGCTGCAGCCGATTGTCGGTGAAGAGGTCGTTGAGCTTGGTCCAAACCGCATAGGCGTCGTCCTCGTCGTTCACCACGGTGTGGAAGATGTCGCTGGAGATGGTGAGGTAGAACCAGCGGATGATGGTGGCATCGAGGATCATCCACTCCTCGTCGTTGATCATGAGCGCCGAGTCCACGGTGCCGTCCACGTGGCCGTGCAGGAGGTACTCACGGAACACAAGCGAAAAATACCGCTTCCAAGCGGAGTAGGAGGCGGTGGTGTGATCGAGCTTGACCGGAACGCGCTCATGGATGTTGAGGTCGCAGACGAGGGTAACATCGGGACCGGCGAATGGGTTGGAGACGGTGGAGGAGGAGGAGCTCATGGCTGGTTCGGCTCGGGTGGTGGAAGACGGGGGCGGGTGCGGCGCGGATGAAGGGAGAGAGGGGTGCGGTGCGGGTGAAGGGGAGGGAGTTGGGCGGCGCGGCGAGGGTAGATGGGAAGGGAGGGAGGGAGAGAGGCGACGCAGGGGAGGGAGGCGGAAGCGGGAAGCGGGGGCGGCGGCGGCCTCGGGGGGAGGTGGCGGCGGCGGCGAGCGAGGCGGGAAGGGCGGGGCGGCGGTGACCAGGGGCGGCGGCGGCGGCCGGAAGAAGGGCGGGGGCGGCGGCGGCTGGTGACGGTGGCGTGGAGAGGCGGCGGCGGCGCGGAGGCGCGGCGGCGGCGGCGGCTAGGGTTAGGATCGTGCTGCGATAGATACCATGTAGAAGGACAAGATATGGGTTGTGCAATCTTAATGTATTGATTGGTGCACCAGGCACGTATATATAAGTACAAAAGTGGGCCACAACCTCAACTATACAAGGAAACAGGAGGTGGGCCCTACACACACATATACACGTACACAATATACTCAACAAAAAACAAAAACAAAATAAACACGTAAACAACATGATAGGCCGGGCGATGTTGGACATAATCACCGACTTACTCCCATGCAAGTGAAGTGAATGGAATCAAATTGTATCGTATCTATGAGCATACAATGCAAATGCAAAGTCGTATTCCCTCCGTCCGAAAATACTTGTCATCAAAATGGATAAAAAAGGATGTATCTAGAATTAATATACATCTAGATACATCCCCTTCTATTCATTTTGATGACAAGTATTTCCGGACGGAGGGAGTACTATATTTTCAGTCCAATAAGTAAACATCAAGAACTGACTGAGCTTAAATAAATTATGTAACTTTTTTTTGAGGGAAAAATTAATTATGTAACTGAATGATGAAGTTCAGGGGTATCTCATGTGAAGATGGATAATCATTCACCTTCATTGATCCAGATCACAAATAAAGGGTAATATCCATCTAAAGTCCAAAAGGTAACACACATACCTTTACTACTACTCACACATCATAACATGGGGTGCACAAAATTTTATCAACCTCATTCATACTAGTCATTTCACAATTATGCCTAGAGAGTTCAAAAGGACCTAAAAGCATGACAAAGGCTTGATATTATCTCCGGTCGCTACAGTCGGCGGCCTTTCGAGCCATCTATTTCTGGGTGGTGTGCCGCGGGGATCGCTCAGTGCGGCTCCGAGCAGTCTGATCTGCCTGGACGGGTTGCGCCTGAGTGGTCTGGCTGGAAGGTCAATGACAGGTGGACCACTTGGCCCGCCCGATGACGTCGTCATTGGGTGGCATCAGTCATGCTCGGGAGGGACTTAACGCACGCGTGAAGGTGCAGACGGGCCCACCTATCTGCATCGTCGACCCGCGCCGGGTGGCTTCGGTGGTAACAGGCGAGGCATCACGCCTCTAGCGTCGGCTTGCGCGTCGGGCCTACCTATCGGGCTTGTACGCATCGTGCCAATCTGGTTAGCCCGCTTTAGCCGACCATGTGCCATGGCCGTAGACCTGTGCGACCCGGCTGGAAGCTCCATGCGGGGTGGACCGTCCGACACGGCTGGGGCCACTATCATTGGGTAGCTTCGGGCACGCCCCACGTATGTGCGAGCACCTAGCTAGACCCGCCTGTTAGCTTCTTAGCCCCATCCGGTTGGCTCGGTCGGTATAGTTGGCGCCCTCCGAGCCGCCCATTTCCAGGTGGCATGCCGCAGGGGTCTCTCGGTGCGGCTCCGAGACATACAATCTACCTGGATGGCTCGCGCCCGAGTGGTCCGGCTGGAAGGCCCATGACAGGTGGACCGCTTGGCTCGCTAGGGGCCACCGTCATTGGGAGCGCTCGGGAGGGACCTGTCACGTGCGCCAAGTTGCAGACGAGCTTGCCTATCGGCGCCGTCGACCTGTGCCGGACGAGTTCGGTGGCGACAGGCAAGGTTTGCGCTGTGGCTGCAGCGTTGGCTTGTGCGTGGGACCTCCCTCTCGGGGTTGTACGCATCGTTACTGTCTGGTTAGCTCGCTTTTAGTCTACCTTGTGCCTCAGCCGTAGAGCCGGTTCACGCATGGGCCCGTCTTGATAGGCCAGTTGGCTGCATGTCAGATGTGCACGTGGTGCCCTGGTCGCCGGGCGCCGTCGACCTGGGCACGCGTGAACCCCTGTGTCTTGGGCTTGTTCGCTCGCGCCAACCAGGCCGTGTGCCTTGTCTACAGAGCCGACACGCGCGCGGGGCCATCTTGTTAGGGTCGTTGGCGCCGTGCCGGGTACACGTGCGCTGTCTAGCCGGGCTTGCGCGCACCCGACTCATGACATGAATGTGGCATGCCCGGACTATGTGGGGTGCTTTGTAGCCAATTACCTTTGGGGTGAAGTCTTTTGAGTAGGGGCAGGCTTGGTGGCTGCCTTCTTCTCCAAGTTTTGCCGTGGGTGTTTTGGTCATTTTCTTACATCCGTTGCATTCTCTTATTTTTTTTTGAGAGTGTGCCAATGGCATACCTGAGCTTTATAGAAGAAGAGAAAAGTAATTACAAGATTGATCGAACCGTGATGCGAACAACGCGCTGAATCAACACCCACTCTTACACCAGCTAAAACAACAAAGGGTTGCTTCGCTTAAGTTTGTCATTTTCTTCCTTTTGCTTCGCTTCGTAGCTCTTGACAAAACTTGGGGATTTGCTTTTTTCTTCGGTTCTGTCTGTTCTCGACGTTCTCTCTCACCGCTGGCGAAGGTTCGGGTGTGGTTTTCATCTTCCTTTTGTTCTCGTTCACCGTCGTTTTCTTCGTGATGCATGGTTGCAGGCTTTTGGGGTTGCTGTTTGATATGTGTGCATCCGCTTCTTCCTAGTACGGTGTGTTCCGGGTCAGGGGAGAGGTGCGAGCAGAGAGCACATGCCCCGCACGCCGAGCCTCTTGATAATTGTGTTTCTATGGTGCGAGAACAAACTTACCGCTGATAAATTGCAAACTCTGCACATAAGTACTGTTCTACCCAACGTCTTGATAATAAAAAATGATGTTTAAATGGCCACTTAAATATGAAAATTCCAATTGTTCCAGGTATGCCAGGTGCACCCGCTCTGTATCTATCGGTAAACTCCCCACACAAAAAGTGTTTCCTCTTTATTTTCTCATGCTAGGTTTAACGCTGACAATCACAGTTCATCCGGCAGCCTTCCGGCCTCGATTTTACATTGAGCGGGATACCTAGGGCAGCCGGTTTGTTCATAGCGGTGCATGCAGTAACAAAGCGTTTGGGATTGTTGCTGTAAGGCCTCTCCCTGCCCTGTTAAGGTTGCGGTGGTTCCAGTGATCCCATTGTTTTTGGGATTGTTACAGGCATCTCTGCTTTTGTGCTGCCTTTGTTTGACCGGCGTTTAATCTGTTGAGGAACCTACATATGTTTACAGGCCTCTGTTTTTGCTGTCTTGTCTGCATGGTGCACTCAAGTGTAGAAGTTCTTGGTGAATGAACAGAATATTGGCAAACAACAGTATATCTTTCCATAATTTTTCTCACCGACACAATAGTACTTGAATATCTGGCATAAATATAGCGTGGCTAGACGAGAAAATGTTGATGTCAACTACTACTAACTAACAAAGATGGGAGTATTCATTTCGTACATGCAACGCTCAATTGCTTGGAGACAAAAAAAATAATATGTATTATCTTTACAATGTCACCGTAACAGCTGTTTTTTTTTGGAGCATTTTTTGAAAATATGAACTGATTTTTACGAAAGAAAATATTTTTTGAGAATGGGAACAGTTTTTTTGAATGTGTTGAACTTCTTGTAAAATTCGGAGCATTTTCCCAAAACGTGAACATTTGATTGTAATATGATATATTTTTTCGAAAACAAGTTTTTTTTTAATATGTGATCTTTTTTGAAACGGGAACAATTATGTGATTTGGAACAAAATTTGGTAACACGAATTTCCTAATTTTTTTCTGAAAATACAAACATTTGTTGAATCTATGATTTTTTTTGAAAACTGGAACATGTATTGAAGTTTCAGAACAGAAGTCTAAAGTACGATTATTACTTCTAATTCCTGAATATACGATCATTTTTTTTGAATCTGAAAAATTTCTGAAAAGGTATTTTTTTGAAATTCCAATTTTTTTTGAGAAAACGAACGTTTTTGGGAAACCAAACAAAATTTTGAACAATGTACATTTTTTAAGAAGGAACTTTTGAATAGACAAAAAAGAAAAAAGAAAGCTGATAAAAGGCACAACCAAAAATTTAACATAAAAAACAAGTAAAAAACCGAACCTGAACCTTCTCAAAAATTGATCCCAAAATTGATGAACTCTGTATAGCAAAATTGGCCGGACCGTTCAGTTGCTGGCTTGACTCCTGCTGTGCGATTTGGTGTCTATTTGGGGCAGAATGGACTGGTTTTATAAGCTTCCATGCGGATTTTATTTCTTTGATTTGCTTTTTCGTACTTTTTCATACGGTTTTCATCTGATTTTATTTTTTATTTTAATCAAACACATGCCGATTTTTAAAATTCATGTTGTACATTTTTCGTATAGACACAAACCATTCTTTATTCACATTGAAAATTTCTTCTAGAACATGATGGATATTGTTTTTGAAATACATATTGAATATTTTATCGGATGCATGCAAAAAATATCTCAAGTACACGGTGAAGATTTTCTGAATAGTCTGATTTTTTTATAAAACTATTTTAACAGTTTTTTACATTGTATAATTTTTTTTAAATGTCACGAACATATTCTTGAAAGACGTGAACAGTTTTTTAAATGCCATAACACTTTTTTTAATATATGAAATATTATTTATGGATTTTTTTGAGTTCATAAATATTTATTTTAAAATGTGACGAGCATATTTTTGATTGCACGTACATTGTGTACACATTTTTAAAAAAATACCTCGAACATGTTTTTAACATCTGAACTTTTTTTTTGAAGTAATGAATGTTTTTGATTGCTATCAATAGTTTCTAGAATTTGGGTGGACATTAGTTTTACAATGCATGAACATTTTTTAAATATTTTGCAAATGAATTCTTTTAAAATCTTGAGTAAATTAACTTATTTAATATATGCATTTAGAAAATTTTGAAAATATAGAAAAACTAAAACAACAAGAAAGAATAAATAACAATAATTTTTGAGGAAAAACAACAAATGAATAAACCAAGCGACAGGTCCCTACTAGGCCGGTTCATTAGAGGATGCCGTGACGCGAGCACACACTCTTTCTCGCAGCAGATTAGAGAAAGATGCTATATATGTACTCCCTCCATTCATTGTTTTTGATATAGCTTACCACTCATGCCAAGTGGTATATATAGCTTATTGCGAAACTTATTGTCGGCTCGCCTAAGGGCGACGCTAGATGGGCCGGCTCAGAAGCAGCCAGGCGAAGTGCGATTCACATCAATTTTTATTTTTCGTTTTTATACGCTTTTTAATCTATTTTTCGTTTCTTTTTTTATTTTTGATTCTGTATCCTACGCTTTCATTTCCATTCTTTTATTTTCCTTTTTCTGCTTCCCTGCGTACATTTTGTTTATGTTTTGTTCTTTCTTCTTACATTTGTTTTTTTAATTCTTTTTCTTTGCTCATCATGCTCAAAAACCTTTAAAGAAATTTGTGAGGATAATGGGAACTTAATTGTGCTGTTAAATTGCTCATCTTGTATGTTAAAAGGATTTATATCACATTTTTGAAAAAACATTTGGTGCGTATATAAGAAAGGATCACCGTGTATTAATTTTGTTATTATGTACTTCGAAAGGATTGTTCGCTATTTCAAAATATATTAATCACTTATTTAATATCATTCCTATGATTACTAAAAGAATGTACTGGCGACTAGATCCTTGTGGTAGATTGGAAGATACGATATCTCTATTTCAATTTGTTGATTGATGGTTTAAGGAAATGGCAGTGGTCCAAATCTTGCACATTTACTGTTACTTCTATGTATAAGTTCCTTGCTCAGGTGTGGCCCTGCTTTCATATCTTATTGGGATAGCTACATTGCCCTGGCCGGGTATTGCGAAGGAAGAAAACACCTTGTCCGAGTCAGGCGATGCTAAAGGATGGATTAAAAAACTCATGGATGCTATCTCTGTTATTGCTGCTTAATGCCCTATTCATACCGATCTAGCTTATAGCTGGGATTTCTAGAAAGATAAGCTGATGCAGCCCTCAGGGATGGAGTGCCTAAACTAACCTTCCTGTTTAGATGTATCTGGAAATTGTTCATCAGTATTATAGAATGTTCATTGTTTCCTAAAGGATGTTAATCCTGTATCTAGAAACTGTTCAATGTGTATTTAGAAACTGTTAATCAAGTATTTAAAAAATGTCCATCGTTTCTTTGGACATGTTCATCATGTATTTTAAATAAATAGTGAAGATTGCTTTAATATCCGGTGTTTTTTTTAAAACAAATATGAACTTTTTTTAATACCAGGTGATTTAAAATAAAACACGATGAACATATTTTGAACACAATGATTTTTTTTTAAAACTTGGTGAACTATTTGAAATATGTGACGTTTCTTTTAACGTAATGACATCTTCTGAGGTATGCGATAAATATATTTTAAACACATGTTGAATATTTTTAAGATGCATGATGAAGCTTTTCATAAAATACATTCAACTTTTTTAATTACCTACTAGCGTTTTTGTAAACCTAGTTAAAATATTTTCTAAATATATATTTAAATTAAACATGCAAAGATTAAAATGAGACTATCTTTCTTAGCGATACATCACTTGATTGTTTGTTTGGTAGTTTTTTCTTGGATTACACACAGGTCGCTTGTGTGTTGCTATCCAATACACAATTGTTACTCTTTATGGGGAAAAATTCCCGATCTAATCATTAACTTGTCAAGGTACGTAGTACAAAGAACATCAAAAATAGAAATTACATCCAGGTCTGTAGAGCATATTACACAACTACAAGTACTAGAGCGACCCGAAGGCGCTGTCCTTTCATTGCCCCTCCGGGCAAACCTTGTTGCAACAGACATTCAGGAAGTCGTAGTGCTAAGACCCGACTGGCCCAACGCAGTAGAACAACAACCACAACCATTGAAGAGAGGCGTAAATCGGAATGATCAAATTTTTAGATACACAAAGACAGACGAACAGATACCAGATCCACGTGGATGCTCTGAAGACAAATGCCGACCGAATCCTGTGAGATCCATCGGAGAGAAACCCCGACAAGTCCTTCGGCGATGCTAGAAGCACCACTGGGACAAGGGATAGGTAGGGAGAACCTTATTTCATCTTCAAGGAGCCGCCGCTGCCTCACCTCTTTGAACAGAACACAAACACTAACAAAACTGAAAAAAGCATCCAACGGGCAATGGTCAGGATCCACCACATCTTCATGATCCTAAGGCCACAGGAAACGAGGCAGACTGCCGGCGGCGCCAACGGGAGGCACGAGAAACCCTAGCAGCTGGGTATCCTTACGTATGAGAGAAGCAATCACACAATTATTGCATTGGTCAATCATCGAAAACAAATTATTGCATTAACTAGGATTAAGGCATGTGTACGATACTGGTACAAAAATTATTGCATTCTTATTCTTCGAAAAGATTATATAATTAATAAGATTTATATGTGAGTATTGCCCAGATTCGTTTATTTTGTAAAGAGAAGTCAGCTAGTTCATGGGATCATTTTTAAAAAAGTGGTTGGTTACACACCGTACGAGAGATTCCTAGAAATCTCATGGGAATATGCACGTTGTCATGGGATGCCATCGACGATCGAGGCCATATGCATGTTACTGTAACATGCATGCCAGCCACTCTGGCCGGGGTAGGTCACAGACTAATAGAAATTGCTGCGTCGCTTGTTTGTATGTTCAGCATAGCAAGGATTAGATTGCAGATCGAGCCAGTAGCCTCTGATTGACCACACCGGCGACCGGGAAGGCCATGGCGGCCGAGCAGCTCCTCCAGCGTCGACCGGGTTGCTTGGTGCTTCTTCTCCTCCTTCTGGCGTCCGTGATGATGTGCCCTCTGGTTTGGTCCTCACCGCCGACGACTGTGGGACGGCTGCCGGAGCTAACCCTCCTCGCCGGAGCGGCAGAGAAGGGCGCAGGTACGCATAGTATTATGTACTCACATCAGAGCCAGTATGGCCGTCAATTTGAATCAGTTAGCTTCTCCTAAAGTTTAATTTTGCTTTGGTACAGCTCTCTAAATTTTAGCGATTACTTATTATGCAAAGTAAAATCATGTTATAAAAGGGGTGCAGGGGAACAAAATCATTCACATATCCACTGATTTCCATGTATAATGGCTGCTTATTACACTTGCATACGTATTGGCGCTGTGAACTGTGATCCCAATCCCATACATTTCAGTGTGCTTGGATGGAAGCCCGCCGGCTTACCAATTGGAGAGAGGCTTCGGCTCTGGATCTCACAGCTGGCTCGTCTATCTAGAGGTTATTATCCTTCACAGTGTTTCTTATGACTGCTAGTTGCTTCACACCTCGGTTCAAAATTAAAAATTAATGACCTCCTAGAGTGCGTGAAATTAATTTTATCCATGTTTAACCACCAGCTAGTACAAATTTACTTGCATTTTAATTTACTGGGTGTACTTTTCATTCGCATATCAACACCTATGATGGTACACGTCGCTTACTAATTAAACACCACGCAAAAGGATCTATTTCCAACCAGCGAGTAAATTTGGTGTTTCCCAGGGAGGAGGGTGGTGCAGCACCGTTGAGGCTTGTTCGAAGCACACAAAATCCGCGCTTGGTTCATCTAACTTTATGGAAGCGGTGCAGTATGCTGGAATTTTCAGCAATGACCAGAGCCAAAATTCTGGTAATGTTCTGTTATTTTTACATAGTTTTGTTGATCAAAGCTTTTAATCGGCCTGAGTTCCATTTCTTAATTGCCGCCTACCTATCTTGAATATGTTTGCCAGCCGACCTTGCACTAGTTCTGATTACTTATATGATTATCAATTAGATTTCTACAACTGGAATAAAGTTTTCGTGCGGTATTGTGATGGGGCGTCATTTTCTGGGGATGCTGAGTATGAAGATCAAGTAGGGCTATTTTCTTTTTGTGCTCTCGTTTGATATTCCATTGTTTACTTATTTTCTTAATTACAATGATATGTTGTATTTTTCTGTTATTTAATGGATGGGGTTATTAGGATGGAAACAAGCTATTCTTCAGAGGGTTGCGCATTTGGGAAGCGATCATTGACGAACTCATGGAGAAAGGACTTGCTAATGCTAAACAGGTCATACATTACAACAATTGACTAATATTCCAATGCTGTAGTGTTTTAAGCTACCATGAAGCATACATTTGTTGCGATTCTTGAATGATAATTGACTATGTGAAATATCATCGTCGATCAGGCCCTCCTTGCAGGTTGTTCTTCTGGTGGTTTAGCCACACTACTGCACTGTGATGATTTTAGTGCACGTTTTCCTCGGAAGGTTGCAGTTAAATTCTTTTCTGATGCTGGATTTTTTCTTGACAAGTAAGCCTACTCTTAAAACTAAACAAATATTGGTCACTAGCTATTCCACTTTACATGTATTTACGTGCTAATTACTTTTCTCCGGCAGAAAGGATATAGACGGAGAAAGGTTTTTCCGGTCCGTGTACAATGGGGTTGTTCACCTCCAGGTGAGCTGCTTTGGAGACAACTATACTTTAAACCAAAAAGAAACATTTCTTAGTCTATGGTTGATCTAGCCTTTTGTTTAGCCCTCTTCTAATTTGTGTTGCATTTTTATATTAAAAAGGCTGTAATGTCATATGTAAAACCTTTATTACTTTTTATCTTTATATGTGGTTTACTACTTATGCCCACATTCATGCATTGTCAGTTTGTCACCGAGTCTTTTCTTGCTGATGAATTTCTTTCAGAATATTAGCAAAGTTTTGCCCAAGGACTGCCTCACTAAGATGGAACCACTGGATGTATGCAGTTAGAAGTCCCGAACCATCGTTTACTTTGATTTTCTTGCACACACAGATTTTATTGTATCTTCCTCACTAGTAATTGAAAAGAATCATTTGCTGACGTACTTAATGTATGTTCCTAGTGTTTCTTTCCTTCTGAGCTTATTAAGAGCATCAACACCCCCACTTTTATTCTCAACTCTGGATATGACTCTTGGCAGGTAATTAAGTGTCAATTGATCCTTATATTTATGAATTCCTTATATTCATCTTGTAAGCATGCATCTGTCTAGACTAAAAGTTCTAATTAGCTATATATTTATACATGCTCCTTGATGATCTGTAGATACAAAATGTACTAGTACCAGATGAATCCTCTCCCGAAAAGTCATGGTTGACTTGCAAGGCTAACATCCAAGACTGTGATTCCACACAAATCGAAGTCCTTCATGGTTGGTGCATCTTTTTCTCTCTAGCATCGGGTAGGAACACTACCTTTCGTTTTCTCTGAACAGCGTTCTATATCTAGGATTCAGGAAAACAATGGTGGGTGATCTGAAAGTCGTCCAAGGTAAGGAGGACTGGGGATTGTTCATTGATTCGTGCTTCACCCACTGCCAAACACCATTTAAAATCTCATGGGATTCACCAATTTCCCCAAGGCTTGGAAATAAGGTAGACTCTTCTTTATGGGTGTGTTTAAATCAAGTAACTCGATATCTAGGATGTAAAATATTCAGCACACACCATTTTTATGAAGTTATTTCTTTGATGCAACATATACATGTTTATAGTTCGGATTGATATCTTCTGCTTTTCATTCGGCCGATCAGACGATCGCACAAGCTGTTGGAGATTGGCACTTCAGCAGAGGCCAAATAGTAAAAGAGATCGATTGCGAGTATCCATGCAACCCAACATGCAGCAGCCAGTTGCCTTCCTAAATTAATTGGTACTATATATAACAACAATTGAGGGCCTTGTTTATCCCATGTTTACGTGAACCAGAGAAAGTTGCCACAATATTAGATTTGTTTTTTGTACAATAGCCGATAGTTCTGGCGTAATTTTTGTTTGTTGCCATATTGGAAATAAAAATATTAAATACCAAGCATGGTTGCTTGGCGAGGTTTTGATTCCACTATGTTTTTTTGCGGGGAGATTGCACTATGTATTATTTTGTATGGTTTCGCAAACCTAAGTTTCTTCATATTTTTCATATATCTAAGTTTGACGTGCTTAGCCGTTTGATATATCCATGCCGAGTGAAATTGAATGAGGGGTAAAGACATGCTACTAAAGGTGGCCGCTGAAGCAATGAATGAGAAATACACATGCTACCTTGGTTTTTATCAAAATAAAGCATGCTACATTGGTGAATACATGTGGCACGTGGCAAGTCAAATGTTGTCACGGTAGATGACGAAGCATAAAGACCACCATCGAGTAGCCAGCCCATCCATGATTTCAAATCATAACTTGAAGATGTGAGCATCAGGAACACATGCTACAACCTCATTGAGAAGAATAAAATCACTAGAACCATTGATGACAGTGATTCTGGCATGGAAGTTATTGAAAACCAATCATATAGCAAAATCGATGAAGTTGAACTTATGGGGTTTTCCAAGCCCAACACAAGAGTTGATAAAGCTTATGTAAACATATCGATTACATAAACTATAGCCTAGTCAAATAAATACAAAACAGTGTGTTACACCCAACACATCCGTCTATCTGTACATCTCTAGGTTCTTGAGGATCATGGGAAGACCAAACTTGGGTAATAGAGTGACCACTTCCATCGAGACATGGATGTACATAGGGGATAAGGAGAAGGAGAACCTTTGAAGAATCATAGTAATCACGACCTTTGCCTCGATCATTCTGAACTTCTGTCCAATGGACGGTCCTGGTCCACTAGATAAAACAAGAACCCATTTCGATGCTTTGCTGCCCTCGTCATCCCTTTCTTACCTAGATGTTTGAATTCATTGGCATCTTCTCCCAGACCTCCTTGTCATGATGTATCATTGAGATGGGGATCGTCATGACTGTCCCTAGTTTGTTGAGTGGGAATCTCATTGCCACACCCTCTCATCACTTTCTCCTTGAGCTTTTGCTGCCATTGGATGTGTGCTCTGCAAGAAAATGGCCCATGTAAGCATGTGCAAGCTAGTGTCACGCCTGGCGAAGAAGGTATTGCACTCATCTATGATGTCGTCCATTCATAGAAGCGGGTCATGACCGTGATCTGTGGTGTGTATGCCTCTAACATTAGCCCGATCAGTTCGTGTTCGTAGCCCTTGGTGTCATTGGTTGCAAGCTAACTTTTGAGGATGTCCTGAGCATGCCCTTCACCTCCTTGTCGAGTTTCCATATCTTGAGGTTATTTTTTGTAGGAAGGTACCTGAAGATCAAATTTGATCATAAACACAGACTTTCTGGTTGCCGGGTTCGTTTCCTATTCTATGCTCACGGTGTAGACTTGATGCCCAAATCACAAAGGACGTGCAATAAATGGGATAGCCCGTGCTCTTTCGATCTAACGTGTGTCTTGTTTATGTGCATGATTTCTTCTGGTTTTTTAGTTCTCTTTTTCTGGCCTTTCTTTTTCTTCATTTCTATAACGTTTCTTCCTTTTCCATTTTTCATTTTTTCTAGTGTACCGAGACTTTTATGTTTTCATTACATGAGCGATTTTTTTTAATTTGATACTATTTGAAATTCAATTTTTTGAAAACTCATGAGTATTTTTTAAATTGTGTAAAATGTATGAATTTGGTTTGTCTTCTAATGTTAGTACATTTTATATATCAGGAAATTTAATCAAATTTTCAAAATGGAATGAAAAACGAACAGGAAAACTCAGAAGGAACTTTTCCCCAAAAAATCTGGACAGAAGGGTTTGTGTGAAATATATGATAAATCGACCAGGACCATATTACGGGGTGAGCGATTTGCTATCCTGTCCTAAGAAATGGGGGCAGGGAAGAGACAATTGTGTGAGATCTCACATTAGGAGAGATCGATTTTTTTTGAAAAAAAAATTATACATGTTCAACCTCAAAAAAGTTTCAGCTCCTAATTCGACCTACATTAATAGAAACAAAAAAGACAAAATTGTACGTGAATAGTGTCAAGGTATTATTCACCCAAAGCTGCCACTATTCACATATGAATTTGTCTTTTTGAATCTGCAAATGTACATCGAGTTTTGAGCTGATTTTTTTTGAAGTTGTAGACATACCCCACATGAATGTTGTTTAATAATTTCAGAATTTTTTTCAAAACGTCTAAATATGAAATTTTGGGATTGATTTCACGATCTCTCCTAATGTGATATCTCATACAAGTCTCCCAGAATAGAAGCACCCTCACGAGGTCATCCTGGTTGGATCTTTTTAGTCTGCAAAATCCACAAGGCCGAAAGGACCACCAAGTGGCTAGGCTGAAAAAAGAGCTCAGCTTGACCTTCTATTATTTTCGACCAAGCCCAGCTCGCACCCAGGTCCAGATTCATCGAAATCACTAGTTAAGGGATACTCTTAGCAAAGGTCATTCCCCAGCTTTCTCCGCTGTTGACAAGTGGCTCACTTCATGTGCGTCACTTCTCGCAACCTGTGAGCTTTTCTTGTAGATTTGTTTATTCAAAATGTTTTATCTCTTGAACCATACGTCCAAATAGGGAACCATTTTTCCTATTGGATTTCCCTCATTGATATCTTTGAATTTAGATCCCATGTTAATATGTTTCGATAAACTTTTTTTTTCACGAAAAAACGTAAAACAAAAAAAATCCAAAATAACAAAAACCCAAAAAATCCGGAACATAAAACGAATACCAATAAAACTCGGTGTCTGAAAGCACGGTTGCAGTTTTCACTTTTTTAGGAAGCACAAGTAGTGATTTTTTTCTTTTACTGGAGAAGTAGAGGTCGTGCTTCTCGCGAAAGTAAGGTTGCGCTTCACCAGAAACTCACTACTATGCATCTCGGGGAAAAAGCACACGTGTGCTTTTTGCTTTTCTGGGAAGCACAACCGTGTTTCTCGCAAAAGCACATGTTACGCCTCTTACAAAAAAACATTGTTTCTTAAAAAAATACCCTTCAAAACCTAAAAAAAAAACTAGGAAAAAACTCAAGAGCCAAGAAAAATCGTCTAAGGCTCAGTTCTTTTTTGGCTTATGGATGGCTTGTGGTGGAAAATAAGCTCAAGCCGAAAAGAACTCGATTTTTACTGTTCGGCTTAATTTCCAGCCAAAGCTGGTCCCTTCACGTTTGGGAGAAGCCACCCGAGAGCAGCTTCCCGAGCGCAGCTCATTATAATCGAACCGGTACATCTCTACGCCCTCATTGTTGGCAGTTATTACAAGAGAAATGCCACCCGAGAAAAACACGACCCCATCATCGGCCATCTATCCCGACACATCGTTGCTTCGTGCGTTTGCTAGGCTTCCTCGCCGCTGCCTCTTGTCCAGCCGCTGCCGCCGTCGCCCCTTGTCCAGCTGCCCACCGCCACCGCCGCCCTTCCCGACGTCATGCAGGGAGGTTAGCCAACATCGCTACCCTGCTCGAACGTCGGGATCGTCGGCCTTCACCCATCCATCTGCTGCTCCCGCCCTGCTGCACATCCTACACATCCGGCCTCCATACTAGTCCGATCTTGCCGCCCAGCTCCAGTCTAGTCGTCCCTGTCCAAGCTCTTGCCAAGGTCGGCACCTTCTATCCAGTTCAGCATGTGATGCAAGTTCTGGAGCATGTCACGTGTATGATCTGTGATACATTAGAGTCAAACACTGATTGTTGTGTACGTGTATATGTATGACCAAACATACTTTCTCGTGTATGAATTTTGTGTTGTGGTATTACAGACTTTTCACCGGGTACATAGAAAATAAGCAGAAGGGATAGAGGCTGAAAAGAACTGGATGGCTTATTCTCACTGGGCTTATTTCCACCGCGGCTTCTCATGGGCTTATTTCCACAATGGGGTCTACATAAGCTAGAGGTGAAAAGAACTGACCCTAAAATCCACAAACGCGTATCGAAAAATAACAAAACCCAAATATAGGGGAAGCACCCAACATGCGATATGTAGCAGTGTCTTGGCGCACCACTTGCGCGCTCCATGCCAAAAAATGACCCGTGCTGGGGTAACCCAAGGATAACCTTTAGTTAATTGCTCCAAAGCAGCGACACATCTTAAGGGATCTCCTAAGCAATGCGTAGGGCATTGGTGGGCGAGCAAACACATACCCTACCCATGTTAGTAGTGTTACAACGCTGACCCAATAAGAATGCGATGCTAGGGGTACAAGATTCTTTGTTTTTATTAGTGTGATTTTTTCAACTTTTTTTATAAATTTGGTTGGTTTCAAATACAGTACTCTCTAATAATTAAATATGTCCGTAAATTTTGAAAATGCCTATGAATTCAAAGATTGTTTGTGCTTTCAAACAATATTCATAGTTGTAAAAAAATGTTCGTGAAACCTAAAAAGTTCTACGAATTCAAACAACTTTCAACAATTACAAAAACAATGTTCACGAATACAAAATGTTAACAAATTAAAAACATCTTTGTGAATAAAAAAAAAGTTGCTCACGAATTTATAATAATGATCGTGAATTTAAACAATATTCTTGAATTTAATAATGTTCGTGAGTTAAAAAAAAAGTTCATGAAGTCAAAAGAATGTTCATAAATTCAATTTAATTTTGGCAATTAAAATAGACTTCAGGAAATGAAAATAACTTCCACAAATTGAAATATCTTTGCGATATTGATTTTTGGGTCTTGAATTCAAAAACGTTCTCGTGAAATTTGACCAATTCAAAAAGTTCGAAAAAATGAAAAGAAAATCTTCAAGGCCTCAATAATGTTCGTGAAATTGAAAAATAATTTGTTAATTAAAAAGGAAAAATCGAGGAAAATACCTCGCGAAAAGGAAAACCGGTCTGAACCTTTCCGAAACCAGAAACTGGAGTTGGGCTTAGCATACGTAGTAGCAGAGGGGTCGCGTTACTTGGCTATCCATCGCCATATGCAGGAAATTGGATTGCCAACATCTTGTCTGTTCCTAAGAGCCTGGTAGCTCAGGAGCTTCTGTTGACTGGACCGAGTACGTGTACTAAAGCGACTAAAGTGTTTTAGGTCATATTTCTACTTTTGTTTTTTTGCTTTATCTATTTATTTATTTTCAGTCGTATTTTCGTTTGGTTTTAACAAAAGAAGTTTTATTTATGTTAAAGATCCAACATATTTTGAAAATTTAAGAATATTTGAATAACTATTATGAACATCTTTTTTAGAAATTTTTAAAATAATCTAGGAATATGTATTATTTGAAATGCAAAATATTTTATCTTCCTGATTTTTTGCTAAAACGACAAACATCTTTTGAAAATGTTGTTCTTAAAAATTCAGAAAATTTGAAAATTGTGGAAATATTTTGGAAAATAAGAATAAAGAAAATAAAACCAACAAAAATGGGTAAATTAAACAACAGATTAAAGAAAAAGGAAAAAAACATTTTATGGGCCGACCTATTTCACTCAGTCGCTTAGTTCATGTAAAAGGTCGATATTATGACAAAACGAGGGTCGTATGTGATTTGCCTGATAAATCGTCCTGTCAACTGGAGTCGTTGGGTTCAACTAAAAATAACTGGACTCGTTGGGTTTGCATTATTCTTTAAAGGCGCGCCCACAAAATTCGTGTTATCCCAGGTAGCTATCATTTTTGTTTGCCTACAACTATGGTGCAAGGAAATGACAAGGCGGAAAAGTCATGTAGGGAACACACTCCATGGCACCTTATTAGCTACTCACAAATTGACTAAGCTAACTATGAACTAACATAGTTAAACAGAGCGAACAACTCAGCACCTTAATCCTGTTGCGCTTGACTGCACCTCCTTCATGCCAAGCTTCAATCTCATCTCGATGAACTTGACCAACTGACAAAGCTAACTATGGAGTGACATGATTGAACAGAGCTAACAACTCGCCCCTTAATCCTGTTGTGCTTGACATCACCTCCTTCACGCCAAGCTTCAATCTCATCTCGATGAAGTTAACTCGTCTAAGACGCTTAGTGAGTATGTCAGCAAGTTGTCCATGTGTTCAATGTGATCGACAACAGTTTTCCCACTGTCGATGCATTTATGAATGAAGTGGTAGCATGTGTCAATAAGTTGCTCCACTCATGATGAATGGGGTTCTATCTAAGAACAATTGTAGACGTGGTGTCCACATATAAAGCCTCACATGTTGCGCCTGTCGGATTTCGGGTTTCGGCAGACCCTCAAGGTTCGAACTCTGGGGTGCACGCGGAGATCACACCTCCTGCCTACCTACGTCTCATCGCCTCGCAAGGATCTAAACTACACGAAGAACAACACAAGGGACATGAGGTTTATGCTAGTTCGGACCACCATTGTGATGTAATACCCTACTCTAGTTTGTGGTGTGGTGGATTGCCTCAGGGGGCTGATGATGAATAATACAAGGGAAGAACAGCCTCGCGAGGGGCTGTTCTTGGCTGGTGCGATGAACTGCTTGGGTGAGTTCAGTCGCCTCTCTCTCTCTCTCTCTCTCTCTCTCTCTCTCTCTAGACTGCCCAAAACCTGGATCTCTAGTTGCCCAAAAATCTCCTTCCCTGTTGCCCAAAATATCTCCTTCCTACTCTATGGTGGCTAGCTCTATTTATAGAGGGAGGCCCCGGGCCTCTTCCCAAATATTGAGCGGGAAGGGCGCCAACAATTGGCCATTTTGAAGGGGAACATCTAGTACACTTATCCTGGCTAAAGTCGGTCCTCCCCTGCCAAAGGCTCTGACGGTGACGCCGGCTTGGGCTCCACGACGACCTCCATCCTGCCGTTCTGTTGGTCTTGGTTTTGTTGCACCAAAATTGTTGCCTTTGCTTGATACTCTTGTCTGCGCTTGCCCCCTTTGCACCAAAGAAAAAACAAGGACTCTGCGCAGGCAGGCGCCCGCCTGGCGCCCGCCTGGCCTCGTTCGTCATGGCTTGTGTCATGGGCACCTCGTGAGGTACCCTGCCTTGATCTCTCCGCCTCCTTGCGAGCCAGTCTGACGAGGATGTGCCCGAGGAAGCCTCCTGTCGTCCGCCCCGCGAGGTTTGGCCCCTCGCGAGGGTCTTGAGCATGTGTTGATGAAGATGGGCCGTACTGGGCCACTCCCTGAGCCACGCCGCAGGCCACAGGCAGGCAAGTGTGGGTACCCTCGTTCCCAGGACGCCGACAATGGCTCCTTGCCATTCATGTCACCGAGGAGACAAGTGAGCCAAATCCCTTGACTTGCTGATGATGTACTCCACCTCACATGAGGAGAGTGCAATGATCTTCTACTTTTGGGTGGCCTAGTTGATGACGCTTGACGCTAGGAAGAAGATCACCACCGATGTGCTTCGGTGATCGTGTCGCTCCCCTACAATATCGTTCCTTCGTGACGTACCAGACTTGTATTTTAGCTATAATGCATTGTTCCATAGATGTAAAATAGGATTTGCTTCACCGCAGCCTAGTGCTTAGCCTTTGGAGCATCCATGAACCAGCTTGCGATTCCCGCCGCATAGGCGATGTCCATACGCGAGTTCACTAGAGTACCATAGATTCCTGGTCACATTGTGATTGTGTATCACATCTACACCTACTCCCCAGTGTTCCTGCCAAGTTTAAGCCTAGTCTCCATAGGCATGTGACACGAGCTGAAATTTTCCATGCCGGCAAGCTCCAGAATTTTTGCCACACAGCTTGCTTGGCACAACATGAATAAGCATGTGCGATGTGTGGCTTCAAGTCCCTGTTAGTATCAGAGACAATATCAAGAGGAATACAATCATATGGGGCCTCGTACCAAGTGCTTCAGTTTAGATTGGGCGCCCATAGGTGATCACTTCAACAAATGTTCCAATACAAACATCACACTTCACCCCCCCCCATGTCCAAGAAACTGCCACTTCGGCGATGGGACGTGATTTTCTTGGTAGGTTTGAACCTCGACGCTCGGATAGAAGCACACTCCCTTTCATTGTTGGTCAACATACATGCACCTGCGGAGCCACTGCCGCGGCAGTTCCTTGTTGACTGGTGGGGCATAGATCTCCAGTGGTGCCCTCATAGCATCCCCTACTGATGCATGTGGAAACATTTGTTGAGGCCCTCCCGACCATGAACACTGCAGGATTGGGACCTCTGGTCGCGGTGCACAACTTCAAAGTTCTTGTATGAGATGCTGCCGTATATGTGGTTGTGGCATCTCCACAGCTACCTCCAGTCATCGATGCGCCTTTGATGCCTCCCGATAGTGTAACACTGCTGATGATTAGCTATGGTGAACCCATGCCAATGATGCCATGTCATCACCTTTTTCCTAAGCCAATTGCCACTTGATAAAAATCAAAGTTAAAATCAAATTTAAATTGCAAATCAAATTATTATTTCTTCAAACCGAGAAACAAAAATGTTCGTTTGGTGGCAAATAATCACCAGGTAATTTTCATAAATAAACCAAGATCTTTAGAATTACTAAAATGCCCTTAACCTAATTAAAACAGTGCCAACAACATTAATTCGAGCCAGTTTAGTTTAAACAAATACTTAAACATTTGAAAATAAATTGAAACTTGTTGGCATAGCTCAAATATTTTCCTAACATTTATGGGCCAAATTTAATATTCAACTAAATTCATTTAGTATGGTATTAAAATGCAACACAGAAAAGAATAAAGAAACAGAAGAAAAAAAGAAAATTACAAAACAGAAAGGAAAAAGGAAAAGAGAAGCTTACCTACTGTGCACTCTAGCCCACTTGCTACAACAGTCTGCCAGCCCACCCCTGAGGTTGTCTTCAACCTACTGCTCACCGAGGCGTGCTGGACGCCGCAGGCGCGTCCATGGTTGCGGTCATCCATCGGGTCCCCGCAATGGATAAGGTCCCACGGAACCCCTGGCGAACCCTAGAACATCCACATTCCCCTCGCTCGCCCGTCTCCCTCCCAGGTTCGATCGCGCCCGAGATGGCCGTCGCCGCCGCTGCTCGTCCGCGTGGCCACCGTCCTTGAATCGCCACCGCTGTTTGTCCTGAAGATCCGCCTCAATGGCCTCTTCGGCTCCACCAGCAACCGCATCCAGAGAACACGTAGATGACCGAATCGACCGCGTGCTCAACCCCGGATCCGCCTGCCGTCGTTGTCAACCACGTCGTCGTCCGAGCGCCTCCGACCCTACTGGCTTGCCTATATGATTCACTGTGAGATCCCACGTGCTTCCCCTCTCCCCGCTCGTTTTATTCCTCTAGCCTTCCCCTCAAGCTCCGAGCTCCGTCATGGCCCGAGCTCGCCGCTGTCGCCATTACAGGGCACCACAGCCGCTGCCGCTGGTGCATATCGACAAGCTAAATCGCTGCGGTCCCTTAGCATCTCCTCCCCGGCCAAATGGTGACCGGAAGCGCCGATCCGCGCGTCGCCGTCGTTCTGTTCGTCACCGACAAGCACCACCGCGTGCACGGCCGGCTTAAACCGGCCGGTGGGTCACTAACGGCGGGCCCACGAGCTAACTAACTTAGTTAGCCACCTAACTAACCCCCTAATCCCACTGACCCCTGGGCCCCCAGCTAACTAACACGATTATCCCCCTATTAATTTAATGTGTCAATGGCACCTGGGCCCCACCTGTCAATTGACCAGTTGACAGTCAGTGGTTGTCTGCTGACTGGGCAGTCAACAGGCCCGGCTGACAGCCTCACACAGCCACTACCTGGGTACACTTCTGGGTGTATCTACAAGTTATCCATTTAAAAATTTTCAAATTAAAATAAGTCTAGTAAATTCAAAAAATCATATAAAATTTGGAAATCCATAGAAAATAAAATCGGAAGTCAGATAAAAATAATTTATATATGAAAAATGATCAGAAAAATATAACGAATCTGAATATGCTATCCACATACCTGTCAGATCCATTTAAGATAATGAACCTGAACATTTTGCATTAGGACGATCTGACGAAAAATGCCTGGATCTGGGAAAATATTACCAGATAGCTTCCCTCTCCTTTTAAAATATGCACGTAGCATAACATAAGCTGTGATTGTTAATATTATTAATTTTATTGACGAATTATCGTCAGAGTGCACCTTTCTTGGAGTTATATGTAGCATAACATTTACTGATTTTTTACGAAAGAATAAAAACCAAGATCGCTTTTGTGTTGCCATCTAAGGATAGTTATTGCATTAACTACGAATAAGTCATGTGTATTACTGACTCATTCCTCTCCAAGAATAAGACATGTATATTTTGTCTTGGGTCAAATCTTTGAAGTTTGACCAACTTTATAGAAAAAAAAGATCCTATTTACTCAATCAACATCACTATCATGAAATGTGTTTTTGCAATGTATTTACTTACTGGAGTTCTTTCTCGTTTTTTGCATCAGCCACACCAAGTAGATATCCGGTGAAATAATAGTGACTTAATTTGCTAGCGAGAAAATTTTGGAATGAAGGAGAAATATCTAGGTCGCTCATGCATAACCCTCGATTATAGATTTTATCTTAAGTATTGTCGTCATGGCAATGTAAAAAATTAGAAGTTTGAGAAAAATATGTGAAAATCATGATCCACTGTTTTTTATTTGCAAAACCACATAATGATCATATCCTTTATTCTTAAATAGTAGCAACCAACTAACTATTTCTTTTCTAAGCACGTATCCCTTCTAGTCTTCCACTTCAACAAATCATGTATGTCCACCAAGTCATGAACCTACCAAGCACTACATATTTTCGTGTGTATGCAGTCTTTCCTTGTTTTCGATATAGCTCACCATTCATGTCGAATGGTGTGCATACGGTCTATATCCACATCACTAAATCAAGCATGACTACCATGTCATCATAATTGATCATCAAAATAATTCACGACATCAACTTAATTGTCAATGTCTTAAGCCTATATATTTTTAGTAGTGTCCCCGCGGTAATGCACGAATTATTTCCTAGTAGTTAATTAACTGGATGTATCTAGTCCACGTGCTAAGGATAACATGTTGCGTTTTGTCATTTTTTTTCTTGACGTATAGTCAGGATGCACCTTTCGTGGAGTTGTTTCTCCTTTTCTTGGGCACATGCGCAATAAGTATATACGTGGGACAACATAAGCCATGATATAATTCAGTCAAAACACTTCTCGAGGACAGAAAACACCAACTTGGCTTGTGTGTTGCCCTCGGACAGTTATTGCATTAACTATGAGTAGGACGTGTGTAGTAATTACTCCTTCCACCCCAAAGTATGAGGCATATTTTTCTCAACAAAATTGTTTTGGTTTGACCAAGTCGATCAGTATCACTAAATCGATATTGAAATATGTTTTTGTAATGTATTTATTTATCGGAGTTATTTCTTGTTTTCGCTTGCGGCACAACATGTAGATATCCATGGACACAAGATCAATTATAACTCATGATTAAAAAAGTTTGTATCAAAGGAGAAAAAAATCCAGGTTGCTCACCTATTGCCGCTGACATAAGTCATCAATTTTTCGTAAGTCATAGATTTTTTTTCTTAAATCATTCGCTTAGTTTGGCCAATTTCATGGAAAAAGTATCAACATCTAGAACACCAAATCAATATCATCAGATCTATCGTCAAATTTATATTTATATTGTGTTTATTTGCCTGAGTTATGTTTATTTACTTTTCACATGGCAACTTAGCAAGTTTGTACTAGTGGGTACCGATTGCCGCGAGCGAAAATTGTTTTAGAGAAAATATATAGACATACCAGGCAACCTTTCCGAAAAAGAAAGTGAAAAGTAGTGTCCCTTTGTGTCATGTCAGGCTACTTGGGGCCGTACAACCACCTTCAGCAAACAGGGTTCAACATTTCTCTCCCCATTTTTTCTGCATACATAGTTCCTTGAAAAGAACGGCCAGCGGTTCATGTAAATACATTTGTTTCAACATCAGAGTTTAATGAAACGGTACCCTGCCTGGGAGAATCAACAACATCATCACGATACTAACAAACAGTGACGTGCCATGACATGCATGTAGTATTTAGTATTTTCAACATCAAATCAGTGTTTAAGTAAAACCGTACCCTACCGCACACCAACATCGTCTCATCAATTCGCAGCTAACAAAAATCATCAAACGGAAAACCCCGAAAGTTTGAGACTTATTGGCGTCCTAAGAAAAGACCAATCGTCCATGTTAATACAATTTTTTCAACATCAGAGTTTAATGAGACGGTACTCTGCTGGGAACAAACAGTGACCAATCAATTCGCTGCTAAGCAGAACCATCAATACGAAAACACCTACGGCTGACTACAACTGCAACCACTAGCTAGGCTAAATAGTGGCCAATCGTTTGATATGTGACTGATTTTTTGTTATGTGTCGGTTGCTTTTTCTTTTTCCTGGCAAACAAAAACATGGTATATAATACTAAAACAGTTTAACAAATGATTTTTAAGGAAGAATACATTTTAAAAACAGTCGCTTAGATAATATAGAAAAAACAGCTTTTTTAATAGGGTCACGCTAACTGCCACACGTGTGGCAGGAAGGGAGACGCACCACACGTCTCTAATGTAAACAGATTGCCACGTCATCGCATGCATGCATGCAGGAATCTTTTGGATTTTCAGTTTTTAAAATGTTTTATCTCTTAAACGAAAAATCCGATTGAAAATCCGTTTTCACCATTAAATCCCTCGCGATAAGATCTTCGAAACTAGATCCCATGTTGATATGTTTTGATGAAAAATTTTTTGGATTAAAAGTTGCCATGTCTATTGCATATGAATTGCCATGATGTTTACACTGAAGTTGCCTTGATATCTTTCAGCTATTTTCTTCTACATTTAAAAGTAAATTTTGACATTTATAAAACAAGGAATTAAGAAACTAGACTTGCCATGAACCATAAACTAAAATTGCCATGATACATGCACGTAAAATTGTCATGGTTCATACAAAAAATAATTTTCATGGTCAAAGTACTGGAGTTGCCATCATCAAAATACTAAAATTGCCATGATCTACAAACAAAAATTGCCACATGGCAACTTTAGTTTAAGCCCTATGGCAACTGCAGTGTAAACATCGTGGCAAAAAAAAAATTCGTCGAAACATATCAACATGGGGTCTAGTTTTGAAGATCTCGTCGAGACGGATTTAATGGTGAAAACAGATTTTTAGTTCGCTTTTTTATTTAGGAGATACAACATTTTTAAGCCGAAAACCAAAAAAATTCTGCTGATGTCATCTATTCATACGTGACAAAATGAGTGGTGATGGAGGCGTGTGGGCGATGTGCAAACGCCCACACGTGTGGGCGTTAACATTTCCGTTTTAATAAAGTGGAGGCAAAATATTTTTCTCACATATCAATTAAGTACTCCCTTTATAAACTAATATAAGATATATCCTATATTAGTTTATAGAGGGAGTAGAAGATAATTGCCTAATTAATTGACAAAAACCATGCGAAAACTATTACGACATGAATCTCCACGACCACCTTGGCAAAAGAACAAATGCCCACAAGCCACTACAACTACAAACCGCCGACATGGATGACAACATCGCAAAGGAACCCTGTTGAAATACGTCAACAAAGACATCGGACACGACAACTCAAAAAGAAGAGAACCATCCATCAAGCAGACATATACGCCTTTCTAGTGGTGCCACTCTTCTTGCTTTTGAGCGCAGATGATTGTCCTTTGGAATGCCAAAAAAATGGTTTGCCCACACCCTCTTTCTCTTGTCCCTCATTGTGTCTCCTTTAGGAGGTAACCGATCATCTTGCTAAATCCAAGGCTAGCAACCTCCAAGTTGACAATTAATTTGTAGAGCTTTTTAGCGAAAAAAGCCCCCAAAATGGATGCCAATGGCTGATGTGCCCCGGTGAGTCAAGAGTGGAAGACACCAGCACACAAACCTCCTCTCCACGAAAATGCGCTTCGGTGGTAGTGTGGGTGAGGGCATAACCACCGTTTGAGGTCACAAGTGAGTCCACATATATGGTTAACAGAGACGAAGCGGCCCCTGACACATCGTCTATTGCTCGGGCAGGATCTGCAACATTGAGCCACCACCTAGATGATGTCCCCGCTTCTAGAGGCAGCCAATACAGTAAACAACCGACTATATAAGTGCAAGAATTGAACGCACCAAAAACACCCATGTACGTATAAGTAATAAACGGTCTTAAACAACCACACGTACGTAACCAAGCATCATGAGCCTCAAAGTTTCAAAAAGAAGCAGCATGGGACTCAAGGCCGTGTACCAGCACATAGTGGACAGCATCCTCGCCGTTGTCACCACATCCTGTCTCGTCGCCCTGGTGCGTCTCGGTCTAGCGGAGCTCATCAGCTGGCTCCGTGAGCTCCGGTCGGCGCACCTGTTCTTGGCGGGCTTCGTCCTGGCCGCAGCGGCCACAGTGTACCTCATGCTTCGTTCGTGCACGGTGTACCTGATCGATTACGCCTGCTTCCACTAACCGTCCAACCGCCCGCTCGCCCGTATCCACATGGCCTCCTTCGCTGAGCACACCAAGCATACGCTCACCGTCGAGTAAATCAACTCGACGTACTGAGATTTAATCAACTGGATGTACTGAGAGTATGAGTTAATCATCAGGGTGCACCTTTCATGGAGTTGTTTCTACTCCCTTTCGTGGGCACATGCACAACAAATACGTGGGACAACATAAGCCATGATATAATTCACGGTGTTGCCATCTAAGAACATTTATTGCATTAGTAATGGTGAGTATCATATACTAGTATCATGCATATGATACTAGTGTATGATACTACGTCCGTAATGCATAGTATCATAAGTTAGTATCTTAGGTCGCCTTATTAATTGTCATGCATGATACAAAGTAGTACAACATTTAATATGATGCGGTATCATGATATGATACCACACCCTCTCTTTCCTCATTTAATTGTGTGCCATATCATCCAAAAAGTCTAGCTGGCATGCATGATACCACTTATGATACTCCCATTATCACCAGCTTACCTAGAAGTAGGACATGTGTATTAATAATATTTTTGAGAAGAGTGTATTACTACCTCTGTCTTGGTTTATTAGTCTCCATCATATTTTCGGTCAAAGTTTGACCATATATTTGACTAACAAATTGTTAATGCATGTCACCAAAAATTATATTGTTGGATTCGTATTTGAATACATTTTCCATTGATATTATTTTTGCTATGTATTACATACATTTTATTAGTTAAAATCATGATCAAAATATAACTCAAAATATGAGGGGGGCTAGTAAACCCGGATGGAACTTACTCCTTCAATCCTTAATTCAAGGCATATTTTTTTCTTAAATAAATTTTTGCCAAGTTTATAAACATTGTCAGCATTTATGATACCATGTCAACATCACTAAATCAATCTTGAAATATGCTTTCATAATATATTTATCTATTAGAGTTATTTCTCATTTTTTCGTGGGGCAAACAAGTAGATGTGCATGGAAACAAGATCGATTATAACTCATGAGCGAGAAAATTTGAATCAAAGGAGAAAAAAATCCACGTCGCTCACCTATTGTCGTTGACGATAGATTTTGTTTCTTAAGTCATTCTTTTAGTTTGACCAATTTCATAGGAAAGTATCAGCACTACAACACCAATCAATATTGACCTATCATAAAAATATATATTCATACTATTTTTATTTTCTACAGTTTTAATTTTTTAATTTTCACGTGGGGCCTATAACAAATTGGTACGAGCTTGACCAATTTAGAAATAGTATTGACCTTTGCAATATCAAATCAATATCATTAGACCTATCACAAAATATATATTCATATTGTATTTATTCACTAGAATTTTTTATTTTTATTTTTTCGCACAAGGCCTATAGCAAGTAGGTACAAGTGGGTAAGAATTGTCATGAGCGAAAAGAGTTCGAGACCGAAAGAGGAAATTTCGTTGTCGCTCACATGTCACCATCTAATGACCATTACTGCATTAATTTGGAATAGGATATGTGTACTATTGTCCTGTGTCATTTGTTACCGGAGTGCAAGGCTATGGATAAGATTTAAGAATAAAGGCCATACAGCCCTACTTTCTACACAAAGCAATAGTGAAGGATACCAATGATTATTAATAGCCTATCATACCATTCAAACAAAACACCCAAAAAAAGCACTGTTACCTAAGACAACAAGGAGGGGATGTGGCACCCGTAGGTGTTGAGAGAAAAGGGGAACAATCATACCCAATCGACCATCACACCCTAGTCGAAGAACGTTTGCCATGCTATGAATCTTCTCCCTTGGCTGCACCATCGCTTCTTTGCACCTTCCGTGAAATAAGAGCATCCACTATGATCACAAATTGATGGCTTTATACAATTATGGATTAAAGAACTTGGAATTTAATACGCAAAAACTAATTGTCTTCAATTTTGTTGGCACCATAATAGAAACAAGGTTTAGCCACAAGATACACTATTCCATTTACCAAAGACTGAAACCAAAAGTCAAATGTGACGAAGGTGTTTGATGTCTGGATAGATATGATATACTTCCATTTCACCCAAGATGTTTACCAGGGGTCAACACCTGCTAGAAGAGTTGAGGGGGCAGCCTGTTTCGCTAAAAGGGGATATGCAACAGGGATATACTTGTAGTATTGTATTGTCATCCATGCACACGGGCTGCCCGCTCAACTCAACCCTGCTGCATATCCCCTTGTCCCTCTAATTCGAGCGACTGATCATACAACCATCGTTGTGAACATGTAAGAAAAAATGCATGCATTGTTAAGAGAATACGCAGTGATATATGTGCACCTCTTGCTCCTAAGTCAGGCCCACGTAAATACTAATTGGTACTAATCTTGCGGCATTTTGCAGCCTCCTCTCTTATCATCATATGATTCAAAATTTCATCACAACCATGCAATTTGCCCCATTTCTTCCGTAGTCCCTCAAAAAGTCAACCGTTGTCCGTGCAAATACTTTTTTTCAACATCGAAGTTTAACTAAAATTGTATCCTTCCAGTGGAGCACCAACATCATTGTCATGGAGAACCAACCATGTGGTTGGATGGTTAGGAGGGCGGACCTGGGATAAAACTCTAGGTTGGACGCTTTGGTGTCTCATAAATGTGGGATATTCTTTCGGTGGGAGGCGACGTTCCCATCGACCGTCAACCTCAAGACCCTTCAGCTCAGTCTTTGGGAGGTGCTCATAGGGGTATGGTGTATGTGCATACATCCATAGAGATGAATGTATGTACATCTTTGTATGCATTTTCATTTGTACCGTGTTTAAAAAAAACATCATTGTCATGAGCAGATTGTGACTTGACGTGTGTACCAGCTGGCATTTTCAGCATCACATCAATGTTTAACTAAATGATAAACCAAGGAAAGTGAAGGTATCCGGCGACCCAATGCAAGTCAGTGTCACTTTGAATCCCGGTCAGAAGGCATGTACAGGCGACCCAAAAGTCTATTTTATAATATCCCTATTAGTCGGAGACGCTCACCAAAACATTGATGAGTTGGAGATTTTTCTCAGGACATTAGCCATATGCTAGTTGGAACTTCAGATAAAATGGAACCAGTTGGGAGATGGAAGCTGTGGAACTAATGGCATATCAATGGTTCATCAGGGTCTTGTGCTTCCATTATCCGTCTACTATCTTCAAGTAATATTCGTTGATAGGTCCAATATAGTCGCCCCGAATGGAAGATCTAGATAGGTCCAATATAGTGACCCCGTGTAGTGAACATGGAAATCAGTTACACGGCGCTAGGTGCAAACAGGGATCGTACAACTACGATTGTTGATATTATTCATCCTAAAAGAATTACTTCAATCATAGATCCGATGCCGGAGAGAGAAGAGAAGAGGACGATGAGGAGTACATAACGGGGGAGGGCATGCAAACAAACTAGGAAGGATGCATTGTCGGGTCGGACCCGATTGCCATTTTTATTGATAAAATGCTTCAACTGTGCGATTTGGACATGACGTGGAATATTAGGACAAAACCTATGGTTTTCCCATCGACCGCGCTATTTGGGCATGCCGTGAAACTGCAGCCACAAAATCTATAATTTTGTATATATATAGCTTTGTGCCATTTAACTCTTTTCATCGTATCAAGTCCATAGATATAAAATAAGTCATTGCTGGAAATGTGATATTACTAAGTTTTGTACTCCTCTATAACTAAAGTTGCACATAATACTAAATAGAGTCTATTTGTTAATCCACTTATTTATTATCGTTAAACAAATGTGGATCATTATGCAAGAAAATATGGTGGTTACGCATTTTCAAATTATGTGCATTTTCTTGTGTAGGTATGTGCAACCCGACTTTTGTATATTTCTAAGTTTTATTTAAAAAATGTGCACGTGTAGTTGTGAGAAATGTGCAACGTGGCTGATTCAGAAATTGATACCTCTCGGTCCCCCTCTTTGAAATGTACAACTAGTAATGTTAACCATTAGATCGAGAATTACCATCACGTAGTCTGACTCTGAAATATATGTATCAACTATGTATTTTTTCGAAAAGAAAGTGACAAGTGGTGTCCTTTTGTGTCATCTCGCGATTACTTGGGGCCGTACCGCTAAGCCACCTTTAGCAAACAGGGTCCAACATTTCCAGGGCGCGTTTTTTCTTTAGTTACTTTTAAAAAAAAATCAGCCAATGGTTCGTGTCAATACATTATTTCAACATCAGAGTTTAATGGAAATGGTACCCTGTCAAGGATTCAACATTTCTTGGCCGCAATTTTTCTTTAGTTCCTTAAGAAAATCAGCCAACGGTCCGTGTCAACACAATTTTTTTTCAACATCAGAGTTTGATGAAAACAGTGACTTGACGTGAGATTTAGTATTCGGCATTTTCCACATCAGATCAGTACTTAATTAAAACCGTACCCTACAGGGCACCAACAACATCGTCTCAGCAATTGGCTGCTAACCAAAATCATTAAACGGAAAATGCCTGACCGCTGACTTACCCATCCGACATACTGTAAGTAAATTGCTTGACCTACCCTTCGATTTGCTATTAACCATAATCATAAAGTGGAAAACGCCTACCGCTGACTACAAGTGCAAGCACTAGGCTAAATAGTGCCCAATTGTTTAACATGTGACTGATTTTTTGTTACGCGTTGTTTTTTCCTTTTTCCTGGCAAACAAAAACATATATAATATTAATAGATTTTTAGAAAAGATATTTTTAAGGAAGAATAAATTTAGAAATCGGTCGTCTAGATAATAGCAAAAGCGGGCTATTTTTGTCTTTTGACAAATGCAATATATTTGCCTCATTAATTAATTAAGCAGCAAATTGCCCACTTAATTGACGGAAGACCCGGCAAAAAACATTACAACATGACCACGCGGGACTACTCGTAAATCATGAATCTTCACGACCACTCAGCGAACGAACAAACACCTCCAACCCTGTACGACTACAAACCCCTGGCACATGGGTTGCAACATTCCAAAGAAACCTCCATCGAAAACACATCGACAAAGACATCAGACAGACCCCCCCCCCCCCACCCCCCCGAAAACCGTCCGTCAAGCAGCTGAAGACACCTCCCCAATAGTGACACTCTTCTTACTTTTGCTCTCGAATGATTTTTCCTTAGGATGCCGAAACGCTGGCTAGCGCACATGCTCTTTCTCTTGTCCCCGATTGCTATCTCCTTCAGGAGGCAACCAATCGTCTTGGCAGATGTAGGTCTAGCAACCTCCAAGTTGACGATTATTCTACAAAGCTTTTTAGTGAAGAGATCCTAGGTGCCAATGCACAGGACGCCACAACCTAGTCACCCATGGGAACCATATGGCCGATGAGCTCAGTCGAGTGGAAGACACCAGCACCCAAATGACCAATCCTCCACGCTGTGCGCTGGGCTCCGACGGTGGTGGTGTGAATGGCGCCATAATAACCATGTCCGAGGTCACAAGTGAGTCCACATGTACTGTCAACGGAGGCGAAGCGGGCTCCCCACACTTCGTCTATAGCTCAGGCATGATCTGCAGCATGGGAGGCACGACCTATATAAGTGCAAGCACTAAACGCAAAGACACCCACACGTAAGTAACCCCTCATACAAGAAAAGCATAAACAACCACACGTACGTAACCAAGCAGCATGAGCCTCAACGTTTCAAAAAATAGCAGCATGCGCATCAAGGCCGTGTACCAGCGCATCATGGACAACTTCCTGACCGTTGTCACGGCCGCCATCTCCAGTTACTCTCCCGTCGGCCTCGTGCGGCTTGGACCAGCAGAGCTCATCAGCTGGCTCCGTGAGCTCCAGATTCAGCCAGCGCACCTCTTCTTGGCGGGGTTCGTCCCGGCCGCAGCGGCCACCTATGGTTGCATGTTTAGGAGGGAAAACCTGAGATTCAACACTTTGGTGTCTCATAAATGTGGAATATTCTTTCAGTGGGAGGCTACGTTCCCATCGACCGTCAAGATCAAGACCCATCGGCTCAGTCCTCCGGAGGTGCTCATAGGGGTAGGGGGTGCGTGCATACATCCATAGGGACGAGTGTATGTATGTGTTTGTAAGCATTTGCATTTGTACAGTGTTTCTAAAAAAAACCTCATTGTCATGTCCAGATAGTGACTTGACGTGATATGTAATAGCTGGCATTTTTAGCATCACATCAGTGTTTAACTAAATGATAAACCAAGGAAAGTTAGTGTCGCTTTGAATACCGGTCAGAAGGCATGTAAGTGACCAAAAAGTCTGGTTTATAATATCCCTATTGGCCAGAAACGTTCACCAAAACATTGATGAGTTGGAGATTTTTCTTAGAATATTGGCCATATGCAAATTGGAAATTCAGAAAAATGGATCCAGTTGGGAGATGGAAGCAGTGGAACTAATGGCATGCCAATGGTTCATCAGGGTCTTGTGCCTCCAGTAGCCGCCTACTATCTTGAAGTAATATTCATGACTTAAATCCCCTCCCCCCTCCCCGCCCCCCCCCCCCCCCCCCCCCCCGCGCCCACACACACAAGGCGTGACCGATGGAGGTGCAGGCACACACATGCATAAAAAAATTGTAAATGAGGTATATATAGTCGCCCTGAATGGAAGATCTACATAGGTCCTATAAAGTGACACCGTGTAGTGAACATGGAACCAGTTACACGGTGATAGGTGCGAGCATGCATCGTAAAATTACGAATGTCGATATTCCTCATCCTAAACAAATTACTACAATCATAGATCCGATGTTGTAGCGAGAGAAGGGCATGAAAACAAACTAGTAGCAAGGATGCATTGTCGGGTCGGACCAGATTGTCATTTTTATTTATAAAATGCCTCAACTGTGCGATTTGGACATGATGTGAAACATCAGGACAAAACCTATGGTTTTCCCATTGACCACGCTATTTGGGCATTGAGTATAAATATGGTTTTATATTTCTAGCCCATGCAGTCGCACGGGTTAATGACTAGTAATATTAATAGATTTAAAAAATATTTTTTAAGGAAGAATAAATTTAGAAATCAGTCGGGTAGATAATAGAAAAGGCGAGCTATTTTTTTGACAAATGCAACATATTTGCCTCATTGATTAATTAAGCAAAAGTGAATTGCTGATTTAATTCATGGAAGACTGGGCAAAAGACATTTCAACATGACCACATGGGGATTACTCCTATGTCATGAATCTTCACGACCACTCGACAAACGAACAAACACCCCGGCCCTGTACGACTAGAAATCCCTGGCACATGGATCACAACATCCCAAAGAAACCTCCATCGAGAACACATCGACAAAGACATCGGACACAATAACCCCGCCTCCCCCCACCCCACCCCCTACCCCCCGCCCCCTTTGAAAACCGTCGGCCAAGCAGATGAAGACACCTTCCCAATAGTGCCACTCTTCTTACTTTTGCTCTCGAATTATTTGTCCTTAGGATGCCGGAACGATTGCTGGTGCACAGCCTCTTTCTCTTGTCCCCGATTGCTTTCTCCTTTAGGAGGCAACCAATCGTCTTGGCGGATGTAGGTCTAGCAACCTCCAAGTTGGCGATTATTCCACGAAGCTTTTTAGTGAAGAGAGCCTAGGTGTCAATACACGGGAAGCCGCAAACTAGTCACCCGTGGGAAGCATCTGACCGATGAGCTCAGGCGAGTGGAAGACACCAGCGCCCAAACGACCAATCCTCCACGCTGGGCGCTGGGCTCCAACGGTGGTGGTGTCGGTGGCGTCATAATAACCATGGTCGAGGTCACAAGTGAGTCCACTTGTACCATTGACAGAGGCGAAGTGGGCTCCCCACACATCGTCTATAGCTCAGGCATGATCTGCATCACGGGAGCCACGACCTATATAAGTGCAAGCACTGAACGCACCAAAGACACCCACACGTAAGTAACCCCTCATTAGAAGAAAAGCATAAACAACTACACGTACGTAACCAAGCAGCATGAGCCTCAACGTTCCAAAAAATAGCAGCATGCGCCTCAAGGCCGTGTACCAGCGCATCGTGGACAACTTCCTGGCCGTTGTCACGGCCGCCATCTCCAGTTACTCTCTCGTCGCCCTCGTGCGGCTCGGACCAGCAGAGCTCATCAGCTGGCTCCGTGAGCTCCAGCTTCAGCCAGCGCACCTCTTCTTGGCGGGGTTCGTCCCGGCCGCAGCGGCCACCGTGTACCTCATGCTTCGCCCGCGCGCGGTGTACCTGATCGACTACGCCTGCTTCGACACCCGCCCGCTCGCCCGAGTCCCCAGGGCCTCATTCATCGAGCACACCAAGCATACAACCACCATCGACGAGCGCAGCGTCCGTTTCATGTCGCGGCTGCTGGAGCGCTCTGGGCTCGGGGAGGAGACCTGCCTGCCGGAGGCGCACCACTACGTCCCCACGCACAAGTACTGCACCCTCGAGAACGCCCGCGCCGAGTTCGAGCTCGTCGTCTTCTCGGCCATCGACGACCTGCTCGCCAAGACCGGCGTCGCCCCGGACGCCATCGGTGCACTCGTCCTCAACTGCAGCCTGTTCTGTCCAACCCCGTCCTTGGTCGACATCATCGTCAACAAGTACAACCTGCGTAGCGACATCCGCAGCATCAACCTCTCCGGCATGGGTTGCAGCGCGGGTCTGATCGCCGTGGGGCTCGCCAGGAACCTCCTGCAGGTTCTTCCCCAAGGCTCCCGCGCGCTGGTCGTCTCCACGGAGACCATCACCCCGAACTACTACGTCGGCAACGAGCGCGCCATGCTCCTGCCCAACTGCTTGTTCCGCGTCGGCGGAGTGGCCGCGATACTGTCGACGTCCCCCGTGAACGCCCGGTTCCGCCTCAAGCATGTCGTGCGCACCTTGGCCGGCGCGAAGGACGACAGCGCGTACCGGTGCGTGTTCCAGGAAGAGGACGACCAAGGGAACGTCGGGATCAACCTCAGCAAGAACCTGATGGCCGTCGCCGGGAGCTCCCTCCAAGCCAACATCACCGAGATCGGGCCGCTCGTGCTACCCTTCTCCGAGCAGCTTCTATTCGTCCTCTCCTTCGTCGCACGCAAGCTGCTTCGCGGCGCGTGGGTCAAGCAGCCCTACATCCCGGACTTCTCCACGGCGTTCGAGCACCTGTGCATTCACGCCGGCGGCCGCGCCGTCATAGACCAGCTGCAAAAAAAGCTCGGCCTCTCCGACGAGCAGGTGGAGGCCTCGCGGATGACACTGCACCGGTTCGGAAACACGTCGAGTAGCTCGCTATGGTACGAGCTCGCCTACATCGAGGCCAAAGGCCGGATGCGCAAGGGCGACCGCGTTTGGATGATCGGCTTCGGCTCAGGGTTCAAGTGCAACAGCGTGGTGTGGGAGTGCATCCAACCAGCTGCCCGCCACACTGATGGGCCGTGGACCAGCTCTATCCACAGGTATCCGGTGGACATTCCCGACGTGCTAAAATAAGTCAAATTCATGAATTTTGACCAAGTTTATGAAGAAAATTATCTATTCTACTATACCAAATAAAAATATATTGCATGAATCTAATGCTATTGATTTGGTATCATAGATGATGATATTTTTTAAAACTTGGTCAAAGTTTACAAAGTTCGACTTTAAAAATTCTAATATGCACTATATTTTGGGATGGTGGGAGTACTACATAATAAGTGAAAAATCCACACGTCGCCTAAATATTAAAATCACATGAGATGTTGTGAGAAATCCTAATTAGTTGCAATTACTGTGTTTTAGGGTACCCTGAAGGGTACCCCTAAAGTTACACATTTATACTTCTATAGGCAGGAGAAATAAAAAAACCAGTGTTTCTGTTTTTCTTCTAGTTGCTCTCTCCTCTAGCAATTGTATATCTAATGCAAGGAGGATGTTAGTATAAGCACGACACGTGGGTTAGATTTGGTCATCAAGTTTGTAACAGGATCATCGATCTATAAGGTGATTCCCAAGTTTATTAAAGTCCTTCCGGTTGAGTCAAATGTCGTGTGAAGGTGTTGTAAATCGGGGTTCGAGTTGTATTCCCGATGGCATCCTATTGTCTTGTGTCATCTAGGGTGTCAGTGTCAGTCTAATATAAAGCTATTGGAAATATCCTAAAAGGCCGCAAGTTATCGCGGCGCCAAAGTATTTTCTCTCTTCGTGTTCTCACGTGTGTTGACAACGACTAGATTGCATCTGATATCCAGCAGAGAAGGTCGAAACTGGCATCAATGCTTGTAGAATAGGCTTAAATTTATTGGATGTTAAGTTTATGAGCAGGGCCGTACTAGGGAAATGAGAGGCCCTGTGAAAATCAAAATAAGGCTCTATATCTGGAAGAAAAACAATCATTCTTTTGTCAACACTGCAATTTTTCATAAGAAATTACACCAGTTGGAAGCACAAGTTCAGAAGACCAGCCGACATCACATACTACATTGAGGGACCGTGATTGGAGATAGATACCTAGGGTTGCTTGGCGTGAAATGGTTCCCATAGTTATTCACTCTAGTTTTAATGCTTCAATTAATACCTTGATTATCAAAAAAAATTGAGGACCATCTGATGCTGGGGGGCCCTGTTCAGTTGCTTCTGTTGCGCATGTGGACATACGGCCCTGTTTATGAGTCCACGATGGCTGTGTTTGTCGTCCAACGTTTCGTTTTAGCTCAAAGGTAGTGGCGGCGATTGTGGTCTTTTATTTCATATTTCTGTGCTCTTCTTCTTCTTCTTCTTCTTCTTCTTCTTCTTCTTCATTGGAAGATACAAGCAGCACAACATTCTCTCTTGCACTTGGTGTCTCAACCGGCAACAACACATTCAAAAGTCTTAACATGTCACTCAATCAATACGTACCTCTTGAATTTCAAAGATATATTTGCAAACTGTTTCTATATAGGAACTCTAAATGAGTATGGTAATGACTAGTTACGAATCTATACCGCACTGTTTCCACGTGGATCAGTCTGCCTGTATTGTTTACAACTCTCGATTTCCGTTCAAAGCTTTGGGTTGTATCGCCTAGGCCATTCTGGTTTACGAATGATGAAACGTAATGAGTAACACTCATGGTCATACCACCTTGGATGTCCTGATCTTTCCATGTGAAGCACACTGGAGGTTCATGGAGTTCAAGAATTCAGAAAAGTTTGTGAATTTCAAAAAATGTTCATGAATTTCAAATATTCTAATGTATTTGTTTACCAGGGTTATTTCTTGTTTTCGCCTAGTCAAATAAATACAAAACAGTGTGTTACACCCAACACATCCGTCTATCTGTACATCTCTAGGTTCTTGAGGATCATGGGAAGACCAAACTTGGGTAATAGAGTGACCACTTCCATCGAGACATGGATGTACATAGGGGATAAGGAGAAGGAGAACCTTTGAAGAATCATAGTAATCACGACCTTTGCCTCGATCATTCTGAACTTCTGTCCAATGGACGGTCCTGGTCCACTAGATAAAACAAGAACCCATTTCGATGCTTTGCTGCCCTCGTCATCCCTTTCTTACCTAGATGTTTGAATTCATTGGCATCTTCTCCCAGACCTCCTTGTCATGATGTATCATTGAGATGGGGATCGTCATGACTGTCCCTAGTTTGTTGAGTGGGAATCTCATTGCCACACCCTCTCATCACTTTCTCCTTGAGCTTTTGCTGCCATTGGATGTGTGCTCTGCAAGAAAATGGCCCATGTAAGCATGTGCAAGCTAGTGTCACGCCTGGCGAAGAAGGTATTGCACTCATCTATGATGTCGTCCATTCATAGAAGCGGGTCATGACCGTGATCTGTGGTGTGTATGCCTCTAACATTAGCCCGATCAGTTCGTGTTCGTAGCCCTTGGTGTCATTGGTTGCAAGCTAACTTTTGAGGATGTCCTGAGCATGCCCTTCACCTCCTTGTCGAGTTTCCATATCTTGAGGTTATTTTTTGTAGGAAGGTACCTGAAGATCAAATTTGATCATAAACACAGACTTTCTGGTTGCCGGGTTCGTTTCCTATTCTATGCTCACGGTGTAGACTTGATGCCCAAATCACAAAGGACGTGCAATAAATGGGATAGCCCGTGCTCTTTCGATCTAACGTGTGTCTTGTTTATGTGCATGATTTCTTCTGGTTTTTTAGTTCTCTTTTTCTGGCCTTTCTTTTTCTTCATTTCTATAACGTTTCTTCCTTTTCCATTTTTCATTTTTTCTAGTGTACCGAGACTTTTATGTTTTCATTACATGAGCGATTTTTTTTAATTTGATACTATTTGAAATTCAATTTTTTGAAAACTCATGAGTATTTTTTAAATTGTGTAAAATGTATGAATTTGGTTTGTCTTCTAATGTTAGTACATTTTATATATCAGGAAATTTAATCAAATTTTCAAAATGGAATGAAAAACGAACAGGAAAACTCAGAAGGAACTTTTCCCCAAAAAATCTGGACAGAAGGGTTTGTGTGAAATATATGATAAATCGACCAGGACCATATTACGGGGTGAGCGATTTGCTATCCTGTCCTAAGAAATGGGGGCAGGGAAGAGACAATTGTGTGAGATCTCACATTAGGAGAGATCGATTTTTTTTGAAAAAAAAATTATACATGTTCAACCTCAAAAAAGTTTCAGCTCCTAATTCGACCTACATTAATAGAAACAAAAAAGACAAAATTGTACGTGAATAGTGTCAAGGTATTATTCACCCAAAGCTGCCACTATTCACATATGAATTTGTCTTTTTGAATCTGCAAATGTACATCGAGTTTTGAGCTGATTTTTTTTGAAGTTGTAGACATACCCCACATGAATGTTGTTTAATAATTTCAGAATTTTTTTCAAAACGTCTAAATATGAAATTTTGGGATTGATTTCACGATCTCTCCTAATGTGATATCTCATACAAGTCTCCCAGAATAGAAGCACCCTCACGAGGTCATCCTGGTTGGATCTTTTTAGTCTGCAAAATCCACAAGGCCGAAAGGACCACCAAGTGGCTAGGCTGAAAAAAGAGCTCAGCTTGACCTTCTATTATTTTCGACCAAGCCCAGCTCGCACCCAGGTCCAGATTCATCGAAATCACTAGTTAAGGGATACTCTTAGCAAAGGTCATTCCCCAGCTTTCTCCGCTGTTGACAAGTGGCTCACTTCATGTGCGTCACTTCTCGCAACCTGTGAGCTTTTCTTGTAGATTTGTTTATTCAAAATGTTTTATCTCTTGAACCATACGTCCAAATAGGGAACCATTTTTCCTATTGGATTTCCCTCATTGATATCTTTGAATTTAGATCCCATGTTAATATGTTTCGATAAACTTTTTTTTTCACGAAAAAACGTAAAACAAAAAAAATCCAAAATAACAAAAACCCAAAAAATCCGGAACATAAAACGAATACCAATAAAACTCGGTGTCTGAAAGCACGGTTGCAGTTTTCACTTTTTTAGGAAGCACAAGTAGTGATTTTTTTCTTTTACTGGAGAAGTAGAGGTCGTGCTTCTCGCGAAAGTAAGGTTGCGCTTCACCAGAAACTCACTACTATGCATCTCGGGGAAAAAGCACACGTGTGCTTTTTGCTTTTCTGGGAAGCACAACCGTGTTTCTCGCAAAAGCACATGTTACGCCTCTTACAAAAAAACATTGTTTCTTAAAAAAATACCCTTCAAAACCTAAAAAAAAACTAGGAAAAAACTCAAGAGCCAAGAAAAATCGTCTAAGGCTCAGTTCTTTTTTGGCTTATGGATGGCTTGTGGTGGAAAATAAGCTCAAGCCGAAAAGAACTCGATTTTTACTGTTCGGCTTAATTTCCAGCCAAAGCTGGTCCCTTCACGTTTGGGAGAAGCCACCCGAGAGCAGCTTCCCGAGCGCAGCTCATTATAATCGAACCGGTACATCTCTACGCCCTCATTGTTGGCAGTTATTACAAGAGAAATGCCACCCGAGAAAAACACGACCCCATCATCGGCCATCTATCCCGACACATCGTTGCTTCGTGCGTTTGCTAGGCTTCCTCGCCGCTGCCTCTTGTCCAGCCGCTGCCGCCGTCGCCCCTTGTCCAGCTGCCCACCGCCACCGCCGCCCTTCCCGACGTCATGCAGGGAGGTTAGCCAACATCGCTACCCTGCTCGAACGTCGGGATCGTCGGCCTTCACCCATCCATCTGCTGCTCCCGCCCTGCTGCACATCCTACACATCCGGCCTCCATACTAGTCCGATCTTGCCGCCCAGCTCCAGTCTAGTCGTCCCTGTCCAAGCTCTTGCCAAGGTCGGCACCTTCTATCCAGTTCAGCATGTGATGCAAGTTCTGGAGCATGTCACGTGTATGATCTGTGATACATTAGAGTCAAACACTGATTGTTGTGTACGTGTATATGTATGACCAAACATACTTTCTCGTGTATGAATTTTGTGTTGTGGTATTACAGACTTTTCACCGGGTACATAGAAAATAAGCAGAAGGGATAGAGGCTGAAAAGAACTGGATGGCTTATTCTCACTGGGCTTATTTCCACCGCGGCTTCTCATGGGCTTATTTCCACAATGGGGTCTACATAAGCTAGAGGTGAAAAGAACTGACCCTAAAATCCACAAACGCGTATCGAAAAATAACAAAACCCAAATATAGGGGAAGCACCCAACATGCGATACGTAGCAGTGTCTTGGCGCACCACTTGCGCGCTCCATGCCAAAAAATGACCCGTGCTGGGGTAACCCAAGGATAACCTTTAGTTAATTGCTCCAAAGCAGCGACACATCTTAAGGGATCTCCTAAGCAATGCGTAGGGCATTGGTGGGCGAGCAAACACATACCCTACCCATGTTAGTAGTGTTACAACGCTGACCCAATAAGAATGCGATGCTAGGGGTACAAGATTCTTTGTTTTTATTAGTGTGATTTTTTCAACTTTTTTTATAAATTTGGTTGGTTTCAAATACAGTACTCTCTAATAATTAAATATGTCCGTAAATTTTGAAAATGCCTATGAATTCAAAGATTGTTTGTGCTTTCAAACAATATTCATAGTTGTAAAAAAATGTTCGTGAAACCTAAAAAGTTCTACGAATTCAAACAACTTTCAACAATTACAAAAACAATGTTCACGAATACAAAATGTTAACAAATTAAAAACATCTTTGTGAATAAAAAAAAAGTTGCTCACGAATTTATAATAATGATCGTGAATTTAAACAATATTCTTGAATTTAATAATGTTCGTGAGTTAAAAAAAAAGTTCATGAAGTCAAAAGAATGTTCATAAATTCAATTTAATTTTGGCAATTAAAATAGACTTCAGGAAATGAAAATAACTTCCACAAATTGAAATATCTTTGCGATATTGATTTTTGGGTCTTGAATTCAAAAACGTTCTCGTGAAATTTGACCAATTCAAAAAGTTCGAAAAAATGAAAAGAAAATCTTCAAGGCCTCAATAATGTTCGTGAAATTGAAAAATAAATTGAAAAATCCACACGTCGCCTAAATATTAAAATCACATGAGATGTTGTGAGAAATCCTAATTAGTTGCAATTACTGTGTTTTAGGGTACCCTGAAGGGTACCCCTAAAGTTACACATTTATACTTCTATAGGCAGGAGAAATAAAAAAACCAGTGTTTCTGTTTTTCTTCTAGTTGCTCTCTCCTCTAGCAATTGTATATCTAATGCAAGGAGGATGTTAGTATAAGCACGACACGTGGGTTAGATTTGGTCATCAAGTTTGTAACAGGATCATCGATCTATAAGGTGATTCCCAAGTTTATTAAAGTCCTTCCGGTTGAGTCAAATGTCGTGTGAAGGTGTTGTAAATCGGGGTTCGAGTTGTATTCCCGATGGCATCCTATTGTCTTGTGTCATCTAGGGTGTCAGTGTCAGTCTAATATAAAGCTATTGGAAATATCCTAAAAGGCCGCAAGTTATCGCGGCGCCAAAGTATTTTCTCTCTTCGTGTTCTCACGTGTGTTGACAACGACTAGATTGCATCTGATATCCAGCAGAGAAGGTCGAAACTGGCATCAATGCTTGTAGAATAGGCTTAAATTTATTGGATGTTAAGTTTATGAGCAGGGCCGTACTAGGGAAATGAGAGGCCCTGTGAAAATCAAAATAAGGCTCTATATCTGGAAGAAAAACAATCATTCTTTTGTCAACACTGCAATTTTTCATAAGAAATTACACCAGTTGGAAGCACAAGTTCAGAAGACCAGCCGACATCACATACTACATTGAGGGACCGTGATTGGAGATAGATACCTAGGGTTGCTTGGCGTGAAATGGTTCCCATAGTTATTCACTCTAGTTTTAATGCTTCAATTAATACCTTGATTATCAAAAAAAATTGAGGACCATCTGATGCTGGGGGGCCCTGTTCAGTTGCTTCTGTTGCGCATGTGGACATACGGCCCTGTTTATGAGTCCACGATGGCTGTGTTTGTCGTCCAACGTTTCGTTTTAGCTCAAAGGTAGTGGCGGCGATTGTGGTCTTTTATTTCATATTTCTGTGCTCTTCTTCTTCTTCTTCTTCTTCTTCTTCTTCTTCTTCATTGGAAGATACAAGCAGCACAACATTCTCTCTTGCACTTGGTGTCTCAACCGGCAACAACACATTCAAAAGTCTTAACATGTCACTCAATCAATACGTACCTCTTGAATTTCAAAGATATATTTGCAAACTGTTTCTATATAGGAACTCTAAATGAGTATGGTAATGACTAGTTACGAATCTATACCGCACTGTTTCCACGTGGATCAGTCTGCCTGTATTGTTTACAACTCTCGATTTCCGTTCAAAGCTTTGGGTTGTATCGCCTAGGCCATTCTGGTTTACGAATGATGAAACGTAATGAGTAACACTCATGGTCATACCACCTTGGATGTCCTGATCTTTCCATGTGAAGCACACTGGAGGTTCATGGAGTTCAAGAATTCAGAAAAGTTTGTGAATTTCAAAAAATGTTCATGAATTTCAAATATTCTAATGTATTTGTTTACCAGGGTTATTTCTTGTTTTCGCCTAGTCAAATAAATACAAAACAGTGTGTTACACCCAACACATCCGTCTATCTGTACATCTCTAGGTTCTTGAGGATCATGGGAAGACCAAACTTGGGTAATAGAGTGACCACTTCCATCGAGACATGGATGTACATAGGGGATAAGGAGAAGGAGAACCTTTGAAGAATCATAGTAATCACGACCTTTGCCTCGATCATTCTGAACTTCTGTCCAATGGACGGTCCTGGTCCACTAGATAAAACAAGAACCCATTTCGATGCTTTGCTGCCCTCGTCATCCCTTTCTTACCTAGATGTTTGAATTCATTGGCATCTTCTCCCAGACCTCCTTGTCATGATGTATCATTGAGATGGGGATCGTCATGACTGTCCCTAGTTTGTTGAGTGGGAATCTCATTGCCACACCCTCTCATCACTTTCTCCTTGAGCTTTTGCTGCCATTGGATGTGTGCTCTGCAAGAAAATGGCCCATGTAAGCATGTGCAAGCTAGTGTCACGCCTGGCGAAGAAGGTATTGCACTCATCTATGATGTCGTCCATTCATAGAAGCGGGTCATGACCGTGATCTGTGGTGTGTATGCCTCTAACATTAGCCCGATCAGTTCGTGTTCGTAGCCCTTGGTGTCATTGGTTGCAAGCTAACTTTTGAGGATGTCCTGAGCATGCCCTTCACCTCCTTGTCGAGTTTCCATATCTTGAGGTTATTTTTTGTAGGAAGGTACCTGAAGATCAAATTTGATCATAAACACAGACTTTCTGGTTGCCGGGTTCGTTTCCTATTCTATGCTCACGGTGTAGACTTGATGCCCAAATCACAAAGGACGTGCAATAAATGGGATAGCCCGTGCTCTTTCGATCTAACGTGTGTCTTGTTTATGTGCATGATTTCTTCTGGTTTTTTAGTTCTCTTTTTCTGGCCTTTCTTTTTCTTCATTTCTATAACGTTTCTTCCTTTTCCATTTTTCATTTTTTCTAGTGTACCGAGACTTTTATGTTTTCATTACATGAGCGATTTTTTTTAATTTGATACTATTTGAAATTCAATTTTTTGAAAACTCATGAGTATTTTTTAAATTGTGTAAAATGTATGAATTTGGTTTGTCTTCTAATGTTAGTACATTTTATATATCAGGAAATTTAATCAAATTTTCAAAATGGAATGAAAAACGAACAGGAAAACTCAGAAGGAACTTTTCCCCAAAAAATCTGGACAGAAGGGTTTGTGTGAAATATATGATAAATCGACCAGGACCATATTACGGGGTGAGCGATTTGCTATCCTGTCCTAAGAAATGGGGGCAGGGAAGAGACAATTGTGTGAGATCTCACATTAGGAGAGATCGATTTTTTTTGAAAAAAAAATTATACATGTTCAACCTCAAAAAAGTTTCAGCTCCTAATTCGACCTACATTAATAGAAACAAAAAAGACAAAATTGTACGTGAATAGTGTCAAGGTATTATTCACCCAAAGCTGCCACTATTCACATATGAATTTGTCTTTTTGAATCTGCAAATGTACATCGAGTTTTGAGCTGATTTTTTTTGAAGTTGTAGACATACCCCACATGAATGTTGTTTAATAATTTCAGAATTTTTTTCAAAACGTCTAAATATGAAATTTTGGGATTGATTTCACGATCTCTCCTAATGTGATATCTCATACAAGTCTCCCAGAATAGAAGCACCCTCACGAGGTCATCCTGGTTGGATCTTTTTAGTCTGCAAAATCCACAAGGCCGAAAGGACCACCAAGTGGCTAGGCTGAAAAAAGAGCTCAGCTTGACCTTCTATTATTTTCGACCAAGCCCAGCTCGCACCCAGGTCCAGATTCATCGAAATCACTAGTTAAGGGATACTCTTAGCAAAGGTCATTCCCCAGCTTTCTCCGCTGTTGACAAGTGGCTCACTTCATGTGCGTCACTTCTCGCAACCTGTGAGCTTTTCTTGTAGATTTGTTTATTCAAAATGTTTTATCTCTTGAACCATACGTCCAAATAGGGAACCATTTTTCCTATTGGATTTCCCTCATTGATATCTTTGAATTTAGATCCCATGTTAATATGTTTCGATAAACTTTTTTTTTCACGAAAAAACGTAAAACAAAAAAAATCCAAAATAACAAAAACCCAAAAAATCCGGAACATAAAACGAATACCAATAAAACTCGGTGTCTGAAAGCACGGTTGCAGTTTTCACTTTTTTAGGAAGCACAAGTAGTGATTTTTTTCTTTTACTGGAGAAGTAGAGGTCGTGCTTCTCGCGAAAGTAAGGTTGCGCTTCACCAGAAACTCACTACTATGCATCTCGGGGAAAAAGCACACGTGTGCTTTTTGCTTTTCTGGGAAGCACAACCGTGTTTCTCGCAAAAGCACATGTTACGCCTCTTACAAAAAAACATTGTTTCTTAAAAAAATACCCTTCAAAACCTAAAAAAAAACTAGGAAAAAACTCAAGAGCCAAGAAAAATCGTCTAAGGCTCAGTTCTTTTTTGGCTTATGGATGGCTTGTGGTGGAAAATAAGCTCAAGCCGAAAAGAACTCGATTTTTACTGTTCGGCTTAATTTCCAGCCAAAGCTGGTCCCTTCACGTTTGGGAGAAGCCACCCGAGAGCAGCTTCCCGAGCGCAGCTCATTATAATCGAACCGGTACATCTCTACGCCCTCATTGTTGGCAGTTATTACAAGAGAAATGCCACCCGAGAAAAACACGACCCCATCATTGGCCATCTATCCCGACACATCGTTGCTTCGTGCGTTTGCTAGGCTTCCTCGCCGCTGCCTCTTGTCCAGCCGCTGCCGCCGTCGCCCCTTGTCCAGCTGCCCACCGCCACCGCCGCCCTTCCCGACGTCATGCAGGGAGGTTAGCCAACATCGCTACCCTGCTCGAACGTCGGGATCGTCGGCCTTCACCCATCCATCTGCTGCTCCCGCCCTGCTGCACATCCTACACATCCGGCCTCCATACTAGTCCGATCTTGCCGCCCAGCTCCAGTCTAGTCGTCCCTGTCCAAGCTCTTGCCAAGGTCGGCACCTTCTATCCAGTTCAGCATGTGATGCAAGTTCTGGAGCATGTCACGTGTATGATCTGTGATACATTAGAGTCAAACACTGATTGTTGTGTACGTGTATATGTATGACCAAACATACTTTCTCGTGTATGAATTTTGTGTTGTGGTATTACAGACTTTTCACCGGGTACATAGAAAATAAGCAGAAGGGATAGAGGCTGAAAAGAACTGGATGGCTTATTCTCACTGGGCTTATTTCCACCGCGGCTTCTCATGGGCTTATTTCCACAATGGGGTCTACATAAGCTAGAGGTGAAAAGAACTGACCCTAAAATCCACAAACGCGTATCGAAAAATAACAAAACCCAAATATAGGGGAAGCACCCAACATGCGATACGTAGCAGTGTCTTGGCGCACCACTTGCGCGCTCCATGCCAAAAAATGACCCGTGCTGGGGTAACCCAAGGATAACCTTTAGTTAATTGCTCCAAAGCAGCGACACATCTTAAGGGATCTCCTAAGCAATGCGTAGGGCATTGGTGGGCGAGCAAACACATACCCTACCCATGTTAGTAGTGTTACAACGCTGACCCAATAAGAATGCGATGCTAGGGGTACAAGATTCTTTGTTTTTATTAGTGTGATTTTTTCAACTTTTTTTATAAATTTGGTTGGTTTCAAATACAGTACTCTCTAATAATTAAATATGTCCGTAAATTTTGAAAATGCCTATGAATTCAAAGATTGTTTGTGCTTTCAAACAATATTCATAGTTGTAAAAAAATGTTCGTGAAACCTAAAAAGTTCTACGAATTCAAACAACTTTCAACAATTACAAAAACAATGTTCACGAATACAAAATGTTAACAAATTAAAAACATCTTTGTGAATAAAAAAAAAGTTGCTCACGAATTTATAATAATGATCGTGAATTTAAACAATATTCTTGAATTTAATAATGTTCGTGAGTTAAAAAAAAAGTTCATGAAGTCAAAAGAATGTTCATAAATTCAATTTAATTTTGGCAATTAAAATAGACTTCAGGAAATGAAAATAACTTCCACAAATTGAAATATCTTTGCGATATTGATTTTTGGGTCTTGAATTCAAAAACGTTCTCGTGAAATTTGACCAATTCAAAAAGTTCGAAAAAATGAAAAGAAAATCTTCAAGGCCTCAATAATGTTCGTGAAATTGAAAAATAATTTGTTAATTAAAAAGGAAAAATCGAGGAAAATACCTCGCGAAAAGGAAAACCGGTCTGAACCTTTCCGAAACCAGAAACTGGAGTTGGGCTTAGCATACGTAGTAGCAGAGGGGTCGCGTTACTTGGCTATCCATCGCCATATGCAGGAAATTGGATTGCCAACATCTTGTCTGTTCCTAAGAGCCTGGTAGCTCAGGAGCTTCTGTTGACTGGACCGAGTACGTGTACTAAAGCGACTAAAGTGTTTTAGGTCATATTTCTACTTTTGTTTTTTTGCTTTATCTATTTATTTATTTTCAGTCGTATTTTCGTTTGGTTTTAACAAAAGAAGTTTTATTTATGTTAAAGATCCAACATATTTTGAAAATTTAAGAATATTTGAATAACTATTATGAACATCTTTTTTAGAAATTTTTAAAATAATCTAGGAATATGTATTATTTGAAATGCAAAATATTTTATCTTCCTGATTTTTTGCTAAAACGACAAACATCTTTTGAAAATGTTGTTCTTAAAAATTCAGAAAATTTGAAAATTGTGGAAATATTTTGGAAAATAAGAATAAAGAAAATAAAACCAACAAAAATGGGTAAATTAAACAACAGATTAAAGAAAAAGGAAAAAAACATTTTATGGGCCGACCTATTTCACTCAGTCGCTTAGTTCATGTAAAAGGTCGATATTATGACAAAACGAGGGTCGTATGTGATTTGCCTGATAAATCGTCCTGTCAACTGGAGTCGTTGGGTTCAACTAAAAATAACTGGACTCGTTGGGTTTGCATTATTCTTTAAAGGCGCGCCCACAAAATTCGTGTTATCCCAGGTAGCTATCATTTTTGTTTGCCTACAACTATGGTGCAAGGAAATGACAAGGCGGAAAAGTCATGTAGGGAACACACTCCATGGCACCTTATTAGCTACTCACAAATTGACTAAGCTAACTATGAACTAACATAGTTAAACAGAGCGAACAACTCAGCACCTTAATCCTGTTGCGCTTGACTGCACCTCCTTCATGCCAAGCTTCAATCTCATCTCGATGAACTTGACCAACTGACAAAGCTAACTATGGAGTGACATGATTGAACAGAGCTAACAACTCGCCCCTTAATCCTGTTGTGCTTGACATCACCTCCTTCACGCCAAGCTTCAATCTCATCTCGATGAAGTTAACTCGTCTAAGACGCTTAGTGAGTATGTCAGCAAGTTGTCCATGTGTTCAATGTGATCGACAACAGTTTTCCCACTGTCGATGCATTTATGAATGAAGTGGTAGCATGTGTCAATAAGTTGCTCCACTCATGATGAATGGGGTTCTATCTAAGAACAATTGTAGACGTGGTGTCCACATATAAAGCCTCACATGTTGCGCCTGTCGGATTTCGGGTTTCGGCAGACCCTCAAGGTTCGAACTCTGGGGTGCACGCGGAGATCACACCTCCTGCCTACCTACGTCTCATCGCCTCGCAAGGATCTAAACTACACGAAGAACAACACAAGGGACATGAGGTTTATGCTAGTTCGGACCACCATTGTGATGTAATACCCTACTCTAGTTTGTGGTGTGGTGGATTGCCTCAGGGGGCTGATGATGAATAATACAAGGGAAGAACAGCCTCGCGAGGGGCTGTTCTTGGCTGGTGCGATGAACTGCTTGGGTGAGTTCAGTCGCCTCTCTCTCTCTCTCTCTCTCTCTCTCTCTCTCTCGACTGCCCAAAACCTGGATCTCTAGTTGCCCAAAAATCTCCTTCCCTGTTGCCCAAAATATCTCCTTCCTACTCTATGGTGGCTAGCTCTATTTATAGAGGGAGGCCCCGGGCCTCTTCCCAAATATTGAGCGGGAAGGGCGCCAACAATTGGCCATTTTGAAGGGGAACATCTAGTACACTTATCCTGGCTAAAGTCGGTCCTCCCCTGCCAAAGGCTCTGACGGTGACGCCGGCTTGGGCTCCACGACGACCTCCATCCTGCCGTTCTGTTGGTCTTGGTTTTGTTGCACCAAAATTGTTGCCTTTGCTTGATACTCTTGTCTGCGCTTGCCCCCTTTGCACCAAAGAAAAAACAAGGACTCTGCGCAGGCAGGCGCCCGCCTGGCGCCCGCCTGGCCTCGTTCGTCATGGCTTGTGTCATGGGCACCTCGTGAGGTACCCTGCCTTGATCTCTCCGCCTCCTTGCGAGCCAGTCTGACGAGGATGTGCCCGAGGAAGCCTCCTGTCGTCCGCCCCGCGAGGTTTGGCCCCTCGCGAGGGTCTTGAGCATGTGTTGATGAAGATGGGCCGTACTGGGCCACTCCCTGAGCCACGCCGCAGGCCACAGGCAGGCAAGTGTGGGTACCCTCGTTCCCAGGACGCCGACAATGGCTCCTTGCCATTCATGTCACCGAGGAGACAAGTGAGCCAAATCCCTTGACTTGCTGATGATGTACTCCACCTCACATGAGGAGAGTGCAATGATCTTCTACTTTTGGGTGGCCTAGTTGATGACGCTTGACGCTAGGAAGAAGATCACCACCGATGTGCTTCGGTGATCGTGTCGCTCCCCTACAATATCGTTCCTTCGTGACGTACCAGACTTGTATTTTAGCTATAATGCATTGTTCCATAGATGTAAAATAGGATTTGCTTCACCGCAGCCTAGTGCTTAGCCTTTGGAGCATCCATGAACCAGCTTGCGATTCCCGCCGCATAGGCGATGTCCATACGCGAGTTCACTAGAGTACCATAGATTCCTGGTCACATTGTGATTGTGTATCACATCTACACCTACTCCCCAGTGTTCCTGCCAAGTTTAAGCCTAGTCTCCATAGGCATGTGACACGAGCTGAAATTTTCCATGCCGGCAAGCTCCAGAATTTTTGCCACACAGCTTGCTTGGCACAACATGAATAAGCATGTGCGATGTGTGGCTTCAAGTCCCTGTTAGTATCAGAGACAATATCAAGAGGAATACAATCATATGGGGCCTCGTACCAAGTGCTTCAGTTTAGATTGGGCGCCCATAGGTGATCACTTCAACAAATGTTCCAATACAAACATCACACTTCACCCCCCCCCCCCATGTCCAAGAAACTGCCACTTCGGCGATGGGACGTGATTTTCTTGGTAGGTTTGAACCTCGACGCTCGGATAGAAGCACACTCCCTTTCATTGTTGGTCAACATACATGCACCTGCGGAGCCACTGCCGCGGCAGTTCCTTGTTGACTGGTGGGGCATAGATCTCCAGTGGTGCCCTCATAGCATCCCCTACTGATGCATGTGGAAACATTTGTTGAGGCCCTCCCGACCATGAACACTGCAGGATTGGGACCTCTGGTCGCGGTGCACAACTTCAAAGTTCTTGTATGAGATGCTGCCGTATATGTGGTTGTGGCATCTCCACAGCTACCTCCAGTCATCGATGCGCCTTTGATGCCTCCCGATAGTGTAACACTGCTGATGATTAGCTATGGTGAACCCATGCCAATGATGCCATGTCATCACCTTTTTCCTAAGCCAATTGCCACTTGATAAAAATCAAAGTTAAAATCAAATTTAAATTGCAAATCAAATTATTATTTCTTCAAACCGAGAAACAAAAATGTTCGTTTGGTGGCAAATAATCACCAGGTAATTTTCATAAATAAACCAAGATCTTTAGAATTACTAAAATGCCCTTAACCTAATTAAAACAGTGCCAACAACATTAATTCGAGCCAGTTTAGTTTAAACAAATACTTAAACATTTGAAAATAAATTGAAACTTGTTGGCATAGCTCAAATATTTTCCTAACATTTATGGGCCAAATTTAATATTCAACTAAATTCATTTAGTATGGTATTAAAATGCAACACAGAAAAGAATAAAGAAACAGAAGAAAAAAAGAAAATTACAAAACAGAAAGGAAAAAGGAAAAGAGAAGCTTACCTACTGTGCACTCTAGCCCACTTGCTACAACAGTCTGCCAGCCCACCCCTGAGGTTGTCTTCAACCTACTGCTCACCGAGGCGTGCTGGACGCCGCAGGCGCGTCCATGGTTGCGGTCATCCATCGGGTCCCCGCAATGGATAAGGTCCCACGGAACCCCTGGCGAACCCTAGAACATCCACATTCCCCTCGCTCGCCCGTCTCCCTCCCAGGTTCGATCGCGCCCGAGATGGCCGTCGCCGCCGCTGCTCGTCCGCGTGGCCACCGTCCTTGAATCGCCACCGCTGTTTGTCCTGAAGATCCGCCTCAATGGCCTCTTCGGCTCCACCAGCAACCGCATCCAGAGAACACGTAGATGACCGAATCGACCGCGTGCTCAACCCCGGATCCGCCTGCCGTCGTTGTCAACCACGTCGTCGTCCGAGCGCCTCCGACCCTACTGGCTTGCCTATATGATTCACTGTGAGATCCCACGTGCTTCCCCTCTCCCCGCTCGTTTTATTCCTCTAGCCTTCCCCTCAAGCTCCGAGCTCCGTCATGGCCCGAGCTCGCCGCTGTCGCCATTACAGGGCACCACAGCCGCTGCCGCTGGTGCATATCGACAAGCTAAATCGCTGCGGTCCCTTAGCATCTCCTCCCCGGCCAAATGGTGACCGGAAGCGCCGATCCGCGCGTCGCCGTCGTTCTGTTCGTCACCGACAAGCACCACCGCGTGCACGGCCGGCTTAAACCGGCCGGTGGGTCACTAACGGCGGGCCCACGAGCTAACTAACTTAGTTAGCCACCTAACTAACCCCCTAATCCCACTGACCCCTGGGCCCCCAGCTAACTAACACGATTATCCCCCTATTAATTTAATGTGTCAATGGCACCTGGGCCCCACCTGTCAATTGACCAGTTGACAGTCAGTGGTTGTCTGCTGACTGGGCAGTCAACAGGCCCGGCTGACAGCCTCACACAGCCACTACCTGGGTACACTTCTGGGTGTATCTACAAGTTATCCATTTAAAAATTTTCAAATTAAAATAAGTCTAGTAAATTCAAAAAATCATATAAAATTTGGAAATCCATAGAAAATAAAATCGGAAGTCAGATAAAAATAATTTATATATGAAAAATGATCAGAAAAATATAACGAATCTGAATATGCTATCCACATACCTGTCAGATCCATTTAAGATAATGAACCTGAACATTTTGCATTAGGACGATCTGACGAAAAATGCCTGGATCTGGGAAAATATTACCAGATAGCTTCCCTCTCCTTTTAAAATATGCACGTAGCATAACATAAGCTGTGATTGTTAATATTATTAATTTTATTGACGAATTATCGTCAGAGTGCACCTTTCTTGGAGTTATATGTAGCATAACATTTACTGATTTTTTACGAAAGAATAAAAACCAAGATCGCTTTTGTGTTGCCATCTAAGGATAGTTATTGCATTAACTACGAATAAGTCATGTGTATTACTGACTCATTCCTCTCCAAGAATAAGACATGTATATTTTGTCTTGGGTCAAATCTTTGAAGTTTGACCAACTTTATAGAAAAAAAAGATCCTATTTACTCAATCAACATCACTATCATGAAATGTGTTTTTGCAATGTATTTACTTACTGGAGTTCTTTCTCGTTTTTTGCATCAGCCACACCAAGTAGATATCCGGTGAAATAATAGTGACTTAATTTGCTAGCGAGAAAATTTTGGAATGAAGGAGAAATATCTAGGTCGCTCATGCATAACCCTCGATTATAGATTTTATCTTAAGTATTGTCGTCATGGCAATGTAAAAAATTAGAAGTTTGAGAAAAATATGTGAAAATCATGATCCACTGTTTTTTATTTGCAAAACCACATAATGATCATATCCTTTATTCTTAAATAGTAGCAACCAACTAACTATTTCTTTTCTAAGCACGTATCCCTTCTAGTCTTCCACTTCAACAAATCATGTATGTCCACCAAGTCATGAACCTACCAAGCACTACATATTTTCGTGTGTATGCAGTCTTTCCTTGTTTTCGATATAGCTCACCATTCATGTCGAATGGTGTGCATACGGTCTATATCCACATCACTAAATCAAGCATGACTACCATGTCATCATAATTGATCATCAAAATAATTCACGACATCAACTTAATTGTCAATGTCTTAAGCCTATATATTTTTAGTAGTGTCCCCGCGGTAATGCACGAATTATTTCCTAGTAGTTAATTAACTGGATGTATCTAGTCCACGTGCTAAGGATAACATGTTGCGTTTTGTCATTTTTTTTCTTGACGTATAGTCAGGATGCACCTTTCGTGGAGTTGTTTCTCCTTTTCTTGGGCACATGCGCAATAAGTATATACGTGGGACAACATAAGCCATGATATAATTCAGTCAAAACACTTCTCGAGGACAGAAAACACCAACTTGGCTTGTGTGTTGCCCTCGGACAGTTATTGCATTAACTATGAGTAGGACGTGTGTAGTAATTACTCCTTCCACCCCAAAGTATGAGGCATATTTTTCTCAACAAAATTGTTTTGGTTTGACCAAGTCGATCAGTATCACTAAATCGATATTGAAATATGTTTTTGTAATGTATTTATTTATCGGAGTTATTTCTTGTTTTCGCTTGCGGCACAACATGTAGATATCCATGGACACAAGATCAATTATAACTCATGATTAAAAAAGTTTGTATCAAAGGAGAAAAAAATCCAGGTTGCTCACCTATTGCCGCTGACATAAGTCATCAATTTTTCGTAAGTCATAGATTTTTTTTCTTAAATCATTCGCTTAGTTTGGCCAATTTCATGGAAAAAGTATCAACATCTAGAACACCAAATCAATATCATCAGATCTATCGTCAAATTTATATTTATATTGTGTTTATTTGCCTGAGTTATGTTTATTTACTTTTCACATGGCAACTTAGCAAGTTTGTACTAGTGGGTACCGATTGCCGCGAGCGAAAATTGTTTTAGAGAAAATATATAGACATACCAGGCAACCTTTCCGAAAAAGAAAGTGAAAAGTAGTGTCCCTTTGTGTCATGTCAGGCTACTTGGGGCCGTACAACCACCTTCAGCAAACAGGGTTCAACATTTCTCTCCCCATTTTTTCTGCATACATAGTTCCTTGAAAAGAACGGCCAGCGGTTCATGTAAATACATTTGTTTCAACATCAGAGTTTAATGAAACGGTACCCTGCCTGGGAGAATCAACAACATCATCACGATACTAACAAACAGTGACGTGCCATGACATGCATGTAGTATTTAGTATTTTCAACATCAAATCAGTGTTTAAGTAAAACCGTACCCTACCGCACACCAACATCGTCTCATCAATTCGCAGCTAACAAAAATCATCAAACGGAAAACCCCGAAAGTTTGAGACTTATTGGCGTCCTAAGAAAAGACCAATCGTCCATGTTAATACAATTTTTTCAACATCAGAGTTTAATGAGACGGTACTCTGCTGGGAACAAACAGTGACCAATCAATTCGCTGCTAAGCAGAACCATCAATACGAAAACACCTACGGCTGACTACAACTGCAACCACTAGCTAGGCTAAATAGTGGCCAATCGTTTGATATGTGACTGATTTTTTGTTATGTGTCGGTTGCTTTTTCTTTTTCCTGGCAAACAAAAACATGGTATATAATACTAAAACAGTTTAACAAATGATTTTTAAGGAAGAATACATTTTAAAAACAGTCGCTTAGATAATATAGAAAAAACAGCTTTTTTAATAGGGTCACGCTAACTGCCACACGTGTGGCAGGAAGGGAGACGCACCACACGTCTCTAATGTAAACAGATTGCCACGTCATCGCATGCATGCATGCAGGAATCTTTTGGATTTTCAGTTTTTAAAATGTTTTATCTCTTAAACGAAAAATCCGATTGAAAATCCGTTTTCACCATTAAATCCCTCGCGATAAGATCTTCGAAACTAGATCCCATGTTGATATGTTTTGATGAAAATTTTTTTGGATTAAAAGTTGCCATGTCTATTGCATATGAATTGCCATGATGTTTACACTGAAGTTGCCTTGATATCTTTCAGCTATTTTCTTCTACATTTAAAAGTAAATTTTGACATTTATAAAACAAGGAATTAAGAAACTAGACTTGCCATGAACCATAAACTAAAATTGCCATGATACATGCACGTAAAATTGTCATGGTTCATACAAAAAATAATTTTCATGGTCAAAGTACTGGAGTTGCCATCATCAAAATACTAAAATTGCCATGATCTACAAACAAAAATTGCCACATGGCAACTTTAGTTTAAGCCCTATGGCAACTGCAGTGTAAACATCGTGGCAAAAAAAAAATTCGTCGAAACATATCAACATGGGGTCTAGTTTTGAAGATCTCGTCGAGACGGATTTAATGGTGAAAACAGATTTTTAGTTCGCTTTTTTATTTAGGAGATACAACATTTTTAAGCCGAAAACCAAAAAAATTCTGCTGATGTCATCTATTCATACGTGACAAAATGAGTGGTGATGGAGGCGTGTGGGCGATGTGCAAACGCCCACACGTGTGGGCGTTAACATTTCCGTTTTAATAAAGTGGAGGCAAAATATTTTTCTCACATATCAATTAAGTACTCCCTTTATAAACTAATATAAGATATATCCTATATTAGTTTATAGAGGGAGTAGAAGATAATTGCCTAATTAATTGACAAAAACCATGCGAAAACTATTACGACATGAATCTCCACGACCACCTTGGCAAAAGAACAAATGCCCACAAGCCACTACAACTACAAACCGCCGACATGGATGACAACATCGCAAAGGAACCCTGTTGAAATACGTCAACAAAGACATCGGACACGACAACTCAAAAAGAAGAGAACCATCCATCAAGCAGACATATACGCCTTTCTAGTGGTGCCACTCTTCTTGCTTTTGAGCGCAGATGATTGTCCTTTGGAATGCCAAAAAAATGGTTTGCCCACACCCTCTTTCTCTTGTCCCTCATTGTGTCTCCTTTAGGAGGTAACCGATCATCTTGCTAAATCCAAGGCTAGCAACCTCCAAGTTGACAATTAATTTGTAGAGCTTTTTAGCGAAAAAAGCCCCCAAAATGGATGCCAATGGCTGATGTGCCCCGGTGAGTCAAGAGTGGAAGACACCAGCACACAAACCTCCTCTCCACGAAAATGCGCTTCGGTGGTAGTGTGGGTGAGGGCATAACCACCGTTTGAGGTCACAAGTGAGTCCACATATATGGTTAACAGAGACGAAGCGGCCCCTGACACATCGTCTATTGCTCGGGCAGGATCTGCAACATTGAGCCACCACCTAGATGATGTCCCCGCTTCTAGAGGCAGCCAATACAGTAAACAACCGACTATATAAGTGCAAGAATTGAACGCACCAAAAACACCCATGTACGTATAAGTAATAAACGGTCTTAAACAACCACACGTACGTAACCAAGCATCATGAGCCTCAAAGTTTCAAAAAGAAGCAGCATGGGACTCAAGGCCGTGTACCAGCACATAGTGGACAGCATCCTCGCCGTTGTCACCACATCCTGTCTCGTCGCCCTGGTGCGTCTCGGTCTAGCGGAGCTCATCAGCTGGCTCCGTGAGCTCCGGTCGGCGCACCTGTTCTTGGCGGGCTTCGTCCTGGCCGCAGCGGCCACAGTGTACCTCATGCTTCGTTCGTGCACGGTGTACCTGATCGATTACGCCTGCTTCCACTAACCGTCCAACCGCCCGCTCGCCCGTATCCACATGGCCTCCTTCGCTGAGCACACCAAGCATACGCTCACCGTCGAGTAAATCAACTCGACGTACTGAGATTTAATCAACTGGATGTACTGAGAGTATGAGTTAATCATCAGGGTGCACCTTTCATGGAGTTGTTTCTACTCCCTTTCGTGGGCACATGCACAACAAATACGTGGGACAACATAAGCCATGATATAATTCACGGTGTTGCCATCTAAGAACATTTATTGCATTAGTAATGGTGAGTATCATATACTAGTATCATGCATATGATACTAGTGTATGATACTACGTCCGTAATGCATAGTATCATAAGTTAGTATCTTAGGTCGCCTTATTAATTGTCATGCATGATACAAAGTAGTACAACATTTAATATGATGCGGTATCATGATATGATACCACACCCTCTCTTTCCTCATTTAATTGTGTGCCATATCATCCAAAAAGTCTAGCTGGCATGCATGATACCACTTATGATACTCCCATTATCACCAGCTTACCTAGAAGTAGGACATGTGTATTAATAATATTTTTGAGAAGAGTGTATTACTACCTCTGTCTTGGTTTATTAGTCTCCATCATATTTTCGGTCAAAGTTTGACCATATATTTGACTAACAAATTGTTAATGCATGTCACCAAAAATTATATTGTTGGATTCGTATTTGAATACATTTTCCATTGATATTATTTTTGCTATGTATTACATACATTTTATTAGTTAAAATCATGATCAAAATATAACTCAAAATATGAGGGGGGCTAGTAAACCCGGATGGAACTTACTCCTTCAATCCTTAATTCAAGGCATATTTTTTTCTTAAATAAATTTTTGCCAAGTTTATAAACATTGTCAGCATTTATGATACCATGTCAACATCACTAAATCAATCTTGAAATATGCTTTCATAATATATTTATCTATTAGAGTTATTTCTCATTTTTTCGTGGGGCAAACAAGTAGATGTGCATGGAAACAAGATCGATTATAACTCATGAGCGAGAAAATTTGAATCAAAGGAGAAAAAAAATCCACGTCGCTCACCTATTGTCGTTGACGATAGATTTTGTTTCTTAAGTCATTCTTTTAGTTTGACCAATTTCATAGGAAAGTATCAGCACTACAACACCAATCAATATTGACCTATCATAAAAATATATATTCATACTATTTTTATTTTCTACAGTTTTAATTTTTTAATTTTCACGTGGGGCCTATAACAAATTGGTACGAGCTTGACCAATTTAGAAATAGTATTGACCTTTGCAATATCAAATCAATATCATTAGACCTATCACAAAATATATATTCATATTGTATTTATTCACTAGAATTTTTTATTTTTATTTTTTCGCACAAGGCCTATAGCAAGTAGGTACAAGTGGGTAAGAATTGTCATGAGCGAAAAGAGTTCGAGACCGAAAGAGGAAATTTCGTTGTCGCTCACATGTCACCATCTAATGACCATTACTGCATTAATTTGGAATAGGATATGTGTACTATTGTCCTGTGTCATTTGTTACCGGAGTGCAAGGCTATGGATAAGATTTAAGAATAAAGGCCATACATCCCTACTTTCTACACAAAGCAATAGTGAAGGATACCAATGATTATTAATAGCCTATCATACCATTCAAACAAAACACCCAAAAAAAGCACTGTTACCTAAGACAACAAGGAGGGGATGTGGCACCCGTAGGTGTTGAGAGAAAAGGGGAACAATCATACCCAATCGACCATCACACCCTAGTCGAAGAACGTTTGCCATGCTATGAATCTTCTCCCTTGGCTGCACCATCGCTTCTTTGCACCTTCCGTGAAATAAGAGCATCCACTATGATCACAAATTGATGGCTTTATACAATTATGGATTAAAGAACTTGGAATTTAATACGCAAAAACTAATTGTCTTCAATTTTGTTGGCACCATAATAGAAACAAGGTTTAGCCACAAGATACACTATTCCATTTACCAAAGACTGAAACCAAAAGTCAAATGTGACGAAGGTGTTTGATGTCTGGATAGATATGATATACTTCCATTTCACCCAAGATGTTTACCAGGGGTCAACACCTGCTAGAAGAGTTGAGGGGGCAGCCTGTTTCGCTAAAAGGGGATATGCAACAGGGATATACTTGTAGTATTGTATTGTCATCCATGCACACGGGCTGCCCGCTCAACTCAACCCTGCTGCATATCCCCTTGTCCCTCTAATTCGAGCGACTGATCATACAACCATCGTTGTGAACATGTAAGAAAAAATGCATGCATTGTTAAGAGAATACGCAGTGATATATGTGCACCTCTTGCTCCTAAGTCAGGCCCACGTAAATACTAATTGGTACTAATCTTGCGGCATTTTGCAGCCTCCTCTCTTATCATCATATGATTCAAAATTTCATCACAACCATGCAATTTGCCCCATTTCTTCCGTAGTCCCTCAAAAAGTCAACCGTTGTCCGTGCAAATACTTTTTTTCAACATCGAAGTTTAACTAAAATTGTATCCTTCCAGTGGAGCACCAACATCATTGTCATGGAGAACCAACCATGTGGTTGGATGGTTAGGAGGGCGGACCTGGGATAAAACTCTAGGTTGGACGCTTTGGTGTCTCATAAATGTGGGATATTCTTTCGGTGGGAGGCGACGTTCCCATCGACCGTCAACCTCAAGACCCTTCAGCTCAGTCTTTGGGAGGTGCTCATAGGGGTATGGTGTATGTGCATACATCCATAGAGATGAATGTATGTACATCTTTGTATGCATTTTCATTTGTACCGTGTTTAAAAAAAACATCATTGTCATGAGCAGATTGTGACTTGACGTGTGTACCAGCTGGCATTTTCAGCATCACATCAATGTTTAACTAAATGATAAACCAAGGAAAGTGAAGGTATCCGGCGACCCAATGCAAGTCAGTGTCACTTTGAATCCCGGTCAGAAGGCATGTACAGGCGACCCAAAAGTCTATTTTATAATATCCCTATTAGTCGGAGACGCTCACCAAAACATTGATGAGTTGGAGATTTTTCTCAGGACATTAGCCATATGCTAGTTGGAACTTCAGATAAAATGGAACCAGTTGGGAGATGGAAGCTGTGGAACTAATGGCATATCAATGGTTCATCAGGGTCTTGTGCTTCCATTATCCGTCTACTATCTTCAAGTAATATTCGTTGATAGGTCCAATATAGTCGCCCCGAATGGAAGATCTAGATAGGTCCAATATAGTGACCCCGTGTAGTGAACATGGAAATCAGTTACACGGCGCTAGGTGCAAACAGGGATCGTACAACTACGATTGTTGATATTATTCATCCTAAAAGAATTACTTCAATCATAGATCCGATGCCGGAGAGAGAAGAGAAGAGGACGATGAGGAGTACATAACGGGGGAGGGCATGCAAACAAACTAGGAAGGATGCATTGTCGGGTCGGACCCGATTGCCATTTTTATTGATAAAATGCTTCAACTGTGCGATTTGGACATGACGTGGAATATTAGGACAAAACCTATGGTTTTCCCATCGACCGCGCTATTTGGGCATGCCGTGAAACTGCAGCCACAAAATCTATAATTTTGTATATATATAGCTTTGTGCCATTTAACTCTTTTCATCGTATCAAGTCCATAGATATAAAATAAGTCATTGCTGGAAATGTGATATTACTAAGTTTTGTACTCCTCTATAACTAAAGTTGCACATAATACTAAATAGAGTCTATTTGTTAATCCACTTATTTATTATCGTTAAACAAATGTGGATCATTATGCAAGAAAATATGGTGGTTACGCATTTTCAAATTATGTGCATTTTCTTGTGTAGGTATGTGCAACCCGACTTTTGTATATTTCTAAGTTTTATTTAAAAAATGTGCACGTGTAGTTGTGAGAAATGTGCAACGTGGCTGATTCAGAAATTGATACCTCTCAGTCCCCCTCTTTGAAATGTACAACTAGTAATGTTAACCATTAGATCGAGAATTACCATCACGTAGTCTGACTCTGAAATATATGTATCAACTATGTATTTTTTCGAAAAGAAAGTGACAAGTGGTGTCCTTTTGTGTCATCTCGCGATTACTTGGGGCCGTACCGCTAAGCCACCTTTAGCAAACAGGGTCCAACATTTCCAGGGCGCGTTTTTTCTTTAGTTACTTTTAAAAAAAAATCAGCCAATGGTTCGTGTCAATACATTATTTCAACATCAGAGTTTAATGGAAATGGTACCCTGTCAAGGATTCAACATTTCTTGGCCGCAATTTTTCTTTAGTTCCTTAAGAAAATCAGCCAACGGTCCGTGTCAACACAATTTTTTTTCAACATCAGAGTTTGATGAAAACAGTGACTTGACGTGAGATTTAGTATTCGGCATTTTCCACATCAGATCAGTACTTAATTAAAACCGTACCCTACAGGGCACCAACAACATCGTCTCAGCAATTGGCTGCTAACCAAAATCATTAAACGGAAAATGCCTGACCGCTGACTTACCCATCCGACATACTGTAAGTAAATTGCTTGACCTACCCTTCGATTTGCTATTAACCATAATCATAAAGTGGAAAACGCCTACCGCTGACTACAAGTGCAAGCACTAGGCTAAATAGTGCCCAATTGTTTAACATGTGACTGATTTTTTGTTACGCGTTGTTTTTTCCTTTTTCCTGGCAAACAAAAACATATATAATATTAATAGATTTTTAGAAAAGATATTTTTAAGGAAGAATAAATTTAGAAATCGGTCGTCTAGATAATAGCAAAAGCGGGCTATTTTTGTCTTTTGACAAATGCAATATATTTGCCTCATTAATTAATTAAGCAGCAAATTGCCCACTTAATTGACGGAAGACCCGGCAAAAAACATTACAACATGACCACGCGGGACTACTCGTAAATCATGAATCTTCACGACCACTCAGCGAACGAACAAACACCTCCAACCCTGTACGACTACAAACCCCTGGCACATGGGTTGCAACATTCCAAAGAAACCTCCATCGAAAACACATCGACAAAGACATCAGACAGACCCCCCCCCCCACCCCCCCGAAAACCGTCCGTCAAGCAGCTGAAGACACCTCCCCAATAGTGACACTCTTCTTACTTTTGCTCTCGAATGATTTTTCCTTAGGATGCCGAAACGCTGGCTAGCGCACATGCTCTTTCTCTTGTCCCCGATTGCTATCTCCTTCAGGAGGCAACCAATCGTCTTGGCAGATGTAGGTCTAGCAACCTCCAAGTTGACGATTATTCTACAAAGCTTTTTAGTGAAGAGATCCTAGGTGCCAATGCACAGGACGCCACAACCTAGTCACCCATGGGAACCATATGGCCGATGAGCTCAGTCGAGTGGAAGACACCAGCACCCAAATGACCAATCCTCCACGCTGTGCGCTGGGCTCCGACGGTGGTGGTGTGAATGGCGCCATAATAACCATGTCCGAGGTCACAAGTGAGTCCACATGTACTGTCAACGGAGGCGAAGCGGGCTCCCCACACTTCGTCTATAGCTCAGGCATGATCTGCAGCATGGGAGGCACGACCTATATAAGTGCAAGCACTAAACGCAAAGACACCCACACGTAAGTAACCCCTCATACAAGAAAAGCATAAACAACCACACGTACGTAACCAAGCAGCATGAGCCTCAACGTTTCAAAAAATAGCAGCATGCGCATCAAGGCCGTGTACCAGCGCATCATGGACAACTTCCTGACCGTTGTCACGGCCGCCATCTCCAGTTACTCTCCCGTCGGCCTCGTGCGGCTTGGACCAGCAGAGCTCATCAGCTGGCTCCGTGAGCTCCAGATTCAGCCAGCGCACCTCTTCTTGGCGGGGTTCGTCCCGGCCGCAGCGGCCACCTATGGTTGCATGTTTAGGAGGGAAAACCTGAGATTCAACACTTTGGTGTCTCATAAATGTGGAATATTCTTTCAGTGGGAGGCTACGTTCCCATCGACCGTCAAGATCAAGACCCATCGGCTCAGTCCTCCGGAGGTGCTCATAGGGGTAGGGGGTGCGTGCATACATCCATAGGGACGAGTGTATGTATGTGTTTGTAAGCATTTGCATTTGTACAGTGTTTCTAAAAAAAACCTCATTGTCATGTCCAGATAGTGACTTGACGTGATATGTAATAGCTGGCATTTTTAGCATCACATCAGTGTTTAACTAAATGATAAACCAAGGAAAGTTAGTGTCGCTTTGAATACCGGTCAGAAGGCATGTAAGTGACCAAAAAGTCTGGTTTATAATATCCCTATTGGCCAGAAACGTTCACCAAAACATTGATGAGTTGGAGATTTTTCTTAGAATATTGGCCATATGCAAATTGGAAATTCAGAAAAATGGATCCAGTTGGGAGATGGAAGCAGTGGAACTAATGGCATGCCAATGGTTCATCAGGGTCTTGTGCCTCCAGTAGCCGCCTACTATCTTGAAGTAATATTCATGACTTAAATCCCCTCCCCCCTCCCCGCCCCCCCCCCCCCCCCCCCCCCCCGCGCCCACACACACAAGGCGTGACCGATGGAGGTGCAGGCACACACATGCATAAAAAAATTGTAAATGAGGTATATATAGTCGCCCTGAATGGAAGATCTACATAGGTCCTATAAAGTGACACCGTGTAGTGAACATGGAACCAGTTACACGGTGATAGGTGCGAGCATGCATCGTAAAATTACGAATGTCGATATTCCTCATCCTAAACAAATTACTACAATCATAGATCCGATGTTGTAGCGAGAGAAGGGCATGAAAACAAACTAGTAGCAAGGATGCATTGTCGGGTCGGACCAGATTGTCATTTTTATTTATAAAATGCCTCAACTGTGCGATTTGGACATGATGTGAAACATCAGGACAAAACCTATGGTTTTCCCATTGACCACGCTATTTGGGCATTGAGTATAAATATGGTTTTATATTTCTAGCCCATGCAGTCGCACGGGTTAATGACTAGTAATATTAATAGATTTAAAAAATATTTTTTAAGGAAGAATAAATTTAGAAATCAGTCGGGTAGATAATAGAAAAGGCGAGCTATTTTTTTGACAAATGCAACATATTTGCCTCATTGATTAATTAAGCAAAAGTGAATTGCTGATTTAATTCATGGAAGACTGGGCAAAAGACATTTCAACATGACCACATGGGGATTACTCCTATGTCATGAATCTTCACGACCACTCGACAAACGAACAAACACCCCGGCCCTGTACGACTAGAAATCCCTGGCACATGGATCACAACATCCCAAAGAAACCTCCATCGAGAACACATCGACAAAGACATCGGACACAATAACCCCGCCTCCCCCCACCCCACCCCCTACCCCCCGCCCCCTTTGAAAACCGTCGGCCAAGCAGATGAAGACACCTTCCCAATAGTGCCACTCTTCTTACTTTTGCTCTCGAATTATTTGTCCTTAGGATGCCGGAACGATTGCTGGTGCACAGCCTCTTTCTCTTGTCCCCGATTGCTTTCTCCTTTAGGAGGCAACCAATCGTCTTGGCGGATGTAGGTCTAGCAACCTCCAAGTTGGCGATTATTCCACGAAGCTTTTTAGTGAAGAGAGCCTAGGTGTCAATACACGGGAAGCCGCAAACTAGTCACCCGTGGGAAGCATCTGACCGATGAGCTCAGGCGAGTGGAAGACACCAGCGCCCAAACGACCAATCCTCCACGCTGGGCGCTGGGCTCCAACGGTGGTGGTGTCGGTGGCGTCATAATAACCATGGTCGAGGTCACAAGTGAGTCCACTTGTACCATTGACAGAGGCGAAGTGGGCTCCCCACACATCGTCTATAGCTCAGGCATGATCTGCATCACGGGAGCCACGACCTATATAAGTGCAAGCACTGAACGCACCAAAGACACCCACACGTAAGTAACCCCTCATTAGAAGAAAAGCATAAACAACTACACGTACGTAACCAAGCAGCATGAGCCTCAACGTTCCAAAAAATAGCAGCATGCGCCTCAAGGCCGTGTACCAGCGCATCGTGGACAACTTCCTGGCCGTTGTCACGGCCGCCATCTCCAGTTACTCTCTCGTCGCCCTCGTGCGGCTCGGACCAGCAGAGCTCATCAGCTGGCTCCGTGAGCTCCAGCTTCAGCCAGCGCACCTCTTCTTGGCGGGGTTCGTCCCGGCCGCAGCGGCCACCGTGTACCTCATGCTTCGCCCGCGCGCGGTGTACCTGATCGACTACGCCTGCTTCGACACCCGCCCGCTCGCCCGAGTCCCCAGGGCCTCATTCATCGAGCACACCAAGCATACAACCACCATCGACGAGCGCAGCGTCCGTTTCATGTCGCGGCTGCTGGAGCGCTCTGGGCTCGGGGAGGAGACCTGCCTGCCGGAGGCGCACCACTACGTCCCCACGCACAAGTACTGCACCCTCGAGAACGCCCGCGCCGAGTTCGAGCTCGTCGTCTTCTCGGCCATCGACGACCTGCTCGCCAAGACCGGCGTCGCCCCGGACGCCATCGGTGCACTCGTCCTCAACTGCAGCCTGTTCTGTCCAACCCCGTCCTTGGTCGACATCATCGTCAACAAGTACAACCTGCGTAGCGACATCCGCAGCATCAACCTCTCCGGCATGGGTTGCAGCGCGGGTCTGATCGCCGTGGGGCTCGCCAGGAACCTCCTGCAGGTTCTTCCCCAAGGCTCCCGCGCGCTGGTCGTCTCCACGGAGACCATCACCCCGAACTACTACGTCGGCAACGAGCGCGCCATGCTCCTGCCCAACTGCTTGTTCCGCGTCGGCGGAGTGGCCGCGATACTGTCGACGTCCCCCGTGAACGCCCGGTTCCGCCTCAAGCATGTCGTGCGCACCTTGGCCGGCGCGAAGGACGACAGCGCGTACCGGTGCGTGTTCCAGGAAGAGGACGACCAAGGGAACGTCGGGATCAACCTCAGCAAGAACCTGATGGCCGTCGCCGGGAGCTCCCTCCAAGCCAACATCACCGAGATCGGGCCGCTCGTGCTACCCTTCTCCGAGCAGCTTCTATTCGTCCTCTCCTTCGTCGCACGCAAGCTGCTTCGCGGCGCGTGGGTCAAGCAGCCCTACATCCCGGACTTCTCCACGGCGTTCGAGCACCTGTGCATTCACGCCGGCGGCCGCGCCGTCATAGACCAGCTGCAAAAAAAGCTCGGCCTCTCCGACGAGCAGGTGGAGGCCTCGCGGATGACACTGCACCGGTTCGGAAACACGTCGAGTAGCTCGCTATGGTACGAGCTCGCCTACATCGAGGCCAAAGGCCGGATGCGCAAGGGCGACCGCGTTTGGATGATCGGCTTCGGCTCAGGGTTCAAGTGCAACAGCGTGGTGTGGGAGTGCATCCAACCAGCTGCCCGCCACACTGATGGGCCGTGGACCAGCTCTATCCACAGGTATCCGGTGGACATTCCCGACGTGCTAAAATAAGTCAAATTCATGAATTTTGACCAAGTTTATGAAGAAAATTATCTATTCTACTATACCAAATAAAAATATATTGCATGAATCTAATGCTATTGATTTGGTATCATAGATGATGATATTTTTTAAAACTTGGTCAAAGTTTACAAAGTTCGACTTTAAAAATTCTAATATGCACTATATTTTGGGATGGTGGGAGTACTACATAATAAGTGAAAAATCCACACGTCGCCTAAATATTAAAATCACATGAGATGTTGTGAGAAATCCTAATTAGTTGCAATTACTGTGTTTTAGGGTACCCTGAAGGGTACCCCTAAAGTTACACATTTATACTTCTATAGGCAGGAGAAATAAAAAAACCAGTGTTTCTGTTTTTCTTCTAGTTGCTCTCTCCTCTAGCAATTGTATATCTAATGCAAGGAGGATGTTAGTATAAGCACGACACGTGGGTTAGATTTGGTCATCAAGTTTGTAACAGGATCATCGATCTATAAGGTGATTCCCAAGTTTATTAAAGTCCTTCCGGTTGAGTCAAATGTCGTGTGAAGGTGTTGTAAATCGGGGTTCGAGTTGTATTCCCGATGGCATCCTATTGTCTTGTGTCATCTAGGGTGTCAGTGTCAGTCTAATATAAAGCTATTGGAAATATCCTAAAAGGCCGCAAGTTATCGCGGCGCCAAAGTATTTTCTCTCTTCGTGTTCTCACGTGTGTTGACAACGACTAGATTGCATCTGATATCCAGCAGAGAAGGTCGAAACTGGCATCAATGCTTGTAGAATAGGCTTAAATTTATTGGATGTTAAGTTTATGAGCAGGGCCGTACTAGGGAAATGAGAGGCCCTGTGAAAATCAAAATAAGGCTCTATATCTGGAAGAAAAACAATCATTCTTTTGTCAACACTGCAATTTTTCATAAGAAATTACACCAGTTGGAAGCACAAGTTCAGAAGACCAGCCGACATCACATACTACATTGAGGGACCGTGATTGGAGATAGATACCTAGGGTTGCTTGGCGTGAAATGGTTCCCATAGTTATTCACTCTAGTTTTAATGCTTCAATTAATACCTTGATTATCAAAAAAAATTGAGGACCATCTGATGCTGGGGGGCCCTGTTCAGTTGCTTCTGTTGCGCATGTGGACATACGGCCCTGTTTATGAGTCCACGATGGCTGTGTTTGTCGTCCAACGTTTCGTTTTAGCTCAAAGGTAGTGGCGGCGATTGTGGTCTTTTATTTCATATTTCTGTGCTCTTCTTCTTCTTCTTCTTCTTCTTCTTCTTCTTCTTCTTCATTGGAAGATACAAGCAGCACAACATTCTCTCTTGCACTTGGTGTCTCAACCGGCAACAACACATTCAAAAGTCTTAACATGTCACTCAATCAATACGTACCTCTTGAATTTCAAAGATATATTTGCAAACTGTTTCTATATAGGAACTCTAAATGAGTATGGTAATGACTAGTTACGAATCTATACCGCACTGTTTCCACGTGGATCAGTCTGCCTGTATTGTTTACAACTCTCGATTTCCGTTCAAAGCTTTGGGTTGTATCGCCTAGGCCATTCTGGTTTACGAATGATGAAACGTAATGAGTAACACTCATGGTCATACCACCTTGGATGTCCTGATCTTTCCATGTGAAGCACACTGGAGGTTCATGGAGTTCAAGAATTCAGAAAAGTTTGTGAATTTCAAAAAATGTTCATGAATTTCAAATATTCTAATGTATTTGTTTACCAGGGTTATTTCTTGTTTTCGCTTGGGGCATAAGAAGTACATATGCATGGAAACAAGATCAACTACAACTCATGAGTAAGAAAATTTGGGATCAAAGGAGAAAAAGAATCTAGGTCGCCCACCTATTGCCGTCGACATAACTCACCGAGTTTTCATAAGTTATAGAATTTTTTTCTCAAGTCATATTTTTTTCTTAAGTCATTCTTTTAGTTTGACCAATTTCCTAGAAACAATATCAACATCTACAACACAAAATTAATATCACTAGACCTATCATTAAATATATATTCATATTTTTTTGCTTCAGTTATGTTTATTTTCTTTTCACATGGGGCTTTAGAAAGTTGGTATGAGTTGCTAACGATTGCCCCGAGCAAAAACAGACTCAGAGGAAAAGAGAAAATTTTCCTTGTTGCTGGTATGTCGCCACCCAACGAGTACTATTGCATTAATTTGGAGTAGGATACGTGTACAATTGCACTGTCTCATTCACTAGATAATTGTGTGACATATATGATAAATGGGCCAGGCCCGTATTATGGGGTGAGCGATTTGCTATCCTGTTCTAAGAAATGGGGGCAGGGAAGAGACTTGTGTGAGATCTCACATTAGGTGATATCGATTTTTTTGAAAAAAAAATCTACATGTTGAACCGCAAAAAAGTTTCAGCTCCTAATTCGACAAAAAAGACAAATTCAACGTGAATAGTGTCAAAGTATTATTCACCCAAAGCTGCCACTATTCACATATGAATTTGTCTTTTTGAATCTCCAAATGTACATCGAGTTTTGAGCTGATTTTTTGAAGTTGTAGACATACCCCACATGAATGTTGTTAAATAATTTCAGATTTTTTTCAAAATGTCTAAATCTGAAATTTTGGGATTGATCTCACGATCTCACCTAATGTGATATCTCATACAAGTCTCCCAGAATAGAAGCACCCCCGCATAGGTCATCCTTGTTGGATCTTTTTAGTCTGCAAAATCCACAAGGTCGAAAGGACCACCAAGTGGCTAGGCCGAAAGAGGAGCTCGGCTCGCCCTTCTATTATTTTGGACCAAGCCCAACTCGCACCCAGGTCCAGATTCATCGAAATCACTAGTTAAAGGATACTCTTTGCAACGATCACTCCCCAGCTTTCTCCGCCGTTGACAAGTGGCTCACTTCATGTGCGCCACTTGTCACAACCTGTGAGTTTTTCTTGTAGATTTGTTTATTCAAAATCTTTTATCTCTTGAACCATGCGTCCAAATATGGAACCATTTTTCCTTTTGGATTTCTCTGATTGAGATCTTTGAAGTTAGATCCCATGTTAATATGTTTCGACAGACTTTTTTTCATGAAAAAAAAACGGGAAAAAAAAATCCAAAATAACAAAAACCCAAAAAACCCGGAACATAAACGGATACCAATAAAACTCAGTGTCCGAAAGCACGATTGCAGTTTTCCCTTTTTTGTGAAGCACAAGTAGTGATTTTTTTCTTTTCCTGAAGAAGTAGAAGTTGTGCTTCTCGCGAAAGTAAGGTTCTGCTTCACCAGAAACTCACTACTATGCATCTCGGGGAAAAAGCACACGCTGTGCTTTTTTGCTTTTTCGGGAAGCACAACTGTGTTTCTCGCAAAAGCACATGTTATGCGTCTTACGGGAAGACACTGTTCCTTAAAAAAAACCAAAAACTTCCCTTCAAAACCAAAAAAACTAGGGAAAAACTCAAAAGCAAAAAAGTATCTAAAATCCGCAAACGCGTACAGAAAAATAACAAAACCTAAATATAGAGGAAGCACCCAACATGCGACACGTGGCAGTGTCTTGGCGCACCACTTGCGCGCTCCATGCCAAAAAATGAGCCCTGCTGGGGTAACCCAAGGATAACCTTTAGTTAGTTGCTCCAAAGCAGCGACACATCTTAAGGGACCTCCTAAGCAATGCATAGGGCATTGGTAGGTGAGCAAACACATACCCTACCCATGTCAGTAGTGTTACAACCCTGACCGAATAAGAATGTGATGCTAGGGGTACAAGATTCTTTGTTTTTATTAGTGCGATTTTCAACTTTTTGTTATAAATTTGGTTGGTTTCAAATACAGTACTCTCTAATAATTAAATATGTTCATAAATTTTGAAAATGTCTATGAATTCAAAGATTGTTTGTGCTTTCAAACAATATCCATAGTTGTAAAAAACTGTTCGTAAAACCTAAAAAGTTCTACGAATTCAAACAACTTTCAAGAATTACAAAAACAATGTTCGCGAATACAAATGTTAACAAATTTAAAACATCATTGTGAAATAAAAAAACAAAGTTGTTCATGAATTTATATTAATGTTCGTGAATTAAAAAATATATTCTTGAATTTAATAATGTTTGTGAGTTAAGAAAATGTTCATGTAAGTCAAAAGAATGTTCATAAATTCAATTTAATTTGAGCAATTAAAATAGACTTCAGGAAATGAAAATAACTTCCACGAATTGAAATATGTTTGCGAAATTGATTTTTGGTCTTGAATTCAAAAACGTTCTCGCGAAATCAAAAAATGTTGACCAATTCAAAAATTTCAAAAAAATGAAAAGAAAATCTTCAAGGCCTCAGTAATGTTCGTGAAATTGAAAAACAATTCATTAATTAAAAATGGAAAATCGAGAAAAATACATCGCAAAAAGGAAAACCGGTCTGAACCTTTCCAAAATCACTCCAAAGTTCTTATCTAGCGGAGAACATAAGAAGAAATTGTTTGTAGCTATTCTTTTCAATCGATCTATCCAAGAGTTCGTACTAAAATAACACCAAATTATTCTTTCTGATCAATCTATCAAGAGTTCGTACTAAAATAAAACTAAGTAATTCTTTCCGATCGATCTGTGAAGAGTTCGTACTAAAATAATACCAAAGAAAATTCAGATTCATAATACTCAATCCAACATAAAGAACCTCAAAGAGTGCCCCAAGATTTCTACCGGAGAATGTAGGATGAAAATGTGCATCAACCCTTATGCATAGATTACACCAATGTCACCTCGGGAATCCGTGAGTTGAGTGCCAAAACATATATTAGTGAATCAATATAATACCCCATTGTCACAACATGTATTCATATGCAAGACATATATCAACTTATCTCAAATCCATAGAAATATTCAATCCGATAAGAACGAAATCTCAAAGGAAAACTCAATTCATCACAACAAGATAGAGAGGGAGAAACACCATATAATCCAACTATACTAACAAAGCCCGCAATACATTAAGATCGTGTCATCTCAAGAACACGAGAGAGAGAGAGAGAGGGAGAGAGAGAGAGAGAGAGATTAAACACATAGCTACTGATACAAACCCTCAGCCCCGAGGGTGGACTAGTCCCTCCTCATCATGGTGGCCGCCAGGATGATGAAGATGGCCACTGGTGATGATTTCCCCCTCGGCAGGGTGCTGGAACAGGCTTAGATGGATACAAAGGATTACAGCGGCGGAACTTCCAGTCTATCAACTCCCCTAGGGTTTCTAGAACATTTGGTAATTTATAGGTGAAGAGGTGGTGCAGGGGGGCTCCGAGGTGGGCACAACCCACCTGGGCGTCCTGGCGCGCCCAGGTGTCTTCTGCACACCTCGGGCCTCCCCTCTCGTACTTGTTTGGCCTACTGGGCATCTTTTTGTCAAAAAAAAAATCTCCAAAAAGTTTCGCTGCGTTTGGACTCCGTTTGGTACTAATATTCCGCAAAGTAAAAAACAAGCAAAAAACAACAACTAACACTGGACAATCAGGGCCGGTACTGAGAATTTAGGGGCATGGGGCGAAACAATAATCCGGGGCCCTTGGGGGCCCTTAGTATAAATGTCTAATAGTAATTAACATATGTAGATGTAAAATTTATCAAAGAAAACAGTAAAGTCCATCCAAAATCAATGTGCATATCAAATAAAATATTACATAATACCTGCAAAATTCCTTTCAATGTTCCGAGATGCAAAATCGCTAATTATAGTATCAATATCAAGAACGAAGCGTAGCTCAGTTGGCAAGGCGCGGGAGTTCACAGTTAGCCCACCAGTGTTCGAGTCTCGGCTCGAGCGCTTGGTGCTCACGGAGTTTTCTTCTATAAAAGAGCTGCCAACATGCTAGTCTAGCATGGGTAGGTCTCAGTGTTTTTATAGTATCAATATCAATTTCTTCAAGCACTTCTTTCTGGATAGTTTCTGCCTAAGCCTGACATGATGGTGCTGAAATTAAAAGGACCAATTAGCTTTTCAAATCAGCACAACACTACTAGGGAAAACCCTAGCAGTAGCGCGTGTTTTGTGCCTACTAGTAGCGCGGGATGCCGCGCTACTAATAAGGCGCTACAGCTATTGCTTAGTAGTAATGCGTGCCATCACGCGCTACTGCTAGTACAAATAGCTGCAGCGCTTGTTCAGTACCGCGCTACTGCTAAGTTATCTACTTGCAGCGTGTTTCCTTTCCATCGCTACTAGTATTTTTTTAATATTTTTTTATTTTTAGTGTATTTATGCGCCATCATACAAATATTGGTACAATACCAGCTGTTATGAGGTTTACATCATTATGTCCATAACAGTGTATTAAATGAAGGTGGATTAGGTTCAAGTGGAGGCAATATGTGGTGCATGTCAAAAGTATACTACTAATCCAAACTTGATCTACTTTAGATTAGTAGTACTTTCGATGTGCACTACATGTTGCCTCCACTTGAATCTAATCCGCCAGCACAAGATATTTAATCATCATCATGGTCATTACCACCAATATTATTTATTTAATCACCACTAACACTAGCTAATAATAATCATCATAGTCATTACCACCAACACTAGCTATTTTATCATCATAGTAATAGTGTAGCATATCATCATCCTGAAACTCATTTCTAGCCAGCTACTCACTCCTGCTGCTCTCTTTTAGGTAAAAGAACATAAAACATGTGTAGCTCTCCTCCTTGATCAAGTTGGAGCATGCAGATGAACATAAAACATGCTGCTCCCTAGTACTTCTCTGTGCTCCCCCAACACATATTTGGTCCAGTCTTGCACTATTAAGCATCCGTCGCTAATCTTGAATGCACTAAAGTAAGCTGTAGGATATCTTGGCCGTAAGTTGATAATACTCATGATACCTTTAGTCTCGATCCCATAAGGCACAACATTCATCAGAGTCCCTGTTGAAGAACATCGTATGGTAACATACTTAGCAATGAAGTTTAGCTGCAAAACTAATGTATGGAAAAGATGCAATGAGGATAAAAAGTAAAAATCTTACCATCCTTCCTAAATGGATGTGACCGTAGTTCATTACGAACACTATTGGTCGCACATTTTCAGTACTAAGATTTCTAAATGAAGGAAGAAAATTTGTCTTGACAGTATCAAGATCCTCAAGCCATGAAACATAATGACTGAGCTCCTCGCAGTTGAGTTCAGCCCCAGGACAGTATACGGTCCTGTCTACCAAGCGCTGGACATGTTTGCTTGCATGGAAATAAGCTGACAATACAAATTAGTTGTCAACTATTTTTGAATAAACAATATCAAAGACATAAATATGGTTGAGAAACTTACATAATGGTATAACTGGAGGCATTTGCACATTGACCCAGATGTCGGTATTACCTTCAATATCATCTTTCGGACGAATATCAAAGGTGATAACCATATCAGGCTCAAATGCATAAGTCTTGCATAGTGCTCGCCATGTTTTGCATCCAAAATAGGTGTAGTCGTCTGAATTGTATAACTTCGCATGGAAAATATAACCATGCTCGGTCTTCAAGTAAACTTTCTTTTCCTCCATACTATGACTGAAACCTATCTTATCCAATACGAAAACTCTTGCATGGCAGGGGATACGCTAGTAGAATAGTAAAAAATATAAGTTGAAGCAAATGAAGCAGATGTCATGCTTAATTACGAAAAAAGACTTGTCGTTGTGACTTACTGTATCCACTTCGAAGTTCTCGTCCAGCTTGATGCTGAAGCGCCTATCATCATCTAGGAAGATTCCGTCGCACAGGCCGCGCTCGTCTTCGCAGTATTTGCAAATACCGAAATCCTTCTCGTCGTCAGACATTTCCTATGTTCATAGTTAAAACATTAATTGAAAATCGATCGAAGACAACTACCAAGATACTCAACACACAAATCCGGGGCACTCGATATTTCCTACATATTCTAGCACAAGTCATGCCAAAATTCACGGAAAAATCCGGCATGACCTTTGCTAAAATAGGACATATCGAGCGCCTGAAATTTGCCGGAATGGAAATGAATCAACACTCCGGCAAAACATAGGCCACTCGAAGGTATAACCTGCAAACATGACCGGCCACTTGGATATTGAGCAACACAAGATATACATTTCAAAATATCTTATAGGACTCAAATTAGCATGCATTCAATAAGCAAAAGTAGATCATCTCATGCGTCAGTACATCGTCGAATATTATCACTAATACATCACGAATAGTGTCATACATATAACATCACTAATACAACTAATACACCCACAGAGAAGGCACCATCACGGGATCATAGCTCCAGTGAGATCCCCGGAGAACCTGCCAGGTATTGGAGAACGGCCTGTGCTCCAACGCAAACAAGTAGCGACGGACGTGCGCATCCTCCTCACTGACACGGTGACGCACCACCTCCGCGGAGTCCTCGAGCCTCTGGATCGTCACTGGCCCACGCGACCGCCACCAAACAAGGTTCGGGTCAACGACAGGCTGGCTCCTCACCAACCTGCGCCCCCCGGTAGGTAGCGCCTCCGAGTACCACCCCGGCGGAGCCCAGTCCCAGACATGGCCGATCTGGTCAAGCAGGTGTCGTCCTCCGCCGACTCGACGACGAGGATGCGGGATAGGCATCGTCCACGTCGAGGCGGGAAAAATTGCTTTAACTAAAAAATAGAAACAAGTTCTTACTAACTAGTTCTATTAATTCAACTAGTTCTTACTAAAAATAATACTATAAATAAAAATATTCTAGTACCTAATTAGTACCTAATTCTTACTAACTAATTAGTACCTAGGAACTACTGCCCTAATTACCATCTAAGTAATTAACTAACTAGCACTAAAAATAGCCTAGGGTTCATACTAACTAGCACTAAATACCTAGGGTTCATACTAAGTAGAGAAGAGGGATCAGAAGGGGAGAGAGGGATCGGAAGGGGAGAGTGCTTACAGAGGGCGGGGAGAGAGATGGGGTCGGGGGAGACGGTGGCACCGAGGCGCGGCGAGGCGGCCGGGTCGGGGGAGACGGCGGCGAGGCGGGGTCGGGGTGGACGGCGGCGAGGCGGGGTCGGGGGAGACGGCGGCGAGGCGGGGTCGGGGGAGACGGCGGCGAGGCGGGGTCGGGGGAGACGGCGGCACCGAGGCGCGGCGAGGCGGGGTCGGGGGAGACGGCGGCAAGGCGGGGTCGGGGGAGACGGCAGTGGCGAGGCGGGGTCGGGAATTGGGGGAGGAAGCAGAGGAGAGGGAATCAGGCCGCGCGGGGGGTTAGGTGAAAATAGCTTTAACTGTAGCGTGGGAAGGAAAAACGTGCTGCTGCTAAAATCCATAGTAGTAGCGCTGTCCGTAGAAGGGCGCTACTACTATACCTAGCACGCCGGGAACGGTGTGGCAATTATAGTAGTAGCGCTTTCTGCAGGGACAGCGCTACTGCTAATCTGCTAACTGTAGCGCGGTTCTGCCAAACGCGCTACTACAAAGTAGCAGTAGCGCCTCATTTTAACAAGCGCTACTGGTAACATTCTGTGTATAAGGTTTTCCCTAGTAGTGCAAAGCTATGTTCGATACAAGATCAGTTATAGAAATATGGGGCATAACATAGTACCTTCTCCCTAATTTAGTGTGGCTAATTTTATTCTGTGAGCTGTGTGTAATAATTTGAGCGCGAGTGCCGACAATGTGGGTATGCGACAATTCCCTTCCCTATTCGATAAATCGGGAATTCGATATTGGAGAATTTAGGATTAGAAAAGAAACAGGAAGAATGGCAAAACAGTACAGGCGAAGGGATAGGGCGCTGTGTGCGACTGCGCAAGGAGACGTGCTCGTACCTGTCGTAGCCTTGTAGTGCTTCGTGGCTGCATCGCCGTTGTTCCTCAGGGCGAGAAGACCAGGAGAGTCGAACCAGGAGTCAAGCCGTTGAAGACGACGAACACTCAACAGGTAAACGAAAAGAAGGAAGGAGCGAGTGTCAAGGAATGACCGGAATCAAGGTCTGGGTCTGATCGATCCCGTGATCCGAAATCAGGGAAACAAGCGAGTTGGTTACCATGTTGGTCTCTACCTACGTGCGAACATGGGCCATACATTTTTCTTTTTTCCTTCTATGTACGCAGTACGCAAGGCTGGGTTTCAGAAAAAATTCGTTCTAAACATGGGCCCTAATACTACATATGCATACTTGGGAGGGCCCCCCTGACTTTTGGGGGCCAGGGGCCGGCAGAGGGCCACTATGTCATCCCTCGATAGTAAGCTTGTTTCTAGTTAGCCACAAAGCCCAGAGTAGTGCCCCTACACTACTCCACATAACCCGCTTCGCAGGTCCTGAATCGCGTCTAATAACTGAATTAGCTCTGCCGCCGATCGAGGGTCCCATTGGACATCCGCCGCGGTCCGGGCTGCGCTTCACGCAAACCTTGCAAGCGGGCAACGAAAAAACACGTGATTGGCATCCTCGGGTGCCCCGCACAGCGCACACGGGCCAGTGGCCGGTCCGTTACGTTTGGCCACGTTCAGGGAGGTGGGGAGTTTATCACGGAACATTTGCCATAGAAATAGTTTGATTTTCAGAGGCATCCGCGCTTTCCGCAGCCCCTTAATCACTAGTTGCACCGGCCCTCGGCACAACTTGTGATATAAAGACTTAACCATGAACTTGCTTGAGCTGGTGAGCGCCCAGCTCACCGTGTCAGGTTGGTCCGATAGGGCGATTGGGCCGATCAACTGCAGCAAGGCTGCTAGGCTAGTTTGCTCTTGCCCGCTAAGTTCCCGTTTAAAGTGTATCTCCGGTGGTGTTGACGAGAGCGCCTCAGCCACCGACATTGCCGTGTCAACAGAAATAGCATACAGATCCCGATAAGCTGCCACAAGGGTTGGGCACCGACCCAGTGATATGTCCAGAAGCGAGCCGCGCGGCCGTTCCCAATCGAAGACTTTGCCCCCATGGGCCGGTTTGATCGCCTGCAGGTCATTCCAGAAGGGGAGCCCCTTCAAAGAAATTCCCGTTAGGGAAGTATTTGGCCCTAAGGAGATCGACCCACAGCCCGGTTGCCCCCGGGGCAATTTTCCGGATCCATTTGCACATCAACGCAATATTGAGGATCCTCGTGTTAGTGATCCCAAGACCCCCCCAAGGCCTTGGGTCGAATCCACATATATGGTTAACAGAGACGAAGCGGCCCCTCACACATCGTCTATTGCTCGGGCAGGATCTGCGACACTGAGCCACCACCTAGACGATGTCCCCGCTTCTAGAGGCAGCCAATAACGTAAACAACAGACTATATAAGTGCAAGCATTGAACGCACCAAAAACACCCATTTACGTATATAAGTAATAAACCATCTTAAACAACCACACGTACGTAACCAATCATCATGAGCCTCAAAGTTTCAAAAAGCAGCAGCATGGGCCTCAAGGCCGTGTACCAGCACATAGTGGACAACATCCTCACCATTGTCACCACTTCCTGTCTCGTCGCCCTGGTGCGTCTCGGTCTAGCGGAGCTCATCAGCTGGCTCCGTGAGCTCCGGTCGGCGCACCTGTTCTTGGCAGGCTTCGTCCTGGCCGCAGCGGCCACCGTGTACCTCATGCTTCGTTCGTGCACGGTTTACCTGATCGATTACGCCTGCTTCCACTAACCCTCCAACCGCCCGCTCGCCCGTATCCACATGGCCTCCTTCGCTGAGCACACCAAGCATACGCTCACCGTCGAGTTAATCAACTCGACGTACTGAGATTTAATCAACTGGACACACTGAGAGTATGAGTTAATCATCAGGGTGCACCTTTCATGGAGTTGTTTCTACTCCCTTTCGTGGGGCACATGCACAACAAATACGTGGGACAACATAAGCCATGATATAATTCACTGTGTTGCCATCTAAGAACATTTATTGCATTACCTAGGAGTAGGACGTGTGTATTAATACCCTTTTTGAGAAGAGTGTATTACTACCTCTGTTTGGGTTTATTAGTCTCCATCATATTTTCGGTCAAAGTTTGACCATATATTTGACTAACAAAATGTTAATGCATGTAAAAAATTATGTTGTTGGATTCGTATTTGAATATATTTTCCACTGATATTATTTTTGCTATGTATTACATGCATTTTATTAGTTAAAATCATGATCAAAATATAACTCAAAATATGAGGGGGGCTAGTAAACCCGGATGGAACTTACTCCTTCAATCCTTAATTCAAGGCATATTTTTTCTTAAATAATTTTTTGCCAAGTTTATAAACATTGTCAGCATTTATGATACCATGTCAACAACACTAAATCAATCTTGAAATATGCTTTCATAATATATTTATTTACTAGAGTTATTTCTCGTTTTTTCGTGGGGCAAACAAGTAGATGTGCATGGAAACAAGATCGATTATAACTCATGAGCGAGAAAATTTGAATCAAAGGAGAAAAAAATCCATGTCGCTCACCTATTGTCCTTGACGATAGATTTTATTTCTTAAGTCATTCTTTTAGTTTGACCAATTTCATAGGAAAGTATCAGCACTACAACACCAAATCAATATCGACCTATCATAAAATATATATTCATACTATTTTTATTTTCTAGAGTTTTATTTTTTAATTTTCACGCGGGGCCTATAGAAAATTGGTACGAGTTTGACCAATTTAGAAATAGTATCGACCTTTGCAACATCAAATCAATATCATTAGATCTATCACAAAATATATATTCATATTGTATTATTTGCTAGAGTTTTTTATTTTTATTTTTCGCACAAGGCCTATAGCAAGTAGGTACAAGTGGGTAAGAATTGCCATGAGCGAAAATAGTTCGACACCGAAAGAGGAAATTTCGTTGTCGCTCACATGTCACCATCCAATGACCATTATTGCATTAATCTGGAATAGGATATGTGTACTATTGTCCTGTCTCATTTGTTACTGGAGTGCAAGGCTATGGATAAGATTTAAGAATAAAGGCCATACGACCCTACTTTCTACACAAAGCAATAGTGGAGGATACCAATGATTATTAATAGCCTATCAAACCATTCAAACAAAACACCCAAAAAAAGCACTATTACCTAAGACAACAAGGAGGGGATGTGGCACCCGTAGGTGTTGAGAGAAAAGGGGAACAATCATACCCAATCGACCATCACACCCTAGTCGAAGAACGTTTGCCATGCTATGAATCTTCTCCCTTGGCTGCACCATCGCTTCCTTGCACCTTCCATGAAATAAGAGCATCCAGTACGATCACAAATTGATGGCTTTATACCATTATGGACTAAAGAACTTGGAATTTAATACGCAAAACTAATTGTCTTCAATTTTGTTGGCACCATAATAGAAACAATGTTTAGCCACAAGATACACTATTCCATTTACCAAAGACTGAAATCAAAAGTCAAATGTGATGAAGGTGTTTGATGTCTGGATAGACATGATATTCTTCCATTTCACCCAAGATGTTTACCAGGGGTCAACACCTACTAGAAGAGTTGAGGGGGTAGCCCATTCGCTAAAAGGGGATATGCAACAGGGATATACTTGTAGTATTGTATTGTCATCCATGCACACGGGCTGCCCGCTCAACTCAACCCAGCTGCATATCCCCTTCTCCCTCTAATTCGAGCGACTGATCATACAACAATCATTGTGAACATGAAAGAAAAAATGCATGTGTTGTTAAGAGCATACGCAGTGATATATGTGCACCTCTTGCTCCTAAGTCAGGCCCATGGAAATACTAATTGGTACTAATCATGTGGCATTTTGCAGCCTCCTCTCTTATCATCATATGATTCAAAATTTCATCACAACCATGCAATTTGCCCCATTTCTTCCGTAGTTCCTCAAAAAGTCAACCGTTGTCCGTGCAAATACTTTTTTTCAACATCGGCGTTTAATTAAAATTGTATCCTTCCATTGGAGCACCATTGTCATTGAGAACCAACCATGTGGTTGGATGGTTAGGAGGGCAGACCTGGGATCAAACTCTAGGTTGGACGCTTTGGTGTCTCATCAATGTGGGATATTCTTTCAGTGGGAGGTGACGTTCCCATCGACCGTCAACCTCAAGACCCCTCGGCTCAGTCTTTGGGAGGTGCTCATAGGGGTACGGTGTGCGTGCATACATCCATAGGGATGAATGTATGTACATGTTTGTATGCATTTGCATTTGTACCGTGTTTAAAAAAACATCATTGTCATGAGCAGATTGTGACTTGACGTGTGTACCAGCTGGCATTTTACACATCACATTAATGTTTAACTAAATGATAAACCAAGTAAAGTGAAGGTATCCAGTGACCCCATGCAAGTCAGTGTCACTTTGAATCCTAGTCAGAAGGCATGTACAGACGACCCAAAAGTTTATTTTTAAATATCCCTATTGGTCGGAGACGCTCACCAAAACATTGATGAGTTGGAGATTTTTCTCAGGACATTAGCCATATGCTAGTTGGAAATTCAGAAAAAATGGATCCAGTTGGTTGATGGAAGCGGTGGAACTAATGGCATATCAATGGTTCATCAGGGTCTTGTGCTTCCAGTATCCGTCTACTATCTTCAAGTAATATTCGTGACTTAATTCCCCCCCCCCCCCCCCCCCCCAAAGAGGCGACCGATGGAGGTGCAGGCACACACATGTATAGAAATTTTAAATCGGGCATAGTCGCCCTGAATATATAGTGACCCTGTGTAGTGAACATGGAAATCCATTACACGGCGATAGGTGCAAACAGGGATCGTACAACTACGAATGTTGATATTATTCATCCTAAACAAATTACTTCAATCACAGATCCGATGTCAGAGAGAGAGGAGAAGAGGAGGATGAGGAGTACATATCAGGGGAGGGCATGCAAACAAACTAGCAAGGATGCATTGTCGGGTCAGACCAGATTGCCATTTTTATTGAGAAAATGCTTCAACTGTCTGATTTGGACATGACGTGGAAGATTAGGACAAAACCTATGGTTTTCCCATCGACCACGCTATTTGGGCATGCTGTGAAACTGCAGCCGCAAAATCAATAATTTTGTATATATAGCTTTGTGTCATTTAACTCTTTGCATCGTATCAAGTCCATAGATATAAAATAAGTCATTGCTGGAAATGTGCTATTACTAAGTTTTATACTCCTCTATAACTAAAGTTGCACATATTACTAAATAGAGTCTATTTGGTAAAGCACTTATTTATTATCACTAAACAAATGTGGATAGTTATGCAAGAAAATATGGTGGTTACGCATTTTCAAATTATGTGCATTTTCTTGTGTAGGTATGTGCAACCCGACTTTTGTATATTTCTAAGTTCTATTAAAAAAATGTGCACGTGTAATTGTGAGAAATGTGCAACGTGGCTAATTCAGAAATTGATACCTCTCGGTCCCCCTTTTTGAAATGTACAACTAGTAATGTTAACCATTAGATCAAGAATTGCCATCACGTAGTCTGATTCTGAAATATATGTATCAACTATGTATTTTTTCAAAAAGAAAGTGAAAAGTGGTGTCCTTTTGTGTCATCTCGAGATTACTTGGGGCCGTACCGTGAAGCCACCTTTAGCAAACAGGGTCCAACATGTCCTGGGCGTGTTTTTTCTTTAGTTACTTTTCTTAAAAAATCAACCAATGGTTCGTGTCAATACATTATTTCAACATCAGAGTTTAATGAAAATGGTACCCTGTCAAGGATTCAACATTTCTTGGCCACAATTTTTCTTTAGTTCCTTAAGAAAATCAGCCAATGGTCCGTGTCAACACAATTTTTTTCAACATCAGAGTTTGATGAAAACAGTGACTTGACGTGAGATTTTGTATTCGGCATTTTCCACATCAGATCAGTATTTAATTAAAACCGTACCCTACAGGGCACCAACAACATCGCCTCAGAAATTCACTACTAACCAAAATCATTAAACAAAAAATGCCTAACCGCTGACTTACCCATCCGACATACTGTAAGTAAATTGCTTGACCTACCCATCAATTCGCTATTAACCAGAATCATGAAGTGGAAAACGCCTACCACTGACTACAAGTGCAAGCACTAGGCTAAATAGTGCCCAATTGTTTAACATGTGACTGATTTTTTGTTACGCGTTGTTTTTTACTTTTTCCTGGCAAATAAAAACATATACAATATTAATAGATTTTTAGACAAGATCTTTTTAAGGAAGAATAAATTTAGAAATCAGTCGTCTAGATAATAGCAAAAGCGGGCTATTTTTGTCATTTGACAAATGCTATATATTTGCCTCATTAATTAATTAAGCACCAAATTGCCCACTTAATTGACGGAAGACCCGGCAAAAAACATTACAACATGACCACGCGGGACTACTCGTAAATCATGAATCTTCACGACCACTCAGCAAACGAACAAACACCTCTAGCCCTGTTCGACTAGAAACCCCTGGCACATGGGTTGCAACATTCCAAAGAAACCTCCATCGAAAACACATCGACAAAGACATCAGATAGACCCCCCCCCCCCCCCCCCCCCGAAAACCTTCCGTCAAGCAGCCGAAGACACCTTCCCAATAGTGCCACTCTTCTAACTTTTTCTCTCAAATGATTTTTCCTTTGGATGCCGGAACGATGGATAGCGCACACCCTCTTTCTCTTGTCCCCGATTGCTATTTCCTTCAGGAGGCAACCAATCATCTTGGCAGATGTAGGTCTAGCAACCTCCAAGTTGGCTATTATTCTACAAAGCTTTTTAGTGAAGAGATCCTAGGTGCCAATGCAAAGGACGCCACAACCTAGTCACCCATGGGAACCATGTGGCCTATGAGGTCAGTCGATTGGAAGATACCAGCACCCAAACGACCAACCCTCCACGCTGTGCGCTGGTCTCCGACGGTGGTGGTGTGGATGGCGCCATAATAACCATGACCGAGGTCACAAGCGAGTCCACATGTACCGTCGACAGAGGCGAAGCGGGCTCCTCACACATCGTCTATAGCTCAGGCATGATCTGCAGCACGGAAGCCACGACCTATATAAGTGCAAGCACTAAACGCACCAAAGACACCCACACGTAAGTAACCACTCATACAAGAAAAGCATAAACAACCACACATACGTAACCAAGCAGCATGAGCCTCAACGTTTCAAAAAATAGCAGCATGCGCCTCAAGGCCGTGTACCAGCGCATCGTGGACAACTTCCTGGCCGTTGTTACGGCCGCCATCTCCAGTTACTCTCTCGTTGCCCTCGTGCGGCTTGGACCAGCAGAGCTCATCAGTTGGCACCGTGAGCTCCAGCTTCAGCCAGCGCACCTCTTCTTGGCGGGGTTCGTCCCAGCCGCAGCGGCCACCTGTGGTTGGATGTTTAGGAGGGAAAACTTGAGATTCAACACTTTGGTGTCTCATAAATGTGGAATATTCTTTCAGTGGGAGGCTACGTTCCCATCGACCGTCAAGATCAAGACCCATCGGCTCAGTCTTCCGGAGGTGCTCATAGTGGTAGGGGGTGCGTGCATACATTCATTGGGATGAGTGTATGTTTGTGCTTGTAAGCATTTGCATTTGTACTGTGTTTCTAAAAAAAATATCATTGTCATGTCCAGATAGTGACTTGACGTGATATGTAATAGCTAGCATTTTTAGCATCACAACAATGTTTAAGTAAATGATATACCAAGGAAAGTGAAGGTATCCAGTGACACCATGCAAGTTAGTGTCGCTTTGAATCCCGTTCAGAAGGCATGTACAAGTGACCAAAAAGTCTGGTTTATAATATCCCTATTGGCCGGAGACGTTCACCAAAACATTGATGAGTTGGAGGTTTTTCTTAGAATTTGGCCATATGCCAATTGGAATCAAAAAAATGGATCCAGTTGGGAGATGGAAGCAGTGGAACTAATGGCATACCAATGGTTCATCAGGTTCTTGTGCCACCAGTAGACGTCTACTATCTTGAAGTAATATTCATGACTTAAATCCCCCCCCCCCCCACACACACACACAAGGGGCGACCGAGTGAGGTGCAGGCACACACATGCATAAAAATTGTAAATGCGGTATATATAGTCGCCCTGAATAGAAGATCTACATAGGTCCTATAAAGTGACACCGTGTAGAGAACATGGAATCAGTTACACGGTGATAGGTGCGAACATGGATCGCAAAATTACGAATGTTGATATTCCTCATCCTAAACAAATTACTGCAATCATAGATCTGATGTTGTAGAGATAGGATGGCATGAAAACAAACTAGTAGCAAGGATGCATTGTCAGGTCGGACCAGATTGTCATTTTTATTGATAAAGTGCCTCAACTGTGCGATTTGGACATGATGTGAAAGATCAGGACAAAACATATGGTTTTCCCAACGACCACGCTATTTGGGCATGCTGTGAAACTGCAACCACAAATCTATAATTTTTCATATATAGCATTGTGCCATTTAACTCTTTGCATAGTATCAAGTCCATAGATATAAAATAAGTCGTTGCTGGAAATGTGATATTACCAAGTTTTATGCTCCTCTATAACTAAAGTTGCACATATTATTAAAGAGGGTCTATTTGTTAATGCGCTTATTTATTATCATTCAATGAATGTGGATCATTATGCAAGAAAATATGGTCGTTACACATTTTCAAAAAATGTGCATTTTCTTGTGTAGGTATGCACAACCCGACTTTTGTATATTTCTAAGTTCTATTAAAAAGAAAGTGCACGTGTACTTGTGAGAAATGTGCAACATGGCTGATTCAGAAATTGATACTCCCTCCTTCCATCTATATAGGGCCTAATGCGTTTTTCAAGACTAAATTTGACCAAATGTAAGAGCAATAATATATGACATGAAACTTACACAAAGCATACAGTCAAATTCGTATGTGAAAGGAGCTCTCAATTATATAATTTTCACATTATGCATGTCATGTACTATTAATCTTGTCAATAGTCAAAGGTGGTCTTGAAAAACGCATTAGGCCCTATATAGATAGAAGGAGGGAGTACTTCCCAGTCTCCCTTTGTGAAATGCACAACTAGTAATGTTAACCATTAATTAGATCGAGCATTTAGTCTGACTCAGATATATATGGACGTATCAACTATTTATTGGTAAATTTTTCCGAAAAGAAAGTGAAAAGTGGTGTCCTTTTGTGTCATGTCCTGATTACTTGGAGCCGTACCATGAATCCACCTTTAGCAAATAGAGTTCAAGATTTCCTGGACGCGTTTTTTTAGTTACTTAAAAACAAAATCAGCCAACGGTTCGTGTCAATACATCATTTCAACATCAGAGTTTAATGAAAATGGTACCCTGTCTAGGATTCAACATTTACTGGCCCTATTTTTTCTTGGTTCCTTAGAAAATCAGCGAACTGAGCGTGTCAATACATTTTTCTTTCAACATCAGAGTTTAATGAAAACAGTGACTTGACGTCAGATGTAGTATTCGGCATTTTCCACATCACATCAGTATTTAATTAAAACCGTACCCAACAGGGCACCAACAACATCGTCTCATCAACCGGAAAACGCCTGACCGCTCACTTACCCATCCGACATACTATATGTGAATTGCTTGACTTACCCATCAATTCGCTGTAACCAGAATCATGAAGCGCAAAACGCCTACCGCTGACTACAAGTGCAAACACTAGGCTAAATAGTGCCCAATTGTTTAACATGTGATAGATTTTTTGTTACGCGTTGTTTTTTCCTTTCTCCTGGCAAATGAAAACATATATCTTATATTTACTAATTGGAGGCACCTTTCTTGATCTCTCATTAATCCATATCATCAAAATTAATTAAACGTTAGATAGTAAAATTTATGAGCAGGATAAAAGGAAAAGTTGTTTAACAAACAAGGAAATCGCGACGTACAAAATGAAAGGAAACCTCACGTAGGAAAATAAGGCAAGTCTCTACAATCAACAAAAACAAGGTCAGTCTCCAACCATCACACAAATTACGAAGGAAAGCAACCGTTAAAAATTTCATGACATCTCGTTAATCCACCTCATCAAAACTAATTAATACACCTATAAAAAACAAAAACTAATTAATCCGTTAGATCGTCTCACATAAAATTTAATATTAGGATTGAAGAAACTTGCCTACCACAGATTATCACGTCCGGTAGAAAAAAATATCACATAAAAATAAAATAAAAAACATGGAAATGCCCACGCAAGAAAAAAAAAACAAGGAAATCATCATGTAAAAAGGAAAGAAACAAGGAAATTCTCACGTTAAAAGAAAAAAAACAAGGAAATTCACACGTAATTAAGAAGGAAAGCCTTCTACCGTTCCCATAAATTAAGAAATAAAGCCCCCGGGATTTTCAATAAGAAAGAAAAGAGATTAGGAAAGTCCCCGTTAAAAGCACCCCCGGGATTGTCAATAATAAAAAGAAAAGAAAGAAGGAAAGTCCCGTTAAAAACTCCATCAGTAAAATAAAAATAAGACCCCATCAATAAAATATTTTTTCGGTTAAAATATGGGTCGACTCGTCCATATGGTCGCCGCCTCAATGTGAGTTATTTCCACAAACGGTTGATTTGGCATATATACGATCCAATCAATCGTGTCTGAAAGTCTAGCTTCGGCTCTCCTGGTCGTTTTCCTCTGGAGCCCTGAATCTCAGTTAAAAGTAATAGTGCAAGGAGATTCATGATGTACAAGAACTATAAAAGGAAACTCTAAATCCTATTCATTGGGCCTGTGAGAGGAGTACAGAATATGAAGGGAATTAATTTGTATAATTTTTCACAATTCTTTGTCTGGTCAGGATTTTCTTCTTGATATAATTTTAATGTTAGGCATTTTCTTCAGCTATATATTAAATGGATACCAGACTACAATATTTCTAGGTTGTCACATATATAATGTGTCTAATTGACTAACAAGTTACAAATTCATAGCTTGGTGTTTATATAGTTCGATTGAAGGTAGTAATGAGTTCCTCTGGTGTTTATAAATTTTCTACATCAAGAACTTTGATCGATGATAAATGTTTAACCTTTTTTCTTTTCTTTTCAGGGACACGTCCATCAATATTTTCATGAACAACAAGAAACTGCCAGTGCCTATGGACAGAACCCTTAACTTCTAGAATTGGAAAACATTAACATGGGTTATTGTGTTCCTGCAAATAAATTACATGTGGCAGTGTATGTTGTAAAGTCTGCATGTTCCTGTGTCTTGGTTTTCTAATGGCTCAGTCGTAAGTCTCCTAATTTAGTACACATATAAATTAAATAAATAATAGAGTTACTATTCCCCACTTTAACTAATAAATAGAGTGTAATTAGAACAATATAATGAAGGAACATTTAGTTCCTATACGTGAAAAAGAATACTACATGTAACTAAATATTTTTCAGCACTATGTCACATTTTTTCATATTTTCGGTTGCAAAAATCAGTGAGCAAAACAAATTTTCTAAACATTTCTTGAGTATAAATATGGTTTCTATATTTCTAGCCCGTGCAGTCGCACGGGTTGATGACTAGTAATATTAATAGATTTAAAAGAAGATTTTTTTAGGAAGAATAAATTTAGAAATCAGTCGGGTAGATAATAGAGAAAGTGGGCTATTTTTTTTTGATAAATGCAACATATTTGCCTCATTGACTAATTAAGCAGAAGTGAATTGCCGATTTAATTGATGGAAGACTAGGCAAAAAACATTTCAACATGACCACATGGGGACTACTCCTAAGTCATGAATCTTCACGACCACTTGGCAAACGAACAAACACCCCGGCCCTGTACGACTAAAACCTCCTGGCACATGGATCACAACATCCCAAAGAAACACCATCGAGAACACATCGACAAAGACATCGGGCACAATAATCCCACCCCCTACCCCCCGCTCCCTTCGAAAACCGTCCATCAAGCAGCCGAAGACACCTTCCCAATAGTGCCACTCTTCTTACTTTTGCTCTCGAATTATTTGCCCTTAGGATGCCAGAACGATGGCTGGCGCACACCCTCTTTCTCTTGTCCCCGATTGCTTTCTCCTTCAGGAGGCAACCAAGCGTCTTGGCGGATGTAGGTCTAGCAACCTCCAAGTTGGTGATTATTCCACGAAGCTTTTTATTGAAGAGAGCCTAGGTGTCAATGCACGGGAAGCCGCAAACTAGTCACCCGTGGGAAGCATCTGACCGACGAGCTCAGCCGAGTGGATGACACTAGCGCCCAAATGGCCAATCCTCCATGCTGGGTGCTGGGCTCCGACGGTGTCGTGGGTGGCGCCATAATAACCACGGTCGAGGTCACAAGTGAGTCCACATGTACCAACGACGGAGGCAAAGCGGGCTCCCCACACATCGTCTATAGCTCAGGCATGATATGCAGCACGGTAGCCACGACCTATATAAGTGCAAGCACTAAACGCAAAGACACCCACACCCACACGTAAGTAAACCCTCATGCAAGAAAAGCATAAACAACTACACGTACGTAACCAAGCAGCATGAGCCTCAACGTTCCAAAAAATAGCAGCATGCGCCTCAAGGCCGTGTACCAGCGCATCGTGGACAACTTCCTGGCCATTGTCACGGCTGCCATCTCCAGTTACTCTCTCGTCTCCCTCATGCGGCTCGGACCAGCAGAGCTCATCAGCTGGCTCCGTGAGCTCCAGCTTCAGCCAGCGCACCTCTTCTTGGCGGGGTTCGTCCCGGTCACAGCGGCCACCTGTGGTTCGATGTTTAGGAGGGAAAACCTGAGATTCAACACTTTGGTGTCTCATAAATGTGGAATATTCTTTCAGTGGGAGGCTACGTTCCCATTGACCGTCAAGATCAAGACCCATCGGCTCAGTCTTCCGGAGGTGCTCATAGTGGTAGGGGGTGCGTGCATACGTTCATAGGGATGAGTGTATGTTTATGCTTGTAAGCATTTGCATTTGTACTGTGTTTCTAAAAAAATATCATTGTCATGTCCAGATAGTGACTTGACGTGATATGTAATAGCTGGCATTTTTAGCATCACATCAATGTTTAAGTAAATGATATACCAAGGAAAGTGAAGGTATCCAGTGACACCATGCAAGTTAGTGTCGCTTTGAATCCCGTTCAGAAGGCATGTACAAGTGACCAAAAAGTCTGGTTTATAATATCCCTATTGGCCGGAGACGTTCACCAAAACATTGATGAGTTGGAGTTTTTTCTTAGAATATTGGCCATATGCCAATTGGAATAAAAAAAATGGATCCAGTTGGGAGATGGAAGCAGTGGAACTAATGGCATACCAATGGTTCATCAGGGTCTTGTGCCACCAGTAGACGTCTACTATCTTGAAGTAATATTCATGACTTAAATCCCCCCCCCCCCCACACACACACAAGGGGCGACCGATGGAGGTGCAGGCACACACATGCATAAAAATTGTAAATGCGGTATATATAGTCGCCCTGAATAGAAGATCTACATAGGTCCTATAAAGTGACACCGTGTAGTGAACATGGAATCAGTTACACGGTGATAGGTGCGAACATGGATCGTAAAATTACGAATGTTGATATTCCTCATCCTAAACAAATTACTGCAATCATAGATCTGATGTTGTAGAGAGAGGATGGCATGAAAACAAACTAGTAGCAAGGATGCATTGTCAGGTCGGACCAGATTGTCATTTTTATTGATAAAATGCCTCAACTGTGCGATTTGGACATGATGTGAAAGATCAGGACAAAACATATGGTTTTCCCATCGACCACGCTATTTGGGCATGCTGTGAAACTACAACCACAAATCTATAATTTTTTATATATAGCATTGTGCCATTTAACTCTTTGCATAGTATCAAGTCCATAGATATAAAATAAGTCGTTGCTGGAAATGTGATATTACCAAGTTTTATACTCCTCTATAACTAAAGTTGCACATATTATTAAAGAGGGTCTATTTGTTAATGCGCTTATTTATTATCATTCAACGAATGTGGATCGTTATGCAAGAAAATATGGTCGTTACACATTTTCAAAAAATGTGCATTTTCTTGTGTAGGTATGCGCAACCCAACTTTTGTATATTTCTAAGTTCGAAAGTGCACGTGTACTTGTGAGAAATGTGCAACATGGCTAATTCAGAAATTGATACCTCCCAGTCTCCCCTTGTGAAATGTACAACTAGTAATGTTAACCATTAATTAGATCGAGCATTACCATCACGTAGTCTGACTCAGATATATATGGACGTATCAACTATGTATTGGTAAATTTTTCCGAAAAGAAAGTGAAAAGTGGTGTCCTTTTGTGTCATGTCCTGATTACTTGGAGCCGTGCCATGAATCCACCTGTAGCAAATAGAGTTCAAGATTTCCTGGACGCGTTTTTTCTTTAGTTACTTAAAAACAAAATCAGCCAACGGTTCGTGTCACATCATTTCAACATTAGAGTTTAATGAAAATGGTACCCTGTCTAGGATTCAACATTTCCTGGCCGCATTTTTTCTTGGTTCCTTAGAAAATCAGCGAACTGAGCGTGTCAATACATTTTTATTTCAACATCAGAGTTTAATAAAAACAGTGACTTGACGTCAGATGTAGTATTCGGCATTTTCCACATCACATCAGTATTTAATTAAAACCGTACCCAACAGGGCACCAACAACATCATCTCATCAAGCGGAAAACTGTTGGAAATATGCCCTAGAGGCAATAATAAAAGTATTATTATATTTCCTTGTTCATGATAATTGTCTTTTATTCATGCTATAACTGTATTATCCGGAAATCGTAATACACGTGTGAATACATAGACCACAATATGTCCCTAGTGAGCCTCTAGTTGACTAGCTCGTTGTGATCAACAGATGGTCATGGTTTCCTGGCTATGGACATTGGATGGCGTTGATAACGGGATCACATCATTAGGATAATGATGTGATGGACAAGACCCAATCCTAAGCATAGCACAAAGATCGTGTAGTTCGTTTGCTAGAGCTTTTCCAATGTCAAGTATCTCTTCCTTAGACCATGAGATCGTGTAGCTCCCGGATACCGTAGGAGTGCTTTGGGTGTATCAAACGTCATAACGTAACTGGGTGACTATAAAGGTGCACTACAGGTATCTCCGAAAGTGTCTTTTGGGTCGACACGGATCGAGACTGGGATTTGTCACTCCGTGTAAACGGAGAGGTATCGCTGGGCCCACTCGATAGGACATCATCATAATGTGCACAATGTGACCAAGGGGTTGATCACGGGATGATGTGTTACGGAACGAGTAAAGAGACTTGCCGGTAACGAGATTGAACAAGGTATCGGTATACCGACGATCGAATCTCGGGCAAGTACAATACCGTTAGACAAAGGGAATTGTATACGGGATCGATTGAGTCCTTAACATTGTGGTTCATCCGATGAGATCATCGTGGAACATGTGGGAGCCAACATGGGCATCCAGATCCCGCTGTTGGTTATTGACCAGAGAACGTCTCGGTCATGTCTACATGTCTCCCGAACCCGTAGGGTCTACACACTTAAGGTTCGATGATGCTAGCGTTATAAAGGAAGTTTGTATGTGGTTACCGAATGTTGTTCGGAGTCCCGGATGAGATCCAGGACGTCACGAGGAGTTCCGGAATGGTCCGGAGGTAAAGATTTATATACGGGAAGTCCTGTTTTGGTCACCGGAAAAGTTTCGGGTTTTATCAGTAACGTACCGGGACCACCGGGAGGGTCCCGGGGGTCCATCATGTGGGGACACCAACCCTAGAGGGCTGCATGGGCCATGTGTGGGAGGGAACCAGCCCCAGGTGGGCTGGTGCGCCCCCCACAAGGGGCCCAAGGCGCAGGGGAGAGTGGGAGGGGGCAGACCCTAGGGCAGATGGGCCCTAAGGCCCACCCCAGGCGCGCCTCCCCTCTCTTCCCCTCTGGCCGCCACCCAGATGGGATCTGGGGGCTGCCGCCACCCCTGGGGAGGGAACCCTAGAGGGGGCGCATCCCCCTCCCCTCCCCCTATAAATACTTGAGGTCTGGGGGCTGCCCAACATATGAGAACTTCTCCTCTTGGCGCAGCCCTTCCCCTCTCCCTTCTCCTCATATCTCGCGGTGCTTGGCGAAGCCCTGCTAGACTACCACGCTCCTCCATCACCACCACGCCGTTGTGCTGCTGCTGGATGGAGTCTTCCTCAACCTCTCCCTCTCTCCTTGCTGGATCAAGGCATGGGAGACCTCACCGGGCTGTACGTGTGTTGAACGCGGAGGTGCCGTCCGTTCGACACTAGGATCTCCGGTGATTTGGATCACGACGAGTACGACTCCTTCAATCCCGTTCTCTTGAACGCTTCCGCTTAGCGATCTACAAGGGTATGTAGATGCACTCTCCTTCCCCTCGTTCCTGGTTTCTCCATAGATAGATCTTGGTGATGCGTAGAAAATTTTGAATTTCTGCTACGTTCCCCAACAGTGGCATCATGAGCTAGGTCTATTGCGTAGATTCTTTGCACGAGTAGAACACAAAGTAGTTGTGGGCGTTGATTTTGTTCAATATTCTTACCGTTACTAGTCCGATCTTGTTTCGACGGTATTGTGGGATGAAGCGGCCCGGACCGACCTTACACGTACTCTTGCGTGAGACAGGTTCCACCGATTGACATGCACTTGGTGCATAAGGTGGCTAGCTGGTGCCAGTCTCTCCCACTTTAGTCGGAACGGATTCGATGAAAAGGGTCCTTATGAAGGGTAAATAGCAATTGGCATATCATGTTGTGGTTTTGCGTAGGTAAGAAACGTTCTTGCTAGAAACCCATAGCAGCCACGTAAAACATGCAACAACAATTAGAGGACGTCTAACTTGTTTTTGCAGGTTATGCTATGTGATGTGATATGGCCAAGAAGAATGTGATGAATGATATGTGATGTATGAGATTGATCATGTTCTTGTAATAGGAATCACGACTTGCATGTCGATGAGTATGACAACCGGCAGGAGCCATAGGAGTTGTCTTAATTTATTGTATGACCTGCGTGTCATTGAACAACGCCATGTAATTACTTTACTTTATTGCTAACCGGTAGCCATAGTAGTAGAAGTAATAAGTTGGCGAGACAACTTCATGGAGACACGATGATGGAGATCATGATGATGGAGATCATGGTGTCATGCCGGTGACGATGATGATCATGGAGCCCCGAAGATGGAGATCAAAAGGAGCAAAATGATATTGGCCATATCATGTCACTATTTGATTGCATGTGATGTTTATCATGTTTATGCATCTTGTTTACTTAGAACGACGGTAGTAAATAAGATGATCCCTTACAAAAATTTCAAGAAGTCTTCTCCCCTAACTGTGCACCGTTGCTAAAGTTCGTCGCTTCTAAGCACCACGTGATGATCGGGTGTGATGGATTCTTACGTTCACATACAACGGGTGTAAGACAGATTTACACACGCGAAACACTTAGGGTTAACTTGACGAGCCTAGCATGTACAGACATGGCCTCAGAACACAGAGACCGAAAGGTCGAGCATGATTCGTATGGAGGATACGATCAACATGAAGATGTTCATCGATGATGACTAGTCCGTCTCACGTGATGATCGGACACGGCCTAGTTGACTCGGATCATGTAATCACTTAGATGACTAGAGGGATGTCTCTCTGAGTGGGAGTTCATAAGATGAACCTAATTATCCTGAACATAGTCAAAAGACCTTTGCAAATTGTGTCGTAAGCTCGCACTTTAGTTCCACTGTTTAGATATGTTCCTAGAGAAAATATAGTTGAAAGTTGACAGTAGCGATTATGCGGACAGTAGAAAGCTTATGTCCTTAATGCACCGCTCAGTGTGCTGAACCCCAAATGTCGTTTGTGGATGTTGCGAACATTAGACATACACGTTTTGATAACTACGAGATAGTTCAGTTAAACGGTTTAGAGTTGAGGCACCAAAGACGTTTTCGAAACGTCGCGGAACATATGAGATGTTTTCGAGGGCTGAAATTGAGATTTCAGGCTCGCGCCCACGTCAAGAGGTATGAGACCTTCGACGTTTTTCTTAGCCTGCAAACTAAGGGAGAAAAGCTCAATCGTTGAGCTTGTGCTCAGATTGTCTGAGTGCAACAATCACTTGAATCGAGTGGGAGTTGATCTTCCAGATGAGATAGTGATGTTTCTCCAAAGTCACTTGCCACCAAGCTGCTAGAGCTTCGTGATGAACTATAACATATCAGGGATAGATATGATGATCCTTGAGGTATTCGCGATGTTTGACACCGCGAAAGTAGAAATCAAGAAGGAGCATCAATTGTTGATGGTTGGTGAAACCACTAGTTTCAAGAAGGGCAAGGGGAAGAAGGGATACTTCATGAAATGGCAAATCAGCTGCTGCTCTAGTGAAGAAACCCAAGGTTGAACCCAAGCCCGAGACTAAGTGCTTCTGTAATAAGGGGAACAACCACTGGAGCGGAATTACCCTAGATACTCGGTAGATGAGAAGGCTGGCAAGGTCGATAGAAGTATATTGGATATACGTTATGTTAATGTGTACTTTACTAGTACTCCTAGTAGCACCAGGGTATTAGATACCGGTTCGGTTGCTAAGTGTTAGTAACTCAAAATAAAAGCTACGGAATAAACGGAGACTGGCTAAAGGTGAGCTGACGATATGTGTTGTTAGTGTTTCCAAGGTTGATGTGATCAAGCACCGCACGCTCCCTCTACCATCGAGATTTGGTGTTTGCGTTGAGCATAGACATGATTGGATTATGTCTATCGCAATACGGTTATTCATTTAAGGAGAATAATTGTTACTCTATTTATTTGAATAATACCTTTAATGGTCTTGCACCTAAAGGAATGGTTTATTGAATCTCGATCGTAGTGATACACATTTTCATGCCAAAAGATATAAGATAGTAATGATAGTACCACTTGAAGGAAATATGCCATAGAGGCAATAATAAAGTTATTATTTATTTCCTTGTTTCATGATAAATGTTTATTATTCATGCTAGAATTGTATTATCCGGAAACATAATACATGTGTGAATACATAGACAAACATAGTGTCACTAGTATGCCTCTACTTGACTAGCTCGTTTATCAGAGATGGTTATGTTTCCTAGCCATGGACAAAAGAGTTGTCATTTGATTAACAGGATCACATCATTAGGAGAATGATGTGATTGACTTGACCCATTCCGTTAGCTTAGCACTTGATCGTTTAGTATGTTGCTATTGCTTTCTTCATGACTTATACATGTTCCTGTAACTATGAGATTATGCAACTCCCATTTACCGGAGGAACACTTTGGGTACTACCAAACGTCACAACGTAACTGGGTGATTATAAAGGAGTACTACAGGTGTCTCCGAAGGTACATGTTGAGTTGGCGTATTTCGAGATTAGGTTTTGTCACTCCGATTGTCGGAGAGGTATCTCTGGGCCCTCTCAGTAATACTCATCACCTAAGCCTTGCAAGCATGTAACTAATGAGTTAGTTATGAGATGACATATTACAGAACGAGTAAAGAGACTTGCTGGTAACGAGATTGAACTAGGTATTGGATACCGATGATCAAATCTCAGGCAAGTAACATACGGATGACAAAGGGAACAAAGTATGTTGTTATGCGGTTTGACCGATAAAGATCTTCGTAGAATATGTAGGAACCAATATGGGCATCCAGGTCCCGCTATTGGCTAATGACCTAGAATGGTTTTAGGTCATGACTACATAGTTCTCGAACCCGTAGGGTCCGCACGCTTAACATTTCGATGACAGTTTTATCATGAGTTTATAAGTTTTGATGTACCGAAGTTTGTTCGGAGTCCCGGATGTGATCATGGACATGACGAGGAGTCTCGGAATGGTCGAGACATAAAGATTGATATATTGGATGACTATATTCGGACACCGGAAAGGTTCCGGAAGTTTTCGGAGAAAACCGGAGTGCCGGGGGGGGGGGGGGGGTTACCTGAACCCCCCGGGAGAGTTAATGGGCCACATGGGCCTAGGTGGGAAGAGAGAGGGGCGGCCAGGGTGGGCCGCGCGCCCCCTCTCCCTCCAGTCCGAATTGGACTAGGAGGGGGGGCGGCGCCCCCCTTTCCTTCCCCCCTCTCCTCCTTCCTTCCCCCTCCTAGTAGGAGTAGGAAAGGGGGAATCCTACTCCTACTCGGAGGAGGATTCCTCCTCCCTTGGCGCGCCCCAAGGGGGCCGGCCAGCCTCCCTCCTCCCTCCTTTATATACGGGGGCAGGGGGCACCCCATAGACACAAGTTGATCTACGGATCGTTCCTTAGCCGTGTGCGGTGCCCCCTTCCACCATATTCCACCTTGGTCATATCGTCGCGAAGCTTAGGCGAAGCCCTGCGCCGGTAGAACATCAAGATCATCACCACGCCGTCGTGCTGACGGAACTCTCCCTCAACACTTGGCTGGATCGGAGTTCGAGGGACGTCATCGAGCTGAACGTGTGCTGAACTCGGAGGCTCCGTACGTTCGGTGCTTGGATCGGTCGATCGTGAAGACGTACGACTACATCAACCGCGTTGTGCTAACGCTTCCGCTTACGGTCTACGAGGGTACGTGGACATACACTCTCCCCTCTCGTTGCTATATCATCACCATGATCTTGCGTGTGCGTAGGAAATTTTTGAAATTACTACGTTCCCCAATAGTGGCATCCGAGCCTAGGTTTTATGCGTTGATGTTATATGCACGAGTAGAACACAAGTGAGTTGTGGACGATATAAGTCATACTGCCTACCAGCATGTCATACTTTGGTTCAACGGTATTGTGAGATGAAGCGGCCCGGACCGACATTATGCGTACGCTTACGCGAGACTGGTTTCACCGTTACGAGCACTCGTGCTTAAAGGTGACTGGCGGGTGTCTGTCTCTCTCACTTTAGCTGAATCGAGTGTGGCTACGCCCGGTCCTTGTGAAGGTTAAAACGGAGTCTATTTGACAAACTATCGTTGTGGTTTTGATGCGTAGGTAAGAACGGTTCTTGCTAAGCCCGTAGCAGCCACGTAAAATTTGCAACAACAAAGTAGAGGACGTCTAACTTGTTTTTGCAGGGCATGTTGTGATGTGAGATGGTCAAGACGTGATGCTATATTTTATTGTATGAGATGATCATGTTTTGTAACCGAAGTTATCGCAACTGGCCGGAGCCATATGGTTGTCTCTTTATTGTATGAAATGCAAACGCCCTGTAATTGCTTTACTTTATCACTAAGCGGTAGCGATAGTCGTAGAAGCAATAGATGGCGTAACGACAACGATGCTACGATGGAGATCAAGATGTCGCGCCGGTGACGATGGTGATCACAACGGTGCTTCGGAGATGGAGATCACAAGCACAAGATGATGATGGCCATATCATATCACTTATATTGATTGCATGTGATGTTTATCCTTTATGCATCTTATCTTGCTTTGATTGACGGTAGCATTTTAAGATGATCTCTCATTAAAATTATCAAGTAGTGTTCTCCCTGAGTATGCACCGTTGCCAAAGTTCGTCGTGCCGAGACACCACGTGATGATCGGGTGTGATAAGCTCTACGTCCATCTACAACGGGTGCAAGCCAGTTTTGCACACGCAGAATACTCAGGTTAAACTTGACGAGCCTAGCATATACAGATATGGCCTCGGGACACGGAGACCGAAAGGTCGAGCGTGAATCATATAGTAGATATGATCAACATAGTGATGTTCACCATTGAAAACTACTCCATCTCACGTGATGATCGGTCATGGTTTAGTTGATTTGGATCACGTGATCACTTAGATAACTAGAGAGATGTCTGTCTAAGTGGGAGTTCTTAAGTAATATGATTAATTGAACTTTAATTTATCATGAACTTAGTCCTACTAGTATTTTGCAAATGATGTTGTAGATCAATAGCTCGCGTTGTTGCTTTCATATGTTTATTTTGATATGTTCCTAGAGAAAACTGTGTTGAAAAATGTTAGTAGCAATGTTGCGGATTTGATCCGTGATCTGAGGTTAATCCTCATTGCTGCACAGAAAAATTATGTCCTTGATGCACCGCTAGGTGACAGACCTATTGCAAGAGCAGATGTAGACGTTATGAACGTTTGGCTAGCTCAATATGATGACTACTTGATAGTTTAGTGCACCACGCTTAACGGCTTAGAATCGGGACTTCAAAGACGTTTTGAACGTCATGGACCATATGAGATGTTCCAGGAATTGAAGTTAATATTTCAAGCAAATACCCGAGTTGAGAGATATGAATTCTCCAACAAGTTCTATAGCTAAAAGATGGAGGAGAATCGCTCAACTAGTGAGCATGTGCTCAGATTGTCTGGGTACTTCAATCGCTTGAATCAAGTGGGAGTTAATCTTCCAGATAAGATAGTGATTGACAGAATTCTCTAGTCACCATCACTAAGTTACTAGGACTTCGTGATGAACTATAGTATGCAAGGGATGACGAAAACGATTCCCGAGCTCTTCGTGATGTTGAAATCGACGAAGGTAGAAATCAAGAAAAGACCATCAAGTGTTGATGATTGACAAAACCACTAGTTTCAAGAGAATGGCAAAGGGAAGGAAAGGGAACTTCAAGTGGAAAGACAAGCAAGTTGTCACTCCTGCGAAGAAGCCCAAAGCTGGACCATAGCCTGAAACTGAGTGTTTACACTGCGAAGGAAATGGTCACTGGAAGCGGAAATGCCCTGAGTATTTGGTGGATAAGAAGGATGGCAAAGTGAATAAGGGTATATTTGATATACAAATTATTGATGTGTGCCTTACTAGTGTTTATAGTAGCCCCTAAGTATTTGATACTTGTTCGGTTGCTAAGATTAGTAAGTCGAAACAGGAGTTACAGAATAAACAGAGACTAGTTGAAGGGAAAGTGACGATGAGTGTTGGAAGTAGTTCCAAGATTGATATGATCATCATCGCACACTCCCTATACTTTCGGGATTTGTGTTGAACCTAAATAAATGTTATTTGGTGTTTGCGTTGAGCATGAATATGATTTGATCATGTTTATTGCAATACGGTTATTCATTTAAGTTAGAGAACAATTGTTTTTCTATTTACATGAATAAAACCTTCTATGGTCATACACACCAACGAAAATAGTTTGTTGGATCTCGACCGTAGTAATACACATATTCATAATATTGAGGCCAAAAGATGCAAAGTTAATAATGATAGTGCAACTTATTTGTGGCACTGCCATTTAGGTCATATTGGTGTAAAGCGCGTGAAGAAACTCCATGCTGATGGGATTTTGGAATCACTTGATTATGAATCACTTGATGCTTGCGAACCATGCCTCATGGGAAAGATGACTAAGACTCCATTCTCCGGAACAATGGAGCGAGCAACTGACTTATTGGAAATAATACATACTGATGTATGCGATCCGATGAGTGTTGAGGCTCGCGGCGGGTATCGTTATTTTCTGACCTTCACAGATGATTTGAGCAGATATGGGTATATCTACTTGATGAAACATAAGTCTGAAATAGTTGAAAGGTTCAAAGAATTTCAGAGTGAAGTGGAAAATTCATCGTAACAAGAAAATAAAGTTTCTGCGATCTGATCACGGAGACAAATATTTGAGTTACGAGTTTGGTCTTCAATTAAAATAATGTGGAATAGTTTCACAGCTCACGCCACCTGGAACACCACATCGTTATGGTGTGTCCGAACGTCGTAACCGCACTTTATTTGATATGGTGCGATCTATGATGTCTCTTTACCACTATTGTTTTGGGGTTATGCATTAGAGACAGCTGCATTCACGTTTTAAAATAGGGCACCATCTAAATCCGTTGAGACGACACCCTATGAACTATGGTTTAGCAGTAAACCTAAGCTGTTGTTTCTTAAAGTTTGGGGCTGCGATGCTTATGTGAAAAAGTTTCATCCTGATAAGCTCGAACCCAAATCGGAGAAGTGCGTCTTCATAGAATACCCAAAGGAAATTGTTGGGTACACCTTCTATCACAGATCCGAAGGCAATATATTCGTTGCTAAAATGGATCCTTTCCAGAGAAGGAGTTTCTCTCGAAAGAAGTGAGTGGGAGGAAAGTAGAACTTGATGAGGTAACAGTACCTGCTCCCTTATTGGAAAGTAGTTTATCACAGAAATTAGTTCCTGTGACAAATACACCAATTAGTGAGGAAGCTAATGATATTGATCATGAAACTTCAGATCAAGTTACTACAGAACCTCGTAGGTCTTCCAGAGTAAGATCCGCACCAGAGTGGTGTAGTAATCATGTTCTGGAAGTCATGTTACTAGACCATGATGAACCTACGAACTATGAGGAAGCGATGATGAGCCCAGATTCCGCGAAATGGCTCGAGGCCATAAAATCTGAGATATAATCCATGTATGAGAACAAAGAATGGACTTTGATTGACTTGCTCGATGATCAGCAAGCCATGTTAAATAAATGGATCTTCAAGCGGAAGACGGACACTGATAGTAGTGTTACTATCCACTAAGCTCGACTTGTTGCAAAAGGTTTTCAACAAAGTTCAAAGGTGTTGAATACAATGAGATTTTCTCACTCGTATCGATGCTTAAGTCTGTCTGAATCATGTTAGCAATTGCCACATTTTATGAAATCTGGTAATTGGATGTCAAAACTGCATTCCTTAATGGATTTATTAAAGAAGAGTTGTATATGATGCAACTAGAAGGTTTTGTCAATCCTAAAGGTGCTAACAAAATGTGCAAGCTCCAGCGATCCATCTATGGACAGGTGCAAGCGTCTCGGAGTTGGAATATACGCTTTGATAAGTTGATCAAAGCATATAGTTTTATATGGACTTACGATGAAGCCTGTATTTACAATAAAGTGAGTGGGAGCACTACAGCCTTTCTGATTAGTATATGTGAGTGACATATTGTTGATCAGAAATGATGTAGAATTTTTCTGCAAAGCATAAAGGAGTGTTTTAAAGGAGTTCTTTAAAAAGAAAAGACCTCAGTAAAAGCTACTTACATATTGAGCATCAAGATCTATTGAGATAGATCAAGACGCTTGATAAGATTTTCAATGAGTACATACCTTGGCAAGATTTTGAAATAGTTCAAAATGGAACAATCAAAGAAAGAGTTCTTGCCTGTGTTGCAAAGCTATGAAATTGAGTAAGACTCAAATCCCGACCACAGCAGAAAATAGAAAGAGAATGAAAAGTCATTCCCTATGCCTCAGTCATAGGTTCTATAAAGTGTGCTATGCTATGTACCAGACCTATTGTATACCTTGCTCTGTATTTGGCAAGGGAGTACAATAGTGATCTAGGAGTAGATCACTGGACATTGGTCAAGAATATCCTTAGTAAGGACTAAGGAGATGTTTCTCGATTATGGAGGTGATAAAAGAGTTTGTTGTAAAAGTTACATCAGTGCAAACTTTTACACTGATCCAGATGACTCTAAGTCTCAACCTGGATACATATTGAAAGTGGGAGCAATTAGCTAGACTAGCTCCGTGCAGAGCATTGTGGACATAAAATATTTGCAAAATACATACGGCTCTGAATGTGACAGACCCGTTGACTGAGCTTCTCTCACGAGCAAAACATGATCACACCTTAGTACTCTTTGGGTGTTAATCACATAGCGATGTGAACTAGATTATTGACTCTAGTAAACCCTTTGGATGTTGGTCACATGATGATGTGAACTATGGGTGTTAATCATATACAGATATGAATATTGGTGTTAAATCACATGGCGATGTGAACTAGATTATTGACTCTAGTGCAAGTGGGAGACTGAAGGAAATATGCCCTAGAGGCAATAATAAAGTTATTATTTATTTCCTTATTTCATGATAAATGTTTATTATTCATGCTAGAATTGTATTAACCGGAAACATAATACATGTGTGAATACATAGACAAACATAGTGTCACTAGTATGCCTCTACTTGACTAGCTCGTTTATCAGAGATGGTTATGTTTCCTAGCCATGGACAAAAGAGTTGTGATTTGATTAACGGGATCACATCATTAGGAGAATGATGTGATTGACTTGACCCATTCCGTTAGCTTAGCACTTGATCGTTCAGTATGTTGCTGTTGCTTTCTTCATGACTTATACATGTTCCTGTAACTATGAGATTATGCAACTCCCATTTACCAGAGGAACACTTTGGGTACTACCAAACGTCACAACGTAACTGGGTGATTATAAAGGAGTACTACAGGTGTCTCCGAAGGTACATGTTGAGTTGGCGTATTTCGAGATTAGGTTTTGTCACTCCGATTGTCGGAGAGGTATCTCTGGGCCCTCTCGGTAATACTCATCACCTAAGCCTTGCAAGCATGTAACTAATGAGTTAGTTATGAGATGACGTATTACAGAACGAGTAAAGAGACTTGCCGGTAACGAGATTGAACTAGGTATTGGATACCGACGATGAAATCTCGGGCAAGTAACATACGGATGACAAAGGGAACAAAGTATGTTGTTATGCGGTTTGACCGATAAAGATCTTCGTAGAATATGTAGGAACCAATATGGGCATCCAGGTCCCGCTATTGGCTAATGACCTAGAATGGTTTTAGGTCATGACTACATAGTTCTCGAACCCGTAGGGTCCGCACGCTTAACGTTTCGATGACAGTTTTATTATGAGTTTATAAGTTTTGATGTACCGAAGTTTGTTCGGAGTCCCGGATGTGATCACGGACATGACGAGGAGTCTCGGAATGGTCGAGACATAAATATTGATATATTGGACGACTATATTCGGACACCGGAAAGGTTCCGGAAGTTTTCGGAGAAAACCGGAGTGCCGGGGGGGGGGGGGGGGGTTACCGGAACCCCCCGGGAGAGTTAATGGGCCACATGGGCCTAGGTGGGAAGAGAGAGGGGCGGCCAGGGTGGGCCGCGCGCCCCCTCTCCCTCCAGTCCGAATTGGACTAGGAGGGGGGGGGGGCGCCCCCCTTTCCTTCCCCCCCTCTCCTCCTTCCTTCCCCCTCCTAGTAGGAGTAGGAAAGGGGGAATCCTACTCCTACTAGGAGGAGGATTCCTCCTCCCTTGGCGCGCCCCAAGGGGGCCGGCCGGCCTCCCCCCTCCCTCCTTTATATACGGGGGCAGGGGGCACCCCATAGACACAAGTTGATCTACGGATCGTTCCTTAGCCGTGTGCGGTTCCCCCTTCCACCATATTCCACCTCGATCATATCATCGCGAAGCTTAGGCGAAGCCCTGCGCGGGTAGAACATCAAGATCATCACCACGCCGTCGTGCTGACGGAACTCTCCCTCGACACTCGGCTGGATCGGAGTTCGAGGGACGTCATCGAGCTGAACGTGTGCTGAACTCGGAGGCTCCGTACGTTCGGTGCTTGGATCGGTCGATCGTGAAGACGTACGACTACATCAACCGCGTTGTGCTAACGCTTCCGCTTACGGTCTACGAGGGTACGTGGACATACACTCTCCCCCCTCGTTGCTATATCATCACCATGATCTTGCGTGTGCGTAGGAAATTTTTGAAATTACTACGTTCCCCAACACCACTTACTTGTGGCACTGCCATGTAAGTCATATTGGTATAAAACGCATGAAGAAGCTCCATGTTGATGGATCTTTGGACTCACTCGTTTTTGAAAAATTTGAGACATGCGAACCATGTCTATTGGTGTATACGCATGAAGAAACTCCATGCAGATGGATCATTTGGACTCACTTGATTCTGAATCACTTGAGATATGCAAATCATACCACATGGGCAAGATGACTAAAAAGCCTCGTTTTTCAGTAAAATGGAACAAGATAGCAACTTGTTGGAAGTAACACATTTTGATGTGTGCAGTCCAATGAGTGCTGAGGCATGCAGTGAATATCGTTATGTTCTTACTTCACAGATGATTCGAGTAGATGTTGAGTATATTTACTTGATGAAACACAAGTCTGAATTATTGAATGGTTCAAGTAATTTCAGAGTGAAGTTGAAGTTCATTGTGACAAGAGGATGAAATGTCTATGATATGATCATAGATATGAGTATCTGAGTTACGAGCTTTGGCACGCAATTAAGACATTGTGGAAATTGTTTCATAATTAATACCGCCTGGAACACCATAGTGTGATGGTGTGTCCGAACATCATAACTGCACCCTATTAGATATGGTGCATACCATGATGTCTCTTATCAAATTACCACTATCGTTTATGGGTTAGGCATTAGAGACAACCACATTCACTTTAAATAGGGCACCACGTAATTCCGTTGAGATGACATCGTATGAACTATGGTTTAGAGAAACCTAAGTTGTCATTTCTTAAAGGTTTGGGGCTGCGACGCTTATGTGAAAAAGTTTCAGGTTGATAAGCTCGAACCCAAAGCGGATAAAATGCATCTTCATAGGACACCCAAAACAGTTGGGTATACCTCCTAATTCAGATCCGAAAGCAATAGGGATTGTTTCTTGAATCGGGTCCTTTCTCAAGGAAAAGTTTGTCTCAAAAAGTTGAGTGGGAGGATGGTGGAGACTTGATATGGTTATTGAACCATCACTACAACTAGTGTGTAGCAGGGCACAGGAAGTTGTTCCTGTGGCACCTACACCAATTGAAGTAGAAGCTTATGATAGTGATCATGAAACTTCAGATCAAGTCACTATCGTAACTCGTAGGGTGACAAGGATGCGTACTGCTTCAGAGTGGTGCAGTAATCCTGTCGTGAAGGTCATGTTGCTAGACAACAATGAACCTACGAGTTATGGAGAAGCGATGGTGGGCCCAAATTCTGACAAATGGTTAGAAGCCATGAAATCCGAGATAGGATCCATGTATCAGAACAAAGCATGGACTTTGGTGGACTTGCCCAATGATCGGCAAGTCATTGAGATAAATGGATCTTTAAGAAGAAGACGGACGTGGACGGTGATGTCACCGTCTATGAAGCTCGACTTGTGGCGAAGAGCTCTTCACAAGTTCAAGGAGTTGACTACGATGAGATTTTCTCATCCGTAGCGATGCTTAAGTCCGTCGGAATCATGTTAGCATTAGCTGCATTTATGAAATCTGGCAGATGGATGTCAAAACGAGTTTCCTTACCAGTCTTCGTAAGGAAAGGTTGTATGTGATACAATCAGAAAGTTTTTGTCGATCCTAAGGATGCTAAAAGGTATGCTAGCTCCAGCGATCCTTCTAAGGACTGGAGTAAGCATCTCGGAGTTGGAATGTACGTTTGGATGAGATGATCAAAGTTTTGGGTTTATACAAAAGTTTATGAGAAACTTGTATTTCCAAAGAAGTGAGTGGGAGCACTATAGAATTTCTGATGAGTATATGTTGTTGACATATTGTTGATCAGAAATGATGTAGAATTTCTAGAAAGCATAAAGGGTTGATTGAAAGGAGTTTTCAAGGGAAAACCTGGATTAAGTTACTTGAACATTGATCATCAAGATCTATGAGGATAGATCAAAAACCGCTTAATGGTACTTTCAAATGAGCACGTACCTTGACATGATCTTGAAGGTGTTCAAGATGGATCAGTCAAAGAAGGAGTTCTTGCCTGAGATGTAAGGTATGAAGTTAAGACTTAAAAGCTCGACCACGGTAGAATAGAGAGAAAGGACGAAGGTCGTCCCCTATACTTCAGACGTAGGCTCTATAGTATGCTATGCTGTGTACTGCACTGGAAGTGTGCCTTGCCATGAGTCAGTCAAGGGGTACAAGAATGATCCAGGAATGGATCATTGGACAGCGGTCAAAATTGTCCTTGGAGTAAACAAGGACATGTTTCTCGATTATGGAGATGATAAAGAGTTTGGCGTAAAGGGTTACGTCGATGCAAGCTTTAACACCTATCCGAGTGACTCTGAGTAGCAAACCGGATATGTATAATGGAGCAACCATTTGGAATAGCTCCAAGTGGAGCGTGGAAGCAGCATTTACAGAATGACCTAGAGATTTGTGAAGTACATACGGATCTGAAAGTTATAGACCCGTTGACTAAAACCTCTCTCACAAGCAAAACATGATCAAACCCCAGAACTCATTGAGTCTTAATCACATGATGATGTGAACTAGTTTAATGACACTAGTAAACTCTTTGGATGTTGGTCACATGATGATGTGACCTGTGAGTGTTAATCACATGGCGATGTGAACTAGATTATTGACTCTAGTGCAAGTGGGAGACTGTTGGAAATATGCCCTAGAGGCAATAATAAAAGTATTATTATATTTCCTTGTTCATGATAATTGTCTTTTATTCATGCTATAACTGTATTATCCGGAAATCGTAATACACGTGTGAATACATAGACCACAATATGTCCCTAGTGAGCCTCTAGTTGACTAGCTTGTTGTGATCAACAGATGGTCATGGTTTCCTGGCTATGGACATTGGATGTCGTTGATAACGGGATCACATCATTAGGAGAATGATGTGATGGACAAGACCCAATCCTAAGCATAGCACAAAGATCGTGTAGTTCGTTTGCTAGAGCTTTTCCAATGTCAAGTATCTCTTCCTTAGACCATGAGATCGTGTAACTCCCGGATACCGTAGGAGTGCTTTGGGTGTATCAAACGTCACAACGTAACTGGGTGACTATAAAGGTGCACTACAGGTATCTCCGAAAGTGTCTTTTGGGTTGACACGGATCGAGACTGGGATTTGTCACTCCGTGTAAACGGAGAGGTATCTCTGGGCCCACTCGGTAGGACATCATCATAATGTGCACAATGTGACCAAGGGGTTGATCACGGGATGATGTGTTACGGAATGAGTAAAGAGACTTGCCGGTAACGAGATTGAACAAGGTATCGGTATACCGACGATCGAATCTCGGGCAAGTACAATACCGTTAGACAAAGGGAATTGTATACGGGATCGATTGAGTCCTTGACATCGTGGTTCATCCGATGAGATCATCATGGAACATGTGGGAGCCAACATGGGTATCCAGATCCCGCTGTTGGTTATTGACCAGAGAACGTCTCGGTCATGTCTACATGTCTCCCGAACCCGTAGGGTCTACACACTTAAGGTTCGATGACGCTAGGGTTATAAAGGAAGTTTTTATGTGGTTACCGAATGTTGTTCGGAGTCCCGGATGAGATCCAGGACGTCACGAGGAGTTCCGGAATGGTCCGGAGGTAAAGATTTATATATGGGAAGTCCTGTTTTGGTCACCGGAAAAGTTTCGGGTTTTATCGGTAACGTACCGGAACCACCGGGAGGGTCTCGGGGGTCCACCAAGTGGGGCCACCAACCCTGGAGGGCTGCATGGGCCATGTGTGGGAGGGAACCAGACCCAGGTGGGCTGGTGCACCCCCCACAAGGGGCCCAAGGCGCAGGGGAGAGTTTGAGGGGGCAAACCCTAGGGCAGATGGGCCCTAAGGCCCACCCCAGGCGTGCCTCCCCTCTCTCCCCCTCTGGCCACCACCCAGATGGGATCTGGGGGCTGCCGCCACCCCTGGGGAGGGAACCCTAGACGGGGCGCAGCCCCCTCCCCTCCCCCTATAAATACTTGAGGTCTGGGGGCTGCCCAACATATGAGAACTTCTCCTCTTGGCGCAGCCCTTCCCCTCTCCCTTCTCCTCATATCTCGCGGTGCTTGGCGAAGCCCTGCTAGACTACCACGCTCCTCCATCACCACCACGCCGTTGTGCTGCTGCTGGATGGAGTCTTCCTCAACCTCTCCCTCTCTCCTTGCTGGATCAAGGCGTGGGAGACGTCACCGGGCTGTACGTGTGTTGAACGCGGAGGTGCCGCCCGTTCGACACTAGGATCTCCGGTGATTTGGATCACGACGAGTACGACTCCTTCAACCCCGTTCTCTTGAACGCTTCCGCTTAGCGATCTACAAGGGTATGTAGATGCACTCTCCTTCCCCTCGTTGCTGGTTTCTCCATAGATAGATCTTGGTGATGCGTAGAAAATTTTGAATTTCTGCTACGTTCCCCAACAAAAACGCCTGACCGCTCACTTACCCATCCGACATACTATATGTGAATTGCTTGACTTACCCATCAATTCGCTGTAACCAGAATCATGAAGCGCAAAACGCCTACCGCTGACTACAAGTGCAAGCACTAGGCTAAATAGTGCCCAATTGTTTAACATGTGATTGATTTTTTGTTACGCGTTGTTTTTTCCTTTCTCCTGGCAAATGAAAACATATATCTTATATTTACTAATTGGAGGCACCTTTCTTGATCTCTCATTAATCCATATCATCAAAATTAATTAAACGTTAGATAGTAAAATTTATGATCAGGATAAAAGGAAAAGTTGTGTAACAAACTAGGAAATCCTGACGTACAAAATAAAAGGAAACCTCACGTAGGAAAATAAGGCAAGTCTCTACAATCAACAAAAACAAGGTAAGTCTCCAACCATCACACAAGTTACGAAGGAAAGCTCCCGTTAAAAATTTCATGACATCTCGTTAATCCACCTCATCAAAACTAATTAATACACCTATAAAAAACAAAAACTAATTAATCCGTTATATCGTCTCACATAAAATTTAATATCAGGATTGAAGAAACTTGCCTACCGCAGATTATCACGTCCGGTAGAAAAAATATCACATAAAAATAAAATAAAAAACATGGAAATGCCCACGCAAGAAAAAAAACAAGGAAATTATCATGTAAAAAGGAAAGAAACAAGGAAATTCTCACGTTAAAAGAAAAAAACAAGGAAATTCACACGTAATTAAGAAGGAAAGCCATCTCCCGTTCCCATAAATTAACAAATAAAGCCCCCGGGATTTTCAAAAAGAAAGAAAAGAAATTAGGAAAGTCCCCGTTAAAAGCACCCCCGGGATTGTCAATAATAAAAAGAAAAGAAAGAAGGAAAGTCCCGTTAAAAACTCCATCAGTAAAATAAAAATAAGACCCCATCAATAAAATATTTTTTCGGTTAAAATCTGGGTCGACTCGTCCATATGGTCGCCGCCTCAATGTGAGTTATTTCCACAAACGGTTGATTTAGCATATATACGATCCAATCAATCGTGTCTGAAAGTCTAGCTTCGGCTGTCCTGGTCCTTTTCCTCTGGAGCCCTGAATCTCAGTTAAAAGTAATAGTGCAAGGAGATTCATGATGTACAAGAACTATAAAAGGAAACTCTAAATCCTATTCATTGGGCCTGTGAGAGGAGTACAGAATATGAAGGGAATTAATTTGTATAATTTTTCACAATTCTTTGTCTGGTCAGGATTTTCTTCTTGATATAATTTGAATGTTAGGCATTTTGTTCAGCTATATATTAAAAGGATACCAGACTACAATATTTCTAGGTTGTCACATATATAATGTGTCTAATTGACTAACAAGTTACAAATTCATAGCTTGGTGTTTAGATAGTTCGATTGAAGGCAGTAATGAGTTCCTCCGGTGTTTATAAATTTTCTACATCAAGAACTTTGATCGATGATAAATGTTTAACCTTTTTTATTTTCTTTTCAGGGACACATCCATCAATATTTTCATGAACAACAAGAAACTGCCAGTGCCTATGGACAGAACCCTTAACTTCTAGAATTGGAAAACATTAACATGGGTTATTGTGTTCCTGCAAATAAATTACACGTGGCAGTGTATGTTGTAAAGTCTGCATGTTCCTGTGTCTTGGTTTTCTAATGGCTCAGTCGTAAGTCTCCTAATTTAGTACACATATAAATTAAATAAATAATGGAGTTACTATTCCCCACTTTAACTAATAAATAGAGTGTAATTAGAACAATATAGTGAAGGAACATTTAGTTGCTATACGTGAAAAAGAGTACTACACGTAACTAAATATTTTTCAGCACTATGTCACATTTTTTCATATTTTCGGTTGCAAAAATCAGTGAGCAAAACAAATTTTCTAAACATTTCTTGAGTATAAATATGGTTTCTATATTTCTAGCCCGTGCAGTCGCACGGGTTGATGACTAGTAATATTAATAGATTTAAAAGAAGATTTTTTTAGGAAGAATAAATTTAGAAATCAGTCGGGTAGATATAGAGAAAGTGGGCTATTTTATTTGTTTTGATAAATGCAACATATTTGCCTCATTGATTAATTAAGCAGAAGTGAATTGCCGATTTAATTGATGGAAGACTGGGCAAAAAACATTTCAACATGACCACATGGGGACTACTCCTAAGTCATGAATCTTCACGACCACTCGGCAAACGAACAAACACCCCGGCCCTGTACAACTAAAACCCCCTGGCACATGGATCACAACATCCCAAAGAAACTCCATCGAGAACACATCGACAAAGACGTCGGGCACAATAACCCCACCCCCTACCCCCCCCCCCCCCCCCCCGCCCCCTTCGAAAACTGTCCATCAAGCAGCCGAAGACACCTTCCCAATGGTGCCACTCTTCTTACTTTTGCTCTCGAATTATTTGCCCTTAGGATGCCAGAACGATGGCTGGCGCACACCCTCTTTCTCTTGTCCCCGATTGCTTTCTCCTTTAGGAGGCAACCAAGCGTCTTGGCGGATGTAGGTCTAGCAACCTCCAAGTTGGTGATTATTCCACGAAGCTTTTTATTGAAGAGAGCCTAGGTGTCGATGCACGGGAAGCCGCAAACTAGTCACCCGTGGGAAGCATCTGACCGACGAGCTCAGTCGAGTGGATGACACTAGCGCCCATACGGCCAATCCTCCGTGCTGGGTGCTGCGCTCCGACGGTGGCGTGGGTGGCGCCATAATAACCACGGTCGAGGTCACAAGTGAGTCCACATGTACCGTCGACGGAGGCAAAGCGGGCTCCCCACACATCGTCTATAGCTCAGGCATGATATGCAGCACGGGAGCCACGACCTATATAAGTGCAAGCATTAAACGCAAAGACACCCACACGTAAGTAAACCCTCATGCAAGAAAAGCATAAACAACTACACGTACGTAACCAAGCAGCATGAGCCTCAACGTTCCAAAAAATAGCAGCATGCGCGTCAAGGCCGTGTACCAGCGCATCGTGGACAACTTCCTGGCCGTTGTCACGGCCGCCATCTCCAGTTACTCTCTCGTCGCCCTCATGCGGCTCGGACCAGCAGAGCTCATCAGCTGGCTCCGTGAGCTCCAGCTTCAGCCAGCGCACCTCTTCTTGGCGGGGTTCGTCCCGGTCGCTGCAGCCACGGTGTACCTCATGCTTCGCCCGCACGGGGTGTACACGCTTGCTTCCACTCCTCCTCCAGCCGCCCGCTCGGCCGCATCCCCATGGCCTCCTTCGTCGAGCACACCAAGCATACGCCCAGCATCAACGACCGCAGCGTCCGGTTCATGTTGCGGATGCTGGAGCGCTCTGGGCTCGGGGAGGAGACATGCCTGCCGGCGGCGCACAACTATGTCCCCACGCATGAGTACTGCACCCTCGAGAACGCACGCGACGAGTTTGAGCTCGTCGTCTTCTCGGCCATTGACGACCTGCTTGCCAAGACCGGCGTCGCCCCAGACGCCATCGGCGCACTTGTATATATATAATATTTTTTTTCAAAATAATTTGTTGGATCCAAGTGAATTTCAATTCAAAATTCCAGTCCTTTTGGCCGAAATGAAAACCAAAACACCGGATTTCAATGAAATTTAGTGATTTCCAGAACCGCTAAAATATTGTTGAAACTAAAAATTTAAAATAACCATTGCAGTGCAGGGCTGATCGCCGTGGGCCTTGCCAGGAACCTCCTGCAAGTTCTTCCCCGAGGCACCTGCGCGCTGGTCGTCTCCACGGAGACCATCACGCCGAACTACTACGTCAGCAATGAGCGTGCCATGCTCCTGCCCAACTGCCTGTTCCGCGTCGGCGGAGTGGCCACTCTGCTGTCGACGTCCCCCGTGAACGCCCGGTTCCGCCTCAAGCACGTCGTGCACACCTTCACGGGCGCGAACGACGATGGTGCCTACCGGTGCGTGTTCCAGGAGTAGGATGACCAAGGGAACATTGGGATCAACCTCAGCAAGAACCTGATGGCCGTTGCAGGGAGCTCGCTCCAGGCCAACATCACTGAGATTGGGCCGCTCGTCCTGCCGGCATCCGAGCAGCTTCTCTTCATCCTCTCCTTCATCGCGCGCAAGGTGCTTGGCGCGCGCGTCAAGCCCTACATCCCGGATTTCTCCATGGCGTTCGAGCACCTGTGCATTCATGCCGGCGGCCGCACCGTCAAAGACCAGCTGCAGAAAAAGTTCCGCCTCTCCAACGAGCAGGTGGAGGTGTCACGGATGACACTGCACCGGTTCGGAAACACGTCGAGTAGCTCACTATGGTACGAGCTTGCCTACGTCGAGGCCAAAGGCCGGATGCGCAAGGGCGACCGCGTTTGGATGATCGGCTTCGGCTCAGGGTTCAAGTGCAACAGCGTGGTGTGGGAGTGCATCCAACCAGCTGCCCGCGACACAGATGGGCCGTGGACCACCTCTATCCACAGGTATCTGGTGAACATTCCCGACGTGCTAAAATAAGTCAAATTCATGAATTGTGACCAAGTTTATGGAGAAAATTATATATATCTACTATACCAAATATGTACGATATTAAATAAAAATATATTGCATGAATCTAATGATATTGATTTGGTATCGTAGATGTTGATTTTTTTTCATAAACTCGGTCAATGTTTACAAAGTTTGACGTTAAAAATTCTAATATGCACTATATTTTGGGATGGTGGGAGTACTACATAATAAGTGAAAAAACGCACACGATCGCCTAAATATTAAAATCACATGAGATGTCGTGAGAAACCTTAACTAGTTGTAATTACTGAGTTTTGTAAATCGGGGTTCGAGTTGTATACCGAATGGCATCCTATTGTCTTGTGTCATCTTGGGTGTCAGTGTCGGTCTAATATAAAGCTATGGAAACTATCCTGAAAAGCCGCAAGTTATCGTGTCACCAAAATATTTTCTCTCGTCGTGTTCTTGCATGTGCTGACAACGACTAGATTGCATCTGATTTCTAGCAGAGAAGGTCGAAACTGGCATCAATGCTTGTAGAATAAGCTTGGGTTTATTGGATGTTAAGTTTATGAGTCCACGATGGCTGTGTTTGTCGTCCAGCATTCCGTTTTAGCTCAAAGGTGGTGGCGGCGATTCTGGTCTTCTATTTCATCTTTCTGTGCTCTTCTTCTTCTTCGGCTTTGGAAGAACCAAGCGGCACAACATTCTCTCTTGCAATTGGTGTCTCCCCGGCAACAACACTTTCAAAAGTCTTAACATGTCACTCGATCAACACGTACTCTTGAATTTCAGAGATATATTTGCAAACCGTTTCCACGTAGGAACTCTAAATGAGTATGGCAGTGAATAGTTACGAATCTGTACCGCACTAAGATCAGTCTGCCTGTAGTGTTTACAACTCTCGACTTCCTTTCAAAGCTTCGGGCTGTGTCGCCTAGTCCATTCTGGTCTACGAATGATGAAACGTAAAGAGTAACACTTGTGGTGATAGAATCTTGGCTGTCCTGATGTTTCCATCTGAAACACACTGGTGATTCAGGTTCAGATGACTTTGGTGGTTCGACTACAACATGCAATGATACTGCGACTTCATCAGTAAACCAATCTCCTATAGGTTACAGGCGATGTTGGAAGTACGAACAGCCCGACCACAAAGGACTATTTTATAGAAAAATTATAAGCAAGTATGAATATGATTTTAAAAAGTTGGATATCGCAACCATAGATGAAAAACTCACAAAAGTTAGGTTTCAAGATTTGTCTTGACATAATTTCTAGACACAAACAAACAATACAAAGTTACTTTAATAGCTAGTTTTCAGACATGTTTGGTTTCCCACAAAGTTTCATACACGTGGTTCAGGGCAAAAAAATGGCCTGTTTTGTGCCCAGGAGTAAGGCTGGGCTGCATGGCATGAAGCTCAAAGCACTCTGGCCTGCCTCGAGTGTTCATTCGAGCTAGGCCCGAGCAACCAGCCAACCACAAGGGAGTGCACGTGGTGGCTCTCTCGGCGCACACGTAACCAAACAGCCGAACATTGCATATAGAGAGCACATACATGCAACCAAACACCATGCTTGTGTTTTTACGTACATGAAACATAGACCTTTGTGGTCACCCAAGCACAATGCACAACATAGTTCTCCAGGTAGCCTTCGTTGGGTTAAGCTTCCAAAAAACGCAAATATACCTTGGGTAACCCTAAATGCAAAACGTATTGGGCGGGGGCCATGCACGCATGGATGGCCATCTCTAATAAAAACAAACTGCGAATAGGCCACCTCTAAAAAATGAAGGATAGAGAAAGATAATGAGTGGATTGGTTCCTAGACCATCTCCTCGCTGTTTTTCATTTCCAAGTATGATAGTGCTCTGAAATTGCTTTGACGCCATTTCGCGGCTTGATTGGGTCACTTGTGATTTGTCAGCCTTTTATGATGGATTCAATAAGAGTCGCTGCTACTAAACCCGCACCTCTTGCCTGAGCAATATTTTTTCAGAAACTTCATCCTGCTTCATTCAACAACGATGTTCTCAGGGATTGTTACAAAATCATGTGGATCACCAAGCCACACATGCCTACCAAAATCAAGATACTAGGAAATTTTAGCTACACTATGGCTTCAGTGTTTCAACATCTTGACTCATAGATAAACTATCATTCTTCAAATCATTTTTTTGACAATCAACTCCTTATCACCGGTGCATGAGCTCCTCCCGTGTTGGCTTCACTATCCTTGATAACGGAGTTGTTGTCAGAACAAATTAGAATGTGGGTCACCATTAGATTATAAGCTAAAGAACGAGCTTCACGGCATGCCATAGCCTCGAGAACCGCAACATCAGTGACTCCATTAACTGTGATAGAAGATGAACCCATATATTTTCCATCACGATCACAGCATACCGCAGCCACCGCTCCTGGTCCACCTTGCATGTTGACTCCACCAGCTACATTATTTTTGAAGAAACGATGATGCGGGGGAGATCATGGCAAACACCAAATTCACCTATAGTGGCAATAGGTCTATCTCCGATTTGGAACTTCATCAAGATCACTAATGATGATTTTCAGAAACATGTGAGTAGACATGGGTGGCTTGAAGATATTATCTTGTATCAATTTTCGACGTGCCGTCCAAATTTTCAATAGTGTCACTGGGGCTAGAGTAAAGTCTTCATGTGATAACAAGCCCATTAGTGTAATTAACCATTGCTTGGTGCTGCATTATTTAGTTTCTATCATGTGTTCCATGACTTCCTCTTTTGAAAGAGCCCATACGCATCTTTACATTGAGCAACCTTTAAGTCATAGAGAGCAATTGTCGGTGGTAGTCATATTTCTATTTTCAAGAAAATGATGAGTCATAAGCGAGTGCCGAGCGAGACGCCATAGAAATACCCGAAGCTTTGGTGGAAGTGGTGGCTCTTCCACGAGACATGCTCTTCCATGCTTATTTACTTTTCACACCGGGCCTTAGAAAGTCGGTACGAGTGGCTAATGATTGCCACAAGCAAAAATAATTTCGGAGGAAAAGAGAAAAAAATTTCCTCGTTGCTCATATGTTGCCACCCAACGACTATTGTTGCATTAATTTGGAATAGGACATGTGTACTATTGCACCGTCTCAATCATTAGAGGAGTGCTAGGCTATGGCTTAGATTTAAGAGCACGTGCCATGCAACCTTGCTTTGTATAGAAAGCAGGATTTGAGGATACCAACGATCGTTTAATAGGTAGCTAACCATCCGAACAAAATGTAAAAGAAACAAGATAGTCACCTATGACAAGAAAAAGAGGGGACGTGGCACACATAGGCATTGAGAGAAATGGGGAACTATTCTACACAATCAACCATCACAAACTAGCGGAAGAAGGTTGTCATGCTCAGAATCTTCTCCCTTGACTGCACCATCACTTCTATGTGCTTACTTCTACCCTCAAAGTAAGCTTACAAAACGTCACACTGTGGGACGGAGGGAGTGTAAAAGAACAAAAATTGTGCACCTGTACATGTGACAATGTGCAACTTGGAAGATTAACAAATTAATTTTTCTCAGTGTCCCTTTTAAAAATGTACAGCTAGTAATGTTAACCACTAGACCGTGAATTGCCATTATGTAGTCCGACTCAGAAATATATAAATGTACCATCTAAATATTGGTAACCTTTACGGAAAAGAAAGTGAAGTGCAGTGTCCTTTTGTGTCATGCCCCGTTTACGATGGGGCTACTTGGTGCCTTGCGTCATACCACCTTCAGCAAACAGGGTTCAACAATTTCCTCTCCCCATTTTTTCTGTAGTTCCCTAAAAATCAGCCAACGGTCCATGTCAATACATTTTTTTCAACATCAGAGTTTAATGAGATGGTACCCTGCCTGGGAACAAATAGTGGCGTGACGTTTCAACATTAGATCGGGCTAGTTTGGCAGCAAAGTTCTTTTAAAACTGTGGTAATTGAAAACCACAGTATTCTCTTGGGTGGGCAAGGAATACTACAATTTATTAAAATCAATATTTTTCTTAGTTTTACATGTGTTTGGTTGGTGCTGTTTTACCAAAGTTTTGACCAAGTGTTTTAGCGTGGATGACTGAGTAATTAGCGGCTGCTAACGGTGGCCGGCTGCATGCAGCGGCGGTGCACATGTCCGCCCGACATAGAACGCATCTGTAGAATATGTTTATCCCTGATGCTGCAGAGAAGAGATGGAACACATAAACTAATCAAACTGCATCGGCTATAATCAGTAGATATAATATTGTCCTTTACCCTATAACAAAAGAGGGAAAATAGGATGGGATCGCAGCTAGATTTTCTTATCTCTGCGTAGACGGCAACGCCAACTGCGATCTGCCCAACTGAGTTCTCTCCGCTCTGTTTTAAAAAAAGAAGTCGGGACCTCTTTTTCAGATACAGCAAAAAGACCATGGTCTCTCGCATGCTGTGGTTTATAAAACTTTGGTTTTTTCTGAAGCCAAATGCATCAAAATATTCAAAACCATGGTTTTTTTTTCCAGAAACGACAGTATTCTCAGAAAACTTTAAAAAAACTGTGCTGCCAAACGCAGCTCGTCAGTGTTTAATTAAGACTGTACCCTACCGGGCACCAGCATCGTCTCATCAATTTTCAGCTAAAAAAAACATCAAATGGAAAACCCCTTACCGCTGACTTGCTCATCAGATATACTATAAAAGTGATTTGTATGTCCTACCCATCAATCCGCTATCTACAAGGGCAAGCACTAGTTAGGCTAAATAGTGGCCAATCGTTTAACATGTGACTGATTTTTTTATGCGAAGGTTGCTTTTTTTTTTCCTGTCAAACAAAAACTTATATACAAATAAATAAATAAAATAGTTTTTTGAAGGAAAATTGAATTAAAGGCAACATATCAGGTGAAAAACTGTATTTTAGTGCAAACCTGAAAACTTTCAATCGGAGCTATCCGATTGTGAATCGATGGGTGAGATCAAAGGTATGATATCCCTCTAATCACTTGAACATATTTCATGAAACCCTCTTTTGTCTCTCCTATGTTTGGTGAACTCTCTATTGCTTGGCGAGCGAGAGGTGGCCGATGAAGCTCCACTGTGTCCATCCTTCAGGTCTAGGTGTTGAGGCGTCGATGGCCTCTCTATTCTGACTCCTCGCCCGTCACTATGGTGCACGCTTCGTTGTTGTTGGCAAGTCGAGGGTCAGGCCCTCCAGATCTGGATCTCCAGATTTAGGAGGCTGTTGTACATGAGTGAATCCTTGTTTGATACTTTTCTTGGTTCTTGGTTACTGGCAATGCTGAGTTCCTCCATGTGGTCGTGTGAGTGTTGTTAGAGCAGAAAGCCTACACGACTATTGTAAAATTTATATTTTCTAGGGTGTAGTTTCTCCCTCACGGGTAGATTAGATTGCTCCATCGTCTTCCTGGAAAGAAAAAAGCCGTGGCCTGTAAAGAGGACGAAGGATCGGTTGCAAGAAATATCACATCCATATGGTAGTTTTCGTAAAACTTGTTTCAATGGAATGATTAGAATCCCACCTGATATCGAGTCGGTCCGTCTACAATCTAGCGTCCTAGAAGATACTCTGTAGGTTTGCACTGAAATGAAGTTTTACCTATAAACATGCCCGCAAACGGCGTTCTTTGGGTAGCAGTCTCCGGGCCTGAGGACAGTTCGTCCTGACCGGGCTCAGGTCCTTGCTCACTTACATTCGGTGATGGACGAGAATCATTCGGCATGACATTTCACTGACAGGTATCCTTGCTTTTTGTTGTTCACAAAACTTAGCAGATGAAACTTGGGGCTTGGCTGCGGAAGTTGTTGCGCTGTGCGAACAGCTACCTGAGCAGCGGCGGGCCGAAGAAACCCTGGAGAAATCCCGGGCCAGCACCATGGGTAAGCGAGTTGCACCGTACATACTCGTGCTTTGCCATTCATACACTGGCCGCTTTAATTTTCCCTTTCTGACCAATTCTGTATATTTTGTTGATGAGCAACATCATAAGAAATCAACTGGTTTCAACAACTAGTCGCTGGGGCGCACAAGGAGCGGGATGACTCAGATTTGGCGCCCGAGGATGCGTGCGATTAAGCCCGAGTTCTGCAGGAAACCGTGGAGCAGATGAAAGCCGCCATTGATGTCGACCACCATCGTGAGAGCTTCTATTGAAGAAAACAAAGACGTGCAAGGACTCTTAAAACATGAGGTTGGCACCGAGAGCTCATATATGGCGCAGCACGCGCCAGGGAGCGGACTCGCGCGCACCCCCGCATGCCCTTTTTGGGCCGGCCCATGAGCGGCAGAGGGAAGCCCTCTATTTTCTTGTTTCATTTTCTTATTTTTAAAATAATTCAGGATTTCAAACACTTCCCAAAATTAAAAAAATGCTAATTTAATAAAAGTTTGTGGAGCCAAAAAATGTCCCTGAATTCAAATAATTTTCATAAATTTGAAAAAATATTCATGGTTTTAAAAAACTGTTTGTGAATTTGGATATTGATGAACATTTTTATTAGATGGACAAATTTTGAATTACATGAACATTTTTTTAAACTTGATGAATAAATTCTCAATTCAAGAAAATTTTCTGAAAAAATCGGATGAAATTTTTTAAAAATGGTTGAACATTTTTTGAATTTGACAGACATTTTTATAAATTAGCGTGAACAAATTTGGAATACGATGAACATTTTTGAATAAGATGAACATTTTTTGAATTAGATGTAAATTTTTCATTTTTTGAACTTGATGAATAAAAACTCAATTCAAGAACACTTTTCTGAATGCAGTGGAAAAAAAATGTTCAAGATCTTAAAAAATCACAAAAATGAGAAAAAAAGAAAACAATGAAGAAAAAACGGAGATGAAGAAGCAATTGAAAACTGAAAAAGAAACAGAAAAGGAAACATCAAAGAAAAAAGAAAAAACTTAGGGGATCTCGCACCCCACATGGGCTGGCCCAGAAGGTGCGCAAGGGGAGCTCGGGGCTGCGCGCGACGGCGCTAGGCGGTGCCCCACACGCCATATATGATCCGCTGTTGGCACCCTATCAACGGCCCTGTGCGCTCATGAGGATGGCCAGAAAAAACTTGATGCTCAACTCACGCGACTGAGGGAGGCCTGCCAAAGATCTGCCACAGAGCCAACGGGCGCAGGAATTGTGTCGCCAACTTGAGCAGGCTTACAAATGTGAGTGCTTGAGCCATCTCTTTTTCTTGTGTCTTGTGCTTTATCCTTTGCTAGTATTGTGTATAGCGTTTCTGGTCACACCCATCCCTAGTACTGTTGTAGGAGGGATGAACACCACCGTACCGCTCTTGTCTCAATTGTTTCCGCCACCACGGCCACCACCACGTCCATGTGGAGCACCGTGTCCAAGGTATCCACCATATCTACGTGATGCCGCGTTTACTGAGGACTTGAATCCGCCCTGGGTGTTCTGAAGGTGCTCAGTTCGCCAGTGCATCAAGTGAGAGATGTTCGGTTTTTGTATCTAGGGAATATACTAGAGGGTTGTAATCCATGTTGAGGCCAGCAAGGATGTAGGATACGAGCTCATCTATAGTGAGAGGCCCTTCAATCGAGAAAAATACGCCGAAACATATTTGTTACCCTTCTGGGCATTGGTGAGAGAGATATGGAAATTATTGATGCAAGAGTGAAAGTCGGATGCGAACATGTTGGTGATGGCATTCCTACGACTTGAGATGCCTCAAGATGTAGGACATGGATGTGGATTTCGTTGAAAAGAGAGTTGAGGAGATAGGAAAGGATACGTCGATCTGTAACCATCCAGGCGTGTAAAGGGGATTGGGAGTGGTCACTCGCTTGCCTTCTTTGTCTGTGGATGTCATGGTTTTCCCAACAAGGTAGCCATAAAGTCCAGGCCCACGAATCTGGGGAAGAATTTGAGCATTTCATTTCCATAGGGGGAAGTTTTCCCTCGTAAGTTCCTCAGAAATTTTGTTGGAGAATAGGGCAGGTGCCGTAGATGATGAAAACGAGATTGAAGGTAGATTGGAAAGCTAGATGAGATATGGCAGATTGACTCTGATTACTCTATTGAATTTATGCTCCAATTAGTTGCTCCAAAAGTAAAAACTGACGGAGAAAGGTGGGAAATATATTTCAACAATAAATTAACGTGTGAGTTCATTGGAAGTCTATAATTAGTATAGTACATACAATCGGAGAGCAGCGATTTTAGAGCCCATGCTCATCTACAACTGCTGATAAATAGTAAATTATAAATTAGTAAAAAATTCAAAGAAATCTGAAATTTTAATGTCTCTAAGATACTCAGGTGCGCTAGGTGCATGAAAAAATTTGTGGTCAAATCACATCCGAGGAGCTCTTGGCAAAATAATATCAAAAATTTGACTGCAAAAGAAAATTTGAAAGAAAGCACTATGCAGGCACAATTCTGTTCTCCTGCCATCAGCTTCTCAGATGTCATTTGACCATGAAAAAAGGCACACTCCAAGCGCACCCTAGAATCTTGGATGCCCTAAGAATTTCAGTTTTTTTATGATTTTTCTCGAATTTACTATTCAATGAGAATAGATGAGGTAGGCTCACCTCTGAATTGCCGATATAATCGAAGAGAGATAAATAGATAGATGCAACTTCTCCATAATACATCTTATTAATAGTAACAAGCGATGAACTATATATGTATATATGGAAATGAAGCAAGCATTGACAAGGGAGGGATTATTGACGAAGCATGCATTGCATGTAACGGAGAGGATGCATGTAACTTATTCGAGCAATTTGACGATGACACGTGAGATCCGGAGGCGGCCGAGCCCTATCCGATGTAGTACATGGGGTCGGGCAGCTTAAAGGTGCGGGCGCCCTCTGGCGTGCCGAGGATGTCGCTCCACTGGTCACCAATGTTGCCGACGATGACGTACCCTGCGTCCAACAGCTTCTGTCTCTCACCGGACTTGAAGGTCACCGCGGAGCCCTTGAACTCCGCTGGCTTCAGCAGCACCGCCATCGACCCAGAGAAACCCTGCCGGCGGAGGTTTGTGATAGTGGCGGTCCTCTGGGCCTCTCTCCGGCCGGTGAGGATCACAGGCTTGATGCCCACCGAGAGCAACTTGTCGTACAGCCGCTTCGTCTCCGGCAGGGCAGGTGCGCTCGCCTGCCGCGCGTACTCTTGGAAGCTCGTCCAGTTGTACGGCGTAGCCCTGTCGTTGTCAACCATGCATGTCAGCTAGATCATCCTTTCAATCCATTGATAAAGTAGCTATCATATCACTACCTCGGCGCAGTCCTCTTGCTTAGCTCGTCACTCACACGGGCATGGCATGCATATATATGGTCCTTCTGGCCGTCTCCGTGACTTACTGTGATTGGAGGTGACCCGTGACCAGCAATAAGGTCCAACACGTGCAATAATTAAGATTTTACTTCCACTTCTGGTCTCATTTGTTTTTTCACTTGTATTTAGTTATGTGCCAGTTAAGGTTTTACCGGTGGTTTCTAGCTAGCTAGTGAGTTTATGGTTTTAACAAGTTCTAATCAGATTTCCTTCATCTGAACGACAAGATGAGTGCAAGTCTCTGCTCAGATATATCCACCTGCAATAAATCGCAAGCATAATGTGCACGTACGCACGCATCTATAGCATATATATGTATACTATATATAATATACGCAGGCAGGTACCCGAAGCCGTGAGTGGCGTAGTAGGGGAGGTTGGAGAGCGTGGCCTCATCGACGTCGAAGACCCACACCTCCTTGCCGTTGCCGGCGAGCTTGAGGCTGTCGACGTAGGAGATGGCCTGGTCGATGACGACCTTGGAATCGCGGCGGTAGTGACCACCGAGCATGTAGTGCCCGACATAGCCCTTGCAGCTGGCGGGGACCGTCTTCCAGTCACGCACGTTGTGCGCCTCCACACCCAGCCGCCAGCTGTCGCATGCCACGCCGGCGCGGCTCCCCAGCTGCCCGCCCGAGCCCAGCAACGGCCGCAGCGCATGGATCAGCGGCGCCACGGCCTCATCGTCCATGGCGGTGGTTGCGGCAACTGACCTCGGCATGCGGATGTTAGTCTCCCATGCGCCGCTGGAGGCCACAAGAAGAGCCACGGCGGCGAGCAGGAGCAGCATCTTCGTAGCCATTGCCATTTCTACTTGTTGGTGCTTCCTGAGGTGCAGTGCTATGCAAAGAGTGTGGGTTGGCTAGCTTCTTATATAGGAAGTTTAAAGCTACATCAGTCCTACAGTACAGTGTGTGTGACGCTGAGTTTTTTTCTTTTTTTGAGAAAGAGGGAAAAAAACCCGGCCTCCGCATCTATCAATGCACATAGCCATCAATGAAAATGATTGTGAGATTGAAAGAAATTAAGTGGCAGAAGAGGTGGTTGGTGTCAGTGGTGCGGTCGCATTCACAGCATGGAACACGTTGGTGTTGAGGAGACATTTTTTGTAGAATTACAACAGACAATTTCGATTGGTCGGTTGGGGACTTCGGATAAGATGTATATGAGCCAGTAATTCAACAAACGCCTTTGATTAGGTTGTTGTCATTGATGGGGCCTGGAACACGTTATGAATTTGTAGAAGGATTACATGTAGTGTGTGGCTGTGTTTGGAGGTGATATATGTGTTGGATATGTGAGCAAATTTTATCCTAGGAAAGGTTCAACAGGGCAACAGTACTCAATGGTTGGCATGCAGTCAGGTAGGTGTGGCGCACGATGCATCTACATCCTAATTATTACGAATTGATTGTGACTCTGTTCCCGCAAAGTTTTTTCGATTCTGCCTTTTTCTGATAGGGTTGGAAAATCCGGTTTCCGAAAAATCACAATGAACTCCAGAATCTTTACGTCTCATTTCTGATAGCAACTTGTTGGAAGTAACACATTTTGATGTGTGCAGTCCAATGAGTGCTGAGGCATGCAGTGAATATCGTTATGTTCTTACTTCACAGATGATTCGAGTAGATGTTGAGTATATTTACTTGATGAAACACAAGTCTGAATTATTGAATGGTTCAAGTAATTTCAGAGTGAAGTTGAAGTTCATTGTGACAAGAGGATGAAATGTCTATGATATGATCATAGAGATGAGTATCTGAGTTACGAGCTTTGGCACGCAATTAAGACATTGTGGAAATTGTTTCATAATTAATACCGCCTGGAACACCATAGTGTGATGGTGTGTCCGAACATCATAACTGCACCCTATTAGATATGGTGCATACCATGATGTCTCTTATCAAATTACCACTATCGTTTATGGGTTAGGCATTAGAGACAACCACATTCACTTTAAATAGGGCACCACGTAATTCCGTTGAGATGACATCGTATGAACTATGGTTTAGAGAAACCTAAGTTGTCATTTCTTAAAGGTTTGGGGCTGCGACGCTTATGTGAAAAAGTTTCAGGTTGATAAGCTCGAACCCAAAGCGGATAAAATGCATCTTCATAGGACACCCAAAACAGTTGGGTATACCTCCTAATTCAGATCCGAAAGCAATAGGGATTGTTTCTTGAATCGGGTCCTTTCTCGAGGAAAAGTTTGTCTCAAAAAGTTGAGTGGGAGGATGGTGGAGACTTGATATGGTTATTGAACCATCACTACAACTAGTGTGTAGCAGGGCACAGGAAGTTGTTCCTGTGGCACCTACACCAATTGAAGTAGAAGCTTATGATAGTGATCATGAAACTTCAGATCAAGTCACTATCGTAACTCGTAGGGTGACAAGGATGCGTACTGCTTCAGAGTGGTGCAGTAATCCTGTCGTGAAGGTCATGTTGCTAGACAACAATGAACCTACGAGTTATGGAGAAGCGATGGTGGGCCCAAATTCTGACAAATGGTTAGAAGCCATGAAATCCGAGATAGGATCCATGTATCAGAACAAAGCATGGACTTTGGTGGACTTGCCCAATGATCGGCAAGTCATTGAGATAAATGGATCTTTAAGAAGAAGACGGACGTGGACGGTGATGTCACCGTCTATGAAGCTCGACTTGTGGCGAAGAGCTCTTCACAAGTTCAAGGAGTTGACTACGATGAGATTTTCTCATCTGTAGCGATGCTTAAGTCCGTCGGAATCATGTTAGCATTAGCTGCATTTATGAAATCTGGCAGATGGATGTCAAAACGAGTTTCCTTACCAGTCTTCGTAAGGAAAGGTTGTATGTGATACAATCAGAAAGTTTTTGTCGATCCTAAGGATGCTAAAAGGTATGCTAGCTCCAGCGATCCTTCTAAGGACTGGAGTAAGCATCTCGGAGTTGGAATGTACGTTTGGATGAGATGATCAAAGTTTTGGGTTTATACAAAAGTTTATGAGAAACTTGTATTTCCAAAGAAGTGAGTGGGAGCACTATAGAATTTCTGATGAGTATATGTTGTTGACATATTGTTGATCAGAAATGATGTAGAATTTCTAGAAAGCATAAAGGGTTGATTGAAAGGAGTTTTCAAGGGAAAACCTGGATTAAGTTACTTGAACATTGATCATCAAGATCTATGAGGATAGATCAAAAACCGCTTAATGGTACTTTCAAATGAGCACGTACCTTGACATGATCTTGAAGGTGTTCAAGATGGATCAGTCAAAGAAGGAGTTCTTGCCTGAGATGTAAGGTATGAAGTTAAGACTTAAAAGCTCGACCACGGTAGAATAGAGAGAAAGGACGAAGGTCGTCCCCTATACTTCAGACGTAGGCTCTATAGTATGCTATGCTGTGTACTGCACCGGAAGTGTGCCTTGCCATGAGTCAGTCAAGGGGTACAAGAATGATCCAGGAATGGATCATTGGACAGCGGTCAAAATTGTCCTTGGAGTAAAAAAGGACATGTTTCTCGATTATGGAGGTGATAAAGAGTTCGGCGTAAAGGGTTACGTCGATGCAAGCTTTAACACCTATCCGAGTGACTCTGAGTAGCAAACCGGATATGTATAGTGGAGCAACCATTTGGAATAGCTCCAAGTGGAGCGTGGAAGCAGCATTTACAAAATGACCTAGAGATTTGTGAAGTACATACGGATCTGAAAGTTATAGACCCGTTGACTAAAACCTCTCTCACAAGCAAAACATGATCAAACCCCAGAACTCATTGAGTCTTAATCACATGATGATGTGAACTAGTTTAATGACACTAGTAAACTCTTTGGATGTTGGTCACATGATGATGTGACCTGTGAGTGTTAATCACATGGCGATGTGAACTAGATTATTGACTCTAGTGCAAGTGGGAGACTGTTGGAAATATGCCCTAGAGGCAATAATAAAAGTATTATTATATTTCCTTGTTCATGATAATTGTCTTTTATTCATGCTATAACTGTATTATCCGGAAATCGTAATACACGTGTGAATACATAGACCACAATATGTCCCTAGTGAGCCTCTAGTTGACTAGCTCGTTGTGATCAACAGATGGTCATGGTTTCCTGGCTATGGACATTGGATGTCGTTGATAACGGGATCACATCATTAGGAGAATGATGTGATGGACAAGACCCAATCCTAAGCATAGCACAAAGATCGTGTAGTTCGTTTGCTAGAGCTTTTCCAATGTCAAGTATCTCTTCCTTAGACCATGAGATCGTGTAACTCCCGGATACCGTAGGAGTGCTTTGGGTGTATCAAACGTCACAACGTAACTGGGTGACTATAAAGGTGCACTACAGGTATCTCCGAAAGTGTCTTTTGGGTTGACACGGATCGAGACTGGGATTTGTCACTCCGTGTAAACGGAGAGGTATCTCTGGGTGCACAATGTGACCAAGGGGTTGATCACGGGATGATGTGTTACGGAATGAGTAAAGAGACTTGCCGGTAACGAGATTGAACAAGGTATCGGTATACCGACAATCGAATCTCGGGCAAGTACAATACCGTTAGACAAAGGGAATTGTATACGGGATCGATTGAGTCCTTGACATCGTGGTTCATCCGATGAGATCATCGTGGAACATGTGGGAGCCAACATGGGTATCCAGATCCCGCTGTTGGTTATTGACCAGAGAACGTCTCGGTCATGTCTACATGTCTCCCGAACCCGTAGGGTCTACACACTTAAGGTTCGATGACGCTAGGGTTATAAAGGAAGTTTGTATGTGGTTACCGAATGTTGTTCGGAGTCCCGGATGAGATCCAGGACGTCACGAGGAGTTCCGGAATGGTCCGGAGGTAAAGATTTATATATGGGAAGTCCTGTTTTGGTCACCGGAAAAGTTTCGGGTTTTATCGGTAACGTACCGGAACCACCGGGAGGGTCTCGGGGGTCCACCAAGTGGGGCCACCAACCCTGGAGGGCTGCATGGGCCATGTGTGGGAGGGAACCAGACCCAGGTGGGCTGGTGCACCCCCCACAAGGGGCCCAAGGCGCAGGGGAGAGTTTGAGGGGGCAAACCCTAGGGCAGATGGGCCCTAAGGCCCACCCCAGGCGCGCCTCCCCTCTCTCCCCCTCTGGCCGCCACCCAGATGGGATCTGGGGGCTGCCGCCACCCCTGGGGAGGGAACCCTAGAGGGGGCGCAGCCCCCTCCCCTCCCCCTATAAATACTTGAGGTCTGGGGGCTGCCCAACATATGAGAACTTCTCCTCTTGGCGCAGCCCTTCCCCTCTCCCTTCTCCTCATATCTCGCGGTGCTTGGCGAAGCCCTGCTAGACTACCACGCTCCTCCATCACCACCACGCCGTTGTGCTGCTGCTGGATGGAGTCTTCCTCAACCTCTCCCTCTCTCCTTGCTGGATCAAGGCGTGGGAGACGTCACCGGGCTGTACGTGTGTTGAACGCGGAGGTGCCGCCCGTTCGACACTAGGATCTCCGGTGATTTGGATCACGACGAGTACGACTCCTTCAACCCCGTTCTCTTGAACGCTTCCGCTTAGCGATCTACAAGGGTATGTAGATGCACTCTCCTTCCCCTCGTTGCTGGTTTCTCCATAGATAGATCTTGGTGATGCGTAGAAAATTTTGAATTTCTGCTACGTTCCCCAACAAAAACGCCTGACCGCTCACTTACCCATCCGACATACTATATGTGAATTGCTTGACTTACCCATCAATTCGCTGTAACCAGAATCATGAAGCGCAAAACGCCTACCGCTGACTACAAGTGCAAGCACTAGGCTAAATAGTGCCCAATTGTTTAACAAGTGATTGATTTTTTGTTACGCGTTGTTTTTTCCTTTCTCCTGGCAAATGAAAACATATATCTTATATTTACTAATTGGAGGCACCTTTCTTGATCTCTCATTAATCCATATCATCAAAATTAATTAAATGTTAGATAGTAAAATTTATGATCAGGATAAAAGGAAAAGTTGTGTAACAAACTAGGAAATCCTGACGTACAAAATAAAAGGAAACCTCACGTAGGAAAATAAGGCAAGTCTCTACAATCAACAAAAACAAGGTAAGTCTCCAACCATCACACAAGTTACGAAGGAAAGCTCCCGTTAAAAATTTCATGACATCTCGTTAATCCACCTCATCAAAACTAATTAATACACCTATAAAAAACAAAAACTAATTAATCCGTTATATCGTCTCACATAAAATTTAATATCAGGATTGAAGAAACTTGCCTACCGCAGATTATCACGTCCGGTAGAAAAAATATCACATAAAAATAAAATAAAAAACATGGAAATGCCCACGCAAGAAAAAAAACAAGGAAATTATCATGTAAAAAGGAAAGAAACAAGGAAATTCTCACGTTAAAAGAAAAAAACAAGGAAATTCACACGTAATTAAGAAGGAAAGCCATCTCCCGTTCCCATAAATTAACAAATAAAGCCCCCGGGATTTTCAAAAAGAAAGAAAAGAAATTAGGAAAGTCCCCGTTAAAAGCACCCCCGGGATTGTCAATAATAAAAAGAAAAGAAAGAAGGAAAGTCCCGTTAAAAACTCCATCAGTAAAATAAAAATAAGACCCCATCAATAAAATATTTTTTCGGTTAAAATCTGGGTCGACTCGTCCATATGGTCGCCGCCTCAATGTGAGTTATTTCCACAAACGGTTGATTTAGCATATATACGATCCAATCAATCGTGTCTGAAAGTCTAGCTTCGGCTGTCCTGGTCCTTTTCCTCTGGAGCCCTGAATCTCAGTTAAAAGTAATAGTGCAAGGAGATTCATGATGTACAAGAACTATAAAAGGAAACTCTAAATCCTATTCATTGGGCCTGTGAGAGGAGTACAGAATATGAAGGGAATTAATTTGTATAATTTTTCACAATTCTTTGTCTGGTCAGGATTTTCTTCTTGATATAATTTGAATGTTAGGCATTTTGTTCAGCTATATATTAAAAGGATACCAGACTACAATATTTCTAGGTTGTCACATATATAATGTGTCTAATTGACTAACAAGTTACAAATTCATAGCTTGGTGTTTAGATAGTTCGATTGAAGGCAGTAATGAGTTCCTCCGGTGTTTATAAATTTTCTACATCAAGAACTTTGATCGATGATAAATGTTTAACCTTTTTTATTTTCTTTTCAGGGACACATCCATCAATATTTTCATGAACAACAAGAAACTGCCAGTGCCTATGGACAGAACCCTTAACTTCTAGAATTGGAAAACATTAACATGGGTTATTGTGTTCCTGCAAATAAATTACACGTGGCAGTGTATGTTGTAAAGTCTGCATGTTCCTGTGTCTTGGTTTTCTAATGGCTCAGTCGTAAGTCTCCTAATTTAGTACACATATAAATTAAATAAATAATGGAGTTACTATTCCCCACTTTAACTAATAAATAGAGTGTAATTAGAACAATATAGTGAAGGAACATTTAGTTGCTATACGTGAAAAAGAGTACTACACGTAACTAAATATTTTTCAGCACTATGTCACATTTTTTCATATTTTCGGTTGCAAAAATCAGTGAGCAAAACAAATTTTCTAAACATTTCTTGAGTATAAATATGGTTTCTATATTTCTAGCCCGTGCAGTCGCACGGGTTGATGACTAGTAATATTAATAGATTTAAAAGAAGATTTTTTTTAGGAAGAATAAATTTAGAAATCAGTCGGGTAGATATAGAGAAAGTGGGCTATTTTATTTGTTTTGAAAAATGCAACATATTTGCCTCATTGATTAATTAAGCAGAAGTGAATTGCCGATTTAATTGATGGAAGACTGGGCAAAAAACATTTCAACATGACCACATGGGGACTACTCCTAAGTCATGAATCTTCACGACCACTCGGCAAACGAACAAACACCCCGGCCCTGTACGACTAAAACCCCCTGGCACATGGATCACAACATCCCAAAGAAACTCCATCGAGAACACATCGACAAAGACGTCGGGCACAATAACCCCACCCCCTACCCCCCCCCCCCCCCCCCCCCCCGCCCCCTTCGAAAACTGTCCATCAAGCAGCCGAAGACACCTTCCCAATGGTGCCACTCTTCTTACTTTTGCTCTCGAATTATTTTCCCTTAGGATGCCAGAACGACGGCTGGCGCACACCCTCTTTCTCTTGTCCCCGATTGCTTTCTCCTTTAGGAGGCAACCAAGCGTCTTGGCGGATGTAGGTCTAGCAACCTCCAAGTTGGTGATTATTCCACGAAGCTTTTTATTGAAGAGAGCCTAGGTGTCGATGCACGGGAAGCCGCAAACTAGTCACCCGTGGGAAGCATCTGACCGACGAGCTCAGTCGAGTGGATGACACTAGCGCCCATACGGCCAATCCTCCATGCTGGGTGCTGGGCTCCGACGGTGGCGTGGGTGGCGCCATAATAACCACGGTCGAGGTCACAAGTGAGTCCACATGTACCGTCGACGGAGGCAAAGCGGGCTCCCCACACATCGTCTATAGCTCAGGCATGATATGCAGCACGGGAGCCACGACCTATATAAGTGCAAGCATTAAACGCAAAGACACCCACACGTAAGTAAACCCTCATGCAAGAAAAGCATAAACAACTACACGTACGTAACCAAGCAGCATGAGCCTCAACGTTCCAAAAAATAGCAGCATGCGCGTCAAGGCCGTGTACCAGCGCATCGTGGACAACTTCCTGGCCGTTGTCACGGCCGCCATCTCCAGTTACTCTCTCGTCGCCCTCATGCGGCTCGGACCAGCAGAGCTCATCAGCTGGCTCCGTGAGCTCCAGCTTCAGCCAGCGCACCTCTTCTTGGCGGGGTTCGTCCCGGTCGCTGCAGCCACGGTGTACCTCATGCTTCGCCCGCACGGGGTGTACACGCTTGCTTCCACTCCTCCTCCAGCCGCCCGCTCGGCCGCATCCCCATGGCCTCCTTCGTCGAGCACACCAAGCATACGCCCAGCATCAACGACCGCAGCGTCCGGTTCATGTTGCGGATGCTGGAGCGCTCTGGGCTCGGGGAGGAGACATGCCTGCCGGCGGCGCACAACTATGTCCCCACGCATGAGTACTGCACCCTCGAGAACGCACGCGACGAGTTTGAGCTCGTCGTCTTCTCGGCCATTGACGACCTGCTTGCCAAGACCGGCGTCGCCCCAGACGCCATCGGCGCACTTGTATATATATAATATTTTTTTTCAAAATAATTTGTTGGATCCAAGTGAATTTCAATTCAAAATTCCAGTCCTTTTGGCCGAAATGAAAACCAAAACACCGGATTTCAATGAAATTTAGTGATTTCCAGAACCGCTAAAATATTGTTGAAACTAAAAATTTAAAATAACCATTGCAGTGCAGGGCTGATCGCCGTGGGCCTTGCCAGGAACCTCCTGCAAGTTCTTCCCCGAGGCACCTGCGCGCTGGTCGTCTCCACGGAGACCATCACGCCGAACTACTACGTCAGCAATGAGCGTGCCATGCTCCTGCCCAACTGCCTGTTCCGCGTCGGCGGAGTGGCCACTCTGCTGTCGACGTCCCCCGTGAACGCCCGGTTCCGCCTCAAGCACGTCGTGCACACCTTCACGGGCGCGAACGACGATGGTGCCTACCGGTGCGTGTTCCAGGAGTAGGATGACCAAGGGAACATTGGGATCAACCTCAGCAAGAACCTGATGGCCGTTGCAGGGAGCTCGCTCCAGGCCAACATCACTGAGATTGGGCCGCTCGTCCTGCCGGCATCCGAGCAGCTTCTCTTCATCCTCTCCTTCATCGCGCGCAAGGTGCTTGGCGCGCGCGTCAAGCCCTACATCCCGGATTTCTCCATGGCGTTCGAGCACCTGTGCATTCATGCCGGCGGCCGCACCGTCAAAGACCAGCTGCAGAAAAAGTTCCGCCTCTCCAACGAGCAGGTGGAGGTGTCACGGATGACACTGCACCGGTTCGGAAACACGTCGAGTAGCTCACTATGGTACGAGCTTGCCTACGTCGAGGCCAAAGGCCGGATGCGCAAGGGCGACCGCGTTTGGATGATCGGCTTCGGCTCAGGGTTCAAGTGCAACAGCGTGGTGTGGGAGTGCATCCAACCAGCTGCCCGCGACACAGATGGGCCGTGGACCACCTCTATCCACAGGTATCTGGTGAACATTCCCGACGTGCTAAAATAAGTCAAATTCATGAATTGTGACCAAGTTTATGGAGAAAATTATATATATCTACTATACCAAATATGTACGATATTAAATAAAAATATATTGCATGAATCTAATGATATTGATTTGGTATCGTAGATGTTGATTTTTTTTCATAAACTCGGTCAATGTTTACAAAGTTTGACGTTAAAAATTCTAATATGCACTATATTTTGGGATGGTGGGAGTACTACATAATAAGTGAAAAAACGCACACGATCGCCTAAATATTAAAATCACATGAGATGTCGTGAGAAACCTTAACTAGTTGTAATTACTGAGTTTTGTAAATCGGGGTTCGAGTTGTATACCGAATGGCATCCTATTGTCTTGTGTCATCTTGGGTGTCAGTGTCGGTCTAATATAAAGCTATGGAAACTATCCTGAAAAGCCGCAAGTTATCGTGTCACCAAAATATTTTCTCTCGTCGTGTTCTTGCATGTGCTGACAACGACTAGATTGCATCTGATTTCTAGCAGAGAAGGTCGAAACTGGCATCAATGCTTGTAGAATAAGCTTGGGTTTATTGGATGTTAAGTTTATGAGTCCACGATGGCTGTGTTTGTCGTCCAGCATTCTGTTTTAGCTCAAAGGTGGTGGCGGCGATTCTGGTCTTCTATTTCATCTTTCTGTGCTCTTCTTCTTCTTCGGCTTTGGAAGAACCAAGCGGCACAACATTCTCTCTTGCAATTGGTGTCTCCCCGGCAACAACACTTTCAAAAGTCTTAACATGTCACTCGATCAACACGTACTCTTGAATTTCAGAGATATATTTGCAAACCGTTTCCACGTAGGAACTCTAAATGAGTATGGCAGTGAATAGTTACGAATCTGTACCGCACTAAGATCAGTCTGCCTGTAGTGTTTACAACTCTCGACTTCCTTTCAAAGCTTCGGGCTGTGTCGCCTAGTCCATTCTGGTCTACGAATGATGAAACGTAAAGAGTAACACTTGTGGTGATAGAATCTTGGCTGTCCTGATGTTTCCATCTGAAACACACTGGTGATTCAGGTTCAGATGACTTTGGTGGTTCGACTACAACATGCAATGATACTGCGACTTCATCAGTAAACCAATCTCCTATAGGTTACAGGCGATGTTGGAAGTACGAACAGCCCGACCACAAAGGACTATTTTCCTATAGAAAAATTATAAGCAAGTATGAATATGATTTTAAAAAGTTGGATATCGCAACCATAGATGAAAAACTCACAAAAGTTAGGTTTCAAGATTTGTCTTGACATAATGTCTAGACACAAACAAACAATACAAAGTTACTTTAATAGCTAGTTTTCAGACATGTTTGGTTTCCCACAAAGTTTCATACACGTGGTTCAGGGCAAAAAAATGGCCTGTTTTGTGCCCAGGAGTAAGGCTGGGCTGCATGGCATGAAGCTCAAAGCACTCCGGCCTGCCTCGAGTGTTCATTCGAGCTAGGCCCGAGCAACCAGCCAACCACAAGGGAGTGCACGTGGTGGCTCTCTCGGCGCACACGTAACCAAACAGCCGAACATTGCATATAGAGAGCACATACATGCAACCAAACACCATGCTTGTGTTTTTACGTACATGAAACATAGACCTTTGTGGTCACCCAAGCACAATGCACAACATAGTTCTCCAGGTAGCCTTCGTTGGGTTAAGCTTCCAAAAAACGCAAATATACCTTGGGTAACCCTAAATGCAAAACGTATTGGGCGGGGGCCATGCACGCATGGATGGCCATCTCTAATAAAAACAAACTGCGAATAGGCCACCTCTAAAAAATGAAGGATAGAGAAAGATAATGAGTGGATTGGTTCCTAGACCATCTCCTCGCTGTTTTTCATTTCCAAGTATGATAGTGCTCTGAAATTGCTTTGACGCCATTTCGCGGCTTGATTGGGTCACTTGTGATTTGTCAGCCTTTTATGATGGATTCAATAAGAGTCGCTGCTACTAAACCCGCACCTCTTGCCTGAGCAATATTTTTTCAGAAACTTCATCCTGCTTCATTCAACAACGATGTTCTCAGGGATTGTTACAAAATCATGTGGATCACCAAGCCACACATGCCTACCAAAATCAAGATACTAGGAAATTTTAGCTACACTATGGCTTCAGTGTTTCAACATCTTGACTCATAGATAAACTATCATTCTTCAAATCATTTTTTTGACAATCAACTCCTTATCACCGGTGCATGAGCTCCTCCCGTGTTGGCTTCACTATCCTTGATAACGGAGTTGTTGTCAGAACAAATTAGAATGTGGGTCACCATTAGATTATAAGCTAAAGAACGAGCTTCACGGCATGCCATAGCCTCGAGAACCGCAACATCAGTGACTCCATTAACTGTGATAGAAGATGAACCCATATATTTTCCATCACGATCACAGCATACCGCAGCCACCGCTCCTGGTCCACCTTGCATGTTGACTCCACCAGCTACATTATTTTTGAAGAAACGATGATGCGGGGGAGATCATGGCAAACACCAAATTCACCTATAGTGGCAATAGGTCTATCTCCGATTTGGAACTTCATCAAGATCACTAATGATGATTTTCAGAAACATGTGAGTAGACATGGGTGGCTTGAAGATATTATCTTGTATCAATTTTCGACGTGCCGTCCAAATTTTCAATAGTGTCACTGGGGCTAGAGTAAAGTCTTCATGTGATAACAAGCCCATTAGTGTAATTAACCATTGCTTGGTGCTGCATTATTTAGTTTCTATCATGTGTTCCATGACTTCCTCTTTTGAAAGAGCCCATACGCATCTTTACATTGAGCAACCTTTAAGTCATAGAGAGCAATTGTCGGTGGTAGTCATATTTCTATTTTCAAGAAAATGATGAGTCATAAGCGAGTGCCGAGCGAGACGCCATAGAAATACCCGAAGCTTTGGTGGAAGTGGTGGCTCTTCCACGAGACATGCTCTTCCATGCTTATTTACTTTTCACACCGGGCCTTAGAAAGTCGGTACGAGTGGCTAATGATTGCCACAAGCAAAAATAATTTCGGAGGAAAAGAGAAAAAAATTTCCTCGTTGCTCATATGTTGCCACCCAACGACTATTGTTGCATTAATTTGGAATAGGACATGTGTACTATTGCACCGTCTCAATCATTAGAGGAGTGCTAGGCTATGGCTTAGATTTAAGAGCACGTGCCATGCAACCTTGCTTTGTATAGAAAGCAGGATTTGAGGATACCAACGATCGTTTAATAGGTAGCTAACCATCCGAACAAAATGTAAAAGAAACAAGATAGTCACCTATGACAAGAAAAAGAGGGGACGTGGCACACATAGGCATTGAGAGAAATGGGGAACTATTCTACACAATCAACCATCACAAACTAGCGGAAGAAGGTTGTCATGCTCAGAATCTTCTCCCTTGACTGCACCATCACTTCTATGTGCTTACTTCTACCCTCAAAGTAAGCTTACAAAACGTCACACTGTGGGACGGAGGGAGTGTAAAAGAACAAAAATTGTGCACCTGTACATGTGACAATGTGCAACTTGGAAGATTAACAAATTAATTTTTCTCAGTGTCCCTTTTAAAAATGTACAGCTAGTAATGTTAACCACTAGACCGTGAATTGCCATTATGTAGTCCGACTCAGAAATATATAAATGTACCATCTAAATATTGGTAACCTTTACGGAAAAGAAAGTGAAGTGCAGTGTCCTTTTGTGTCATGCCCCGTTTACGATGGGGCTACTTGGTGCCTTGCGTCATACCACCTTCAGCAAACAGGGTTCAACAATTTCCTCTCCCCATTTTTTCTGTAGTTCCCTAAAAATCAGCCAACGGTCCATGTCAATACATTTTTTTCAACATCAGAGTTTAATGAGATGGTACCCTGCCTGGGAACAAATAGTGGCGTGACGTTTCAACATTAGATCGGGCTAGTTTGGCAGCAAAGTTCTTTTAAAACCGTGGTAATTGAAAACCACAGTATTCTCTTGGGTGGGCAAGGAATACTACAATTTATTAAAATCAATATTTTTCTTAGTTTTACATGTGTTTGGTTGGTGCTGTTTTACCAAAGTTTTGACCAAGTGTTTTAGCGTGGATGACTGAGTAATTAGCGGCTGCTAACGGTGGCCGGCTGCATGCAGCGGCCGTGCACATGTCCGCCCGACATAGAACGCATCTGTAGAATATGTTTATCCCTGATGCTGCAGAGAAGAGATGGAACACATAAACTAATCAAACTGCATCGGCTATAATCAGTAGATATAATATTGTCCTTTACCCTATAACAAAAGAGGGAAAATAGAATGGGATCGCAGCTAGATTTTCTTATCTCTGCGTAGACGGCAACGCCAACTGCGATCTGCCCAACTGAGTTCTCTCCGCTCTGTTTTAAAAAAAGAAGTTGGGACCTCTTTTTCAGATACAGCAAAAAGACCATGGTCTCTCGCATGTTGTGGTTTATAAAACTTTGGTTTTTTCTGAAGCCAAACACATCAAAATATTCAAAACCATGGTTTTTTTTTCCAGAAACGACAGTATTCTCAGAAAACTTTAAAAAAACTGTGCTGCCAAACGCAGCTCGTCAGTGTTTAATTAAGACTGTACCCTACCGGGCACCAGCATCGTCTCATCAATTTTCAGCTAAAAAAAACATCAAATGGAAAACACCTTACCGCTGACTTGCTCATCAGATATACTATAAAAGTGATTTGTATGTCCTACCCATCAATCCGCTATCTACAAGGGCAAGCACTAGTTAGGCTAAATAGTGGCCAATCGTTTAACATGTGACTGATTTTTTTATGCGAAGGTTGCTTTTTTTTTTCCTGTCAAACAAAAACTTATATACAAATAAATAAATAAAATAGTTTTTTGAAGGAAAATTGAATTAAAGGCAACATATCAGGTGAAAAACTGTATTTTAGTGCAAACCTGAAAACTTTCAATCGGAGCTATCCGATTGTGAATCGATGGGTGAGATCAAAGGTATGATATCCCTCTAATCACTTGAACATATTTCATGAAACCCTCTTTTGTCTCTCCTATGTTTGGTGAACTCTCTATTGCTTGGCGAGCGAGAGGTGGCCGATGAAGCTCCACTGTGTCCATCCTTCAGGTCTAGGCGTTGAGGCGTCGATGGCCTCTCTATTCTGACTCCTCGCCCGTCACTATGGTGCACGCTTCGTTGTTGTTGGCAAGTCGAGGGTCAGGCCCTCCAGATCTGGATCTCCAGATTTAGGAGGCTGTTGTACATGAGTGAATCCTTGTTTGATACTTTTCTTGGTTCTTGGTTACTGGCAATGCTGAGTTCCTCCATGTGGTCGTGTGAGTGTTGTTAGAGCAGAAAGCCTACACGACTATTGTAAAATTTATATTTTCTAGGGTGTAGTTTCTCCCTCACGGGTAGATTAGATTGCTCCATCGTCTTCCTGGAAAGAAAAAAGCCGTGGCCTGTAAAGAGGACGAAGGATCGGTTGCAAGAAATATCACATCCATATGGTAGTTTTCGTAAAACTTGTTTCAATGGAATGATTAGAATCCCACCTGATATCGAGTCGGTCCGTCTACAATCTAGCGTCCTAGAAGATACTCTGTAGGTTTGCACTGAAATGAAGTTTTACCTATAAACATGCCCGCAAACGGCGTTCTTTGGGTAGCAGTCTCCGGGCCTGAGGACAGTTCGTCCTGACCGGGCTCAGGTCCTTGCTCACTTACATTCGGTGATGGACGAGAATCATTCGGCATGACATTTCACTGACAGGTATCCTTGCTTTTTGTTGTTCACAAAACTTAGCAGATGAAACTTGGGGCTTGGCTGCGGAAGTTGTTGCGCTGTGCGAACAGCTACCTGAGCAGCGGCGGGCCGAAGAAACCCTGGAGAAATCCCGGGCCAGCACCATGGGTAAGCGAGTTGCACCGTACATACTCGTGCTTTGCCATTCATACACTGGCCGCTTTAATTTTCCCTTTCTGACCAATTCTGTATATTTTGTTGATGAGCAACATCATAAGAAATCAACTGGTTTCAACAGCTAGTCGCTGGGGCGCACAAGGAGCGGGATGACTCAGATTTGGCGCCCGAGGATGCGTGCGATTAAGCCCGAGTTCTGCAGGAAACCATGGAGCAGATGAAAGCCGCCATTGATGTCGACCACCATCGTGAGAGCTTCTATTGAAGAAAACAAAGACGTGCAAGGACTCTTAAAACATGAGGTTGGCACCGAGAGCTCATATATGGCGCAGCACGCGCCAGGGAGCGGACTCGCGCGCACCCCCGCATGCCCTTTTTGGGCCGGCCCATGAGCGGCAGAGGGAAGCCCTCTATTTTCTTGTTTCATTTTCTTATTTTTAAAATAATTCAGGATTTCAAACACTTCCCAAAATTAAAAAAATGCTAATTTAATAAAAGTTTGTGGAGCCAAAAAATGTCCCTGAATTCAAATAATTTTCATAAATTTGAAAAAATATTCATGGTTTTAAAAAACTGTTTGTGAATTTGGATATTGATGAACATTTTTATTAGATGGACAAATTTTGAATTACATGAACATTTTTTTAAACTTGATGAATAAATTCTCAATTCAAGAAAATTTTCTGAAAAAATCGGATGAAATTTTTTAAAAATGGTTGAACATTTTTTGAATTTGACAGACATTTTTATAAATTAGCGTGAACAAATTTGGAATACGATGAACATTTTTGAATAAGATGAACATTTTTTGAATTAGATGTAAATTTTTCATTTTTTGAACTTGATGAATAAAAACTCAATTCAAGAACACTTTTCTGAATGCAGTGGAAAAAAAATGTTCAAGATCTTAAAAAATCACAAAAATGAGAAAAAAAGAAAACAATGAAGAAAAAACAGAGATGAAGAAGCAATTGAAAACTGAAAAAGAAACAGAAAAGGAAACATCAAAGAAAAAAGAAAAAACTTAGGGGATCTCGCACCCCACATGGGCTGGCCCAGAAGGTGCGCAAGGGGAGCTCGGGGCTGCGCGCGACGGCGCTAGGCGGTGCCCCACGCGCCATATATGATCCGCTGTTGGCACCCTATCAACGGCCCCGTGCGCTCATGAGGATGGCCAGAAAAAACTTGATGCTCAACTCACGCGACTGAGGGAGGCCTGCCAAAGATCTGCCACAGAGCCAACGGGCGCAGGAATTGTGTCGCCAACTTGAGCAGGCTTACAAATGTGAGTGCTTGAGCCATCTCTTTTTCTTGTGTCTTGTGCTTTATCCTTTGCTAGTATTGTGTATAGCGTTTCTGGTCACACCCATCCCTAGTACTGTTGTAGGAGGGATGAACACCACCGTACCGCTCTTGTCTCAATTGTTTCCGCCACCACGGCCACCACCACGTCCATGTGGAGCACCGTGTCCAAGGTATCCACCATATCTACGTGATGCCGCGTTTACTGAGGACTTGAATCCGCCCTGGGTGTTCTGAAGGTGCTCAGTTCGCCAGTGCATCAAGTGAGAGATGTTCGGTTTTTGTATCTAGGGAATATACTAGAGGGTTGTAATCCATGTTGAGGCCAGCAAGGATGTAGGATACGAGCTCATCTATAGTGAGAGGCCCTTCAATCGAGAAAAATACGCCGAAACATATTTGTTACCCTTCTGGGCATTGGTGAGAGAGATATGGAAATTATTGATGCAAGAGCGAAAGTCGGATGCGAACATGTTGGTGATGGCATTCCTACGACTTGAGATGCCTCAAGATGTAGGACATGGATGTGGATTTCGTTGAAAAGAGAGTTGAGGAGATAGGAAAGGATACGTCGATCTGTAACCATCCAGGCGTGTAAAGGGGATTGGGAGTGGTCACTCGCTTGCCTTCTTTGTCTGTGGATGTCATGGTTTTCCCAACAAGGTAGCCATAAAGTCCAGGCCCACGAATCTGGGGAAGAATTTGAGCATTTCATTTCCATAGGGGGAAGTTTTCCCTCGTAAGTTCCTCAGAAATTTTGTTGGAGAATAGGGCAGGTGCCGTAGATGATGAAAACGAGATTGAAGGTAGATTGGAAAGCTAGATGAGATATGGCAGATTGACTCTGATTACTCTATTGAATTTATGCTCCAATTAGTTGCTCCAAAAGTAAAAACTGACGGAGAAAGGTGGGAAATATATTTCAACAATAAATTAACGTGTGAGTTCATTGGAAGTCTATAATTAGTATAGTACATACAATCGGAGAGCAGCGATTTTAGAGCCCATGCTCATCTACAACTGCTGATAAATAGTAAATTATAAATTAGTAAAAAATTCAAAGAAATCTGAAATTTTAATGTCTCTAAGATACTCAGGTGCGCTAGGTGCATGAAAAAATTTGTGGTCAAATCACATCCGAGGAGCTCTTGGCAAAATAATATCAAAAATTTGACTGCAAAAGAAAATTTGAAAGAAAGCACTATGCAGGCACAATTCTGTTCTCCTGCCATCAGCTTCTCAGATGTCATTTGACCATGAAAAAAGGCACACTCCAAGCGCACCCTAGAATCTTGGATGCCCTAAGAATTTCAGTTTTTTTATGATTTTTCTCGAATTTACTATTCAATGAGAATAGATGAGGTAGGCTCACCTCTGAATTGCCGATATAATCGAAGAGAGATAAATAGATAGATGCAACTTCTCCATAATACATCTTATTAATAGTAACAAGCGATGAACTATATATGTATATATGGAAATGAAGCAAGCATTGACAAGGGAGGGATTATTGACGAAGCATGCATTGCATGTAACGGAGAGGATGCATGTAACTTATTCGAGCAATTTGACGATGACACGTGAGATCCGGAGGCGGCCGAGCCCTATCCGATGTAGTACATGGGGTCGGGCAGCTTAAAGGTGCGGGCGCCCTCTGGCGTGCCGAGGATGTCGCTCCACTGGTCACCAATGTTGCCGACGATGACGTACCCTGCGTCCAACAGCTTCTGTCTCTCACCGGACTTGAAGGTCACCGCGGAGCCCTTGAACTCCGCTGGCTTCAGCAGCACCGCCATCGACCCAGAGAAACCCTGCCGGCGGAGGTTTGTGATAGTGGCGGTCCTCTGGGCCTCTCTCCGGCCGGTGAGGATCACAGGCTTGATGCCCACCGAGAGCAACTTGTCGTACAGCCGCTTCGTCTCCGGCAGGGCAGGTGCGCTCGCCTGCCGCGCGTACTCTTGGAAGCTCGTCCAGTTGTACGGCGTAGCCCTGTCGTTGTCAACCATGCATGTCAGCTAGATCATCCTTTCAATCCATTGATAAAGTAGCTATCATATCACTACCTCGGCGCAGTCCTCTTGCTTAGCTCGTCACTCACACGGGCATGGCATGCATATATATGGTCCTTCTGGCCGTCTCCGTGACTTACTGTGATTGGAGGTGACCCGTGACCAGCAATAAGGTCCAACACGTGCAATAATTAAGATTTTACTTCCACTTCTGGTCTCATTTGTTTTTTCACTTGTATTTAGTTATGTGCCAGTTAAGGTTTTACCGGTGGTTTCTAGCTAGCTAGTGAGTTTATGGTTTTAACAAGTTCTAATCAGATTTCCTTCATCTGAACGACAAGATGAGTGCAAGTCTCTGCTCAGATATATCCACCTGCAATAAATCGCAAGCATAATGTGCACGTACGCACGCATCTATAGCATATATATGTATACTATATATAATATACGCAGGCAGGTACCCGAAGCCGTGAGTGGCGTAGTAGGGGAGGTTGGAGAGCGTGGCCTCATCGACGTCGAAGACCCACACCTCCTTGCCGTTGCCGGCGAGCTTGAGGCTGTCGACGTAGGAGATGGCCTGGTCGATGACGACCTTGGAATCGCGGCGGTAGTGACCACCGAGCATGTAGTGCCCGACATAGCCCTTGCAGCTGGCGGGGACCGTCTTCCAATCACGCACGTTGTGCGCCTCCACACCCAGCCGCCAGCTGTCGCATGCCACGCCGGCGCGGCTCCCCAGCTGCCCGCCCGAGCCCAGCAACGGCCGCAGCGCATGGATCAGCGGCGCCACGGCCTCATCGTCCATGGCCGTGGTTGCGGCAACTGACCTTGGCATGCGGATGTTAGTCTCCCATGCGCCGCTGGAGGCCACAAGAAGAGCCACGGCGGCGAGCAGGAGCAGCATCTTCGTAGCCATTGCCATTTCTACTTGTTGGTGCTTCCTGAGGTGCAGTGCTATGCAAAGAGTGTGGGTTGGCTAGCTTCTTATATAGGAAGTTTAAAGCTACATCAGTCCTACAGTACAGTGTGTGTGACGCTGAGTTTTTTTTCTTTTTTTGAGAAAGAGGGAAAAAAACCCGGCCTCCGCATCTATCAATGCACATAGCCATCAATGAAAATGATTGTGAGATTGAAAGAAATTAAGTGGCAGAAGAGGTGGTTGGTGTCAGTGGTGCGGTCGCATTCACAGCATGGAACACGTTGGTGTTGAGGAGACATTTTTTGTAGAATTACAACAGACAATTTCGATTGGTCGGTTGGGGACTTCGGATAAGATGTATATGAGCCAGTAATTCAACAAACGCCTTTGATTAGGTTGTTGTCATTGATGGGGCCTGGAACACGTTATGAATTTGTAGAAGGATTACATGTAGTGTGTGGCTGTGTTTGGAGGTGATATATGTGTTGGATATGTGAGCAAATTTTATCCTAGGAAAGGTTCAACAGGGCAACAGTACTCAATGGTTGGCATGCAGTCAGGTAGGTGTGGCGCACGATGCATCTACATCCTAATTATTACGAATTGATTGTGACTCTGTTCGCGCAATGTTTTTTTGATTCTGCCTTTTTCTGATAGGGTTGGAAAATCCGGTTTCCGAAAAATCACAATGAACTCCAGAATCTTTACGTCTCATTTATCAAAATAAATTTTGAATTCAAAAAAAAAGAGTCAAAATATATTATATTTAACCCATTGTACATATTTACGTGCTTCGCCGTGTGTTGGCTATGCTGATTTGCCATTCATATTTCTTATGAACTGCAAGTAGTTAACAGAGAGCTGGTCTAAGCCACCCATCCATTAGCAGAATTAAGAGAGGTATAGGGGGTGTTGACGGGGCCTGGAACACGTTATTTGATGTGATATTAGTGGTAGGATATACATGTATGTGGCTGTGTTTGGAGGTCGTAGATGTAATATTAGTGGAATGAAAAAAGCCATGGCCTGTAAAGAGGACGAAGGATCGGTTGCCAGAAGTATCACATCCATAAGGTAGTTTTCGTAAAACTTGTTTCAGTGGGATGATTAGAATCCCACCTGATATCGAGTCGGTCCGTCTACAATCTGGCGTCCTAGAAGATACTCTGTAGGTTTGCACTGAAATGAAGTTTTACCTATAAACATGCCCGCAAATGGCGTTCTTTAGGTAGCAGTCTTCGGGCCTGAGGACAGCTTGTCTTGACCGGGCTCAGCTCCTTGCTTCACTTGCATTTGGTGATGGACGGAAATCATTCGGCGTGACATTTCACTGACAGGTATCCTTGCTTTTTGTTGTTCACAAAACTTAGCAGATGAAACGTGGGGCTTCGCTGCGGAAGTTGTTGCGCTATGCGAACAACTAGCTGAGCAGCGGTGGGCTAAAGAAACCCTGGAGAAATCCCGGGCCAGTGCAATGGGTAAGCGACTTGCACTGTACATACTCGTGCTTTGCCATTCATACACTGACCGCTTTAATTTTCCCTTTGTTGATGAGCAACATCATAAGAAATCAACTGCTTTCAACAGCCAGTCGTTGGGGCGCACAAGGAGCGGGATGACTAAGACTTGGCGCCCCAGGATGCCTGTGATAAAAGCCCGAGTATTGCAGGAAACCGTGGAGCAGATGAAGGCCGCCATTGATGTCGACCGCCGTCGTGAGGGCTCTGTTAAAGAGACCAAAGACGTGTATGGACTCTTAAAACATGAGGTCGGCACCGACAGCTCCTATATGGCGCAGCACGCGCTAGGGAGCGGACTCTCGCGCACCCACGCTTGCCCATTTTGGGCCGGCCCATGAGTGGCAGCGGGTAGCCTCCTATTTTCTTGTTTTTGTTTTTGTTTTTTGAATAATCACTAGTAGAAAAAGGGTCTAATGTGAAGCACATTAGTCCCGGTTTGTAACAGAACCGGCACTAATATGATCATTAGTGTCGGTTCCAACAGCTAGGGGGGCGGAGCTCATTAGTACCGGTTCGTGGAGAACCTTTAGTACCGGTTCTTGCCACGAACCGGTACTAAAGAGCCTGTGGCAGTCTGTGGTCAGGCTGGGGCCCCACCAGCACCTTTAGTACCGGTTCATATCACAAACCGGTACTAGAGGTCTCTAGTTGATTCATTCTGCAGCGGTTTTTTAGTCCCACCTCGCTCCGCTAACAGAGTTTTTACCACCTTAAATACGTTACATCTCAAACTATCACAACCACTTGGTCTTCACTGAACTCTATGTGTAGAATTTGTGGCCACAATACGAGTCTTCTCCGGTTTCTAAACCGGTGAGGACTCATATTGACAATTCCAATTGTATACAAAGAGATCATTGATAATCAATGTATTTTTGATGTATTTCTCTGTAGCAGTAGTGCGTTTTGGCTGAAAGGCGGTACTGATCAATGTATTTTTATGTATATTTTTACATGTTTGCACAATCTCTTTCGAAGTATCAGAGTTTATAAGCCCTAAGTGTAGAGATGATGAAGGAGAGGCGCAATGCTCACCTGCATGTTGCTTAGCTTCAGTGTGCACGATTCAAGGCCACATCATCAACTTTCAGCCCTTTCTGGCATCATTTGTTATTTTTCATTCATTCACTGATTTGTTTTGAGACCTAAATGACGTGAAATTGAAAAGCGCTACAAAATGAACTCTAAAAAGGTTGAAACTTGGCATGGTATCATGATTTCACCCGCATAGCATGTGCACAAAACTAGAGAGGGTTACGGCAAAAATTGGATGCACTTCGTGTACAAACTGGACAATCTCTTTTGAAGTATCAGGGTTTCGGACGAAAACTCATCTGTTACACCGGCTATTCAAAATTTTAATAACTTATTACAACTTCGGACTTTTTTTGCGTTCAGATACACGATTCAAAGCCACGTCATCAACTTTCAACCCTTTCTAGCATCATTTGCTATTTTTCGATGTATTTACTGATTTATTTTGAGAGCTAAATGACGGTGAAATAGAAAAGCACTACAAAATAAACTCTGAAAAGGTTGAAACTTGGCATGGTATCATCATTTCACCTGCATAGCATGTGCCAAAAAGTAGAGAGGGTTACGGCAAAAACTAGATACACTTCGTTTACAAACTAGACAATCTCTTTCGAAGTATCAGGGTTTCGGACGAAAACTCATCTGTTACATTGGCTATTCAAAATTTTAATAACTTATTACAACTCCGGACTTTTTTGCGTTCATAAGCACGATTCAAGGCCACGTCATCAACTTTCAACCCTTTCTGGCATCATTTTCTATTTTTGATGCATTTACTGATTTGTTTTGAGAGCTAAATGACCGTGAAATTGAAAAGCACTACAAAATAAATACTGAAACGTTTGAAACTTGTCATGGTATCATCATTTCACCCGCATAGCATGTGCAAAAAAGTAGAGAGGGTTACGACAAAAATTGGATGCACTTCGTGTATAAACTGGACAATCTGTTTCGAAGTATCAGGGTTTCGGACAAAAACTCATCTATTACATCGGCTATTCAAAATTTAATAACTTATTAATTACAACTCCGGACGTAGTACCAATTTGAATATAATGATAAAACACACTAATATTAAACATAAGAAACAATAATCACTGAAAAATCTATTTTTAAAGTTAAGTTATTCACGAACTAGTGATTCACACAAATTTCAAATAATTCAAATTTAAACTATTCAAATTTTTTGTACCTAAAGCAAAAATATTCACAAAGAAACTCTAAATACAGTAAAAAACTACTCAGAAATAAATAGAAGAAAATATATAATTCACAAAAGAAAAAAACTATATAAAAAAATTATTTCTGCGCTGCCTAGTGGGCCTGCTTGGCCTTGGGCGTGGATATGCAGGCCCATAAGGCCCAGCGGGCTCACAGGGCAGCGCGGCAAAGTTAGGCCCAGAGGCCTGCATTAGAGACGAGCTGGAAGGAACAGCCGCGGCTGGGTTTATAAACCAGTGCGGCTGCCCTTCGCTCGGCGAGGTGGGACTAAACATTGTACACCGCGAAAAGGGAGTGCACCCCCTTTAGTACCGGTCCGTGGCACCAACCGGTACTAAAGGGCAGGTCTTTAGTACCGGGTGGAGCCACGAACTGGTACTAAAGGGGGTGGCTTCCCGCCAGTTGGCCTGGCCAAATTTGACCTTTAGTACCGGTTCCTGGCTCCAACAGGTACTAAAGGCCTCCTCTATATAAGCAGCACTTACGAAAATTTTAGTTTCATCTGTTCATTTGTTCGTCGCGCCCGTCCCCACGCCACCCCGGTCATCGGCCCCGTCGCCGTCGTCGCCGCCCCCGTCCGTGCGCCGCCCCCCTCGCCGTCGTCGCCGCCCCTTCGCCGCCCCTCCGTCCCTGCGTCGCCCCCGTCGCCGTTGTCACCGCCCCCGCCGCGTGCGTCCCGTCGGTGCCCCGGCCCGTCTCTGTCGCCTCGCATCGCCGGTCGTCGCGCCGCTGTAAGATCGACCGCGCGCCCCGGCCGGCCCCCGCCGCTCGCCGGCGGCCTCTCTGTGCACATGCACACACACACACACACACACACACACACACACACACACACACACACACACAAACACACATACACACACAAAAATGTTTAATGTCAAATGTTAGATTATATATGAAATAAATAATGTTAGATGAGTTAGGTTTTTATACTTTTAGTTATAGATGAATTTATATTAATGTTAGATGAATTAGATATATATATTAAATTTTGGTATATGAGATTTGATCATCTAATGAAAACTTCAGTATATAGAACTAGCTACTTTATTTTTAGTAAGAAAATTAATATAACTAGTTTAGTTTACTTAATTAGTTGAATTATTTGAACTAGTTAGTTGAATTAGTTGAGATACTTTATTTAGGTATATTTTTAGTAAGTGCTTAGTTGAATTAATTAGTTGAACTAGTTGAATTAATGGAACTAGTTTAATTAGTTGAATTACTATAACTAATAAGTGTTTAATGTTTCACCTATGAACATAGGAAATATCGTTTGATGACGAATATGATTTTATTATGTGCGAATACTACGAAGACCAGCGCGGTCTGTGCGACAGAAATTTCCTAGTTGATGATAGGCGCTTTAGTATCAAGCTAGATGAGACATTCGAAGTGGATATAGTAAGTCACAACGACAAGTCTTTTTTCGTAATTAAGCATATGCATGACTTATGCTTCATTTGCTTCAACTCATAATTTTAAATTTTCACTATTCTAGTAGCGTATCCCCTGCCATTCAAGAATTTTTGTCTTGGATAAGATAGGTTTCAGTCCTAACAAAACCACTGAGGTAAAGTGAGTTTACTTGAAGACCGAGCATGGTTATACCTTCAACGTCAAATTATACAATGCAGACACCTACACCTATTTTGAATGCAAAACTTGGCAAGCACTATGCAAGGCTTATGCATTTGAGCCTGATATGTTTATCACCTTTGATATTCGTCCCGACGATGATATTGAAGGTAATAGAGACATTTGGGTCGATGTGCAGACGCCTCCAGTTCTACCATTATGTGAGTTTCTCAACCATATTTATGTCTTCGATATTATTTTTTCAAAAATAGTTGACAACTAATTTCTATTAACAGCTTATTTCCATTCAAGCAAATATTTCCAGATGGTAGACAGGAGCGTCCACTGTCCCGGGGCTGTACTAAACTGCGAGGTGATAAGTCATTATGTTTTATGGCTTGAGGATCTTGATGCTGTCAAGAGAAATTATTTTCCTAAATTTGAAAATCTTGATACTCAAAATGTGCGACCAATAATGTTCGTGTTGAACTACAGTCACATCTATTTAAAAAAGATGGTAAGATTTGTACTATTTTTCCTCAATGCATCTTTTGCATACATTATTTTTCAAGCTAAACTTCATTGCTATGTATAATGTTACCATACGATGTTCTTCAACAGGGACTCCCGATGACAGTTGTGCCTCAGTGGATTGGTACTAAAGGTCGCATGTCAATGGTTAGCTTACGGCCAAGACATTCTACATTGCACATGAGTGCATTCAGGGTTTCTACAACTGAGGAATGCTTAATAGTGAAAGACTGGAGCAAAATTGTGAAGGATCGCAGAGAAGTACTAGGGGCAGCAATCAGAAGTGCAGCCCATGATTAGGAGACAGGTTCATCTGCATGCTCCAATATGATGAATCGGGAGAGCTATACATGTTTTATGCTTTTTTTACCTGAGAGAGAGCAGCATGAGTGATTAGCATGCTCTTAGTACTTGTCCTCTCATGTTCGTGTTCTTCGTCCTGAAGTTAATCTCAAAGAGTGATTTACTTTTGTGAGTGATTTGCTTTTGTGGTCTGATGAATGCTTATAATCATGACCATGTTGAACTCGATGATATCTTTCCTTCTTGTACAAGTGAATGTTTTTTCTTTAAGCTAGTATTGGTGGTGATTAGATAGCGGTAACGACTATGATGATTAAATAGTTGTAATGATAACTATGATGATTTTTAGCTAGCTAGTATACTATTGTTGGTAATGGTATGATGCAATAGTTTTTATATTAATATGATGATGATGAGTTATTATATTATTTATGAAAGAAACCGCAGAGTAGTTTCAACTGGATGGATCCTAGCTAGCTAAGTGATCAAGTATATGCCATATCCATATTAATTACTTGCTCACCTAATATATATATAAGTGATCAAGTAATTAATATGGATATGACATATACTTTGATCACTTAGCTAGGATCCATGCATGCATCCACTTGAAACCAATCTGCGGTACTTTCACCTAATGATTTAACAACTCATTATAATGTAACAACAATCTCTAAATTAAATTGAAAATGCAAAATTAAAGGAAAAATAAAAACTAAAACCAAAACCCCCAAACATTTAGTACCGGTTGGTGTTACCAACCAGTACTAAAGGTCTCCCCGCACCCGGCCCTGGCTCGTGCCACGTGGTGGCACTTTGGTGGCGGTTCGTGTCGAACCAGTACTAAAGGGGGGGGGGGGGGGGCTTTAGTCCCCACCTGTCGTGGAATTGTCACGGCAGATGTCCTAGTGTGAGGACTTAGTCGCGAGGCCAACGCATCTATGTGATAGCTTGAGAGGGGTTGATCGGGATGAGAGACGCAACACGCAAGACAAGAATTTAGATAGCTTCGGGCCCCGGGAAACCATCATCCGGTAATAGCTCTACATGCTGTTTGTGGCTAGGTCTCATTATGCTCATGAGGGAGACGCCGCACAAATGGCTCTCATTAGTTGTGTCTAGCCTTAGAGATTATTTTTTCCTCCTCTTCGGGTGCCCTGCTCCTCCTTATATAAGTTGAAGGGACGGGTTACATGTGGAGTCCTATTAGGATTAGGACTAGTCTATTACAAGTGGAATCCTAGTCTGCCCCCTTAAGGGAAAACTCCTTATGCCTTTCCTTGTAAACCAACCCTACAATAACATCAGCCGGCCTTCTAGGCCTTGGGCCTAGTCTTCTATCTGACCCACCGTTAGGGCCATCCGTGAGTCGCCAGTCTTCCGGCGGGTTACCAATGAAAACGCTAAGCCTGGCCGGGTCATACCGCGGCGTATATCCCCGACATTAGCCCCCAATTTAATTTGGATTTATCCATGTTAAAGTAATCATGTAAAATAAACACAAGAACAAACTTGATAGGTTGTGCTCCGGGTTAAATATTTTCCTGAACCGGCACCTGATCATCCTTAAGTCCTTGTCATTTCCTCCTGGATGCATACTCAAGATCTTATAGCAAATCTCCTTTAACAGATATGTCCAAACATTACCACTGCAAAAAATCCAGGCACTTCTTCTAAAAAATCCGGGTGAATAGGCCAGCTTCATAACCAATTTGCTGACATTGGCTCTTGTAGAGAAATATTATAAGAAATAATCCATTTTAGTCGGCCTTCAATGTCTGTCTTGACAAAAATATTGGTCTTAAAATATTCAACTGATATTCAGCCGGCTTAAAGATGTAGATCTTACCGATTTATCATTGGCAAAATTGCCGGGTTATAAATAAATGATGCCGGGTCATGATTGTTGCAGACACCGGGTTAATCTGCTCTGCTCCAAATTGAGAATTTGAAAAAAAAATTATCCCTTATATGCATATCACCTGTAGCCCCCAAGTGCCGGGTTGCCATGCTTGCCGCAATCTGGGACTTGTAATTGCCTTATGCTCATGAAAACTTCAACCAGTGTAGCCCCCAAGGGCCGGGTCATTATGCAATAATGAGCAGGGACTTTGTAGATATAACCATGTAAACTTGAACAACAACGTGTAGCCCCCAAGGGCCGGCTCAGTAAGATAATACTGAGCTGGGACTTTGTATATAATTTATTGATAATAGCATCATATAATATAATCTCCACCATGCGGCTTGAACCCACGTCCACAAGGTTAAGAGCTTTGTACTCTACCAACTGAGTAGTGGATCGTTCAATATAATGGATTAACGCTTGTGTACCTTGAATTTTTGACAGGAGCAATTGGTAGCCCCCAAGGGCCGGCTCATTACAATGTGATGAGTCGGGTCTTCAATAAGTTGAGCAAAAAATGACTTTGCATTAGCCCCCAAGTGCCATGGTGCATGCTGGCAGTGACATGGGACTTGCATATTTGATATAATCTCAATCTGAATAATGTAGCCCCCAAGTGCCGGGTTGTCAGCCTGCACCGACTCGGGACTATTTTTTTCATTGTGGAAATAATCATACCCATTGATAAATAATAATCATTGTGCTAAAGCGACGTTGAAAACCATATCAATGTAGTAAGGGTGATAACCCAAAACTTAGAAGACAAATTTCCAAGTATTTAGTATCATCATGAAAATCCAGCCAAGTTTGGCTATTAGAAATTTGAATACCTTATCGGCTGATAAGTAAATTCATAGTTTAAATACTCAGCGGCTCTTGGCCGATGGCGACTTAATGCGCATTCATTATAAGCTGGAATTTTTATAACCCGGCGGCTTATAGCCTTTGAGAAAATTCAGAACATATAATCATTTTGAAGCATCAATTTTGATGATGAGCTTGAACTTAATCATTTATATAAGTCATAGTTCTGCAAATCCTGCACAGAGTTTAAACAACATATGCCCAGGCGACTTAACGTCAAAGCCAGGGCGCGGGTAACAATCCGTAATATAGTCTTTATGCAATTATGTAAAAGACTAGAATTAAGGCCATTCAAGCCTAAACATACTGGCGACTTAACGTCAAAAGCCAGGGCGGGTTATTGAACCTCGAATATTTATATAATCAGGAAAACATACCTGTAGAATTGGCTCATACTGCCGGCTTACATCGCCGTATCCAATAAAAGCAATAATTCAATGATTGATAAGCGCATGATTCCAATGGCGCAATCCAAAATATACCGGCGACTTAAAGTCCATAGCCAGGGCCAATTTAAACATAATTATGTATAAACATTATCATACCTGTGATATTGAATCGTACTTGCTTGTGATACCTGTACAGTAAGGGTGATAACCCAATCTTTAGAAGCCAAAACTTCAAAATGTTTTATGATTGTCATATGCTGGCGACTTATCATCCAAAGTGAAGCCGGTTTAAATAGAAACCACACATATACTTAGATTTGAACAAAAAATCTCAACAAAAAACCAAAGATTGTTTGCAAAAACTTAACCAAATAGAAAGAAAAAAATCAAGGCTTCTGATTCAAATATGATTAGTAAACCGTTCCAAAGGGGTTAAGCTAGGATTCGAATACGATCATGTAGTCTCCAGTGGCTTTGGCGTTGCGCCCATCAAGAGGGTACCGACAGCTATGTTCTCTTTGGTTCGAATACGACCTATGTTTGAACAGGAAGCCCCCAAATGACCTTGAGAGTTTTTTAACGACTCTGACTCGAATACAATCAAAGTCGGACCCAAAAGGGGCTAAGCTATGATTCAAATACGATTAAGAAGCCCCCTAGTGGGTTTGGCAATGCGCCGATCAAGAGGGTACCGACAGCTATGTTCTCTTTGGTTCGAATACGACCTATATTTGAACAGGAAGCCCCCAAATGACCTTGAGACTTTCTTAACGACTCTGATTCGAGTATGATCAAAATCGGAACAAAAGGGGTTAAGCTAGATTCGAACACGATCAGCCCCCAATGGTCATTTGAAGTAGGGTACCTATGCTTGAGTTGTGCTTTGCAACAAACTCAGTTTGGTCCCTTTCATTTTTTCTGAGAATTCGAACATTGCGAGAGATAAATTCTTCTTGAGCCGGAATTTTAAACCGGATATTGAGAGCTTCGAAGCATTGTGAGAAACAGATTTCTCTTGAACCAGATTTTAAACCGGATATTCTTCATTTTGAGCCGGAAATTTTTCTAACGGCCTTTAAACTGGCAACATTTACTGAGTCATGTCATTATAGCCCCCGAGTCTCAAGGCGGCTCGAGGAGTCGTCTTGAGATTCTCCATAGTTGACCATAGCAGAAGGTGTATATCACTGGCTTTGAGAGCGCAATGTGAATCCACAAAATATTGAGGTGACTGCGGCGGGTTATAAATGATCCCGTATGAGCCGTGTCAGCAACTCGGTCAATGATTCCTTCCAACTGGCTGTTTGAAGTTAACCAAACTGTAGTGGCGGCAACTTGTGTGTCTGTCCATTGAGCCATCCAGTGCAGACGGTGGCTGATAATATATAATAATTTGCCACCAAATTGTTAGAAAAAACCGGGCTACCAAAGTAGTGACTTGCTCATACTCAATAAATAGCTCATGTAGATAGGCGCGGCCCGGTGTATTGATGTAGACCAGGCCGCGAGAGACGGACGGTAAAAACGACCGCAGCATCAAAGGCGGCTTGGATAGATGAGTCGGTCGCGGTGTTGTGAGTCGATGCGGACGGGCAAGTTGTCGTCCTCATTGTAAGCCGGCATGGTCGCGAGAGATGGCCACGGCGTTGTAAACCAGCATGGTCCGTATCTGCGGTATAATGTTGTTGCAGCTCTCTCTCTCGTAGCTAGAGGTAGAAGAAGGAGGAGCACATGGTACACTGGAGTTTCACCCGGCTTCACAGCCCCGTTACTTTTCCCACAGCACCAAAACTCCCGTACAAACAGTGGCCGTGGATTTATAGTCTCACAGCTGGGTAGCATCCAAGTTTCCGTTGCCCACCTCCTCCACTCGCTAGAGCGTGCGAGTCATGGGCTTCGGCTGCGCTCTTGCCGCGCACTAACGCGTACGACGCGGTCGGCCATTCAACTGAACGCTACGCGCTGCCGCTAGTGTCGCTAACGACACAGGCCTATGCAGTGGAACCCAACGTGAGCCTAGCTCACGCACCACCAGACCACACACACGCACACCACGAGCATACACATGACACTGCTACAAGTAGACACACTACACACGTACGCCACGCTGCTGCGTTCCGCCCGTCCCGCCCGTCCCGCGCGCCACCGACGCGCCCGGCGAACCCGACGAGCCCGACGGCACCAGTGCGTCCTGCCTGTCCCGCGCGCATCCGTCGCGCCCAACGAGCCCAACCACACACGCCGTGGCTTATTCCAACATATAATACCACCTTTGTAGTAAATGGTTACCCTGCCTATAAAAAACATCGTAGAGCAGAGTAGTTGTCCTTTGACAAAAGTAATATATGCTAAATAAAATAAACTTAAACAGATAGATATCACCTGTTTGTTCAGATGTCAGATGATCCGTTCAATGCAATAGAGGTGGCTTAGGCAGACTGACAACTCAATATGGCTCGGGCGGCTTAGCACGGAAGAGGCGGCTCAACGCGCCCCGGCGCCTCAACAGAGCAGCGAAACGGAGGCATCACCATGGCGTCGGCTCAAAAACTGCAACGGCAGCGCGTTTGAGATGGCAGAGGCAGCAATATGAACAGCTTGAATCGGACGCAAGTCGACCCGAGGGCAGGTGGCGGCGACTTAAAGCAGACAATGGGTGTGGCGACTTGAAACTGCAGCAAGACCACAGACGGCTTGACGATGGCGCGAGGCGCACTGGCAGCCGGCGCAGGCAGAAGTGGTCTGACACGGCCACGGGGGCGGCGGAGGCAGCCAGGCGCGCGTTGGACAGGAACAACTGACAGCTGTGGTGAACCGGCGCGGGAAGAGCAGCAGTATCAAGTCGGCGCGATAGGTGTCGGGGTTTAGACGACGGCATGCTCACAGGGCAGCGCTGTAGCAAGGAACCCGAGCGGAACAGGGGTAGACTTGGCAAGGCGGCGACGAACGCCGGACTAACTCGGGCGACTCAATCATGCAGCTATAGGGGCGCTTGCGGACAGGGCCTCGGCAGACACCACCCTTTAGTGCCGGTTACAGAACCGGCACTAAAGGCCCTTACGAACCGGTGCTAAATCCTGGTTTTGCACTAGTGAATTTGGGATTTCAAAAACTTTCCAAATTTTAAAAAAGCTAATTTCAAAAAGTTTGTGGAGCCAAAAGAAGTCCCTGAATTCGAATAATTTTGAGCAGGCTTCCAAATGTGAATGCTTGAGCCATCTCTTTTTCTTGTGTCTTGCGCTTTCTACTTTGCTAGTATTGTGTATAGCGTTTATGGTCATCCCTAGTGTTGTAGGAGGGATAAGCACCAACGCTGTTGTCTTAATTGTTTCCACCGCCACGGCCTCCACCACGTCCACGTGGAGCACCGCGTCATGGTGTCCACCACATCTACGTGATGCCGCATTTACTGAGGACTTGAATCCACCCTGGGTGTTCTGAAGGTGCTCAGTTCGCCAGCTTATCAAGTGAGAGATGTTCGGTTTTTTATCTAGGGAATAAACCAGAGGGTTATAATCCATGTTGAGGCCAGCAAGGTTGTAGGATACGAGCTCATCTTCAGCGAGAGGCTTCGCAGTGCTTCGAGAAAAATACGCCGAAGCATATTTGTTACTTTTCTGGGCATTCGTGAGACAGATACAAAAATTATCGATGCAGGAACACAAGTTGGATGCAAACATGTTGGTGACGGCACTCCTCACGATTTGAGATGCCTCGTGATGTAGGACATGGATGAGGATTTCTTTGGAAACAGAGTTGAGGAGATAGGAAAGAATATGCCGATCTGTAACTATCCATGCGTGTAAAGGGGACTGGGAGTAGTCGCTTGCCTTCTTTGTCCGTGGATGTCATGGTTTTCTCGAGCGCAGGAAGGCTGCCAATAAGGTAGCCATAAAGTCAAGGCCCACGAATCTGGGGAAGAATTTGAGCCTTTCATTTCCATAGAAGGAAGTTTTCTCTTGTAAGTCCCTCAGAAGTTTGGTTGCAGAAGAGGGCAGGCGCCAAAGATGATGAAGACGAGATTGAAGGTAGATTGGAAAGCTAGATGAGATATGGCAGATTGACTCTGATTACTGTATTGAATTTATGCTACAATTAGCTGCTCCAGAAGTAAAAATTGACGGACAGAAGTGGGAAATATATTTCAACAATGAATTAATGTGTGAGTTCATAGGAAGTCTATAATTAGTATAGTGCATACAATCGAAGAGCAGCGATTTCAGAGCCCATGCTCATCTACAGCTGCCGATAAATAGTATATTACAAAAATAGTAAGAAAATCAAGGAAATCTGAAATTTTAAGGTCTCTAATATACTCGGGTGCACTAGGTGCATGAAAATATTCATGGTCAAATGACATCCGAGGAGCTCTTGGCAAAATAATATCAAAAATTTGACTGTAAAACAAAATTTGAAAGAAAGCACTATGCAGGCCCAATTTTGTTCTTCTGCCATGAGCTCCTCAGAAGTCATTTGACCATGAAAATTGGCACAGTCCTAGCGCACCCAAGAATCTTGGATGCCCTAAGAATTTCAGTTTTTTTTTACGATTTTTCACGAATTTACTATTCAATGATAGTAGATGAGCATAGGCTCATCTCTCAATTGCAGATATAATCATAGATAGATAGATAGATAGATGCAACTTCTTCATAATACATCTTATTAATACAACAAGTGATCAACTATATATATGGAAATGAAGGAAGCAGCGACAAGGGAGGGATTATTGACAAAGCATGCATTGCATGTAACGGAGAGCATGCATGTAACTTATTCGAGCAATCGACGACGACACGCGTGATCCGGGGGCGGCCGAGCCCTAGCCGATGTAGTACATGGGGTCGGGCAGCTTGAAGGTGCGGGCGCCCTCTGGCGTGCCGAGGATGTCGCTCCACTGGTCACCGATGTTGCCGACGATGACATACCCGGCGTCCAACAGCTTCTGTCTCTCACCGGACTTGAATATCACCGCGGAGCATTTGAACTCCGCTGGCACCGTCATCCACCAAGAGAATCCCTGCCGGCGGAGGTTTGTGACGGTGGCGGTCCTCTGGACCTCTCTCCGGCCGGTGAGGATCACTGGCTTGATGCCAACCGAGAGCTGTGTTGTACAGCCGCTTCGTCTCTGGCAGGGCAGGTGCGCTCGCCTGCCGCGCTTACTCTTGGAAGCTCGTCCAATTGTACGTGTAGCTCTGTTGTCAACCATGCATGTCAGCTACTCCCCCGTTTCTAATATTTGTCTTTTTATAGGGAACATCTAGCTGCCGGCCGGGGGCTCGCTATCGCTAGCGAGCGGCCGGCCCTGATCCCACGCAGTCCCTACCGTATACTACTAAAAAGGACAAAATTACTGCTAATCCAAAAGTGCTAAAAAAACACTACTAATTAATCGTCCTATGTGATCTTTTTTCATGTGATGGATCCTGCATGCCACTGCATTAATGTTTCTCATGTTCATCCTTGTGTATTATTTTTTATTTTTAAATTACAAAAGACATATCTTTTAAACCGCGTGTCGAAAATCAGATCCGTTTTCACATTGAAACCCTCGCAACGTGCTCTTCAAAAGGAGACCCCGCATGATGTTTCGACGAACTAGTCTTCCTGCCAACTAAACATCAATGTATGTGCAACTAGACTACATTGCCGCACCAACTGAGCATATGTGTGTGCCAATAGTTCCACTAACTAAACATCAATGTGTGTGCAACTAGCCTACATTGCCGCGCCAACTGAGCATGTGTGTTACTAGTCCTGCCAACTAAACATCAACGTGTGTGCAACTAGACTACATTGCCGCGCCAACAGATCATGTGTGTGTAACTGGTCCTGCCAACTAAACATCAATGTGTGTGCAACTAGACTAAATTACAAGCCAACTGAGCATATGTGTGTGCAACCAGTCTTCCTGCCAACTAAATATCAATGTGTGTGCAACTAGACTACATTACAAGCCAACTAAATATCAATGTATGTGCGACTAGTCTTTCTGCCAACTAAATATCAATGTGTGTGCAACTAGTCTTTCTGCCAACTAAAGATCAATGTGTGTGCAACTAGAGTACATTACAAGCCAACTAAACATCAATATGTGTGCAACTAGACTACATTACACCATGCACACTGGCCCTAATATAAACTATCATGCCAGTAGCATACTAGTTTTTGCCCAGCCTCACAAAAAATGGCTGAAACGCACATGAAACTGTAGCCTCACCAATGCGCGTGTATTTTTCTTCAGGATTTACATCACGTACGGTGATGGGGATTACAGGGAGAAGGACAGATTGGAGGAGGCCGGAGTAGGACGGCAGTTTGCTAAGAGTAGTCAAACATGGAGTGCATATGGGCTTCTGCTATTTGCCCAGCGAGGATGGGATATGAATCACGCTAGCCCAAGAGGAGCAGCTACCTCATCGACGACGAAACCGGCGCCCTCCATGACGGTGCTGACGACGGGATTGCTTCAGCTCCAGCTCTGAGAGAAAGGGGGAAACGAGACGGCAGCGCTTCTTCTCCGGTTGCCATCGATCTGCTTGACGACGACGGTGTGCTCTGAACGAGGAAAGGGAATCTGAGATAAGTGCTTTCTTCTGGAACGAAGGGACGAAGCGGTGCACCCCTGCGCAGCTGCTTGTCGGGTAGCGGATGAGTACTGGCGGGCCTCACGATACGGATGCATCGAGCCGTGGATACGCGGCCGCCCGATGTCGCCAAATAGTGCGCGTGCACTCTGAAGTATTTAGGCTTTTTATATATTTCAAATGGATTACCACATACAGATGTATATAGACATATTTTAGAGTGTAGATTCATTCATTTTCCTTGGTATGTAGTCATTTGATAAAATCTTTAGAAAGACAAATATTTAGGAAAGGAGGGAGTATATCATCTTTTCATAAGGACGGTTACTTTTCATAAGGACAGTTACGAAATAAATCCATTGTTTAGATGTCACTCACAGGGCATGCATATATATGGTCCTTCTAGAGGAGCACCTAAATTTGGAGGTGACCCGTGACCAGCAATAAGGTCCAACACGTCCAATAATTATTTCGCAAAAAAAAAGTCATATCCAATAATTAAGATTTTATTTCCACTTCTGGTCTCATTTGTTTTTTCACTTGTATTCTATTCAGAGGAGATCCTATATGTGCCGATTAAGGTTTTACCGGTGAGTTGATGGTTTTAACAAGTTCTAGTCAGATTTCTACTTCATCTAAACGACAAGATGGGTGCAAGTCTCTGCTCAGATCCACCTGCAATAAGCATGTATAATGGGCACGTACATTCGCATCTATCTATAGAATATATGTGTATACTATGTAGGCGGCACGTACCTGAAGCCGTGAGTGGCGTAGTAGGGGAGGTTGGAGAGCATGGTCTCGTCGACGTCTAAGACCCACACCTCCTTGCCGTTGTCGGCGAGCTTGAGGCTGTCGACGTAGGAGATGGCAAGGTCGATGACGAGCTTGGAATCGCAGCGGTAGTGACCGCCGAGCATGTAGTGCCCGACATAGCCCTCGCAGCTAGCAGGGACCGTCTTCCAGTCACGCACGTTGTGCGCCTCCACACCCAGCCGCCAGCTGTCACATGCCACATCCAGGCTTGTTACTCCCTCCGTCCGAAAATACTTGTCATCAAAATGGATAAAAAGAGATGTATCTAGAACTAAAATATGTCTAGATACACCCTCTTTTATCCATTTTGATGACAAATATTTCCGGACGGAGGCAGTATATAGGAAGTTTAAAGCTAAATCAGTCCTACAGTACAGTGTGTGTGACGCTGAGTCTTTTTTTCGAGGAAGAAAAGAAAAAAAAACCGGCCTCCACATCTATCGATGTACATAGCCATCAATGAAAATGACCATGAGCTTGAAAGAAATTAAGTGACAAAAGAGGTGGTTGGTGTCACTGGCGCATTCGTATTCACGGGATTGAACACGTGGGTGTTGAGGAGACATTTTTTTATAGTATTACAGCAAACAATTTCGATTGGTGGTTGCGAACTTGGGATAAGATGTATATGAGCCAATAATTCAGCTAACATATGATGAAGTATGTGGTTGGTGTTATTGATGGATATGATCCAAAAATTCAACAAACGCCTTTGATTGGTCGGTTGGAGTCATTGATGGGGTCTGGAACACGTTATGTAATATTTGTGGAAGGGTTACATGTATGTGGCTGTTTTTGGAGGTGGTAGATGTGTTGGATATGTGAGCAGATTTTAACCTACAAAATATTTAATAGGGCAACAATACTCAATAGTTGGTGTGGCGCACGATGCATCTACATCCTAATTATTATGAATTGATTGTGACTTTGTCCCCTAATATTTTTTTTTGATTCTGGCTTTTTCTGATAGGGTGGAAAATCCGGTTTCCATTAAATATCGGAGAATTCTGGATTTTTTACGTCCGAGTTATCCAAAAGAATTTTGTATTTAAAAAAAATTAGCATCAAAAATATAATATATTTAACCCGTTGTACATATTTTCCATGTTTCACCGTGTGCTGGCTATGCAGATTTGCCATTCATATTTCTTATGAACTGCGAGTAGTAAACAGAGAGTTGGTCTAAGCCACCCATCCATTCACAATAGTGATATAGGGGTTTTTTATGTCATTGTTGATGGGGTCTCAGAACACGTTATGTGATGTGATATCTGTGGTAAGATTACATGTATGTGCTGTGTTTAGAGGTGGTAGATGTGTTGGATATATGAGCAAATTTTAATATAGGAAAGCTTCAACATGGCAACAATACTCAATGGTTGGCATGGGATCATGGTTGGAGTGCGCAAGATGCATCGGCATCCTTATTAATATGAATTGATTGTGACTCTGTCCCCCCAATGATTTTTCATTCTGGCTTTTCCGATTGGGGGTAGAAAATCCGGTTTTCGAAAAATGTTGGAGAACTCCGTTTTGTTTACCTCCAAGTTTTTTATATGAGTTTTGAATTAAAAAAATTAGGGTCAAAATATATTATATTTAACAAATTGTACATATTTTCCGTGCTTTACCACGTGCTGGCAACAAAGATTTGCCATCCATATTTCTTATGAACTGCAACTAGTAATAGAGAGCTCGCCTAAGCCACCCATCCATTCATGGAATTAAGAGTGATATAGGGCGTGTTGATGTCAATTTTGGTGGGGCCAGGAACACGTTATGTGATGTGATATTTGTGGTAGGATTACATGTATGTGGCTGTTTTTGGAGGTGCTAGATGTGTTGGATATATGAGAAACTTTTAACCTAGGAAAGATTCAACATGGCAACAATATTCAAAGGTTGGCATGTGGTCACGATTCGAGTGGTGCACAATGCATCGACATGCTAATTATTATGACGTGATTGTGACTCCCCCCCCCCCCTCCAAAGTTTTTTTTGTTTTCGTCTTTTTTAGGTAGTGGCCGAAAAACCTGGGTTTTCCAAAAGAATTTTGAACTAAAATATTTTGTGTCAAAATATATGATATTTAACCCATAGTGTACAATATGCATGTTTAGAGCATCTACATCCAACCCCCCCCCCCCCCCTCCGTACCCGTCATGGTTGGAGGGGCACACAATGCAACGCCATCCTCATTATGACTTGATTGTGACTCTGCCCCCCCCCCCCCCCCCCCCAATGTTTTTCTTTGTTTTCGGCCTTTTTTCAACAGGGGCAGAAACCCCGGTTTCCAAAATATCTCAAGAATTCTAGAATTTTTCTTTTGAATTTTCCAAACTAATTTTGATTGTTTTAAAATTTAACATCAAAATACATGATATTTAACCTGTTGTGTACAACACGCATGGTTAGAGCATCTACAACCGAGCCATCCGTACCCGCCCCAAACACACGGGCTGGCTGACCAGAAATTGCACCCCATCATCTTCCCGATGACACCGCCACAGTCACCAGAGACCGCCGCCGCCACTCCTCCATGCCCTCGGCACACATTGACATCGTCTGGGTCCATTGCTGCCAAACTCCACCATCAGCCTGGGCACCCACGCCTACTAATGGGCTCGTCGGAGATTCGTAATGATCTGCTCCACCGGTTGAGAGGGAGAAGGGGGAGGGAGAGGGGAGCACTAGCGCACCCCCGAGCAGCAACTGGCATCACATTTGTCCCCAATCTCTCCCCTTGAACCATGCCACTAACGCCAATCTAGCTGTTGCAATCAAATCTTTGCTGCCGGTATGTCCTCCCGGCAGCCCATCTCAACCACGACCATCTCCTCGCCATAGCCCCATTTGACATCTCTCCTAAGTTAGTGTTGCCCACTGCACTCCCTCCAACAGATCATCTATGGTTTCTGGAATTTCTGATACAGTTTTGGTTCAAATTTCAATTTATCTTTGTTTTACTTGTTTGCTTTGTCCATGGAATAGTGAGATCCAACTGGAATGATTGAAATTGGAAGGAAAGAGTTAAAATAATTATGCACCAATACAACCTACCAAACAACATTTGTCCTATACAGCATGTCTCGCGCACTCATATCATACAGTGCACCAAACACACATCTCAGCTGATCTTTTGCATTAGCCCAACCATGCCAGGCTCACCCAGGATCCCCCATGCGATGCAAGCTAGAGCCACCCATGCAACAAAACAAGCCCATAATGAGTGGACTGGTTCCTTACCATTTTCTCGCAGCTTTTCATTTCTTTGGGTACATGATATAGTTGCATACTACAGTATGAGAGCTCTCCATCATTGCTTTCGCGCCATTTTCGTTGCTTGATTGGGTCACTTGTCATTTATCAGGCTATTAGGACGGATTCAATATGAGTTGCTGCTACTAAATATATGGTCCTCTTGCCCAAGCAGCTGAAAGGTCCTCCTAAATGGCACTCATGGGGATGGTTCACTAGGATAGTGTGCACTGAAGGTGCTAGTATGGGCCAGCCAATCGAGCTCTTCCATCCGTTCCCCTCACATGCTACTCGGTTTTTTTCCTCATCAACCCAGCTTGCTCGACCCTGACTACCTAGTTAAGGAAAATCAACTACCGTTTTTTTGGTTTCGAAAAAGGTGCTGAAATAAAAAAAAATCACATATTAAAAAATGTTGATAGATTAAAAAGAATCATGAATTAAAAAATTATAAATTATAAATTTGTGAATTTGGAAAAATGTTCATGAATTCGAAAAGGGTTTAGAAAAAGACGTCTTCAAAAAAGTGCTTGAAATTGAAAATATATTAATGAATTCAAGACTTATTGAACGGTTTAGTTTTTTCGCAAACTTGAAAATTATTCCTGAATTTGAAAAATTGTTAACGAATAAAGAAAGTTCATGAAATTAAGAAAAGGATAAAAAGAAAAAGGGAAAAAATGAAGAAAAGCAACCCAGAAACCAGAGGAAAAATATCAATTGAAACCAGGCTAGAATCTTCTTGAAGCTTCGACTGTGGCAGAGAAAACCAGGCTGAAAGCATATGAAAACCTACCCGCAAAAAACAAGAAAACTTCTGAATACCGATTTTGAAGGAACTTATATGGGCCAACACATAGGAAACTCACGCGGGCTCTATGAACCGTTATTGAAGTAGTTGGAGCATAAGCGCCAAATAGGATTCACGGGAGCAGCTAGGCTCGATGCGAGCTGAACTCCCCTTTTTTGCTTGTTTGTTTTTCTGTTCAGAGCCAGTTCATGGGCTTTTGTATCATTGGAGTTTTGGAGCAGAAAAGACTCACCACATTGGGCTCGCTCGCCACCGCCGCAAGGTGCCTACTGAATCACTAATCAAGGAGTGTTTCTCAAAAAATAAAAATAACCAAGGAGTAATCTTTGCAAAGGTTCCTCCATCTTTCCTGCTTGCGACAAGTGGCGACTGCATTGTAACCTGGAGTTTTTCTCTTTTTTCGTAAATTTGTTTATTCACAAAAATTTATCTCTTAAAATGTGTGTCACAATCTCGAACTGTTGGATTCCTCGTGTCAATATTTTCAAAACTAGATCCCATGTTCATAGGTTTCGACAAACTTTTTTTCACGAAACTAAACCGGAGCTTCTTTTTTCCCTTTCCGAAGAGGCACCTCGCAGAAGCAAATTTGTGCCTCTACGAGAAGCAAATTTGTTCCTCGTGCACAAGAAAAAAAAAGGAAAATGTAATATTTTTATCCTTTTTTTCTGAGAGGCACAACTATGGCTCTCGCGGATGCAAATCCCCGACTTCACGAGAAGTAAATCTGTGCCTTTCGCGAAAGGAAAAAAACACACATTTTTTCCTTTTCCGAGAGGCATAGATGTCCCTCTCGCGAAAGCAAATTTGTTCTTCCATGAGAAATAAATCCGTTTCTCTCGCGGAAGGAAAAGAAAAAAGAAAACACGTTTTTTCCTTTTCTGAGAGGCGCGACTGTGCCTCTCACGGAAGCAAATGGTTGCTCCACGAGAAGTAAATTTGTACTACTCATAGAAGCAAATCCATGCCTCCACAGGAAGGAAATATGTGCCTCTCGCAGAAGAAAAAAAAAGTGTTTTTTTTTCATTTCCGAGAGGCATGATTGTGCCTCTCGTGGAAGTAAATATGTGTCTTAACGAGAAGTAAAGTTGTGCCTCTCGTAAAAGGGGAAGAAAGATAACATGAATTTTCACGCAATTTCTTTTTGAGTATTTTGTCCAAAACCCAAGAAAAACCGGGAAAAACAGAAAAACCAAGAAAACCAAAAAAATATCTAAAAACAGAAAACACGTACAGAAAAATAAGAAAAACAAAATCTGGAGGGAGCGCCTCGAGAGCGACATGTGGTGACGGCTCAGAGCACGTCAAGTGGCGTGCTCCGAGCTCACCAAAAGTGACCCTTGCAGGGCACCCGAAGAAGTAATCACGGATTAGTTTCTCTCCCTATTCTATGCCTAGATGGACAACTCTACTAAAGCGAGCCGACCCATTAGCTTACGAGTGCTACTATCGGTGTTCGTGGTATCTTTTCTTTAACTTGTGCTCATCCCGAGCTAACTTGTGGTGCTCGTGGAAATGTTCCGTACTGTCCATCCGTTGGCTTTTATTTTGATTTGAACTAGCTTCTTTCCGTACTTTTTTTCAACAATCGATGAAGCAGCAGTTGCTCGGGAAGCAAAAGTGAGCCGTGAAAAAGGAAAAAGAGAAAAGAGAAGAAAGAAAGAAAATAGAAGAAAGCAAAGCAAAGAAATGTATGGGAAAGAGAAGAGAAAAAGAACTAACAAGGTCTTTCGTATGGTATTTGCCAAGTGCGACACTCGACGAACATTGTCCAGTCGTAACAGCGCCGTTCCAAGCGCACCGATTTGATTTGTGTGTGAGGCCTGGACTTTGATCTCGAATCTACCTCACGTGGGGAGCAACCGCTGCGCTTGCTGCAGAGGAGAAACGTTTTATACAAGACCTAGACTTTGAACCTGAGTCGACCTCACGTGGGGAGCAAGCATTGCGTGTGCTGCAGAGCTGAGGGGAATTTTTTTGTACGAGCCCGAGACTTTGAGCCCGATCGAGTCGTCGACCAGACGTGGGAGCAAGCACTCCCGTTGCAGCACAATATAATCTGGTCACTCCCCTTGCAGGTCGCAAAAGAAAGTGAGACGCTAGCAATAGGTGTAAACTGCTCAGCAATCCGGATGGATGTCGCGTGGATAGCACCGGCGGCCGTTGCGGCGGTGCTGGCCTCGTGGACGTCGAGCGAGCTGGTGTGGAGGCCGCGCGCCATCACCAGGGAGCTCGGCGCGCAGGGCGTGGGCGGGCCGGGCTACAAGTTCCTGGCCGGGAACCTCGGCGAGATCAAGCAGCTCCGCGCAGCCGGCGCCGGCGCCACGCTGGACATCGGCTCCCACGACTTGGTCCCCATTGTGCAGCCGCATTTGCACAAATGGATGCCCCTTCATGGTACGTGAAGCTTCTTCCTCTTCTGAGTTCTTACTTAGTTTGGTTCTCTTCTAATTCTGCTCGAACTGAAGGGCGCACATTCCTCTACTGGTTCGGAGTGAGGCCGACCCTCTGCGTGGCCGACGTCAACATGGTACAGCAGGTGCTCTCCGACCGCAACGGTCTATACCCAAAGAACACCATGATCCCGCACATCGCTCGCCTGCTCGGCAATGGCCTCGTGCTCACCAATGGCGACGAGTGGAAGCGCCACCGCAAGGTCGTCCACCCTGCCTTTGACATGGACAAGCTCAAGGTACGTACTATGCACTACTAAGCTACTTCGCATGAACATCCAGCGCTAACATGTTAGTTACTGGTATGAGTTACAGATGATGACGGAGACCATGTCAGAGTGTGCCGGTTCGATCATGTCGGAGTGGAAAGCAAAGGCGGGCAAGGGTGGAGGGGAGGCCGAGATTGAGCTGAGCAGCCAGTTTGAGGAGCTAACTGCGGATGTCATCTCTCGCACCGCATTCGGAAGCAGCCATAAAGAGGGCAAACGAGTCTGTCTTGCGCAGAGGGACCTCCAATTTCTTGCCTTCTCTGCTGTTTACAACGTCGTCCAAATCCCGGCATTCGGGTAACCACAACTGTTTTTTTTTTTTGATAAAGAACCACAACTGTTTAGTTAACTACTTCATTTCTCATTTCACCGCTTGCTTACAATCAATGATAAAACAACAGTGTACTGTTTTATAGAGAGAGCGTGCAAGTCCAGGTTTATGACCAAATTTGATCCAGGTACCTTCCAACTGAAAAGAACCTCAAGATACGGAAGCTCGACAAGGAGGTGAGGGGCATACTCACTGACATCATCAAAAGTCGGCTCACAACCAATGACACCAAGAGCTATGGATGCGACCTGCTCGGGCTGATGTTGGAGGCATGCATGCCTCAGGAGCACGGCCATGATCCGCTTCTTAGCATGGATGAGATAAGAGATGAGTGCAAGACCTTCTTCTTTGCAGGGCATGACACTAGCTCGCACATGCTTGCACACATCCAGAATGGCAGCAGAAGCTCAGGGAGGAAGTGATGAGAGAGTGTGGCAGTTCAGTTCCCACCGCAGACATGCTCAACAAACTGAAGTTGGTCAACATGTTCCTACTAGAAACTCTTAGGTTATACAATCCTGTATCGGTCGTTCAAAGGAAGGCAGGTTCAGATCTCGAGATCGGAGGCATCAAAGTGCCCCAAGGCATGGTCTTGACGATCCCCATCGCAACGATACATCGTGACAAGGAGGTCTGGGGAGAGGATGCCAATGAATTCAAGCCACTTAGGTTCGAGACAGGAGTAACGAGGGCATCAAAGCATCCCAACGCATTCTTGTCTTTCTATAGTGGACCAAGGTCATGCATCGGGAAGAACTTTGCGATGATCGAGGCCAAGATTGTGATCGTCATGATTATTCAGAGGTTCTCCTTCTCCCTATCGCCTAAGTATGTCCATGCCCCGATGGACGTGATCACGCTGCGGCCCAAGTTTGGTCTTCCCATGATCCTCAACAGCCTAGATATGCAGAGACATGACTACTGTGTTTAGGTATTTGAGTAGGGTTTAATTTATGTTGTACGCCAGATATGTTTGCCTAAGCTTTATCAGCTTTTGTTTTGATTTGCATAAGCCTACAAATTCAACTTCATTGATGTTGCTACCTGACTCGTTGCAAGTAAACTTCCAAGCAAGAATCCCTCTCATTAATGCTTCTGGTGATTTGATGCTTCTCCGTCAGAGCTGTAGCGTGCGCTCCTGCTCCTTACTTATTTCTGTTTGATCCCAGATCTGCATGGCTATTCTATGTCAGCCTTGAGCTTCATCATCTGTCGCGGATCAGATTTGACTTTTCCACATGCAACATGAATTCACCAAAGCAATCTTCACTGCTGTAGGACAATGTTCCTTGCCTGCTTTGCACCTCCTTTAGTAGCATGGCAGAGCCAACGTACAAGCGTTGGGTTCAAGTGAACCCAACGGAATTTGTCTCATATGTGCATGCATGTATCCTCTATAACACTAAGCTCCCTAATTTTAAAGGACTCACAAATAATTGAGGTCTCAAATTGAAATTGGGTAATCCAATTTTGAACGGGTCAACAATTTCTCAAAGCTCTCTCATTCAAATCTTTTATATACTATCTTCTATACTCTCACCTGAACCCCAACGAAAAGTGGTGGCTGACACCATCAAATAAGAGAAATGTATGGATCCCCCACAACCCCAGATTACAGCCTTTAGCATCAAGTACCCCCCCCCCCCCCCTCCCGCCAACCCCAAAACAAGTTTTTTAGGACTCTCAAATGTTCAAAATAGGACAAATGTCCACAAAGTTGTTTTGTCTTGATTTTAGGTGGTTTTTATCGCTCTCCTCAATTGCACACGGCATGGTGGCCGGAGCGGGCAGCCGTCGACCCACCGGCGTGCAGCAACACAAGCACGGAGGAAGCGAGCGTCAGGCAGAGGACTGCATCATGGTCGGGCGGGGCGGCAATGAAGTTGTCATCTCGGCGCAGGCAGTGCCGCAATGGGAATATCCTATACTGCGCCCCCAGTGCCCATCTCTTCACCTCCCGCAAACAAGAGCACACCCTCCCTCCGTTATGGGCCGACCCATATTCATTTTTTTCATTTTCTAAACAGCTGCAAAAAAGCGTGTGAGATGGGATTCAAACCCGCGCCTTGGGGTTGAGTGCAACAAGCGCCAACCAAACCAGACAATTCACTTTGTGTGATCAAGTACATCTTCTTCCCCTTTGGTTCTTTCATTTTATTTTTTATTTTTTATTTTCTTTTTTGTTATTTTTTCCTTTTTCAAGCTCGAGAGATTTTTTCCCAAAATTGACGAACTTTTTCTAAAATTGATGATTTTTTTGTCAATTTTATGAATTTTTTTCAAATTCGATGAACTTTTCTTTAAAATAGATGATTTTTTAATTTGGTGAAATTTTTCTAAAATTGGCAAACTATTTTCCCGAATTCCATGAACTTTTCCAAAATCGATGATTTTTTTTCATATTCGATGAACTTTTTTGAAAATCGATCATTTTTAAAAAAATTGATGACTTCTTTCAAATTCGAAGAACTTTTTCTTGAATTTGATTAACTTTTTTCAAATTGATATACAATTTTTCAAATTCAATGAACTTAGTCTATCCTACAGAGCCAGATAGCAAAGATGTTTTATAATGAAGTCTACATGGCTTGAGCATACGGTCATGGAGGTCTTCATCCACATGAATGACCGTGTAATATTCGAATAGGATCTACCACACCATAGGGTGGTTAATTTTTTTACTGTAAAACAATATTTTCCTTTCGATTGCATTGGACGTGGTGGTTCTGTGCATCATGATATGCACAGCCGGTTCTCTCAATGCAGTTTTATCACTTTGATTTATCGATTGAATGAATATGTTCTATATCAGAAGAAAAAAAACAGCAACATGAACTGACCCCCTCCACAAGTCCACAACACAACAAGTGAAGTGATTAAGGCCCAGCCATCAAGGAACGAATATCTGTTTAGCTGCCGACGGACTCATGGGACAGAGAGTTTATACTAGTAAAACAAGTCAAACAAGAAGCTCCTTATTTTAGTAAAACAAGTCAAACAAGAAGCTCCTTATTTTAGTAAAACAAGTCAAACAAGAAGCTCCTTATTAATGGAAGAGAATGGTGTGGGGGAGATGATATTCGTCGGTGCATCATGTGCAATATACTGGCCATGGATTGAGGCACTCCGCCTAGAAAATTCAAATGGGGCTTGTGCGTATGTGCTCACGTAAACAGTAAAATTAAGAGAAATCAGTAGAAACAAGATTTTTTTTAAAAAAAATCTCAATTAAATATTTGCAACTAGTAAATCAAATACTTCCTCCGTAGTTGTCGCTCAAACGGACCGAGGGAGTAAATCTTTTATCCATCACCGACGTACATGTCATTTCATAATGCAAATTTGCATGCAGTTGCAAGATGAAAAGTCTACTCACTTCATTCTTAAATACAAGTCTTTTTAGAGATTTCAACATGGACCACATGCGAAGCAAATTGAGTAAATTTATATTCTAAAATATGTCTACATACATTCGTATGTAGTTTATATTGAAATCTCTAAAAAGACATATATTTTGGAATGGAGGGAGTATTATACTTCTATTAGCCTGAGATAAAAAATGTCTACCCCGCCTAGCCTACCGAACTCCGTATTTAGTTTCTCTTCCTGCATTCTAGTCCCAATTTCAGACCGCAACAGATGTGGTTTATACAACTACCGACAGACCTGTGCACCTACACCAAAGAGCATTATCTGGAAATACTTATGAATTATAAACCTATTCACTATTGTTTCCGCCTAGAGAAATCATCTATAACTTTATTATAATTTTGTTATGTTTTGGAGATTTATATTTTGACAACGAACATGTATGTGCCTTCTAATTAACTGAGTGCAGATTTGCGTACGTTCAACATGAGCTCGGGCCCTTAGATAAATAATTCTTTTGGAAAACACTAGATGCACTTGTTACTCCCTTCGCAAACAAATATAAGAGTGTTTAGATCACTAAAACGCTTTAGATCACTAAAATAGTGATTTAAACGTTCTTATATTTTACAGAGGGAGTACATTTTTAGAATCCAAAAGAAGAAACATTTTAAAGCTCCGTTTCAAAACAAAACTCGAAAAGAAGGGTAACCATCAGCCTCCGCATCGGGTGATTCACACGAACATATATTATTTATTATTCAAAATCCAGCAGCAGAACAACACCGACCTTGAAAAAAAGACATAAAGAAAACTCGAGGCCGCATGCCTCGTGATAACAACTCCATGGGACAACCACTAACAGTATGATAAAAGACAAGCTCAAAACAAAAAGTACATTACTTCTAGGCTACGCCTCACGTGCGCTGACGAGGATGAGTCCAATGCAAGGTTGATCTCAGGATCCTCAAACCCAATGCCAAGTTTCAATCCACCACCTTTAGTAAGGCACATGAAGCAGGCGTGTGTTGACATAGTCTGGTTAGAGATCTTATGTTCTCACTAGAGTGCACAAACTCGTTGTTGAAGACGCCTCTGCCATCATCCCCTATCCAGCTACCGGCACACAACTGGATATACCTCTACAAAAGACGCCAGAAGACAAAAACGTCCCATACCGCCTCGCCTCCCATCACTGTCGCGCCACCTTTGATGCAGCAGCGACATGCTAAACATGCGCCTCTGCCAGACCAACATGCAACACATGCTGGCAACTGGCATGACCTGACGGCTCCACATGAGTCGTCGTGCCTAGCATTTGTCGGGGACACATCCGTCGGCGGTTTCACCTACTGACAACAGGCACGACCTGGCGCGTCCAGAAGAGACTCATGTGTCACTTGTCGAGCTGTATCGAACCTAGCTATTAATGGAGGGGACGTCTCATACTACCGCCAGCCTCCGAAAAGCCGCCACGACATCGAGATACAGCTTTCGAGTCGCCCCACAACTGAGCACGGTGAGCACGGTGCGCCGGCCCTTGTCGTTGCCCACACAAATGGCATCCGCTGCCGCGACTGTCAGGTCTGGGCACTAGGGTCCGAATCCCTCGTGTGCCGGCCTTGTTCAGCCGCACTCGACCTCCCGTCATGCTGACGAGCAGGCCACCACCCTGGCATTCATCGCTGCCGCGCCGCCAGAAGGACACGCTGGCCAGGCTCCGCTGCACGCCGCATAGGAAGGGAGCAGCAACCGCCGGCAAGGCCGGGAGTAACGGCCGCAGCCAGATCCGCCGCCACCCATAATCCAATTTAAATGAAGCAGTAGAGGACTATTGACATCGCTGTGATTTTTGAGGAGTCTTTTCGGACAATTGAAGAAGTGATGTTCCTTGCGTAAAAATCTGTCCAGTCAGACAAGACCTAAAAGATGCATTTGAGCAGCGCACCTTGGGGATCTCAGTCCGGGTACAGACGGAATGATTCGACGACACTTGGATGCATTAAAAGTTGTATTCGTGTCAGTCGTAATCTGTGATCGATTACATGTGATACGATCCCATCGTAACGACTAGCGAGGCATGTGATACTGCAAGTTACGTAGTAGTACTAGTGCAAATCCGGTGAGCATCTTGTCAAATAGCCCAGACGCCCGTCCTGACTAACCACAACACAGCCCAGCTTTGTGCTTAGCAGCAGAGACAAAAATGGCGCCCGCCACCACCTCCACCACCAACACCAGCACCACCACCAGGCCCACCAGCAAGAAGCTGAGTGTCCTGCTCATTCCCTTCTTCGCGATTAGCCACATCGAGCCTTTCGCCGAGCTTGCCATTCGCCTCGCCGCGTCTAGGCCGAACGCCGCCGTCGAAGCAACTGTCGCGGTCACGCCGGCAAACGCCTCGATTGTCCAGTCCTTGCTGGAGCGACGGCGACGAGACGGTCATAATGCAGCAGCAGCTGTCAAGATACTTACGTATCCGTTCCCCACGGTGGACGGCCTCCCTGAGGGCGTCGAGAACCTCGGAAAGGCGGCCACACCAACCGATTTAGCTCGTATCAACCTCGCTGCCCTAAGCGAGGCCCTGATGCGCCCCGCGCAGGAGGCGCTCATCCGGGCGCACTCCCCGGACGAGATCTTCACCGACCTGCACTTCACCTGGAGCACTGACATCACCGACAAGTTGGGTGTTCCATGTGTTGCCTTCAATGTCATGGGTGCCTTCCCAATGCTCGCCGTGCGCCACCTCGTCATGGGAGACGTCGCCATCGACCACGATGGCGCCACGACGGTCCCTTGCTTTCCAGCTCCTCGTATACGGATCCCCAGGGCCGAGCTGCCGGACTTCTTGAGGCGGCGAGACTACGGCGCCAGCAACCAGGTTCATGCGATGCAGGCTGGCTGCTTCGGTCTCGCCATCAATACATTTGCGGACCTGGAGCGGCATTACCGCGAGATATATGTGCGCCAAGGGTACGTGAAGCGTGCATACTTTCTAGGTCCTCTCTCGCTGCAACACCAACCATCGCAGACCACCACGGCTTCACGGTACATTAATTGGCTTGACACAAAGCCGAACCATTCGGTGGTGTACTTGGCCTTCGGAAGCTTGGCCCACATCTCGGATGCTCAGCTGGACAAGCTTGCTCTTGGCCTGGAGACCTCAGGCAAGTCTTTCATGTGGGTGGTCAGGGCGGCGGAGAGGTGGACTCCACCGGAAGGGTGGGAGAAGCGTGTCGAGGACCGGGGAATCATCATCAGAGCCTGGGCTCCATAGACGGCAATACTAGCGCACTCGGCAGTGGGTGCATTCGTGACGCAGTGTGGGTGGAACTCCGTCCTAGAGGCAGTGGTTGCGGGCGTGCCCATGCTCACATGGCCAAAGGTGTATGAGCAGTTCATCACCGAGAGGCTGCTGACGGAGGTACTAAGGATTGGGGAGCGTCTGTGGCCGCATGGTGCCGGTGTACGGAGCGAGAACTACAAGAAACATGATGTAGTACCGGCAGACGATGTGGCGTGGGCATTGATCATGTTAATGCATCCTGGCGGATCGGGGGACATAGCGAGGAGGAGGGTAAAAGACCTCACCTCTAAGTCTCGTGCAACCATGGCAGAAGGAGGCTCCTCGCACAATGATTTGCACCGTATGGTCGATGATCTCATGGCAGCAAGTGGAGCTTCATCTTTCTCTCGCCTCTAAGTTATACATGTGACCTGTAAGGGTTAACATCCCAGCACCTCCATCTTTTTGTTGCTTTCAGTTTATTTCCTTTTTCCTTGTTGCAATCCTTGATGTACTTTATGCATGGATGTAGGATTCGCTTTATGTTGTTTATTCTTATGTGTAACGAAATGAAGAAAAAGTGCGCTTCATTCACGTTGAGGCATTAGTGTTTCCTATTGCAATCGTGTCGGAGTTGTGTTAGTGACCACAAACAATCATAGAAACAAAAATTAGGAGCAACCGAGAGAAAATGGCCATAACAGCAGAGCATGAATAAGGGGAACTAGAGGCTCCTTCTCGTGAATCCGGATAAACTCACAAGAGGAATGGTGGTAAGAATCTCTTGCAATCTTACTGCATGACGTTCTAGCTTGTAGCTGAATAGTTTAACAAAAAATATTCTAAAAGGGTAGGGAAGATGCGGCTTTAAATCCAGGGACCACCACCTTTAACTAAGCGTGAAAGGATTCCAAAATGACTCAGCATTTGGATGCCTTTATTGGGTGAATATGAAGTCGACTTTGAGTGCTATCGAAGAGCCTCTCGAATTCTCACTCTTCACATAGGTATCTCAGCCGCAAAGCTGCGAAACTATAGATACTAGATGATACTTTGGTGAGATATGGTTGTATGGAACATGAGTATATGGATAATTGAACGATAACTAAAAGTAAGTGTGTGTGTGTGTGTGTGTGTGTGTGTGTGTGTGTGTGTGTGTGTGTGTGTGTGATCATTGTATAGTAGTAAATAGCCCACGATATCCACCACATCCAAGTGATGCCGCATTTGACGAGGACCGGAATCTGCCCCATGTTTTCTGAACGAGCTCAACTAGCCACTGCATCAAGTTAGACAGGTTCGGTCTGAGCATCTAGGGAATATACCAGAGGTTTGTAGTCCATATTGAGGCCAGAAAGGATTTTGGATAGGAGCTCATCTTCAGTGAGAGGCTTCGCGGTGCCTGCAAGTTCATTAACGAGGCCCTTCATTCATGAAAAATAGGACGGAACATATTGGTTACCCTTTTGGGCATTGGTGAGGGAGATGCAGAAATTATCGATATGGGAGCAAAAGTCGAATGTGAACATTTTGGTGAGGGCACTCCTTACAACTTGAGATGCCTCAAGATGTAGGACATGGATGAGGATTTCTTTGGAAAGAGAGTTGACAAGCAAAAAGGCTAGACACATGGAATAAATCAACAGACCTTTACCGATCAGCTGATCTGCCCTTTTTTAATTGGGCTAATTAACCTTCCCTCCTAATTAACCCCCCCCCCCCCCACCCACCCACCCCGATTCTAACTGGTGGGGGTGGGCGCTAAGCCCCGTATTAGTCAGTAGATGTAGCAAAGCCGGTTGAGAAGATAGGAAAGGATATGCCGATCCATTCCTACCCATCGAGGCTTGTAATTCGGATTTGGAGCGGTGACTCGCTTGCCTTTTTTATCTGTGGATGTGATGGTTTTCTCGAGCGCGGGAAGGCTGCCAACAATGTAGCCATAAAGTCCAGGCCCATGAATCTGGGGAAGAATTTGAGCCTTCCATAGGAGGAAGTTTTCTCTGGTAAGTTCCTCTGCAGGCGCTGCAGATGATGAAGACGATATTGAAGGTAGATTAGAAAGCTATATGAGATATGGCAGATTGACTCTAATTACTGTATTGAATTTATGTGTTCGACGGATTTTTGTGCTTGTCGTTTTGAGAAAACCAAGTCTAGACTTCTTTTTTAAGGTGCAAGTTTTTCTTTTTGCGGGTATAAAAGAAGTTTATTCCAAAGTAACATGCTTACAATCCGCTAATACAAGATTATGAATGAAGGGAGGTGGCCAATGCAACCAACAAGCAGTGCTACAAGCCGTACGGGCATAATTAGCAAGACAATGTGAGACCATGTTCTGTGTTCTCAGGATCTTCACTGGTTTAAACTCCCTCTGCAGCATGTAGTTCTTGATCTCCCTGACCGATTGACCATTGGGTGATTTATCAGGTGAGGCATCAGTCATAGAAGAAAGGGCCACCATCTAGTCCGATTGTGTACTAAGACCGGATGGTTAGACCATTCGATAGCCATAGACATTCCAATCTTAGTAGCTTGAATTTTGGCCTCGAGAGCATTGATACACTAGAATAATAGTTGACATGATGAAAAAATGACAGAGCCCAAGTTATCCCGTAGGATCATGCCTGCTCCCGCCAAGCCCTCTTCCGCTGAATAAGAACCATCCACTGACAAGGCAAGCCAGCCAAGTGGTGGTGGCTACCATGGTGTATCCGGCGGCACTGCCTTGATCAGTACTGGTTGCAATGCACCCTCCAGATGCGATTTCCCTCTGATAATTTGCTCTGTGGTGAGATTGGATCCAATGCGAACAGAACTAAGATAGCTACACAGAAATGTCTTAGACATTTCAGCCGGAGGGATTTCTTTACCATGCGATAATTCATTCCGCAAGTACCAGATCCTCCATAGTAACATGATAATTATATCTCGTACGTCACTAGTATTTTGGTCCAATAGATTCAACAACCATTCATCCCCCGTGTGCACAACTCACTAGTAGAAAAAGGGTCAAACGTGAAGCACATTAGTGCCGATTTGTATTAGAGCCGGCACAAATGTATACATTAGTACCGGTTCAAACGGCTAGCCGGGCCGCTCTCATTAGTACCAGTTCGTGGCTAATCTTTAGCACCGGTTCGTGCCACGAACCGGTACTAATGAGGGTGGTGGCAGGATGTTGTCAGTCTGGGCCCCCTCTAGCACCTTTTGTACCGGTTCGTGCCACGAACCGGTACTATAGGTCCTCCTGCATATAAACCCTTCGTCCAGCTCGCTCTGTTCTCCCCCCTTTCCCCTCTCCTCTCCTCTCTGTTCTTCCTCTTCTCCCCTCGAGCTCATCACACATTTTGCCCAAAATTTGTCAAGATTTGAAGGCCCCCATCCATTCAAGTGATCACAAAGGTTAGCAACTTTGTCCTTTCATCTCTCATTGCTAGATTAGCTCTTGCAATGCTTTATATAGTTATTAATTTGTGAGTTTAGTAATTTGGGAGGAAATATATATATGTGCTAGTATTTGATTTATATGCAATTTGAGGTCAAAATAACACTTAGTTTGCATATGTAGGTGTGGTTTACTTAGTGCCTTCTAAATCTCCGTTGTAACCACCGTCGATCGCCCGCACCGTCCCGTCGCCGGCACCACCTTGTGGTGAGCCTCTTGTTCATGAAATTTTATATAAAAAATTGATGTTTGTGTGATTTGGATATATAGTTACTCGTGTAATAATTATCTTACCCGTACGTTGTTTGTTATACATAGTGCCATGGTTTTGATATCCGTCCCCGTCGGCCCTCGTCCTTGTTATGATTCGGATGTGGTATATTCTCTTTTAAAACTATTTGTTGCATTTCGTATTTATGACAAATTATGCCCATGAAGTTGACGTAGATATTTTTATCTAGGAGGTATGTGAACCGGAAATTCCAACCGACCCTGTTGTCGAGAGGTTAAATTTAGTTGAAAGAGAAAATGAGTACTTGAAAGAAAAATTGAAAAGAATTGAGGGGGAGAAGATGGAATTGGAGTTGCATGTTGCCGATGTCGTCGATGATCACAAGATCAAGATGGAGAAAATGCGCTTGAAGATTAGAAAGATTAGAAAATATGCCATCGATAGTGAGGCTTGGTATCATTATGCTGTTGGATCAATTTTTACCTTAGTTGCGATCTTGATCGCATTTGTTGTTGCATTTAAATGCTTTAGCTAGAGAGTTATTTGTTTGTTGCATTTAAGTGTTGTATGAACTTTATGTATGAACTTGTATTAATTTGGTCTATTCGGTGTTGTGTAATGAAGATGAGTCGGTAATGGATGTACGATGACCGATGCTCTCCCCAGTTCGTTGAGGGCGTGCATACTTTTATGCTTGCGGCTGAGGCAAACAAGCGGGCGGATGGTTTTATGCCTTGTCCATGTGTTGGCTGTAAGAATGGTCGCAATTACTCTACGTCAAGAACCATTCATGTCCACCTGTTTGAGTCCGGTTTCATGCCCCACTATAATGTTTGGACCAAGCATGGAGAAAGAGGGGTTATGATGGAAGACAATGAAGAAGAAGAGGACGACGACAGCTATCCAGGCCATGGGTTCCCTGAATATGATGATACAACAATGGGGGAAGAAGCTGAGCCGGTAATGCGGGAAGAATCTGAAGAAGAGGCATCAGATGAGCCCGTTGATGATCTAGGTCGGGCCATTGCCGATGCAAAGAGAAACTGCGCAAGTGATTTGGAGAAGAAGAAGTTGCAGCGCATGTTAGAGGATCACAAAAAATTGTTGTACCCGAATTGCGTAGGTGACAAGAAAAAGCTGGGCACCACACTGGAATTGCTGCAATGGAAGGCAGAGAATGGTGTATCTGACAAGGGATTTGGAAAGTTGCTGGTAATGATAAAGGATATGCTTACAAAGGACAACGAATTGCCCGAGAGTACGTACGAAGCAAAGAAGGCTGTCTGCCCTCTAGGGTTAGAGGTGCAGAAGATACATGCATGCCCTAATGATTGCATCCTCTACCGCGGTGAGTACGAGGATTTGAACGCTTGCCCGGTATGTGGTGCATTGCGCTATAAGATCAGCCGCGACGAGCATGGTGATGTCGAGGGCGAGCGCCCCAGGAAGAAGATTCCTGCCAAGGTGATGTGGTATTCTCCTATAATACCACGGTTGAAACGTTTGTTCCAAAACAAAGAGCATGCCAAGGCGATGCGATGGCACAGAGAAGACCGTAAGGAAGACGGAAAGTTGAGAGTACCCGCTGACGGGTCGCAGTGGAGAAAAATCGAAAGAAAGTACGGGAAGGAGTTTGCAGATGATGCAAGGAGCGTATGGTTTGGTCTAAGCGCAGATGGCATTAATCCTTTTGGGGAGCAGAGCAGCAACCATAGCACCTGGCCTGTGACTCTATGTTTGTATAACCTTCCTCCTTGGTTGTGCATGAAGCGGAAGTTCATTATGATGCCAGTGCTCATCCAAGGGCCTAAGCAACCCGGCAACAACATTGATGTGTACCTAAGGCCATTAGTTGAAGAACTCTTACAACTGTGGAATGGAACAGGTGTACGTGCGTGGGATAAGCACATGGGGGAAGGATTTGACCTAAAGGTGTTGCTGTTCGTGACCATCAATGATTGGCCAGCTCTCAGTAACCTATCAGGACAGACAAACAAGGGATACCGCGGATGCACGCACTGTTTGGATGATACCGACAGTATATATTTGAATAGTTGTAAGAAGAATGTGTACCTGGGACATCGTCGATTTCTTCCAAGCAGGCATCCCGTAAGAAAGAAAGGCAAGCATTTCAAAGGTGAGGCGGATCACCGGACGAAGCCTCGCCACCGTATTGGTGCTGATGTACATGATATGGTCAAGGATTTGAAGGTGATATTTGGAAAGGGTCCTGGCGGACAACCTGTTCCGAAGGACGCTGACGGACGCGCACCCATGTGGAAGAAGAAATCTATATTTTGGGACCTGCCATATTGGAAAGACCTGGAGGTCCGCTCCGCAATCGACGTGATGCACGTGACGAAGAATCTTTGCGTGACCCTGCTTCGCTTCTTGGGCGTGTATGGGAAGACAAAAGATACACCTGAGGCACGGGAGGACCAACAACGTATGCACGGAGAAGACGGCATACATCAGGGTCATGCAAGCTACGCTCTTACCAAAGAAGAGAAGGAAATCTTCTTTGAATGCATGCTTAGTATTAAGGTACCGTCTGGCTTCTCGTCGAATATAAAGGGAATAATAAACATGGAAGAGAAAAAGTTCCAGAACCTAAAGTCTCATGACTGCCACGTGATTATGACGCAACTGCTTCCGGTTGCATTGAGGGGGCTTCTACCGGAAAACGTTCGATTAGCCATTGTGAAGCTATGTGCATTTCTCAATGCAATCTCTCAGAAGGTAATCGATCTAGAAATCATACCAAGGTTACAGAATGATTTGGTGCAATGTCTTGTCAGTTTCGAGTTGGTGTTCCCACCATCCTTCTTCAACATCATGACGCACGTCCTACTTCACCTATGCGAAGAGATTAACGTTTTGGGTCCTGTATTTTTACACAATATGTTCCCCTTTGAGAGGTTCATGGGAGTCTTAAAGAAATATGTTCATAACCGTGCTAGGCCAGAAGGAAGCATCTCCAAGGGCCATCAAAATGAGGAGGTCATTGAGTTTTGTATTGACTTTATTCCTGACCTTAAGCCGATTGGTGTTCCTGAATCGCGGCATAAGGGCAGACTGGATGGAAAAGGCACGCTAGGAGGGGAACAAATAATATGTATGGACGGACATTCTCTCACTGAAGCACACTACACAGTTCTACAGAATTCCGCCTTGGTGGCTCCGTATATGGATGAACACAAGAATTTGCTACGCTCCAAACACCCGGAGCGGTCTGATGACTGGATTACACGTGAACAAACCAGGAGTTTCGCCAGCTGGTTGCAGACACGTACCATGCATCACACCTCTATTGAAGATGACCTGTACTTGCTGTCCCAGTTACCATCTTCGAATATAATGACTTTCAAAGGGTACGAGATAAATGGTAATACATTTTACACGATCGCTCAAGATAAGAAGAGCACCAACCAAAACAGTGGTGTCCACTTTGATGCAGAAAACAAGACGGGAAAGGAAACATATTATGGTTATATACAGGACATATGGGAACTTGACTATCGACGTGGTTTAAAGGTCCCTTTGTTTCGGTGCAAATGGGTCAATATGACACGAGGCGGGGTAACGGAAGGCCCGCAGTACGGAATGACAACAGTGGATCTCAACAACCTTGCGTATGCAGACGAACCATTCGTCCTAGCGAATGCATCGTACGATGAGCCAAAGCGGCACATAGTTATTTCTGGGAAGAGAAACATCGTGGGAGTGGATGACAAGACAGACAAGTCAGAAGATTATGAAAAGTTTGATGAAATTGCTCCATTCACAGTGAATATTTACCCGAGCATCCCGTTAAATGATGAAGATTTTCCATGGTTACGGCGCAAAGGGACACACGCGAAGAAAAAGTTTCACACCCAAAGATCTGGGATGTGATCGGCTTCACTATCATCACATTCTTCTGTGTTTCACACCCAGGAGGGAATGTCTGTAATAGTTAGGATAGTTATGTGTTTTGGCATTTGAAACGCGAAGAAATTTTATGTGCAAACAAATTATTTTCATGCATTTACTGATTTTTTTCCAGCTAAATGACCCTGAAATTGAAAAGCTATTCAAATGAACTCAGAAAAGGTTGAAAGTTGGCATGGTATCTGTGGGGACCCCGACTCATAAGTCAAGATCACCGAATGCACGTGTACAGTGATCCCAGGGATCAATGCTCACTGAACACACAGAAGCTGAATAACAAGAGTCTTACATCCATACATACCGTTTTACACAAGTAGGACCATTATGGTCAAGTCTTGAGTGTATCATCGCAGCGGAAATCTTCAACGACAACTTGGACCCATGCCATCTGCCTTAACCCTACAGGCATTCTGACTGGGAAACGTCCTAGCTCGCATGTTCGTCACCGAAGTGTTTTTCATCACATCCTGTTCTTTCATGCCTGGTCAATAAAATAACCAGTGGCAAGCCAATGAGTACTTTGAATGTACTCGCAAGCAACCCATGTTTTGGTTCAAGATACAACAATGCATGATATAGGTAAATTTTTGCAAAAAGCTAGTTTTGAGTGCAATGACATGTTCAACAACTTGTAAGACATGCATCAAGTAAATTCACGTAACCCTGAGGACAGGTTACAGATATCAACATAAATAGAGTGGGCACCAACCCATCTAACATAAATAGAGTGGGCACCAACCCATCTCAATCATGTCAAGTCCCTTGACTTGACCCAAGTAGTTTTATCAACACACACACTCGGTTTGTAAACAAGTGGACGTAGCCCAAGAGCGGTTACCCAACTGTCCTTGACCGTGGACACGGCTATTCGAATAGTTTTACACTCTGCAGAGGTTGCACACTGTACCCACAAGATCCGGGGAACTTCCGTGTCATCCACGACCCGCGATACCTCAAGTATCCGGGGTAAGCACCCAATCACTACCTTTCCCTAGACGACACTAACATGGAGTCCACTCGTTGTTCCGTATCCTCACGGTGTACATCATACGAGACTCACTCGAGATCGTAACATCCGAGAGGGGACACAACGGTGTATCCGGTGCCCTGTGAAAACAGTCATGGCCGCCCTACCTGGCACGACCCCGTCCCGAGAGAGAGCACCAACTCTCCCCCGTCACTAGTAATGCGGGCTCCAAGCTAGTATCGACCTAGGTAATCAATAATGCCCTTTCCCATATAAGGGTAGAGTGGTTGCGCATGTAAGGTTGGAATAACGGTCGCAACTTCAACCAATCCGTTTTTGAAAACAACACACACACTTGCCTTGGAACACCACTTCGTCATCAAGTGGCTACCCAACTCATCATCTCCCTCGGGCATAAGTGGCACCCGACGGGGTTTTCGAAAAGTCCTTTGAAAATACTTTGTCTCCTTCAACATGCATATTCCCGTCCCTTTTTGCGTAGCACTACTTTAGCATCCTATCTACTCCCACTGGCATAACCCTCATAAGAAGGTAGGGTCATGCACAATGCAAGTATCAACGAGGAAGTACGGCGGCAAACCATCAAAGTGGATACCACCTCATCATGATTCCGATGCAACAATAATAAAGAGCTATATGACATGCATAAAAAGGGTTTCATAGACATGGTCAAAGGGTTGCTTGCCTGGCTCAACAAAGTCTCCTGGGTCTTCAAAGTCTTCTGGTCCAACTCCTTCGTCAGCAACGCAATCTATCGTCACAAAAAATAATAATAACGAGAAAGAAATAAGGCAATAATAAAAACAAAAAAAGTCAAAGTGCTCAGAAAAATGTCAACTTGATTTTGTAAAATACTAGGGTGAAAACAAAGAAGGGGAGAATTCCTAGTTTTGGATTTGGAGTAGCAGAATAGGAGAAATGGATTTACAAAGGCATATTTAAATGTTAAAAATCACATTTAAATATTTACAGTGAAGGAAAGGTTGTTGGATTTGAATGAAAGTTGCACATTAAATAGGTTGCAATATTCTAGGAATTTAGAAATTGGAATTAATTTATTTGGACTATTATTTTGTCCTGTGGAATTTTTGGAAAGGGTGACAGAAAAAGAAAAAGGAAAAGGGCACTGTGCCTGCTGGGCCAGATCAGGCGCAGGGCAGTAGGCCCAGCAGAGAGGCGGCCCAGCGCACCGGTGCACGCGCGCGCGCCAGGTTTAAACCTGACGGGCGGGCCCCAGGTGTCAGGGCGAGGGGCTGACAGACGGGCCCCATGGCCGTCGTCGTCAACCCTAGGCCAGAGGGGACGGCGAGCTCACCGGTGATGACGCAGGTCACGACGAGGTCAGGCGAGGGCACGGCTGGACTCAGCGCCGTGTTGCCGTTCGGGTGGAGGTGGAGATGGTTGCCAGAGCAGCCTGGTTCACCGGCGACGAGGTCACGCGGCGGAGGTGCCTTGGGCGTTGATGGCTCCAGCCGTTCCCGACTGCAAAAAGAGTGGGAAAGAGAGGGGAAAGGGTCAGCGTGGCCGCGCGGTTCCAGATCGAGAGAAAACGGGGGCGGAGGAGGCCTGTACCGCGTGAACGCCGACGAGCCAAGGCGGTGGGGCTTCGGTCGATTCCGAGCACAGAGGCTCTCCGGGGGTGATTGGGTGGTGCGGGCGTGCCCCCGGGGGTGTGAGAGGGAGGCGAATGCCTTTGGAGCGGCCCGGGGCGGGCTTATATAGCCGCACGGTGGTCCACCGTGGACCTGTGCGCGGCGAGCTTGTTGCCGTGGCCACGGGTCACGGGGCCTGATTGGTTGTGTCTGGGGTGTTCGTGGGGGTCGACTACGCCCGGGGAAGAAGAGAGAGAGGGAGCAGGAGGCCAGAGGCACCGCGCGTGTGAGCCGCACCATTGGCGCGCTCGGGCGGCCTCTCTTTGCTAGCGCGGAGGCGCGTGGAGGAGGAGAGAGGAGGGGGCCGACCACGTAGCGTGTCGCGGACGCCGAGGCGCATCGGCAGGCGCGCGGGGGAGGCCCGAGGTGGCCGGAAGCGGCTGGAAGGGGGCGGCTCCAGAGCGTGCAAATGGCTGACATGGCATTTTCTATGCCTTGTGGGCGCGGCCAACTGTGTCCAGTAGCTCAAGGGTGGAGTAAAGAAGTAGGGGGGGGGGGCATTGGATGCTCTGGATGGCCTCTGGGGTGAGGAGAGAGGTGAGGAAGAGAGAGAAAGGGGCTGTCCAGAGAGGGAGAGAGAGATTTTACCCCTCCAATAAGTGAGCTGTGGTCTTGCCATTGTTACTAGAGGTGAAAGGGGTCTAGGAGGAGCTTTGGTAAAAAGGGGAGCTCAAGGAGAATAGTGGAAGTGGTCAAAAATGGCATTTTGCAAAAATGGCAGAAGGTGTTTGATGCTTGTTTGGTTAAGCAAATGAACTCCAAATGCCATGATACTCCACAAAGTGAAATGACACATATAAATATGGCCTTCCACCAATTTGGAGCTTATTTGGGCAAAGTGTCCAATGCAACTTTTGAAAACCCTAGAAATGAGCAGAAATGGACTTTCTAAGATTTAGTCATGAAAATATGTTCTCCTTGATGCACCACTTGGTGTAGTGTCATCATTTGAGGTTATGAACATGTCCACATAAGTTGAGATCAAAAGGAGAAAGTTTCCAATGTAGAGTTGTTCAATTTTGGTTCTGGACAGGAAGGGTTTTGGGGCACTTTGATCAAGTTAACTTGTTCTCCAACTTGTTCCATTTGGTCTAGATGAATTATTAGACCATTGGAGCATGTTCACAAGGTTTGAGAACATTTGGACATGTTTGGCAATGTAAAGTTGCTCAAACTTGAAAAAGGACAGAAGTGGTTTTGAGAGGGTTTCATGGGGTTATACTGTTCTCCATGACATGAGACTAGGCAAGATCATCAAACATGTCATATGTGACATGCTAGAGTTTTCTTGGAATTTTTGGAGAATATTTCCTTTGTAAATATTTAAAAAGCTTGAAATATCCAGAAAGGGTTTTTGAGGGATTTGACCAATATTTTGAACATGACCATGTGTTTAAACTCTTATATATGGACAATATATGTCCACTGAGTTTCTGTAGGTTTTTGTCAAATATTTTTGAAACAATAAAAAAAAATTCCCTATTAAAGACCATTTCTGACCTTAAGAAAAAGCTTTTAAATAAAATAGTAAAATAACTTTTAAAATTATATTTTTGTGGTTTCTGGGTATCCTATATCTAATAGGAGTCAAATATATTTTTGGAAAGATTTTTACTGCCCTTAATTAAGTACTTGCAGTGCAAACCTCAATTCATGGGTTTTTGAAAAACTAATATTAGAAAATACTTTTTGGCCAAATTATTTTTGTAAGAAAATACTATATTGCTCTATACACATGGCATGATCATTGGGAAAAGGTTTTGGATCAAGGAGATGAAGTATAGGAGTTGGAGGATTTATTTGATTTTTAGAGCACTTGCAAACAGCAGACAAACATTCAATCAAAGCAAAGACAAAACACTCAAAAGTTTTTGTCAAACCACATTTTAGCATGATTCATTGACTTAAGTGTTGTGGCATGAAAATCAGGGTGTGACAGTATCATAATTTCATACAAATAGCATGTGCAAGAAAGTAGAGAGGGTTACGGCAAAAACTGGATGCACTTCGTGTACAAAATGGACAATCTCTTTCGAAGTATCAGGGTTTCCGACGAAAACTGAACTGTTACAAAGGCATTTCATTTTTTAAATAACCTAAGCATTACTAAATTGAATATAATGATAAAACACACTAATATTAAACATAAGAAAAAAGAATCACTAAAAAAACTTTTTTCAAAGTTAAGTTATTCACAAACTAGTGATTCACACAAATTTCAAATAATTCAAAATTTAAACTATTCAAATTTGAAATCTACCGGCACTAACAGAAAGTTTGTAATTTTTTGTACCTAAAGCAAAAATATTCACAAAGAAACACTAAATACAGCAAAAAACAACTCAAAAATAAATCAAACAAAAAAAAGTAAGAAAAAAAAATTAAGAAAAAATAAGCCCGCCTACTGGGCCAAAGCGGCCTGCATACGACTAGCGACACAACCTTTCGTTGGGACAGGATGCAGGCCCGCGAAGGCCTAGTAGGCCCACTAGGCAAAGAGGACAGGTAGGCCCAGTAGGCCTGGTTAGGAGAGGAGCTCGAGAGAGCTACCGCACTAGGGCTTATAAACCAGTGCGGTAGCCCCTCGACTAGCGAGGTGGGCCTAAACTTGCCGCACCGCACCTGCGCCACTGCACCCCCTTTAGTACCGGGTCGTGGCACAAACCGGTACTAAAGAGGGGGCCTTTAGTACCGGTTTGTGCCACCACCCGGTAATAAAGGGGGTCGCTTCCCGCCGCTTGGCCTGGCCAAAACAGACCTTTAGTACCGGTTGATGGCTCCAACCGGTACTAAAGGTGCCTTCTATATATACAAGACTTACGAAAATTTCAGTTTCCCTCTGTTTGTTCCTCTGTTCCATCGTCTCCGTCGCTGTCGCCACCGCCCTCGATCGTCTCCGTCGCCGCTCGTCTCCGTTGCTACCCCCATCCCCGTCGCCGCCCCCGTCCCCGTCGCCGCCCTCGTCTCCGTCGCCGCCCCGGGCCCGTCCCCGTCGCGCCGTCCCCGTCCCCGTCGCGCCGTCCCCGTCGTCGCCGCCCCGGCCGTCGCCTCGCCTCGCCGTCGCCGTCGCCCGCTGTGAGCCCTCCGGCCTCGAGCCCGTAAACACACACACACAAGCATGTTTAATTAGTTTTTGATTAGTTTAGATTAGTTTAAATTATTTAGATTAGTTTAGATTATTATTTTAGATTATTTAGATTTTTTAGATTAGTTTAGATAATTAGTCTTTAATTAGTTCAGATTATTTAGATTATTATTTTGTATGTTTAATTAGTTTAGAAAATTAGTGTTTAATTAGTACACACACACACACGTATTTTGTATGTTTAATTAGTTTAGATTATTTAGATTATTATTTTTTCACTATTATATATGTATGAATGCATGTTAGATGGATATAATTAGAGTTTAATTAGTATGGAAATTTTTTAGTGTTATATAGAAATGTTAGAAATTTTAGTTATCAAAATCCAATCATTAAAAAAATGTTACTTTTTGAGGGCATATAGCTAGTATTTGTTCTCGACGATGCCTGGCCCGCATCCTCGCCGTCGACCCGTCCACGACGACTTCCAGCCGACCCATGTCCGGGACTGGGCTCCGCCGGGCTGGCACTGGGAGGTGCTGCCTGGAGGGGCGCGCCGCTTGATGAGGAACCCGGCCCCGGGTCCCGTCGTCGACCCTGATCTAGTTTGGTGGCGTTCGCGTGGGCCAGTTTCGGTGCGGAGGGACCCGGCCCCGCCGGAGGTGGTACGTCGACGTGTCAGGGAGGAGGACGAGCACGTCCATCGCTACATGGTTGCGTTAGAGGGCGGCAGGTTCTCCAATACCTGGCAGTATCTTCGGGGATCTCACTTCAGCTATGATCCTGTGAGGGTTCCTTCTCTTTGGGTGTCCACCGCCCGCGCCGCAGGAACCGCGAGTGTCCTAGATTCTTCTGTAGTATTCGATCTTTAATTAGCTACCTAGCCAGTGATGTACTATTCAATATTATATATTATTCGAGACGATGTATTCAAGATTATATCTATTATTCTAGACGATGTATTCGAGATTATATCTATTATTCGAGACGATGTAATTTGAATACTAAATTGTTTTATATTTCTTTTGGATTAGTTAAATAAAAGCTATGGCAGACAATACCGATAGAGAGGGAGAACAAACCACGTTCGATATGATACGCGGGCCAGATGATGATCAGAATAAAGAAGATTATGACGGCTCCGAATTTCTAAACAACACCGGAGAGGGTGATATGATATTCGATCGCGACGACCGAATTGATGAAGTCATGAACTACGGTTATGACGATGACGAAGAACATGTTGATCCTGAAACAACAAAGACAGGCGAGGTATATATATTTATATAAGCAGGTATCTGGTGATCATCACATGTTTTAAATGACTTGCAAATATATTAACGAATCGATCTTTGTTCTTTCAGCCATCCGAATCGAGCAAATCTTCAGGCAAAAGGACGAAACGAGGCCCGAACAAAAAGTTGAAGGAGGGCGTAAAGTACAATGTCGAGGCAGTCAAACCTAATGGCGAACCATTAGCGCCTAAGAAGATTGCGGACAAGTTCGTTCGTCAGTGCGGAGTTCTTGTGAAGGACCAACTCCCGATCTCCCTTCAAGAATGGAGAGAGCCAGCAAAAGACAAAAGACAAAAAGACAAAGAGGACGCTGCTCCACGTCCAGATGTTACTTTTGTCGACAAGAATAAAAAAGACCTGCTTTGGGATACTCTCATGGAACATTTCACCCTACCAGATCATTTCACAGAAGTAGATGTGCAGAAAGTCAAGGACGCTGCTCTTAGGAAGATGGCGGTTGCATTCAAGAACCACAAGAATCGTGAATGGGACAAGTACGTCAAGAGAGGAAGGAAGACTCCAGTATTCAAGGGAACACTAGAGAACCAACGTGCTCATTGGGACTATTTTCGTGAAATTCAAGGATTCAGAATTAGCTAAGGAACGGTCGAGAATAAACAAGAAGAATGCCGAAAAAAAGGATAAGTTCCATAAGCTGGGGCCAGGTGGCTATGCGGTGGCAATGCCTAAGTGGGATAAGTCTGAGAAAGAGATGGAGGACGCAGGTGTCACTCCGGTTACTAAGAGCTGGCCCCCCCAGGTGCAGGACTTGGTTCTATGCGCATGGGGGGGGGAGTTGGACCCGAAGACAGGCAATGTTTCGACGAAGGCAAGTCTGAAGGGAGCCGATGATGCGATACTTGTTGCAATAGAAGAGGCACGATCGGGGGTGTTCCAGCCCAACAGAGAGAACGACGAGCTTACGCGTGCCCTGGGAAATCCTGAACACCCGGGAAGAACACGAGGCATGGGCGCTATTCCGTGGTATGAGGGGTTTTCAGACTAGAACAACGACTACAGAACCCGTGCGAGAAAGAAGATTGCGGAGGAGAAGAAGAGGAAGATGGAGGAGGAGCAGAGGAAGCGGGACTTTGAACGCCTACAAGGCCTAGAAGCAAGTCAAGCGGAATTGGCAGTCAAATTCCAGCGGCAGCAGGAGCAGATCGACTCACTTACCCAGCAAAGGGGGTCTCAGCAGCTGCAGCAGCTAGCGGATGATCCAACATTGGATAGCACCGGCCCATCCATGCCAAGAAGCAGCGTGGGTTCGGCCGCCCAGGACGACACAATGCTGGGTAGATACCCCATGGATGACATCACGGAGAACACTAACTGTGAGCTACACGTCAAAATGAAGAACATATCCATGAAGGTGGCGGATGCCGTTGCTTTTACAAATCCCCCTGAGGCAACGTTCCATTGCAACCCGATTCCAGCGGGCTATGCTCGTGTCTTGGTTGATGAGGTGGTGGACCCACCATATTCGGAGCTACAACTTGACATTCCTGGAGGTGACGGCGAGCGCTTTCTCGGAGAGGCCAAACATCGTATCATCCTATGGAAAAAGGATTGCATCATCTTTCGAAGGCCACCGACACCGCGTCAGCCGACTCCTCGTCGAAGTCCGCCACCGAGTCAGCAGTCTCCCTCTCCTGCAAGTCCACCAAGTCCGGCAAAGTGTCAGGCCACTCCTCCTCCAAGTCCGGCAAAGTGTCAGGCCACTCCTCCTCCTCCAAGTCCGCCACAGCGTCAGACGTCCACTCCTCCTCCAAGTCCGGCACAACCTCAGGCCACTCCTCCTCGTCCAACTCAGCCCGTTCAGCCGTCTCCGCCGCCTCATTAATCAAAGAAGAGACACCCTGCAGCTATGGTGCGTAGCGGTACGAGTCGAGGTAGTACTAGAAGTACAGGCGGAGGCAAGCGATATAAATATGGTCCAAGCCTCACGCCTCTTCCGCAGAGGGCTTATGACAGGTCCGAGGAGGAAATCGCAGCCATATCGAAGGCCGAGGTGGAAGCCCATTTTGCACCGAAACCGCAACCGCCGCCAACGGAGAAAGTGCCTGAGGAAACGATGGACCACTTCATTCGTATGGCTCAACCACCAGCTCCCAAGCCTGTTGACACGGACTATGAGCGCCACATCAGGAAGTTAAATCGAGCACGTCTACAAAAGGAGACGAGCACATCTACATCGGGATCGAGCAAACAAGAAGTAGCTGACAAAAAATGCAGGAAAACCATTCCCCGTCTGGGAGAACAGGCGGCGCAATCGATCCCCTCGCTTGTTGTGCCAACAACATATGACAGTACGCGCGCCCAATATTATTGTGGGCAAACAGTGCATGTTCCCGAGGTGGGCAATGTGGTAATAACGGATGAGCATATAATGCAGGCTGAAGTTCTCAACATCACTGTTGGACAACTTCCCGAGATCGAGCCCATGCCTGTGCTTAGAGAGCATGAAATAAAACGGAAATATGTCCGGGGACAACCTTTGGTCGCGCCAGACAAGGTCAAGAACCTCCCAACGAGAATGTATGAATTGCATCAATGGTACATGAACATTACCAACATTTCAGATCGATTTTCCCTCATGGTGAATGTCAAGGAGGAGCATTACTTCCATGAGAAAGCTCTGTCCGTTGAGTATTCTGAACTGTTTCAGTTATACAATCAAGACGCACTCGACAAATCTATCGTCAGTTGCTATTGTCTGTAAGTGATTTCTTTCTGTAATTTAAGTCTCAAGCTAGCTGTAGTGATCCTTTTGATCAATCATTACCTGTAATTATCCTCACTATATTCTTTTCTGTGGTATTATGCAGGATGAAGATGTATGAAATGAGAAAAGGTGGACGCTTTGGCATTGGGTTCATTGACCCAAACACCGTTAATGAATACACATGGCTAATGAATCCACGTCTGCAAAAGGACGTAGAGGACAGCATGCTAGAGTTCTTGAAGCGCCTCAAATACAATGAAGATATACTACTTTCTTACAACTTCAAGTGAGTCACACTGTCTTGTACTACAAATTCTCTGTTTTTGCCTACTAGCTAGCTACATGTTTTTGCTTACATATGCCCACTTAATTAAGACATGCAAACGTGTGTGCATGCAGATTTCACTGGGTCTTGTGTATCATTAAAGTTGACGACGGAACAGTTGAAATACTGGACTCACTACTCAAAGCAAAAACTGACTATAACATCTTGTTTGGGATAGTTAACATGTAATTTAATTCAATCATTATTAACTATATATCTCGGCCTATTTAGTTCGTCATTTCATGATATGTACTATTTAATAACCCCTTTATTCATTTTCTTTGTCGGCGGGGCAGGGCTTGGGCAAGGTTCATCAAGGTCACGGAAGGCGAATGGAAACCAAAGCTTAGATGGTTTCGATCCAAGGTAAGTAATTAAGTAGTACTAGCTAGCTAGCTAGCTGCCATCTCTTTAATTATCATGCTTGATTAATTATTATCTGATCAAATTCCATTCTCGTAAAGGCCCTGAAGCAGGCGCAGGGGACTGATATGTGTGCATTCTGCGTTTGCGAGAACATTCGCAATATGGCGTCGGAAAGGAGCAGATCTCAAAGACAGGAATGGGTACGCTTGTCAGAACACTATTCACCATTTTTACACCATTATCGATATCTAGTCACAGAAACTAATACACATGCATATTGATCTCCTTCTTAACAGTTCAAAGAGGTGCGGGAGAAGCTCCTAGAAACGGAGCGCGTAGAAGCACTTCAAGAGGAAATAGCAGGATTTTTGCTCGACCAGGTCATAAATCCGAAGGGAGAATACTATTACCCGCTACCGCCCCCAGGAAATAGCGGCACCAATTAGGCTAATGCTACTGGCTCCGAAGGCAACATGCATATGTAGGAGGAAATGTATATAGCTATACATGTGTGTATGTGTGAATTAATTAATATGGTGGTTTGTGAGACATTGATGATATATATATATATATATATATATATATATATATATATATATATATATATATATATATATATATATGCATAACGTGTACAATGTGTAATATCGTAAAATACCAGCAAATAAAAAAGAATTAAAATGGAAACACAAAATTAAATGAAAAAGAAATCATAAAACTAAAAAAACCCAAACCTTATAGTACCGGTTGGTCTTACCAACCAGCACTAAAGGGCTCCAGGCCCCCGGAGCTGGCTCGTGCCACGTGGTTGCCCTTTAGCACTGGTTCGTGCTGAACCAGTACTAAGGGGGGGGGGGGGGGCTTTAGTGACCACACTTTAGTGCCGGTTATGTAACCGGCACTAAAGGGCCTTACGAACCGGTGCTATTGCCCGGTTCTGCACTAGTGACTTGCTCCTTATTAGGTATGGACCAAACCTCTTTCATAGTATCCCAAAGAGTGGCCGCATTATCACATGTGACAGGTGCATGGAACGAGTCCTCATCACACTTACCACAGATCGTACAAGTCGCCCTGTGAGCCAAGTGCCGCTTATGCTTGCTCACCGCGGTGGCTAGTGCCCCTGAAACGGCCTTCCATGCTACTGTACGCATACGGTATGGCACAGCCGCCTGCTTGATCAAATTCCACACTCGTCGGTTCCCGTCCGGGTTGGAACTAGAGGCTGCCGGTGCAAAGAGAGTATCATGTTCCTCCATAGCGAGTTTGTAGGCGCTACAGACGGAGAAGCACCCTTTTTGGATCAGGATGCCATGCAATAAAATCCTCCTGCTTCCTTGGTCATGTCCGGATATGTTGTATTGCCTCCACATCAATAGGGAAAAAAATGTAGACTCAACAAATCCGCCCTCCAAACACCATTGCCGTCAAGAAAGTCTGACACTCTGTTCAGTCTACAATTCCGCTTAGGGGTAATGGGAAGGAACGGAGTTCCTCGGGGAATCCACGGGTCCCTCCATGTATGAATTGACCTTCCATTATCCACCCTCCAAATAAGACATTTCTGTTGGAAATATGCCCTAGAGGCAATAATAAAATGGTTATTATTATATTTCCTTGTTCATGATAATTGTCTATTGTTCATGCTATAATTGTATTAACTGAAAACCATAGTACATGTGTGAATGCATAGACCACAACATGTCCCTAGTGAGCCTCTAGTTGACTAGCTTGTTGATAGATAGATGGTTATGGTTTCCTGACCATGGACATTGGATGTCATTGATAACGGGGTCACATCATTAGGAGAATGATGTGATGGACAAGACCGATCGTGTAGTTCGTTTGCTAAGAGCTTTTCTAATGTCAAGTATCATTTCCTTAGGAATGCTTTGGGTGTACCAAACGTCACAACGTAACTGGGTGGCTATAAAGGTGCACTACATGTATCTCCGAAAGTGTCTATTGGGTGGCACGAATCGAGACTGGGATTTGTCACTCCGTATGACGGAGAGGTATCTCTCGGCCCACTCGGTAATGCATCATCATAATGAGCTCAGTGTGACTAAGGAGTTAGTCACAGGATCATGCGTTACGGAATGATTAAAGAGACTTGCCGGTAACGAGATTGAACAAGGTATAGGGATACCGACGATCGAATCTTTGGCAAGTAACATACCGATAGACAAAGGGAATTGAATACGGGATTGATTGAATCCCCGACATTGTGGTTCATCCGATGAGATCATCGTGGAACATGTGGGAGCCAATATGGGTATCCAGATCTCGCTATTGATTATTGGCCGGAGAGGTGTCTCGGTCATGTCTGCATGGTTCCCGAACCCGTAGGGTCTACACACTTAAGGTTCGGTGACGCTAGAGTTGTTATGGGAAATAGTATGTGGTTACCGAAGGTTGTTCGGAGTCCCGGATGAGATCCTGGACGTGACGAGGAACTTCGAAATGGTCCGGAGGTGAAGATCGATATATTGGACAAAGGGTATTGGAGTCCGGAATTGTTCCGGGGGTACCGGGTGACGATCAGCGTGTCCGAAAGGGGTTTCAGAGGCTCCGACAAGCGTTGGGGGGCCTTATGGGCCAAGGGGAGGGGGCACATCAGCCCACTAAGGGGCTGAGCGCCGCTCCCACCCCATCTCACGTAACCTGGAGAGGTGGGGGCGCCTCCCCTAGGGCAGCCACCCCTCCCGGCTTGGGGGGCAAGTTTCCTAGGGGTGGGGGCGCCCAAACCCATCTAGGGTTTCCCCTGTGGCCGCCGCCCCTCCCCTAGGGAAGCCCTAGGGCACCTCCTCCTCCCCCCTCCCCCCTATATATAGTGAGGGAGAGAGAGGGCAGCTGCACACCCTTCCCCTGGCGCAACCCTCCCCCTCTCCAACTCCACCTCCTCCTTCGTAGTGCTTGGCGAAGCCCTGCCGGAGAACTGCAAGCTTCTCCACCAAGCCGTCGTGCTGCCAGAGCTTTCCCTCAACTTCTCCTCTCCCCTTGCTGGATCAAGAAGGAGGAGATGTCCCCGGGCTGTACGTGTGTTGAACGCGAAGGCGCCGTCCATTCGGCGTTAGATCGGATCTTCCGCGATTTGAATCGCCGCGACCACGACTCCCTCATCCGTGTTCTAGTGACGCTTCCGCTTAGCGAGCTTCAAAGGTATGAAGATGCTCGTCCTCTCCCTCTCTTGTTGCTAAAATCTCTATAGATTGATCTTGGTGATGTGTAGAAAATTTTAAATTATTGCTACGTTTCCCAACAGTTTCTTCAGCAACACCAGACCGTGCTCAATGCCTTTCCAAACTGCACAAGAATTCCTTGAAAATACCATATCAACCAAATTACCATTAAGGAAGTATCTAGCCTTCAACAAACAAGCACATAAACTATCAGGTTTCACAATCAAACGCCATGCTTGCTTGGCAAAGAGTGCTTGATTAAAGGCCCTCGTATCCCTGAAACCAAGTCCTCCTTTGTGCTTTGGAGGTATATGTACGTGCATGTACACACTTGATTATTGCCCGGTTGCTTGACGTACCATGCATGCATGCATGCTCGCACACACGTATACTCGCCGATTACATACGTGCACCACTCTACGTATTTCATCATGTAGCTGGCTAACCTTGCAGATGTAGGAGGTCCGGGGCAGTTCCTGCTGAAGTCGATGAGACTCGTACATATACTTGAACGTCCGCGCGTCAGTTCCGAATACCGGAGCCCTGACCGGCGTGTATTGTACTTTTCGAATACCCAAATACTTGGCTAATGCATGTATGCACCAGTTTACAGGGTACTTGGATCCAAGGGACTTATTTTAGTCTGACTAAAGAGGCTAAAGTTTCAAGCACCCCTGACTAAAGAGGGGCTAAAACTAGTCTTGAATCTAAATTTTTTTAGTCAGGTGTATCCCTACTAAAATGTGGATTAGTCCCCTCTCTCCTAATTTAAGTCGGATTGGAGGGTTTGGAGGATAATAAATGCTCATTAACTTGATTTTAGTCTCTTTAGTATTTGGATTCAAGCATGGGTGAGACTAGCAAGTTTTATTCTCATTACTTGTATTCATGGGACTAAAACGTATCCAAGCACCATCTTAGTCTGGGCTGGCCGTGGCGTGTTAAATATCGTTGAGTTCTACTGTGTAGATGCACGCATACAAATACCAGCAATTGATCCAGCCAGCAAACTTGGGAGTTACTACGTACGAAGGTTGCGAGGAAACATGTGGATCGGATGGCCCACCGGCAGCTGTGTAGCTCGGGTACGTACGAGTTGATTTTGTTTTTCCTTGTGCAGGCGTACGCGCTAAGAAACGGAGGAGATAAGCACCAACAGACCTCATAGACGGGATTTCATCTCTATCTTTACACGAAGATAGGAACAAACGCTCGCGCTCTGCCTATCTCCCTTCCCTATAAATACATAGGCACAAGGCCATTCGCAGGGAGGACGGACGGCCCAAGAGGCAACTGACGCACGCACACACCCAGCATTCATCCTTCCACCGCATCACATCCATCATCTATCCACGCACAAGACTCGGGAGGAACGCAGGGAGTCTTCGGAGCCTCGCACATCCAGCCACCACGCGCGCAACACCGACACCGTCGACAGTCTCGTACAAGCGCCAGGAGGAACCAGTCGGCCGTGACAGGGAGGCGAGGCTCACCTTCCCAGATGGTGAGGCGATCCTCTGATTCTTTTTCTCCTCTCTCTCATTTGCATGAACATGCATCGAGCACGCAAGACCATCCCACTACGGGAGCTTATATACACAAGCCCATCATCCTCTTGAGTGGCGCGACTGAGGCGTGGTCGGCGCTCGCCAACGACGCAGCCCGAGATCGGCCTTCATGTTCTTGGAACTCAGGTCTTTGATGAAGTCATGAAGTTCAGGTCGCACAGGTCCTCGATGCTCAGATTGCGACAAACAGGGCCACGGTGAACATGATCATCGTGAAGGAGACACAGGTGTACATGTTTTGCACCACGCTCTTAGAGGAGACGGCGGGGCAGAGCCGGAGCTCGCCGCCGACGCAGCCCGTGACCTGCCTTTCCCTTCATGGCGAATAGATTCTCGACGGAACCAGTGTCCACAGCGACATGGCCCACGACCGGCCCCTCCTTCATGATGCGCACGTCCCCGACAGATAGGTCAATGGCGAATAGGTCATAGGCGTACAGGTTCTGCATCACGTTCTTGGAGGAGACAGGGTGGCGGAACCGGAGCTCATTGACAACGCAGTCCGAGACTCGCTTCTCCCTTCATGGCGTACAGATTTTTGTCCGAAACAGAGGTTCCAACGACACGCTACAAAACCGTTCCCTCCTTCAAGAGGCACACCTGTCGTGGCAGATAGATCATCGGTGCGTGGTGTCTCCGGTGTACAGGTCACTCTGTAGCGTAGCACCAGTCCAAAGCGACGTGGACTCTACAATGCCACTTTTCCATTTCCCCGTGAGACGGCGCCTATGTCTTGGCGGACTGCCGAATATTCGGCGTCTAGCCGAGACGAGGTGCCAACCACTCCAGCCAAACCAATGTGTGCACGCTCAGTTTTTACACTGACGCCGGTCTCCCTAAATGATTACTCTCGCAAGGCATAGCCACTTGCATACCCTGACGAAGCAACTGGACGACGAGAATTCCGAGCCGAGCGCGACCCATACTACCCCGACAACAACTACTCCAACACTGCTGAGACCGACCAGGCACGACAGCGAGGGCGGGCGCGGCCACCGCAAAGGCCACGATACTTGCGGTGCATGTACCGACGAGGACACGGGCTCTGCCGCCGCCCACACACATCACCATCACCATGCATGGAGAACGCAAAGCGAAGATGACGAAGACGACCACACAGCTCAATCGGAGGTATCCTACGGAGCAACCTGCGGGAGTAATTAACCAGGAGCCTTCCGAAGCCGGCCCTGGAAACCAGGAGACCGCAATCGCCACAGTCAGGCTGGCCACGCTAGTAGGCCACAGAGCGCATTTGTTTTCTCTACGGGATCTTGTAATTTTATTTCTCCACTGAGATTAATGAAATACTCGTTTCCCGTACCTTTTTCCTTTGTATACTATGGTACACTCGCACGGCCGCATACTTCTTTTTTACCTTCCCCAGGCGTATGAGAGAAATACACTCCCCTTTCCTCTTTCCTGGAGTCCTACATATTTTTCTCGTGTCAAACACCCCGTCAATATCGGGTACCCGGTACTCGTCGGGAATCCACGGGGATCTCAAAACTGACTAGGATAGGTGAGATTGGACAGGGCATGTTTGTTGGGAGAGATGAAGAAAAATAATTGTGTGAAATATCTAGGTATTAATGTATATATTGTGCATTTGTAGTACACATGGCATAGTTTTTCATAGGGGTGGAAATGGATCAGATATGGATCGGATAATGCTCTTACCACTTCCATTTTCATATTTTCGAAACGAATCGAATGCGAATACGGATGTTATCAAATAAGGATGCGGCTCAGATGTTATTCGGATACGGATACGTATCGGATGTTTACTCGATTTGGAACGGATATGAATAATAGTGACATATTGCTTAAGTAAATTAGTTAATAGCTATGTGACATACAATAAGTCAATGATAAATAGGTTTGTGGATAAATACTATTGTAATGCATAATAATTTCTAAGTTTAATCATACTAAGAGTAAAATTTGATCACTTATTTCGCTTTTATGTTGGATAATTAGAATGCGGGGGCTAAAATTTTGAAAATTACCTCCCATAATCTTATTCGGATATGGATATATCCACTTCCATATCCATATTTGTGTCAAAATCTCATACCATATTCATTTTCTTATTTGTTAAAGAAATTCGGATACGGTTAATTTTCATTTCCATTTTCGTTCGGATGCGGATGTTTCGGATACTAATAGGCATTTTCTCTAATATACTCAGGTGTCCTAGGTGCATGAAAACATTCGTGGTCAAGTGACATCCGAGGAGCTCTTGGCAAAATAATATCAAAATTTTGAATGTAAAAGAAAATTTGAAAGAAAGCACTATTCAGGCCCAATTTTGTTCTTCTGCCATGAGCTCCTCAGATGTTATTTGACCATGGAAAATGGCACAGTCCTAGCGCACCCAAGAATCTTGGATGCCTTAAGAATTTCAGTTTTTTTTATGTTTTTTCTTGAATTTACTATTCAATGAGAGTAGATGCCTAGGCTCATCTCTAAATTGAAGATATAATCGAAGATAGATAGATAGATGCAACTTCTTCATAATACATCTTATATATTAATACAATAAGTGATAAACTATATATATGGAAATGAAGCAAGCAGCGACAAGGGAGGGATTATTCACCAAGCATGCATTGCATGTAACGGAGAGCATGCATGTAACTTATTCGAGCAATCGATGACGACACGTGAGATCCGGAGGCGGCCTTGCCCTAGCCGATGTAGTACATGGGGTCAGGCAGCTTAAAGGTGCGGGCGCCCTCTGGCGTGCCGAGGATGTCGCTCCACTGGTCACCAATGTTGCCGACGATGACATACCCGGCGTCCAACAGCTTCTGCCTCTCACCGGACTTGAAGGTCACCGCGGAGCCCTTGAACTCCGCTGGCTTCAGCAGCACCGCCATCGACCTAGAGAACCCCTGCCGGCGGAGGTTTGTGATAGTGGCGGTCCTCTGGGCCTCTCTCCGGCCGGTGAGGATCACAGGCTTGATGCCGACCGAGAGCAACTTGTTGTACAGCCGCTTCGTCTCTGGCAGGGCAGGTGCGCTCGCCTGCCGCGCGTACTCTTGGAAGCTCGTCCAGTTGTACGGCGTAGCCCTGTCAACCATGCATGTCAGCTAGATCATCTTTTCATAAGGACGGTTATGAAATACAAAATCCATTGATAAAGTAGCTATCACATCACTATCTCCGTGCAGTCCTCTTGTTTAGCTCGTCACTCACAGGGCATGCATGTATATGGTCCTTCTGGCCGTCTCCGGGGCTGTGATTGGAGGTGACCCGTGACCAGCAATAAGGTCCAACATGTCCAATAATTAAGATTTTATTTCCACTTCTGGTCTCATTTGTTTTTTCAATTGTATTTCATCGGAAGATGTTATGTGCCAATTAAGATTTTACCTGTGGTTTCTTGATAGCTAGAGAGTTGATGGTTTTAATAAGTTCTAGTCAGATTTCTACTTCGTCTAAACGACAAGATGAGTGCAACAAGTCTCTGCTCAGATATATCCACCTGCAATAAATCGCAAGTATAATGTGCACGTACGTACGCATCTATAGCATATGTATGCATAGTATATAACGGCAGGCAGGTACCCGAAGCCGTGAGTGGCGTAGTAGGGGAGGTTGGAGAGCGTGGTCTCGTCGACGTCGAAGACCCACACCTCCTTGCCGTTGCCGGCGAGCTTCAGGCTCTCGACGTAGGAGATGGCCTGGTCGATGACAACCTTGGAATCACGGCGGTAGTGACCGCCAAGCATGTAGTGCCCGACGTAGCCCTCGCAGCTGGCGGGGACCGTCTTCCAGTCACGCACGTTGTGCGCCTCCACACCCAGCCGCCAGCTGTCGCATGCCAGGCCGGCGCGGCTCCCCAGCTGCCCGCCCGAGCCCAGCAGCGGCCGCAGCGCATGGATCAGCGGCGCCACGGCCTCATCCATGGCGGTGACTGTGGCAACAGACGTCGGCATGTGCATGTTAGTCTCCCATGCGCCGGTGGAGGCCACAAGAAGAGCCACGGCGGCGAGCAGGAGCAGCATCTTCGTAGCCATTGCCATTTCTACTTGTTGGTGCTTCCTGAGGTGCAGTGCTATGCAAAGAGTGTGGGTTGGCTAGCTTGTTATATAGGAAGTTTAAAGCTACATCAGTCCTACAGTACAGTGTGTGTGACGCTGAGTTTTTTTCTTTTTTGAGAAAGAGCTACATCAATCGTACATTACAGTGTGTGTGACCGTGAGTTTTTTTTTTTTTTGAGAAAGAGGAGAAAAATCCCGGCTTCCACATCTATATGGATGCACATAGCCATCAATGACAATGACTGTGAGCTTGAAAGAAATTAAGTGACAAAAGAGGTGGTCGGTGTCACTGGCACGGTCGCATTCACAGCATGGAACACGTTGGTCTTGAGGAGACATTTTTTGTAGGATTACACCTGGCAATTTCCATTGGTCAGTTACGAATTTGGGATAAGATGGTTATGAGCCAATAATAATTCAGCTAACATACAACGAAGTATGTGGTTCGTGTCAGTGATGGATATGATCCAATCATTCGACAAATGCTTTCGATTGGTCTGTTGGTGTCAATGATGGGGCATGGAACAGGTTCTGTGATACTTGTGGAAGGATTACATGTATGTGGTTGTGTTTGGAGGTGGTAGATGAGGGCAAAAATACTCAATGGTTGGCATGCGGTCAGGTTGGTGTGGCGCACGATGCATCTACATCCTAGTTATTATGAATTGATTCTGACTCTGTCCCCCTTTTCTGATTCCGGCTTTTTCTGATAGGTGTGGAAAATCCGGTTTCCAAAAAATCTAAGAGAATTCCGGATTTTTTACGTTTGAGTTATCCAAAAGAATTTTGGATTTAGAAAAAGTTTAGCGTCAAAATATATTATATTTAACCCATTGTACATATTTTCCGTGCTTCACCCCATGCTGGCTATGCAGATTTTCCACTCATATTTCTTATGAACTGCAAGTAGTAAACAGATAGCCGGTCTAAGCCACCCATCCATTCACAGAAATAAGAGTGGTATAGGGGGTGTTGATGTCAGTTTTTATGGAGCCTGGAACACGTTATGTGATGTGATATTTGTGGTAGGTTTACATGTAAGTGGCTGTCTTTGGAGGTGGTAGATGTGTTGGATATATGAGGAAATTTGAACATAGGAAACATTCAACATGGCAACAATACTCTTTGCCGAAAAAAAACAATACTCAATGCTTGGCATGCGGCCATCGTTGGACTAGCGCATGATGTATCGACATCCTAATTATTAAGAATTGAATGTGACTCTACCCCCCCCCCCCCCACCCTGCCCAATGGTTTTTTATTCTGCCTTTTTCCGATAGGGGTGGAAAATTCGGTTTCCAACAAATCTCAGAGAATTCTGAATTTTGTATACGTATGAGTTATCCAGATGAATTTTGAGTTTAAAAAAATTATGGACAAAATATATTATATTTAAACCATTGTACATTTTTTCCGTGCTTCGCCATGTGCTGGCAACGCAGATTTACATTCATATTCTTATGAACTGCGAGTAGTATCAGAGAGCGCGCCTAAGTCACCCATCCACTCACAGAATTAAAAGTGGTATAGGGTGTATTGATGTCAATCTTGATGGGGCCGGGAACACGCTACGTGATGTGATATTTCTGGTAGGATTAAATTTATGTGGTTGTGTTTGGAGGTGCTAGATGTGTTGTATATATGAGAAAATTTTATTCTAGGAAATATTCAACATGGCAATAATACTCAAAGGATGGCATGTGGTCACGGTGGGAGTGGTGCATGATGCATCTGAAGGAAATATGCCCTAGAGGCAATAATAAAGTTATTATTTATTTCCTCATATCATGGTAAATGTTTATTATTCGTGCTAGAATTGTATTAACCGGAAACATGATACATGTGTGAATACATAGACAAACATATAGTCACTAGTATGCCTCTACTTGACTAGCTCATCAATCAAAGATGGTTATGTTTCCTAACCATAGACATGTGTTGTCATTTGATTAGTGGGATCACATCATTAGGAGAATGATGTGATTGACATGACCCATTCCGTTAGCCTAGCACTTGATCGTTTAGTATATTGCTATTGCTTTCTTCATGACTTATACATGTTCCTGTAACTATGAGAATTATGCAACTCCCGTTTACCGGAGGAACACTTTGGGTACTACCAAACGTCACAACGTAACTGGGTGATTATAAAGGAGTACTACAGGTATCTCCGAAGGTACATGTTGAGTTGGCGTATTTCGAGATTAGATTTTGTCACTCCGATTGTCGGGGAGGTATCTCTGGGCCCTCTCGGTAATGCACATCATTATAAGCCTTGCAAGCAATGTAACCAAATGAGTTGGTTACGGGATGATGCACTACGGAACGAGTAAAGAGACTTGCCGGTAACGAGATTGAACTAGGTATTGGATACCGACGATCAAATCTCGGGCAAGTAACATACCGATGACAAAGGGAACAAACGTATGTTGTTATGCGGTTTGACCAATAAAGATCTTCGTAGAATATGTAGGAATCAATATGGGCATCCAGGTCCCGCTATGGGTTATTGACCGAGAATAGTTCTAGGTCATGTCTACATAGTTCTCGAACCCGTAGGGTCCGCACGCTTAACGTTACGATGACAATTTTATTATGAGTTTATAAGTTTTGATGTACCGAAGTTTGTTCGGAGTCCCGGATGTGATCACGGACATGAAGAGGAGTCTCGAAATGGTCGAGAGATAAAGATTGATATATTGGAAGCCTATGTTTGGACATCGGAATGGTTCCGGGTGAAATCGGCATTTTACCGGAGTACCGGGAGGTTACCAGAACCCCCCGGGGGGTTGTTGGGTCTACATGGGCCTCGAGGGAAAAGAGAAAAGGAGGCAGGAGGGGGCCGCGCGCCCCTCCCCTTCCTGGTCCGAATAGGACAAGGGAAGGGGGGTGGCGCCCCCCCTTTCCTTCCCCTCTTCCTCCTCTTTCCCCCCTTCTCCTACTCCTACATTGAAAGAAGGGAGTCCTACTCCCGGCCGGCCGCCTCCTCCCCCCTGGCTCCTTTATATACGGGGGCTGGGGGGCACCCCATAGACACACAAGTTGATCTACTGATCGTTCCTTAGCCGTGTGTGGTGCCCCCTCCACCATATTCCACCTCGGTCATATCGTCTGGGAGTTTAGGCGAAGCCCTGTGCCGATGGAACATCATCACCGTCACCACGCCGTCGTGCTAACGGAACTCATCCCCGATGCTCTGCTGGATTGGAGCCCGGAGATCGTCATCGAGCTGAACGTGTACTGAACTCGGAGGGGCCGTACGTTCGGAGCTTGGATCGGTCGGATCGTGAAGACGTACGACTACATCAACCGCGTTGTCATAACCCTTCCGCTAACGGTCTACGAGGGTACGTGGACATACACTCTCCCCTCTCGTTGCTATGCCATCAACAGGATCTTGCGTGTGTGTAGGAATTTTTTTGAAATTACTACGTTTCCCGACAGTGGTATCAGAGCCTAGGTTTTATGCGTTGATGTTATATGCACGAGTAGAACACAAGTGAGTTGTGGGCGATACAAGTCATACTGCTTACCAGCATGTCATACTTTGGTTCGGCGGTATTGTGAGATGAAGCGGCCCAGACCGACATTACGCGTACGCTTACACGAGACTGGTTTCACCGTTACGAGCACTTGTGCTTAAAGGTGGCTGGCGGGTGTCTGTCTCTCTCACTTTAGCTGAATCGAGTCTGGCTACGCCCGGTCCTTGTGAAGGTTAAAACAGCACCAACTTGACGAACTTTCGTTGTGGTTTGTTATGCGTAGGTAAGAACGGTTCTTGCTAAAGCCCGTAGCAGCCACGTAAAATTTGCAACAACAAAGTAGAGGACGTCTAACTTGTTTTTGCAGGGCATGTTGTGATGTGATATGGTCAAGATGTAATGCTATATTTTATTGTATGAGATGATCATGTTTTGTAACCGAAGTTATCGGCAACTGGCAGGAGCCATATGGTTGTCGCTTTATTGTATGAAATGCAAAAGCCCTGTAATTGCTTTACTTTATCTCTAAGCGGTAGCGATAGTCGTAGAAGCAATAGATGGCGTAACGACAACGATGCTATGATGGAGATCAAGGTGTCGCACCGGTGACGATGGTAATCACGATGGTGCTTCGAAGATGGAGATCACAATCACAAGATGATGATGGCCATATCATATCACTTATATTGATTTCATGTGATGTTTATCCTTTATGCATCTTATCTTGCTTTGATTGACGGTAGCATTTTAAGATGATCTCTCACTAAAAATTATCAAGAAGTGTTCTCCCTGAGTATGCACCGTTTCCAAAGTTCGTCGTGCCCAGACACCACGTGATGATCGGGTGTGATAAGCTCTACGTCCATCTACAACGGGTGCAAGCCAGTTTTTGCACACGCAGAATACTCAGGTTAAACTTGACGAGCCTAGTATATGCAGATATGGCCTCGGAACACGGAGACCGAAAGGTCGAGAGTGAATCATATAGTATATATGATCAACATAAAGATGTTCACCATTGAAAACTACTCCATCTCACGTGATGATTGGTTATGGTTTAGTTAATTTGGATCACGTGATCACTTAGATGACTAGAGAGATGTCTGTCTAAGTGGGAGTTCTTAAGTAATATGATTAATTGAACTTAAATTTATCATGAACTTAGTACCTGATAGTATTTTGCTTGTCTATGTTTGTTGTAGATAGATGGCTCGTGCTGTTGTTCCGTTGAATTTTAATGCATTCCTTGAGAAAGCAAAGTTGAAAGATGATGGTAGCAGTTACACGGATTGGGTCCGTAACCTGAGGATTATCCTCATTGCTGCACAGAAAAATTACGTCCTGGAAGCACCGCTGGGTGCCAGGCCTGCTGCTGATGCAACTGACGACGTTAAGAACATCTGGCAGAGCAAAGCTGATGACTACTCGATAAGTTCAGTGTGCCATGCTCTACGGCTTAGAACCGGGTCTTCAATGACGTTTTGAACGTCATGGAACATATGAGATGTTCCAGGAGTTGAAGTTAATATTTCAAGCAAATGCCCGGACTGAGAGATATGAAGTCTCTAATAAGTTCTACAGCTGCAAGATGGAGGAGAATAGTTCTGTCAGTGAACACATACTCAAAATGTCTGGGTATAATAATCACTTGATTCAACTGGGAGTTAATCTTCCTGATGATAGTGTCATTTACAGAATTCTTCAATCACTGCCACCAAGCTACAAGAGCTTTGTGATGAACTATAATATGCAAGGGATAAACAAGACTATTCCCAAACTCTTCGCAATGCTAAAAGCTGCGGAGGTAGAAATCAAGAAGGAGCATCAAGTGTTGATGGTTTACAAGACCACCAGTTTCAAGAAAAAGGGCAAAGGGAAGAAGAAGGGGAACTTCAAAAAGTACAACAAGAGAGTTGCTGCTCAAGAGAAGAAACCCAAGTCTAGACCTAAGCCTGAAACTGAGTGCTTCTACTGCAAGCAGACTGGTCACTGGAAGCGGAACTGCCCCAAGTATTTGGCGGATAAGAAGGATGGCAAAGTGAACAAAGGTATATGTGATATACATGTTATTGATGTGTACCTAACTAGAGCTCGTAGTAGCACCTGGGTATTTGATACTGGTTCTGTTGCTAATATTTGCAACTCGAAACAGGGACTACGGAATAAGCGAGCACTGGCCAAGGACGAGGTGACGATGCGCATGGGAAACGGTTCCAAAGTCGATATGATCGCAGTCGGCACGCTACCTCTACATCTACCTTCGGGATTAGTTTTAGAGCTAAAGAATTGTTATTTGGTGCCAGCGTTGAGCATGAACATTATATCTGGATCTTGTTTGATGCGAGACGGTTATTCATTTAAATCAGAGAATAATGGTTGTTCTATTTATATGAGTAATATCTTTTATGGTCATGCACCCTTGAACAGTGGTCTATTTTTATTGAATCTCGATAGTAGTACACATATTCATAATGTTGAAGCCAAAAGATGCAGAGTTGATAATGATAGTGCAACTTATTTGTGGCACTGCCGTTTAGGTCATATCGGTGTAAAGCGCATGAAGAAACACCATACTGATGGACTTTTGGAATCACTTGATTATGAATCACTTGGTACTTGCGAACCGTGCCTCATGGGCAAGATGACTAAAACACCGTTCTCCGGTACTATGGAGAGAGCAATAGATTTGTTGAAAATCATACATACAGATGTATGTGGTCCGATGAATGTTGAAAGCTTGTGGCGGATATCGTTATTTTCTCACCTTCACAGATGATTTGAGCAGATATGGGTATATCTACTTGATGAAACACAGGCGGGGGCCGTCTTCCAGTCACGCACGTTGTGCGCCTCCACACCCAGCCGCCAGCTGTCGCATGCCACGCCGGCGCGGCTCCCCAGCTGCCTGCCCGAGCCCAGCAGCGGCCACAGCGCATGGATCAGCGGCGCCACGGCGTCATCCATGGCGGTGGTTGTGGCAACTGACGTCGGCATGCGGATGTTAGTCTCCCATGCGCCACTGGAGGCCACAAGAAGAGCCATGGCGGCGACCAGGAGCAGCGTCTTCGTATCCATTGCCATTTCTACTTGTCGGTGCTTCCTGAGGTGCAGTGCTATGCAGAAAGTGTGGTGTGGCTAGCTCGTTATATAGGAAGGGAAAAGCTACATCAATCCTATAGTAGAGTGTGTGTGACCGTGAGTTTTTTTTGAGAAAGAGGAGAAAAAACCCGGCCTCCACATCTATATGGATTCACATAGCCATAATTGACAATGACTGTGAACTTAAAAGAAATTAAATGACAAAAGAGGTGGTTGGTGTCACCGGCGCGGTCGCATTCACAGCATGGAACACGTTGGTGTTGAGGAGACTTTTTTCTGCAGGATTACAACACACAATTTTGATTGGTCGGTTGGGAACATGGGATAAGATGTATATGAGCCAATACTAACATACGGTCAAGTATGTGGTTAGTGTCATTGATGGATCTGATCCAATAATCCAACAAACTCTTTCGGTTGGTCGGTTGGTGTCATTGATGGGGCCTGGCACACGTTATGTGATATATGTGGAAGAATTACATGTATGTGGCTATGTTTGGAGGTGGTAGATATTTTGGATACGTGAGCAAATTTCAACCTAGGAAAGATTCAACAGGGTAACAATACTCAATGGTTGGCGTGCGGTCAGGTTGTTGTGGCGCACATCGACATCCTACTATTATGAATTGATTGTGACTCTGTCCCCTCAATTGGTCCTTTTATTCCGGCTTTTTCGGTAGGGGCGGAAAATCGGGTTTCCAAAAACTCTCAGAGAATTCCGGATTTTTTACGTCTGAGTTATCCAAATGTATTTTGAAACTAAAAATATATGATATTTAAGCCATTGTACATATTTGTTATGAACTGCACATACTAACATATAGATGGCCTAAGCCACCCATCCATTCACAAAATTAAGAGTAGTATAGGGGGGTGTTGATGTCATTGTTGATGGGACCTGGAACACGTTATGTGATGTGATATTTACTGTAGGATTAGATGTATGTGGCTGTGTTTGGTGGCGGTAGAGGTGTTGGATATATGAGCAAATTTTAACATGGTAAAGATTCAACATGACAGCAATACTCAATGGTTGGCATGCGGTCATGGTTGAAGTGACGCGTGATACATCGGCATCCTAATTATTACGAATTCATTGCAACTCTATCCCCCCAATGAATTTTTATTCCGGTATTTTCCACGTGGAAAATCCACTTTCCAAAAAAATCTTGGAGAACTCCTGTTTTTTACGTCTAAATTATCTAGATGAATTTTGAATTTTTAAAAAATGGGGTCAAAATATATTATATTTAACCCATTGTACATTTTTCGTGCTTCACCATGTGCTGGTAACGCACATTTGCAATTCATATATCTTATGAACTGCAAGTATTAATAGAGAGCTCGCCTAAGCCACCCATCCATTTGCAGAATTAAGAGTGGTATAGGGCGTGTTGATGTCAATTTTGATGGGGCCAGGAACACATTATGTGATGTGATATTTGTGGTAGGATTACATGTATGTGGCTGTGTTTGGAGGTGCTAGATTTGTTGGATATATGAGAAAATTTTAACCTAGGAATGATTCAACATGGCAACAATACTCAAAGGTAATGTGGTCAGGTTGGAGTGATGCGCGATGCATCGATATCCTAATTATTATGGCGTGATTGTGACTCGGTCCCACCCCTCTCCAACAATGTTGTTTTTGTTTTCATCTTTTTTCAGGTAGGGGTCGGAAAATCTGGGTCCTAAAAAATCTCAGGAATTCTGGATGTTAATCTCCCATGTGGATGTCAATCTTAGGGGTTCTAAAAAATCCGCCATGACTATGGCCACTAACGTCGGCATGTGGATATTAATCTCCCATGCGCCGCTGGAGGCCACAAGAAGAGCCACGACGGCGAGCAAGAGCAGCATCTTCGTAGCCATTGCCATTTCTACTTGTTGGTGCTTCCTCAACAAAGTGTGGGGTGGCTAGCTTGTTAAATAGGAAGGGAAACGCTACATCAATCCTACAGTACAGTGTGTGTGACCATGAGTATTTTTTTTGAGGAAGAGTAGAAAAAACCCGGCCTCCGCATCTATGGATGCACATAGCCATCAATGACAATGACCGTGAGCTTCAAAGAAGTTAAGTGACAAAAAAGGTGGTTGGTGTCACTGGCATGGTCTCATTCACAACATGGAACACGTTGGTGTCGAGGAGACATTTTTTGTAGGATTACAATAGACAATTTCGATTGGTCGTTTCACTAGTAGAAAAACACCTAATAGTCCCGGTTCGTAAGGGCCTTTATTCCCGGTTCATGAACCGGGACTAATGGGTCGTTACTAATACCTCCACCCATTAGTCCCGGTTCAAACACAAACTGGGACCAATGTGCCTCCACGTGGCCCTGTGCGCCGAGCCTAGTCAGGGGGCCTTTGGTCCCGGTTGGTGGCTCCAACCAGGACCAAAAGGCATCCACGCGTCAGCATTCCAGTGGCTGGGGGTTTTGTTTTTTTTTTGAAAGGAGGGGGGGTTGGGGGTTTTGGGGGGTTAATTTAGGTGTTTCATATATTGTGTTAGCTAGCTAATTAATAGAGAGAAGTGTCCTCTCTTATGTCCGTGCTTGGTTGACGCTACGTACTATATATACATAAGTGATCGAGAGAACCATTCAGTACAGAAGTTCGTCATGCATACCGAGAGAAGTGATCGATCGACCTCTGCTTCTCCGAGAGATTGGTCGAACAACAAGTTTTTGTATCATGTATCCAACGCTACTGGCTACATACATGTACAATATGTATAAGATCTCTTAATTACAAACCCCTAGCATTTGAAATTAATTTCCACATGGTATTCTCCGGCTTTACTGATGACGTGGTCAATAAAGAATCCCGCCAATTCCTCTTGAATTGCTTTCATGCGATCTGGTTCTAGGAGTTTATTCCGCATCTGCCACGTCTAATTTGAAGAAGGGGGTTAATTAATACATATATATGAATGAAACTCAACAGAAATGATGGTGTAATAAAATGAAATTGTGAATATTATTGCTTACGCACTTCATATTGTCTTTTAGAGTAGCCCTGCTTGTTTTTCAAAGTCGCGGTGTGGATGAACTCGCACACGTAGTATACACAGAAATCATTCCCTTCCTCCTACCACAAGCACTTTTCGAGAAATAGAGGTCAATCAAACTGATAATGAAGCATTATAAATGACATTGATGAAAGTATAGCTATAGAATCAACGGGAGATGCGCGCAACTAGCTAGCCAGTAGTACTTACTTTCGGGTATGTATATCACAGCTCCTTCAGCAGTCCCGGAGCTTCTGCTGTGAACTGTTTCCAAACCTTGCAAGACAAAAAAATAATTATTATTACTTGAGATATCAGGAAATGAACAAAAAGTGGCCGATATGGTGCGATTATGATCGATTGAACTTACTTGCTGAGCATTTCAGTCATGTTCGCATAGGTTTTGGGATCTTTCCGTCTCGAGTCTAAGACGGTTACTAGTCCACGCTAAAGCTTAATCTCCAGAAGAATATATGGTACCTGCGCACGCATGCATAACTCATCAATTACATTACTATAACCTCGCTCGAGTAATAAGGGAAACCGAATATGCACACGACAGTAACACTCACTTGCCATTGTAAGGAAAGAGTATGGTATCTTTGTTTTGATTTTTGATCAACGATTGTAGCAAGTTGTCCTCGGTCTCTTTGACGTCCTTTTCAACTAGAAATACATCTATGATATTCGTGTTAATGAACCCAATATCATAAATTTCTTGTTTTTTGCACTCGACGATCTTCAATTTGCATAATATATTGAGGATAATTAATTATAAATACATGCAATGAAAGAGCCGAGCTATATATAGAGACTTAATGACAGAAATAGTACTTACAGGCAGTAGCAAAAGACCATTAATTTATCGAGGGCCTTTTGATTGAAGAACGCGAAGAACTCATCAAATGGAACACACAACAGATCATTTGAAACGAGGTCGTGCTCCTCTTTAATGTTCAGATACAAACTGTTCGTCCCATAAAACTCTCTGCAGGTTTTCATGTACCAACTATGGAATCTTCGCATCATTGTTGTCAGAGATTTTTCATCTTTGATGAGAGGCTTCCCGTACTCGTATCTGTGCTCGTCCACCTCCATAAAATCAGGAAGTGCATCGTCAGGCAGGTAATCTTCAAGATTGCCATAACCGGCCACCGTCCCCGGAGCAATAGACACATTGAGCGGGGGGCATGGTTGTTGTGCTTGTTCGCCGAGCTGGCCAATTTTTTTCCCCTTTGCTCATTCTTTTAACCTTTTATCACTGACAGTAGTTCCCAACCGCTGGGCTTGGAGATATGTCTGTTCAGTAATGCGCTCATAGTTGGTTCTCGGCGGAGACTTTGGTGGTTTCCTCAGGGCATCGATAGTGCGCTTTGCTTTCACCAGATCTACCTTCTCCTCCGGAGGTGGATGTCTCTTTGCTTTCACCCCTTCAAAGAACTCCTTCACGTGGGTCCGCACAATCGTATCATTTTCCTCCTCGGACCTCTCATACGGTAACTTCTCTAGAGGCTTGAGAGATGGACTGTATTTGTATTGCCTCCCACCTCTGGTTGTGCTGCTAGACACCGGAGCAGATGGAGCAGCTGCGGCGTCTGTCTTCTTTCGTGCTTGCTTATGAGACGGAGGAGAAGGAGTACGACGCGCCGGAGCAGCCGGGGCGGCGGCGGGTCTCTTCCGCCCTTGCTGGCGAGGCGGAGAAGGAGGAGGCTGCTGGATGCTCGGGAGCGCTGGCGCAGGCGGAGAAGGAGGCGGAGTGCCGCCACGCGTGCCCTGATCGTCACTCACCGGAGGAGGAGGCGGTGGAGGAGGCGGAGTGCCCTGACTCGCCGGAGGAGGAGGAGGAGGTGGAGGCGTCCAGTTCGGAAGGTTGATGAGCTCCTTCCGCCATAGGCATGGAGTCTTCAGAGCAGAACCCAGCCTAGTCTCCCCTTCACCGGTAGGGTGCTCAAGCGGGAGGTCCTCAAATTCCTCCGTTATTTCATCCACCATCACCTTAGCATATCCTTCTGGAATCGGCTGACAGTGATAAGTTGTGCCGGGTCCACTAGGATAAACTTGGCCAACAGCCGCCTTAACCTTCAAATTCATCCATCGCGCCATAATGTGGCAATTTTGAGACTCCGTGATACCATCCACGGGATAGCTGGCAGGAGCCGTCAAGACATGCTCCGGCTGAAGCAGCTCGGTGGAAGCCACGCTGCTTCTCTGCTGAGATGGCGGGGTAGCTTCGGGGGAAGCTTCGGCAGGTCGTTTGCTGCGATGTGCTGCTTCTCATTCCTCTTCTCGATCCTCTAGCCCCATTACCCTTTTGTGCAGCGCCTGCAGTTAGTCCTGCTCCAGTTTCTTCCTCCTCTCGTGGGTTTTGTAACCCCCTCCATCCGGAAAACCAACCTTCCACGGAATGGAGCCTGGCGTGCCTCGTGTCCGTCAGGGCTCCTCGGGTGTCGTTATAACGATCGCTTCGGTGGAATTGTGCGGAATTAAGTCTACAACAACCCTGCAAAAATTTCGTCGAGTTCCGATGGAGGAATCTCCGGCAATCTCCGATATACCGGAGCCCTGTTGAATCTGGACGAGAATCCAGACGAGTTTAGGGCGTGGTGTCCAGCATCTAGCTCGGATGTCCTTTGGAGGATCCAACCGTTGATTTACTGCAGAATTCCCATATCTACCACCTGCCAAAAATTCAGCTCGATCCAACCGTCCAAACTCCGGGAAACTTCTGATTAGTGTATCACTTTTTGGATCTGTTTTCTACGCGAGAACGAATCCGACCCGAATTCATCTTCTTTATGAACGGGATCTCGAACATCCTTTTTGAAGGAAATTTTCGCATTGGGTGTTGTGTTTTATTCTTAAACACATCCCCGTAGTATTAAAAGTATTCTTGCAATACGAACATCACCGTCGCGCCGGTAGTTAATTACAATTAGTATTAACCCTATTTAATTAGGTAGTACGAACCTTAGTTAAAAAATGGATGCTTATATGGTAATTAGGGCAGTAGTTCCTAGGTACAAATTACTCCATCCGTTCCGATTTACTCATCATGGTTTTAGTTCAAATTTGAACTAAAACTTGAACTAAAACCACGACGAGTAAATCGGAACGGAGGGAGTAGTTAGTAAGAACTAGGTACTAATTAGGTACTAGTTTATTTTTATTTATAGCAAGTTCATTTTTAGTAAGAACTAATAAATTTAATAGAACTAGTTCGTAAGAACTTGTTGCTATTTTTTTAGTTAAAGCAATTTTTCCCGCATCGACGTGGACGATGCCTATCCCGCATCCTCGTCGTCGAGTCGGCGGAGGACGACACCTGCTTGACCAGACGGGCCATGTCCGAGACTGGGCTCCGCCGGGGTGGTACTGGGAGGCGCTACCTACCGGGGGGCGCATGTTGGTGAGGAGCCAGCCTGTCGTTGACCCAAACCTTCTTTGGTGGCGGTCGCGTGGGCCAGTGACGGTCCAGAGGCTCGAGGACCCCGCGGAAGTGGTGCATCACCGTGTCAGTGAGGAGGACGCGCACGTCCGTCGCTACTTGTTTGCGTTGGATCACAGGTTCTCCAATACCTGGCAGGTTTTCCAGGGATCTCACTGGAGCTATGATCCCATGATGGTTCCTTCTCTGTGGGTGTCCACCGCCCGCGCCGATACCCGTCGTGTGCTAGGGTTTTAGTTGTATTATTGATGTTATATGTATGACACTATTCGGATGTATTAGTGATAATATTCGACGATGTACGGACGCATGAGCTGATTTACTTTTGCTTATTGAATGCATGCTAATTTGAGTCGTATAAGATATTTTGAAATCTATATCTTGTGTTGCTCAAATAGGATATGTGCTTGCCCAAGTGGCCGGTCATGTTTGTAGGTTACACCTCCGAGTGTCCTATGTTTTGCCGGAGTGTTGATTCATTTCCGTTCCGGCAAATTTCAGGCGTTCGATATGTCCTATTTTAGCAAAGGTCATGACGGATTTTTCCGTGAATTTTGGCATGACTTGTAGGAAATATCGAGTGCCCCGGATTTGTGTGTTGAGTATCCTGGTTGTTGTCGCATGCCACGCCGGCGCGGCTCCCCAGCAGCCCGCCCGAGCCCAGCAGCGGCCGCAGCGCATGGATCAGCGGCGCCACGGCGTCATCCATGGCGGTGGTTGTGGCAACTGACGTCGGCATCCGGATGTTAGTCTCCCATGCGCCACTGGAGGCCACAAGAAGAGCCATGGCGGCGACCAGGAGCAGCGTCTTCGTATCCATTGCCATTTCTACTAGTTGGTGCTTCCTGAGGTGCAGTGCTATGCAGAGAGTGTGGTGTGGCTAGCTTGTTATATAGGAAGGGAAAAGCTACATCAATCCTACAGTAGAGTGTGTGTGACCGTGAGTTTTTTTTTTGAGAAAGAGGAGAAAAAACCCGGCCTCCACATCTATATGGATTCACATAGCCATAATTGACAATGACTGTGAACTTAAAAGAAATGAAATGACAAAAGAGGTGGTTGGTGTCACCGGCGCGGTCGCATTCACAGCATGGAACACGTTGGTGTTGAGGAGACTTTTTTCTGCAGGATTACAACACACAATTTTGATTGGTCGGTTGGGAACATGGGATAAGATGTATATGAGCCAATACAAACATACGGTCAAGTATGTGGTTAGTGTCATTGATGGATATGATCCAATAATCCAACAAACGCTTTCGGTTGGTCGGTTGGTGTCATTGATGGGGCCTGGCACACGTTATGTGATATTTGTGGAAGGATTACATGTATGTGGCTATGTTTGGAGGTGGTACATATTTTGGATACGTGAGCAAATTTCAACCTAGGAAAGATTCAACAGGGTAACAATACTCAATGGTTGGCGTGCGGTCAGGTTGTTGTGGCGCACATCGACATCCTAATATTATGAATTGATTGTGACTCTGTCCCCTCAATTGGTCCTTTTATTCCGGCTTTTTCGGTAGGGGCGGAAAATCGGGTTTCCAAAAACTCTCAGAGAATTCCGGATTTTTTACGTCTGAGTTATCCAAATGTATTTTGAAACTAAAAATATATGATATTTAAGCCGTTGTACATATTTGTTATGAACTGCACGTACTAACATAGAGATGGCCTAAGCCACCCATCCATTCACAAAATTAAGAGTAGTATAGGGGGGTGTTGATGTCATTGTTGATGGGGCCTGGAACACGTTATGTGATGTGATATTTACTATAGGATTACATGTATGTGGCTGTGTTTGGTGGCGGTAGAGGTGTTGGATATATGAGCAAATTTTAACATTGTAAAGATTCAACATGACAACAATACTCAATGGTTGGCATGCGGTCATGGTTGAAGTGACGCGTGATACATCGGCATCCTAATTATTACGAATTCATTGCAACTCTATCCCCCCAATGAATTTTTATTCCGGTATTTTCCATAGGTGGAAAATCCACTTTCCAAAAAAATCTTGGAGAACTCCTGTTTTTTACGTCTAAATTATGTAGATGAATTTTGAATTTAAAAAAAATAGGGTCAAAATATATTATATTTAACCCATTGTACATGTTTTGTGGTTCACCATGTGCTGGTAACGCACATTTGCCATTCATATATCTTATGAACTGCAAGTATTAATAGAGAGCTCGCCTAAGCCACCCATCCATTTGCAGAATTAAGAGTGGTATAGGGCGTGTTGATGTCAATTTTGATGGGGCCAGGAACACATTATGTGATGTGATATTTGTGGTAGGATTACATGTATGTGGCTGTGTTTGGAGGTGCTAGATTTGTTGGATATATGAGAAAATTTTAACCTAGGAATGATTCAACATGGCAACAATACTCAAAGGTAATGTGGTCAGGTTGGAGTGATGCGCGATGCATCGATATCCTAATTATTATGGCGTGATTGTGACTCGGTCCCACCCCTCTCCAACAATGTTGTTTTTGTTTTCATCTTTTTTCAGGTAGGGGTCGGAAAATCTGGGTCCTAAAAAATCTCAGGAATTCTGGATGTTAATCTCCCATGTGGATGTCAATCTTAGGGTTTTTAAAAAATCCGCCATGACTATGGCAACTGACGTCGGCATGTGGATATTAATCTCCCATGCGCCGCTGGAGGCCACAAGAAGAGCCACGACGGCGAGCAAGAGCAGCATCTTCATAGCCATTGCCATTTCTACTTGTTGGTGCTTCCTCAACAAAGTGTGGGGTGGCTAGCTTGTTAAATAGGAAGGGAAACGCTACATCAATCCTACAGTACAGTGTGTGTGACCATGAGTTTTTTTTTTGAGGAAGAGTAGAAAAAACCCGGCCTCCACATCTATGGATGCACATGCCATCAATGACAATGACCGTGAGCTTCCAAGAAGTTAAGTGACAAAAAAGGTGGTTGGTGTCACTCGCATGGTCTCATTCACAACATGGAACACGTTGGTATCGAGGAGACATGTTTTGTAGGATTACAATAGAAAATTTCGATTGGTCGGTTCACTAGTAGAAAAACACCTAATAGTCCCGGTTCATAAGGGCCTTTATTCCCGGTTCATGAACCGGGACTAATGGGTCGTTACTAATACCTCCACCCATTAGTCCCGGTTCAAACACAAACTGGGACCAATGTGCCTCCACGTGGCCCTGTGCGCCGAGCCCAGTCTAGGGGCCTTTGGTCCCGGTTGGTTGCTCCAACTGGGACCAAAAGGCATCCACGCGTCAGCATTCCAGTGGCTGGGGTTTTTTTTTAAAGGAGGGGGGGGGGGGGGGGTTGGGGGTTTTGGGGGGTTAATTTAGGTGTTTCACATATTGTGTTAGCTAGCTAATTAATAGAGAGAAGTGCCCTCTCTTATGTCCGTGCTTGGTCGACGCTACGTACTATATATACATAAGTGATCGAGAGAACCATTCCGTACAGAAGTTCGTCATGCATACCGAGAGAAGTGATCGATTGACCTCTGCTTCTCCGAGAGATTGGTCGAACAACAAGTTTTCGTATCATGTATCCGACGCTACTGGCTACATACATGTACAATATGTATAAGATCTCTTAATTACAAACCCCTAGCATTTGAAATCAATTTCCACATGGTATTCTCTGGCTTTACTGATGACGTGGTCAAGAAAGAATCCCGCCAATTCCTCTTGAATTGCTTTCATGCGATCTGGTTCTAGGAGTTCATTCCGCATCTGCCACGTCTAATTTGAAGAAGGGGGTTAATTAATACATATATATGAATGAAACTCAACAGAAATGATGGTGTAATAAAATGAAATTGTGAATATTATTGCTTACGCACTTCATATTGTCTTTTAGAGTAGCCCCGCTTGTTTTTCAAAGTCGCGGTGTGGATGAACTCGCACACGTAGCATACACAGAAATCATTCCCTTCCTCCTGCCACAAGCACTTTTCGAGAAATAGAGGTCAATCAAACTGATAATGAAGCATTACAAATGACATTGATGAAAGTATAGCTATAGAATCAACGGGAGATGCGCGCAACTAGCTAGCCAGTAGTACTTACTTTCGGGTATGTATATCGCAGCTCCTTCGGCAGTCCCGGAGCTTCTGCGGTGAACTGTTTCCAAACCTTGCAAGACAAAGAAAATAATTATTATTACTTGAGATATCAGGAAATGAACAAAAAGTTGCCGATATGGTGCGATAATGATCGATTGAACTTACTTGCTGAGCATTTCAGTCATGTCCGCATAGGTTTTGGGATCTTTCCGTCTCGAGTCTAAGTCGGTTACTAGTCCACGCTAAAGCTTAATCTCCAGAAGAATATATGGTACCTGCGCACGCATGCATAACTCATCAATTACATTACTATAACCTCGCTCGAGTAATAAGGGAAACCGAATATGCACACGACAGTAACACTCACTTGCCATTGTAAGGAAAGAGTATGGTATCTTTGTTTTGATTTTTGATCAACGATTGTAGCAAGTTGTCCTCGGTCTCTTTGACGTCCTTTTCAACCAGAAATACATCTATGATATTCTTGTTAATGAACCCAATATCATAAATTTCTTGTTTTTTGCACTCGACGATCTTCAATCTGCATAATATATTGAGGATAATTAATTATAAATACATGCAATGAAAGAGCCGAGCTATATATAGAGACTTAATGACAGAAATAGTACTTACAGGCAGTAGCAAAAGACCATTAATTTATCGAGGGCCTTTTGATTGAAGAACACGAAGAACTCATCAAATGGAACACACAACAGATCATTTGAAACGAGGTCGTGCTCCTCTTTAATGTTCAGATACAAACTGTTCGTCCCCTCAAACTCTCTGCAGGTTTTCATGTACCAACTATGGAATCTTCGCATCATTGTTGTCAGAGATTTTTCATCTTTGATGAGAGGCTTCCCGTACTCGTATCTGTGTTCGTCCACCTCCATGAAATCAGGAAGTGCATCGTCAGGCAGGTAATCTTCAAGATTGCCATAACCGGCCACCGTCCCCGGAGCATTAGACACATTGAGCGGGGGTCACGATTGTTGTGCTTGTTCGCCGAGCTGGCCAATTTTTTCCCCTTTGCTTGTTCTTTTAACCTTTTATCACTGACAGTAGTTCCCAACCGCTGGGCTTGGAGATATGTCTGTTCAATAATGTGCTCATAGTTGGTTCTCGGCGGAGACTTTGGTGGTTTCCTCAGGGCATCGATAGTGCGCTTTGCTTTCACCGGATCTACCTTCTCCTCCGGAGGTGGATGTCTCTTTGCTTTCACCCCTTCAAAGAACTCCTTCACGTGGGTCCGCACAATCGTATCGTTTTCCTCCTCGGACCTCTCATGCGGTAACTTCTCTAGAGGCTTGAGAGATGGACTGTATTTGTATTGCCTCCCGCCTCTGGTTGTGCTGCTAGACACCGGAGCAGACGGAGCGGCTGCGGCGTCTGTCTTCTTTCGTGCTTGCATACGAGGCGGAGGAGAAGGAGTACGACGCGCCGGAGCAGCCGGGGCGGCGGCGGGTCTCTTCCGCCCTTGCTGGCGAGGCGAAGAAGGAGGAGGCTGCTGAATGCTCGGGAGCGCCGGCGCAGGTGGAGAAGGAGGCGGACTGCCGACACGCGTGCCCTGATCGTCACTCACCGGAGGAGGAGGCGGTGGAGGAGGCGGAGTGCCCTGACTCGCCGGAGGAGGAGGAGGAGGTGGAGGCGTCCAGTTCGGAAGGTTGATGAGCTCCTTCCGCCATAGGCATGGAGTCTTCAGAGCAGAACCCAGCCTAGTCTCCCCTTCACCGGTAGGGTGCTCAAGCGGGAGGTCCTCAAATCCCTTTGTTATTTCATCCACCATCACCTTAGCATATCCTTCTGGAATCGGCTGGCAGTGATAAGTTGTGCCGGGTCCACTAGGATAAACTTGGCCAACAGCCGCCTTGACCTTCAAATTCATCCATCGCGCCATAATGTGGCAATTTTGAGACTCCGTGATACCATCCACGGGATAGCTGGCAGGAGCCATCAAGACATGCTCCGGCTGAAGCAGCTCGGTGGAAGCCACGCTGCTTCTCTGCTGAGATGGCGAGGTAGCTTCGGGGGAAGCTTCGGCAGGTCGTTTGCTGCGATGTGCTGCTTCTCGTTCCTCTTCTCGATCCTCTAGCCCCATTACCCTTTCGTGCAGCGCCTGCAGTTGGTCCTGCTCCAGTTTCTTCCTCCTCTCGTGGGTTTTGTAACCCCCTGCGTCCGGAAAATCAACCTTCCACGGAATGGAGCCTGGCATGCCTCGTGTCCGTCCAGGGTGCTCAGGATTCCCAAGGGTCATTGTGAGCTCGTCCTTCTCCCTGTTTGGAAGGAACGTCCCTCGCTGCGCTGCATCGATATAGTGTCGAAGGTTCTTGACTGGTATTTGCATTTGCTCGTCCGTCCACTGGCACTTCCCTATTACAGGGTCCAAGGTTCCGCCAGCCCCGAAGAACCAAGTCCAGCAACGGTCTGGCCAGTACATTGTCTCTGGTTCGATCCCTTTTTAAAGAAGATCATGCTCAACCTTGGACCACTTAGGCCGGGCTTTGAGGTAGCCACCTGACCCCGTGTGATGGTGAAGCTTCTTCTTCGCAGCATTTTTCTTGTTTGTCGCCGACATCTTCTTACTCTTTTCTGATGTCTTGTGGGCCACAAATGCGGGCCAGTGATCTTTGATCTTCTCATATTTGCCGATGAATTCTGGTGTCTTTTTTTTCGACAAACTGGTTCAGCTCTTTCCTCCACCTCCTCATTAGGGTTGCCATCTTCTTCAGAGCACAAGACTTGATTAATTGCTCTTTAACTGGCTTCTCCGGATCCTCCTCTGGCGGTAGGGTGAAATTTGCCTTCAGCTCAGTCCAAAGAACTTCTTTCTGTATATCATTGACATAAGACACCTCAGGGTCTTCCTCCTTAGGCTTATACCAATGCTGGATGCTGATCAGGATCTTGTCCCTAACAAGAACCCCGCACTAAGCAGAAAATGCCTTCCTTGTCCGGATGGGTTCAATCGGTTCGCCGTTGGGCGCGATTTCTATGATCTCAAACCTTTCATCCGAGCTCAACTTTTTCTTCGGGCCTCGTCTCCTTACCGAAGTTGTGCTCGATCCGGAGGGCTAGAAATTATAAGGAAGAAAGACGAGAGTAATTAATATGTGTACATATACCAAAACAAAGGAAGCATCAATTAACTAGTCAGCACGGGCTTAACTAATATATATATACCTGGCCGGACTCGGTTCGGTCACCGGAGCAGTCAGCACGGTCTCCTTCTTCTACCTCCATTGTGTCACCGGAGCAATCATGAACATAGTCCTCTTCTTGTACCGGCATTAATGGGTCGAAGCCATCATGAACATAGCCCTCTTCTTCTAATCCTTCCTGACCATCGGTGTCGTTGAGAAATGACGGAACTTCATCACTTCCTTGTGCGATTATGTGCCCCAACATCGCTTCTGTTTCTTCATCTCGGGAGGTCAATGGCGAACAAGTCATAGGCGTACAGGTTCTGCATCACATTCTTGGAGGAGACAGGGTGGCGGAACCGGAGCTCATTGACAACGCAGTCCGAGACTCGCTTCTCCCTTCATGGCGTACAGATTTTTGTCCGAAATAGAGGTTCCAACGACACGCTACAAAACCGTTCCCTCCTTCAAGAGGCACACCTGTCGTGGCAGATAGATCATCGGTGCGTGGTGTCTCCGGTGTACAGGTCACTCTGTAGCGTAGCACCAGTCCAAAGCGACGTGGACTCTACAATGCCACTTTTCCATTTCCCCGTGAGACGGCGCCTATGTCTTGGCGGACTGCCGAATATTCGGCGTCTAGCCGAGACGAGGTGCCAACCACTCCAGCCAAACCAATGTGTGCGCGCTAAGTATTTACAACATGTCAATTATTATTCAAACATGGTACAGATGGATATATATATATATATATATATATATATATATATATATATATATATATATATATATATTAGTGGCAAACGTAGAACTAGCTAGCTAATCACAATAAGGAATCATGTTAGTGGCCTTGATGCTGCTTCTCTAGGGTTTGGGGTCGCCTCGACACAATGCTTCAAGGGTTTGGGGTGGCCTCGACGACAACGCTCTTTTAACTTGGTAAATTTGGGTGGCCTCGAGAGAGTTAATTTGTCGGGTAGGGGCGCGGCGGGAGGGGGTAGGACACCAACATCATTTTCTCTCTAGGGTTTGGGTGTCCTCGAGAGTTTTGGTCGAGCGAGAGGGCCGAGGGGGTGCTGCCATTGTATAAGTTATCACGGTCGAGAGGGGGTATATATATCGATCGCCCCTCATGTCGAAGTTATCTCGAGGGGAGGGGGTATCGGTACCCCCCCCCTCGTGTTGAAGTTTCTTCTTTCTCCTCTATTCCTTTCTCCTCTATTATTTTTCTTCTTTTTCCCTCTTCTTATTTATTTCTCCTCTTCTTCTCCTTTCTTCCTCTTCTTATTTTCCTTTTTCCTCTCATTCTTTTAGTATTGCTTGTTTTAAAAAAAATGTTCAAATAGAAAATTTCGAAAAAAAACAAAGGTTTTGACCAATGCATTGTTCATATGAATATACAAACATTTGCATATTCTACAATAATTAATATCACCAAAAAAAATCTATGAACAGAAAAAAAAACCTAACTTTTCTAAAAATCTATCTTTTGCATATATGAAAACATTAATACACATATGAACAAAAAATACATATATGAACAAAAACATGCTCTGAACAATTTTTTTATACATTTTGAACATCTACATACACATAGCCACATACATACGCATATACATTGAATAAAAAATTAAACTAATAAAAATGAAAAAAAACAGAGCCGGTGCGGTGCGGTGGCTCACAGGGGGGCGGCTAGATGACGATGGCGACGGTGGGGGCGGCGAGGGCGCCGGCGCGTGGGGGCGGGATGGGGCAGGGGCTCGGGGCGGCACGCGCGCTGGGTCCGGACGGGGCGCGGGCTCGGGGAGGCCGGCGACGAGGACGGCGCGGGCTCGGGGAGGCGACGGCCTTGGCGGCGGCGACGGCGACGGCGAGGTGGAGCAGCCTGGCGGCATCGAGGAGGGTCGGCATCGTCGGGGGCAACTGGCGATGAGATTCTGAATTTTTGCAAAGTGTTTTCTTATATAGCAAAGCCATTGGTCCCGGTTCGTGAATCCAACCGGGGCTAATGCACCCTTTAGTCCCGGTTGGTGCCACCAACCGGGACCAAAGGCCTCTTTTTCGGCAGCCCAAAGGGCGGGAAGCATCGGCCTTTGGTACCAGTTGGTGCCACCAACCATGACCAATACCCCCCCCCTTTAGTCCCGGTTGGTGCCACCAACAGGGACCAAAGGCCCCTGTGCTGCCCGCGTCGGGGCCAAAGTTTAGCCCCACCTCGCTAGTTGAGAGGGGCGCTCAGTGGTTTATAAGCCGCACTGCCGCACCCCTCTCGAGCTCCTCTCCACCGCAGGCTTTCGGGCCTACTTGCTATTGCTTTGCCTGATGGGCCTTCTGGGCCTACTGCGGGCCTGAATCCTGGCCCATAGTAGGGTTTCATATCGTATTCAGGCCGTGGGGGCCCAGTAGGAGGCATTTTTTTTGTTTTTTTGTTTTCTTTACTTAGTGTTGCTATTTTTATTTTTTTTCTAGTTTTTTTGTTTTGTTTTCTGCATTATTTATTTTCTTTTGTTTTTTGCTTTATTTTTTAATTGTTTTTGCTTTTAGCTTTAGGAAAATTATAAACTTTCTGTTAGTGTCATTAGTTTTCAAATTTGAAAACACTTTTTTTTTGTTTTTTTGTTTTCTTTCTTGCTTTATTTATTTTATTTTGTTTCTACTAACAACAAAATACTTATTGTTGTTTTTTTGTTTTGTTTTCTGCATTATTTATTTTCTTTTGTTTTTTGCTTTATTTTTCAATTCTTTTTGCTTTTAGTTTTAGGAAAATTGTAAACTTTCTGTTAGTGCCATTAGTTTTCAAATTTGAAAACACTTTTTTTGTTTTTTTGTTTTCTTTCTTGCTTTATTTATTTTATTTTGTTTCTACTTACAACAAAATACTTATTGTTGCTATTTTTAATTATTACGAGGGCCGAACCATAAGACATTAAAGCATTTCAAATGAACTCTGAAAAAGTTGAAAGTTGGCATGGCATAATAAATTGACCCACATAGCATGTGCATGTACAAAACGGACAATGGTATCATACTCGTCGGTTACAAAGTTGGCATGGTATCATCATAATAGTTGCGGGAGAAAGTCTTCACTTTTTCTTCGCTTTTGTTATTTGCTTATTGCGTCGTAACCATGGATAATCTTCATCGTTTATCAGGATGCTGGGGTCAGCCTTGACTTTGAAGGGAGGAATTTCATGAAACTTTTCATAATCTTCCAACATGTCTGTCTTGTCCTCCACTCCCACGATGTCCCTTTTTCCTGAAAGAACTATGTGGCGCTTTGGCTCATCGTATGATGTATTCACTTCCTTATCTTTTCTCTTTCTCGGTCTGGTAGACATGTCCAGTACATAGATAACATGTGCCACATCATTGGCTAGGACGAACGGTTCGTCAGTGTACCCAAGATTTTTCAGATCCACTGTTGTCATTCCGTACTATGGGTCTACCTGTACCCCGCCTCCTGACAGATTGACCCATTTGCACTTAAACAAAGGGACCTTAAAATCATGTCCATTGTCAAGTTCCCATATGTCCACTATGTAACCATAATATGTGTCCTTTCCCCTCTCAGTTGTTGCATCAAAGCGGACACCGCTGTTTTGGTTGGTGCTCTTTTGATCTTGGTCAATCGTGTAAAATGTATTCCCGTTTATCTCGTATCCTTTCCAAATCAATACAGTCAAAGATGGTCCCCTGGACAACAAGTACAGCTCATCACAAACAGTGTTGTCACCTCTGATACATGCTTCCAACCAACTACTGAAAGTCCTGATGCGTTCACATGTAATCCAGTCGTCGCACTGCTCCGGGTGTTTGGTGGGAATAAACTTGCTGCACCGCACCTGCGCCAGCGCACCCCCTTTAGTACCGGGTCGTGGCACAAACCGGTACTAAAGGGGGGGCCTTTAGTACCGATTTGTGCCACCACCCGGTACTAAAGGGGGTCACTTCCCGCCGCTTGGCCTGGCCAAAACAGACCTTTAGTACCGGTTGGTGGCTCCAACCGGTACTAAAGGTGCCTTCTATATATACAAGACTTACGAAAATTTCAGTTTCCCTCTGTTTGTTCCTCTGTTCCGCTGTCTTCGTCGCCGTCGCCGCCGCCCTCGATCGTCTCCGTCGCCGCTCGTCTCCGTCGCCGCCCCCATCCCCATCGCCACCCCCGTCCCCGTCGCCGCCCTCGTCTCCGTCGCCGCCCCGGGCCCGTCCCCGTCGCGCCGTCCCCGTCCCCGTCGCGCCGTTCCCATCCCCGTCGCGTCGTCCCCGCCGTCGCCGCCCCGGCCGTCGCCTCGCCTCGCCGTCGCCTCGCCGTCGCCGTCGCCCGCTGTGAGCCCTCCGGCCCCGAGCCCGTACACACACACACAAGCATGTTTAATTAGTTTTTGATTAGTTTAGATTATTTAGATTAGTTTAGATTATTATTTTAGATTATTTAGATTAGTTTAGATAATTAGTCTTTAATTAGTTCAGATTATTTAGATTATTATTTTGTATGTTTAATTAGTTTAGATAATTAGTGTTTAATTAGTACACACACACACGTATTTTGTATGTTTAATTAGTTTAGATTATTTAGATTATTATTTTTTCACTATTATATATGTATGAATGCATGTTAGATGGATATAATTAGTGTTTAATTAGTATGGAAATTTTTTAGTGTTATATAGAAATGTTAGAAATTTTAGTTATCAAAATCCAATCATTAAAAAAATGTTACTTTTTGCGGGCATATAGCTAGTATTTGTTCTCGACGATGCCCGACCCGCATCCTCGCCGTCGACCCGTCCACGACGACGTCCAGCCGACCCATGTCCGGGACTGGGCTCCGCCGGGCTGGCACTGGGAGGTGCTGCCTGGAGGGGCGCGCCGCTTGATGAGGAACCCGGCGCCGGGTCCCGTCGTCGACCCTGATCTCGTTTGGTGGCGTTCGCGTGGGCCAGTTTCGGTGCGGAGGGACCCGGCCCCGTCGGAGGTGGTACATCGACGTGTCAGGGAGGAGGACGAGCACGTCCATCGCTACATGGTTGCGTTAGAGGGCGGCAGGTTCTCCAATACCTGGCAGTATCTTCGGGGATCTCACTTCAGCTATGATCCTGTGAGGGTTCCTTCTCTTTGGGTGTCCACCGCCCGCGCCGCAGGAACCGCGAGTGTCCTAGATTCCTCTATAGTATTCGATCTTTAATTAGCTACCTAGCCAGTGATGTACTATTCAATATTATATATTATTCGAGACGATGTATTCAATATTATATCTATTATTCTAGACGATGTATTCGAGATTATATCTATTATTCGAGACGATGTAATTTGAATACTAAATTGTTTTATATTTCTTTTGTATTAGCTATATAAAAGCTATGGCAGACAATACCGACAGAGAGGGAGAACAAACCATGTTCGATATGATACGCGGGCCAGATGATGATCAGAATAAAGTAGATTATGACGGCTCCGAATTTCTAAACAACACCGGAGAGGGTGATATGATATTCGATCGCGACGACCGAATTGATGAAGTCATGAACTACGGTTATGACGATGACGAAGAACATGTTGATCCTAAAACAACAAAGACCGGCGAGGTATATATATTTATATAAGCAGGTATCTGGTGATCATCACATGTTTTAAATGACTTGCAGATATATTAACGAATCGATCTTTGTTCTTTCAGCCATCCGGATTGAGCAAATCTTCAGGCAAAAGGACGAAACGAGGCCCGAACAAAAAGTTGAAGGAGGGCGTAAAGTACAATATCGAGGCAGTCAAACCTAATGGCGAACCATTAGCACCTAAGAAGATTGCGGACAAGTTCGTTCGTCAGTGCGGAGTTCTTGTGAAGGACCAACTCCCGATCTCCCTTCCAGAATGGAGAGAGCCAGCAAAAGACAAAAGACAAAAAGACAAAGAGGACGCTGCTCCACGTCCAGATGTTACTTTTGTCGACAAGAATAAAAAAGATCTGCTTTGGGATACTCTCATGGAACATTTCACCCTACCAGATCATTTCACAGAAGCAGATGTGTAGAAAGTCAAGGACGCCGCTCTTAGGAAGATGGCGGTTGCATTCAAGAACCATAAGAATCGTGAATGGGACAAGTACGTCAAGGGAGGAAGGAAGACTCCAGTATTCGAGGGAACACTAGAGAACCAACGTGCTCATTGGGACTATTTCGTGAAATTCAAGGATTCAGAATTAGCTAAGGAACGGTCGAGAATAAACAAGAAGAATACCGAAAAAAGGATAAGTTCCATAAGCTGGGGCCAGGTGGCTATGCGGTGGCAATGCCTAAGTGGGATAAGTCTGAGAAAGAGATGGAGGATGCAGGTGTCACTCCGGTTACTAAGAGCTGGCCCCCCAGGTGCAGGACTTGGTTCTATGCGCATGGGGGGGAGTTGGACCCAAAGACAGGCAATGTTTCGACGAAGGCAAGTCTGAAGGGAGACGACGATGCGATACTTGTTGCAATAGAAGAGGCACGATCGGGGGTGTTCCAGCCCAACAGAGAGAACGACGAGCTTACACGTGTCCTGGGAAATCCTGAACACCCGGGAAGAACACGAGGCATGGGCGCTATTCCATGGTATGAGGGGTTTTCAGACTGGAACAACGACTACAGAACCCGTGCGAGAAAGAATATTGTGGAGGAGAAGAAGGGGAAGATGGAGGAGGAGTAGAGGAAGCGGGACTATGAACGCCTACAAGGCCTAGAAGCAAGTCAAGCGGAATTGGCAGTCAAATTCCAGTGGCAGCAGGAGCAGATCGACTCACTTACCCAGCAAAAGGGGGTCTAAGCAGCTGCAGCAACTAGCGGATGATCCAGCATTGGATAGCACCGGCCCATCCATGCCGAGAAGCAGCGTGGGTTCGGCCGCCCAGGACGATGCAATGCTGGGTAGATACCCCGTGGATGACATCACGGAGAACACTAACTGTGAGCTACACGTCAAAATGAAGAACATATCCATGAAGGTGGCGGACGCCGTTGCTTTTACAAATCCCCCCGAGGCAATGTTCCATTGCAACCCGATTCCAGCGGGCTATGCTCGTGTCTTGGTTGATGAGGTGGTGGACCCACCATTTTCGGAGCTACAACTTGACATTCCTGGAGGTGATGGCGAGCGCTTTCTCGGAGAGGCCAAACATCGTATCATCCTATGGAAAAAGGATTGCATCATCTTTCGAAGGCCACCGACACCGCGTCAGCCGACTCCTCGTCGAAGTCCGCCACCGAGTCAACAGTCTCCCGCTCCTGCAAGTCCACCAAGTCCGGCAAAGTTTCAGGCCACTCCTCCTCCATGTCCAGCAAAGTGTCAGGCCACTCCTCCTCCTCCAAGTTCGCCACAGCGTCAGACGTCCACTCATCCTCCAAGTCCGGCACAACCTCAGGCCACTCCTCCTCGTCCAACTCAGCCCCGTCAGCCGTCTCTGCCGCCTCAGCAATCGAAGAAGAGACACCCCGCAGCTATGGTGCGTAGCGGTACGAGTCGAGGTAGTACTAGAAGTACAGGCGGAGGCAAGCGATATAAATATGGTCCAAGCCTCACGCCTCTTCCGCAGAGGGCTTATGACAGGTCCGATGAGGAAATCGCAGCCTTATCGAAGGCCGAGGTGGAAGCCCATTTTGCACCGAAACCGCAACTGCCGCCAAGGGAGAAAGTGCCTGAGGAAACGATTGACCACTTCATTCGTATGGCTCAACCACCAGCTCCCAAGCCTGTTGACACGGACTATGAGCGCCACATCAGGAAGTTAAATCGATCACGTCTACAAAAGGAGGCGAGCACGTCTACATCGGGATCGAGCAAACAAGAAGCAACTGACAAAAAATGCGGGAAAACCATTCCCCAGCTAGGAGAACAGGCGGCGCAATCGATCCCCTCGCTTGTTGTGCCAACAACACGTGACAGTACGCGCGCCCAATATTATTGTGGGCAAACAGTGCACGTTCCCGAGGTGGGCAATGTGGTAATAACGGAGGAACATATAATGCAGGCTGAAGTTCTCAACATCACTGTTGGACAACTCCTCGAGATCGAGCCCATGCCTGTGCTTAGAGAGGATGAAATAAAACGGAAATATGTCTGGGGCCAACCTTTGGGCGCGCCAGACAAGGTCAAGAACCTCCCAACGAGAATGTATGAATTGCATCAATGGTACATGAACATTATCAACATTTCAGATCGATTTTCCCTCATGGTGAATGTCAAGGAGGAGCATTACTTCCATGAGAAAGCTCTGTCCGTTGAGTATTCTGAACTGTTTCAGTTATACAATCAATACGCACTCGACAAATCTATCGTCAGTTGCTATTGTCTGTAAGTGATTTCTTTCTGTAATTTAAGTCTCAAGCTAGCTGTAGTGATCCTTTTGATCAATCATTACATGTAATTATCCTCACTATATTCTTTTCTGTGGTATTATGCAGGATGAAGATGTATGAAATGAGAAAAGGTGGACGCTTTGGAATTGGGTTCATTGACCCAAACACCGTTAATGAATACACATGGCTAATGAATCCATGTCTGCAAAAGGACGTAGAGGACAGCATGCTAGAGTTCTTGAAGCGCCTCAAATACAATGAAGATATACTACTTCCTTACAACTTCCAGTGAGTCACACTGTCTTGTACTACAAATTCTTTGTTTTGGCCTACTAGCTAGCTACATGTTTTTGCTTACATATGCCCGCTTAATTAAGACATGCAAACGTGTGTGCATGCAGATTTCACTGGGTCTTGTGTATCATTAAAGTTGACGACGGAACAGTTGAAATACTGGACTCACTACTCAAAGCAAAAACTGACTATAACATCTTGTTTGGGATAGTCAACAGGTAATTTAATTCAATCATTATTAACTATATATCTCGGCCTATTTAGTTCGTCATTTCATGATATGACTATTTAATAACCCCTTTATTCATTTTCTTTTTCGGCGGGGCAGGGCTTGGGCAAGGTTCATCAAGGTCACGGAAGGCGAATGGAAACCAAAGCTTAGATGGTTTCGATCCAAGGTAAGTAATTAAGTAGTACTAGCTAGCTAGCTAGCTAGGCGCCATCTCTTTAATTATCATGCTTGATTAATTATTATCTGATCAAATTCCATTCTCGTAAAGGCCCTGAAGCAGGCGCAGGGGACTGACATGTGTGCATTCTGCGTTTGCGAGAACATTCGCAATATGGCGTCGAAAAGGAGCAGATCTCAAAGACAGGAATGGGTACGCTTGTCAGAACACTATTCACAATTTTTACACCATTATCGATATCTAGTCACAGAAACTAATACACATGCATATTGATCTCCTTCTTAACAGTTCAAAGAGGTGCGGGAGAAGCTCCTAGAAACAGAGCGCGTAGAAGCACTTCAAGAGGAAATAGCGGGATTTTTGCTCGACCAGGTCATAAATCCGAAGGGAGAATACTATTACCCGCTACCGCCCCAGGAAATAGCGGCACCAATTAGGCTAATGCTACTGGCTCCGAAGGCAAGATGCATATGTAGGAGGAATTGTATATATATATATATATATATATATATATATATATATATATATATATATATATATATATATATATATATATATATATATATATATATATATATATATATATATATATATATATATATATATATACATACATATATGCATAACGTGTACAATGTGTAGTATCGTTAAATACCAGCAAATGAAAACGAATTAAAATGGAAAGACAAAATTAAATGAAAAAGAAATCATAAAACTAAAAAACCCCAAACCTTATAGTACCGGTTGGTCTTACCAACCGGCACTAAAGGGCTCCAGGCCCCCGGAGCTGGCTCGTGCCACGTGGTTGCCCTTTAGCACCGGTTCGTGCTGAACCGGTACTAAAGGGGGGGGGGGCTTTAGTGACCACACTTTAGTGCCGGTTATGTAACCGGCACTAAAGGGCCTTACGAACCGGTGCTATTGCCCGGTTCTGCACTAGTGACTTGCTCCTTATTAGGTATGGACCAAACCTCTTTCATAGTATCCCAAAGAGTGGCCGCATTATCACATGTGACAGGTGCATGGAACGAGTCCTCATCACACTTACCACAGATCGTACAAGTCGCCCTGTGAGCCAAGTGCCGCTTATGCTTGCTCACCGCGGTGGCTAGTGCCCCTGAAACGGCCTTCCATGCTACTGTACGCATACGGTATGGCACAGCCGCCTGCTTGATCAAATTCCACACTCGTCGGTTCCCGTCCGGGTTGGAACTAGAGGCTGCCGGTGCAAAGAGAGTATCCCTAGTGAGCCTCTAGTTGACTAGCTTGTTAATAGATAGATGGTTATGGTTTCCTGACCATGGACATTGGATGTCATTGATAACGGGATCACATCATTAGGAGAATGATGTGATGGACAAGACCGATCGTGTAGTTCGTTTGCTAAGAGCTTTTCTAATGTCAAGTATCATTTCCTTAGGAATGCTTTGGGTGTACCAAACGTCACAACGTAACTGGGTGGCTATAAAGGTGCACTACATGTATCTTCGAAAGTGTCTATTGGGTTGGCACGAATCGAGACTGGGATTTGTCGCTTCGTATGACGGAGAGGTATCTCTGGGCCCACTCGGTAATGCATCATCATAATGAGCTCAGTGTGACTAAGGAGTTAGTCGCAGGATCATGCGTTACAGAATGATTAAAGAGACTTGCCGGTAGCGAGATTGAACAAGGTATAGGGATACCGACGATCGAATCTCGGGCAAGTAACATACCGATAGACAAAGGGAATTGAATACGGGATTGATTGAATCCCCGACATTGTGGTTCATCCGATGGAATCATCGTGGAACATGTGGGAGCCAATATGGGTATCTAGATCCCGCTATTGATTATTGGCCGGAGAGGTGTCTCGGTCATGTCTGCATGGTTTCCAAACCCGTAGGGTCTACACACTTAAGGTTCGGTGACGCTAGAGTTGTTATGAGAAATAGTATGTGGTTACCGAAGGTTGTTCGGAGTCCCGGATGAGATCCTGGACGTGACGAGGAACTTCAAAATGGTCCGGAGGTGAAGATCGATATATTGGACAAAGGGTATTGGAGTCCGAAATTGTTTCGGGGGTACCGGGTGACGATCAGCGTGTCCGAAAGGGGTTTCGGAGGCTCCGACAAGCGTTGGGGGGCCTTATGGGCCAAGGGGAGGGGGCACATCAGCCCACTAAGGGGCTGAGCGCCGCTCCCACCCCATCTCACGTAACCTGGAGAGGTGGGGGCGCCTCCCCTAGGGCAGCCACCCCTCCCGGCTTGGGGGGCAAGTTTCCTAGGGGTGGGGGCGCCCAAACCCATCTATGGTTTCCCCTGTGGCCGCCGCCCCTCCCCTAGGGAAACCCTAGGGCACCTCCTCCTCCCCCCTCCCCCCTATATATAGTGAGGGAGAGAGAGGGCAGCTGCACACCCTTCCCCTGGCGCAACCCTCCCCCTCTCCAACTCCACCTCCTCCTTCGTAGTGCTTGGCGAAGCCCTGCCGGAGAACTGCAAGCTTCTCCACCACGCCGTCGTGCTGCCGGAGCTTTCCCTCAACTTCTCCTCTCCCCTTGCTGGATCAAGAAGGAGGAGATGTCCCCGGGCTGTACGTGTGTTGAACGCGAAGGCGCCGTCCATTCGGCGTTAGATCGGATCTTCCGCGATTTGAATCGCCGCGACCACGACTCCCTCATCCGTGTTCTAGTGACGCTTCCGCTTAGCGAGCTTCAAAGGTATGAAGATGCTCGTCCTCTCCCTCTCTTGTTGCTAGAATCTCTATAGATTGATCTTGGTGATGCGTAGAAAATTTTAAATTATTGCTACGTTCCCCAGCAGTTTCTTCAGCAACACCAGACCGTGCTCAATGCCTTTCCAAACTGCAGAAGAATTCCTTGAAAATACCATATCGACCAAATTACCATTAAGGAAGTATCTAGCCTTCAACAAACAAGCACATAAACTATCAGGTTTCACAATCAAACGCCATGCTTGCTTGGCAAAGAGTGCTTGATTAAAGGCCCTATATCCCTGAAACCAAGTCCTCCTTTGTGCTTTGGAGGTATATGTACGTGCATGTACACACTTGATTATTGCCCGGTTGCTTGACGTACCATGCATGCATGCATGCTCGCACACACGTATACTCGCCGATTACATACGTGCACCACTCTACGTATTTCATCATGTAGCTGGCTAACCTTGCAGATGTAGGAGGTCCGGGGCAGTTCCTGCTGAAGTCGATGAGACTCGTACATATACTTGAACGTCCGCGCGTCAGTTCCGAATACCGGAGCCCTGACCGGCGTGTATTGTACTTTTCGAATACCCAAATACTTGGCTAATGCATGTATGCACCAGTTTACAGGGTACTTGGATCCAAGGGACTTATTTTAGTCTGACTAAAGAGGCTAAAGTTCCAAGCACCCCTGACTAAAGAGGGGCTAAAACTAGTCTTGAGACTAAATTTTTTTAGTCAGGTGTATCCCTACTAAAATGTGGATTAGTCCCCTCTCTCCTCATTTAAGTCCTCTCCTTTGACACGTGCGAGTTCTGGATTGGAGGGTTTGGAGGATAATAAATGCTCATTAACTTGATTTTAGTCTTTTTAGTATTTGGATTCAAGCATGGGTGAGACTAGCAAGTTTTATTCTCATTACTTGTATTCATGGGACTAAAACGTATCCAAGCACCATCTTAGTCTGAGCTGGCCGTGGCGTGTTAAATATCGTTGAGTTCTACTGTGTACATGCACGCATACAAATACCAGCAATTGATCCAGCCAGCAAACTTGGGAGTTACTACGTACGAAGGTTGCGAGGAAACATGTGGATCGGATGGCCCACCGGCAGCTGTGTAGCTCGGGTACGTACGAGTTGATTTTGTTTTTCCTTGTGCAGGCGTACGCGCTAAGAAAAGGAGGAGATAAGCACCAACAGACCTCATAGACGGGATTTCATCTCTATATTTAACGAAGATAGGAACAAACGCTCGCGCTCTGCCTATCTCCCTTCCCTCTATAAATACATAGGCACAAGGCCATTCGCAGGGAGGACGGACGGCCCAAGAGGCAACTGACGCACGCACACACCCAGCATTCATCCTTCCACCGCATCACATCCATCATCTATCCACGCACAAGACTCGGGAGGAACGCAGGGAGTCTTCGGAGCCTCGAACATCCAGCCACCACGCGCGCAACACCGACACCGTCGACAGTCTCGTACAAGCGCCAGGGGGAACCAGTCGGCCGTGACAGGGAGGCGAGGCTCACCTTCCCAGATGGTGAGGCGATGCTCTGATTCTTTTTCTCCTCTCTCTCATTTGCATGAACATGCATCGAGCACGCAAGACCATCACACTACGGGAGCTTATATACACAAGCCCATCATCCTCTTGAGTGGCGCGACTGAGGCGTGGTCGGCGCTCGCCAACGACGCAGCCCGAGATCGGCCTTCATGTTCTTGGAACTCAGGTCTTTGATGAAGTCATGAAGTTCAGGTTGCACAGGTCCTCGATGCTCAGATTGCGACAAACAGGGCCACGGTGAACATGATCATCGTGAAGGAGACACAGGTGTACATGTTTGGCACCACGCTCTTAGAGGAGACGGCGGGGCAGAGCCGGAGCTCGCCGCCGACGCAGCCCGTGACCTGCCTTTCCCTTCATGGCGAATAGATTCTCGACGGAACCAGTGTCCACAGCGACATGGCCCACGACCGGCCCCTCCTTCATGATGCGCACGTCCCCGACAGATAGGTCAATGGCGAACAGGTCATAGGCGTACAGGTTCTGCATCACGTTCTTGGAGGAGACAGGGTGGCGGAACCGGAGCTCATTGACAACGCAGTCCGAGACTCGCTTCTCCCTTCATGGCGTACAGATTTTTGTCCGAAACAGAGGTTCCAACGACACGCTACAAAACCGTTCCCTCCTTCAAGAGGCACACCTGTCGTGGCAGATAGATCATCGGTGCGTGGTGTCTCCGGTGTACAGGTCACTCTGTAGCGTAGCACCAGTCCAAAGCGACGTGGACTCTACAATGCCACTTTTCCATTTCCCCGTGAGACGGCGCCTATGTCTTGGCGGACTGCCGAATATTCGGCGTCTAGCCGAGACGAGGTGCCAACCACTCCAGCCAAACCAATGTGTGCGCGCTCAGTATTTACAACATGTCAATTATTATTCAAACATGGTACAGATGGATATATATATATATATATATATATATATATATATATATATATATATATATATATATATATATATATATTAGTGGAAAACGTAGAACTAGCTAGCTAATCACAATAAGGAATCATGTTAGTGGCCTTGATGCTGCTTCTCTAGGGTTTGGGGTCGCCTCAACACAATGCTTCAAGGGTTTGGGGTGGCCTCGACGACAACGCTCTTTTAACTTGGTAAATTTGGGTGGCCTCGAGAGAGTTAATTTGTCGGGTAGGGGCGCGGCGGGAGGGGGTAGGAGACCAACATCATTTTCTCTTTAGGGTTTGGGTGTCCTCGAGAGTTTTGGTCGAGCGAGAGGGCCGAGGGGGTGCTGCCATTGTATAAGTTATCACGGTCGAGAGGGGGTATATATATCGACCGCCCCTCATGTCGAAGTTATCTCGAGGGGAGGGGGTATCGGTACCCCCCCTCGTGTTGAAGTTTCTTCTTTCTCCTCTATTCCTTTCTCCTCTATTATTTTTCTTCTTTTTCCCTCTTCTTATTTATTTCTCCTCTTCTTCTCCTTTCTTCCTCTTCTTATTTTCCTTTTTCCTCTCATTCTTTTAGTATTGCTTGTTTTAAAAAAAATGTTCAAATAGAAAATTTCGAAAAAAAACAAAGGTTTTGACCAATGCATTGTTCATATGAATATACAAACATTTGCATATTCTACAATAATTAATATCACCAAAAAAAATCTATGAACAGAAAAAAAACCTAACTTTTCTAAAAATCTATCTTTTGCATATATGAAAACATTAATACACATATGAACAAAAAATACATATATGAACAAAAACATGCTCTGAACAATTTTTTTATACATTTTGAACATCTACATACACATAGCCACATACATACACATATACATTGAATAAAAAATTAAACTAATAAAAATGAAAAAAAAACAGAGCCGGTGCGGTGCGGCGGCTCACAGCGGGGGCGGCTAGATGACGATGGCGACGGTGGGGGCGGCGAGGGCGCCGGCGCATGGGGGCGGGACAGGACAGGGGCTCGGGGCGGCGCGCGCGCGGGGTCCGGACGGGTCGCGGGCTCGGGGAGGCCGGCGACGAGGACGGCGCGGGCTCGGGGAGGCCGGCGACGAGGACGGCGCGGGCTCGGGGAGGCGACGGCCTTGGCGGCGGCGACGGCGACGGCGAGGTGGAGCAGCCTGGCGGCGTCGAGGAGGGTCGGCATCGTCGGGGGCAACTGGCGATGAGATTGTGAATTTTTGCAAAGTGTTTGCTTATATAGCAAAGCCATTGGTCCCGGTTCGTGAATCCAACCGGGGCTAATGCACCCTTTAGTCCCAGTTGGTGCCACCAACCGGGACCAAAGGCCTCTTTTTCGGCAGCCCAAAGGGCGGGAAGCGTCGGCCTTTGGTACCAGTTGGTGCCACCAACCGGGACCAATACCCCCCCCCCCCCCGCCCTTTAGTCTCGGTTGGTGCCACCAACAGGGACCAAAGGCCCCTGTGCTGCCCGCGTCGGGGCCAAAGTTTAGTCCCACCTCGCTAGTTGAGAGGGGCGCGCAGTGGTTTATAAGCCGCACTGCCGCACCCCTCTCGAGCTCCTCTCCACCGCAGGCTTTCGGGCCTACTTGCTATTGCTTTGCCTGATGGGCCTTCTGGGCCTACTGCGGGCCTGAATCCTAGCCCATAGTAGGGTTTCATGTCGTATTCAGGCCGTGGGGGCCCAGTAGGAGGCATTTTTTTGTTTTTTTGTTTTCTTTACTTAGTGTTGCTATTTTTATTTTTTTTCTAGTTTTTTTGTTTTGTTTTCTGCATTATTTATTTTCTTTTGTTTTTTGCTTTATTTTTTAATTGTTTTTGCTTTTAGTTTTAGGAAAATTATAAACTTTCTGTTAGTGCCATTAGTTTTCAAATTTGAAAACACTTTTTATTGTTTTTTTGTTTTCTTTCTTGCTTTATTTATTTTATTTTGTTTCTACTAACAACAAAATACTTATTGTTGTTTTTTTGTTTTGTTTTCTGCATTATTTATTTTCTTTGGTTTTTTGCTTTATTTTTCAATTCTTTTTGCTTTTAGTTTTAGGAAAATTGTAAACTTTCTGTTAGTGCCATTAGTTTTCAAATTTGAAAACACTTTTTTTGTTTTTTTGTTTTCTTTCTTGCTTTATTTATTTTATTTTGTTTCTACTTACAACAAAATACTTATTGTTGCTATTTTTAATTATTACGAGGGCCGAACCATAAGACATTAAAGCATTTCAAATGAACTCTGAAAAAGTTGAAAGTTGGCATGGCATAATAAATTGACCCACATACCATGTGCATGTACAAAACGGACAATGGTATCATACTCGTCAGTTACAAAGTTGGCATGGTATCATCATAATAGTTGCGGGAGAAAGTCTTCACTTTTTCTTCGCTTGTGTTATTTGCTTATTGCGTTGTAACCATGGATAATCTTCATCGTTTATCAGGATGCTGGGGTCAGCCTTGACTTTGAAGGGAGGAATTTCATAAAACTTTTCATAATCTTCCAACATGTCTGTCTTGTCCTCCACTCCCACGATGTCCCTTTTTCCTGAAAGAACTATGTGGCGCTTTGGCTCATCGTATGATGTATTCACTTCCTTATCTTTTCTCTTTCTCGGTCTGGTAGACATGTCCAGTACATAGATAACATGTGCCACATCATTGGCTAGGACGAACGGTTCGTCAGTGTATCCAAGATTTTTCAGATCCACTGTTCTCATTCCGTACTGTGGGTCTACCTGTACCCCGCCTCCTGACAGATTGACCCGTTTGCACTTAAACAAAGGGACCTTAAAATCATGTCCATTGTCAAGTTCCCATATGTCCACTATGTAACCATAATATGTGTCCTTTCCCCTCTCAGTTGTTGCATCAAAGCGGACACCGCTGTTTTGGTTGGTGCTCTTTTGATCTTGGTCAATCGTGTAAAATGTATTCCCGTTTATCTCGTATCCTTTCCAAATCAATACAGTCAAAGATGGTCCCCTGGACAACAAGTACAGCTCATCACAAACAGTGTTGTCACCTCTGATACATGCTTCCAACCAACTACTAAAAGTCCTGATGCGTTCACATGTAATCCAGTCGTCGCACTGCTCCGGGTGTTTGGTGGGAATAAACTTGCTGCACCGCACCTGCGCCAGCGCACCCCCTTTAGTACCGGGTCGTGGCACAAACCGGTACTAAAGGGGGGGCCTTTAGTACCGATTTGTGCCACCACCCGGTACTAAAGGGGGTCACTTCCCGCCGCTTGGCCTGGCCAAAACAGACCTTTAGTACCGGTTGGTGGCTCCAACCGGTACTAAAGGTGCCTTCTATATATACAAGACTTACGAAAATTTCAGTTTCCCTTTGTTTGTTCCTCTGTTCCGCCGTCTTCGTCGCCGTCGCCGCCGCCCTCGATCATCTCCGTCGCCGCTCGTCTCCGTCGCCGCCCCCATCCCCATCGCCGCCCCCGTCCCCGTCGCCGCCCTCGTCTCCATCGCCGCCCCGGGCCCGTCCCTGTCGCGCCGTCCCCGTCCCCGTCGCGCCGTTCCCATCCCCGTCGCGCCGTCCCCGTCCCCGTCGCGCCGTTCCCATCCCCGTCGCGCCGTCCCCGCCGTCGCCGCCCCGGCCGTCGCCTCGCCTCGCCGTCGCCGTCGCCCGCTGTGAGCCCTCCGGCCCCGAGCCCGTACACACACACACAAGCATGTTTAATTAGTTTTTGATTAGTTTAGATTATTTAGATTAGTTTAGATTATTATTTTAGATTATTTAGATTGTTTAGATTAGTTTAGATAATTAGTCTTTAATTAGTTCAGATTATTTAGATTATTATTTTGTATGTTTAATTAGTTTAGATAATTAGTGTTTAATTAGTACACACACACACACACGTATTTTGTATGTTTAATTAGTTTAGATTATTTAGATTATTATTTTTTCACTATTATATATGTATGAATGCATGTTAGATGGATATAATTAGTGTTTAGTTAGTATGGAAATTTTTTAGTGTTATATAGAAATGTTAGAAATTTTAGTTATCAAAATCCAATCATTAAAAAAATGTTACTTTTTGCGGGCATATAGCTAGTATTTGTTCTCGACGATGCCCGACCCGCATCCTCGCCGTCGACCCGTCCACGACGACGTCCAGCCGACCCATGTCCGGGACTGGGCTCCGCCGGGCTGGCACTGGGAGGTGCTGCCTGGAGGGGCGCGCCGCTTGATGAGGAACCCGGCGCCGGGTCCCGTCGTCGACCCTGATCTCGTTTGGTGGCGTTCGCGTGGGCCAGTTTCGGTGCGGAGGGACCCGGCCCCGTCGGAGGTGGTACATCGACGTGTCAGGGAGGAGGACGAGCACGTCCATCGCTACATGGTTGCGTTAGAGGGCGGCAGGTTCTCCAATACCTGGCAGTATCTTCGGGGATCTCACTTCAGCTATGATCCTGTGAGGGTTCCTTCTCTTTGGGTGTCCACCGCCCGCGCCGTAGGAACCGTGAGTGTCCTAGATTCCTCTATAGTATTCGATCTTTAATTAGCTACCTAGCCAGTGATGTACTATTCAATATTATATATTATTCGAGACGATGTATTCAATATTATATCTATTATTCTAGACGATGTATTCGAGATTATATCTATTATTCGAGACGATGTAATTTGAATACTAAATTGTTTTATATTTCTTTTGTATTAGTTATATAAAAGCTATGGCAGACAATACCGACAGAGAGGGAGAACACACCATGTTCGATATGATACGCGGGCCAGATGATGATCAGAATAAAGTAGATTATGACGGCTCCGAATTTCTAAACAACACCGGAGAGGGTGATATGATATTCGATCGCGACGACCGAATTGACGAAGTCATGAACTACGGTTATGACGATGACGAAGAACATGTTGATCCTAAAACAACAAAGACCGGCGAGGTATATATATTTATATAAGCAGGTATCTGGTGATCATCACATGTTTTAAATGACTTGCAGATATATTAACGAATTGATCTTTGTTCTTTCAGCCATCCGGATTGAGCAAATCTTCAGGCAAAAGGACGAAACGAGGCCCGAACAAAAAGTTGAAGGAGGGCGTAAAGTACAATATCGAGGCAGTCAAACCTAATGGCGAACCATTAGCGCCTAAGAAGATTGCGGACAAGTTCGTTCGTCAGTGCGGAGTTCTTGTGAAGGACCAACTCCCGATCTCCCTTCAAGAATGGAGAGAGCCAGCAAAAGACAAAAGACAAAAAGACAAAGAGGACGCTGCTCCACGTCCAGATGTTACTTTTGTCGACAAGAATAAAAAAGATCTGCTTTGGGATACTCTCATGGAACATTTCACCCTACCAGATCATTTCATAGAAGCAGATGTGTAGAAAGTCAAGGACGCTGCTCTTAGGAAGATGGCGGTTGCATTCAAGAACCATAAGAATCGTGAATGGGACAAGTACGTCAAGGGAGGAAGGAAGACTCCAGTATTCGAGGGAACACTAGAGAACCAACGTGCTCATTGGGACTATTTCGTGAAATTCAAGGATTCAGAATTAGCTAAGGAACGGTCGAGAATAAACAAGAAGAATACCGAAAAAAGGATAAGTTCCATAAGCTGGGGCCAGGTGGCTATGCGGTGGCAATGCCTAAGTGGGATAAGTCTGAGAAAGAGATGGAGGATGCAGGTGTCACTCCGGTTACTAAGAGCTGGCCCCCCAGGTGCAGGACTTGGTTCTATGCGCATGGGGGGGAGTTGGACCCAAAGACAGGCAATGTTTCGACGAAGGCAAGTCTGAAGGGAGCCGACGATGCGATACTTGTTGCAATAGAAGAGGCACGATCGGGGGTGTTCCAGCCCAACAGAGAGAACGACGATCTTATGCGTGCCCTGGGAAATCCTGAACACCCGGGAAGAACACGAGGCATGGGCGCTATTCCATGGTATGAGGGGTTTTCAGACTGGAACAACGACTACAGAACCCGTGCGAGAAAGAATATTGCGGAGGAGAAGAAGGGGAAGATGGAGGAGGAGTAGAGGAAGCGGGACTATGAACGCCTACAAGGCCTAGAAGCAAGTCAAGCGGAATTGGCAGTCAAATTCCAGCGGCAGCAGGAGCAGATCGACTCACTTACCCAGCAAAAGGGGGTCTCAGCAGCTGCAGCAGCTAGCGGATGATCCAGCATTGGATAGCACCGGCCCATCCATGCCGAGAAGCAGCGTGGGTTCGGCCACCCAGGACGATGCAATGCTGGGTAGATACCCCGTGGATGACATCACGGAGAACACTAACTGTGAGCTACACGTCAAAATGAAGAACATATCCATGAAGGTGGCGGACGCCGTTGCTTTTACAAATCCCCCCGAGGCAACGTTCCATTGCAACCCGATTCCAGCGGGCTATGCTTGTGTCTTGGTTGATGAGGTGGTGGACCCACCATATTCGGAGCTACAACTTGACATTCCTGGAGGTGATGGCGAGCGCTTTCTCGGAGAGGCCAAACATCGTATCATCCTATGGAAAAAGGATTGCATCATCTTTCGAAGGCCACCGACACCGCGTCAGCCGACTCCTCGTCGAAGTCCGCCACCGAGTCAACAGTCTCCCGCTCCTGCAAGTCCACCAAGTCCGGCAAAGTTTCAGGCCACTCCTCCTCCATGTCCAGCAAAGTGTCAGGCCACTCCTCCTCCTCCAAGTTCGCCACAGCGTCAGACGTCCACTCCTCCTCCAAGTCCGGCACAACCTCAGGCCACTCCTCCTCGTCCAACTCAGCCCCGTCAGCCGTCTCCGCCGCCTCAGCAATCGAAGAAGAGAAACCCCGCAGCTATGGTGCGTAGCGGTACGAGTCGAGGTAGTACTAGAAGTACAGGCGGAGGCAGGCGATATAAATATGGTCCAAGCCTCACGCCTCTTCCGCAGAGGGCTTATGACAGGTCCGATGAGGAAATCGCAGCCTTATCGAAGGCCGAGGTGGAAGCCCATTTTGCACCGAAACCGCAACTGCCGCCAAGGGAGAAAGTGCCTGAGGAAACGATTGACCACTTCATTCGTATGGCTCAACCACCAGCTCCCAAGCCTGTTGACACGGACTATGAGCGCCACATCAGGAAGTTAAATCGATCACGTCTACAAAAGGAGGCGAGCACGTCTACATCGGGATCGAGCAAACAAGAAGCAACTGACAAAAAATGCGGGAAAACCATTCCCCAGCTGGGAGAACAGGCGGCGCAATCGATCCCCTCGCTTGTTGTGCCAACAACACGTGACAGTACGCGCGCCCAATATTATTGTGGGCAAACAGTGCACGTTCCCGAGGTGGGCAATGTGGTAATAACGGAGGAACATATAATGCAGGCTGAAGTTCTCAACATCACTGTTGGACAACTCCTCGAGATCGAGCCCATGCCTGTGCTTAGAGAGGATGAAATAAAACGGAAATATGTCTGGGGCCAACCTTTGGGCGCGCCAGACAAGGTCAAGAACCTCCCAACGAGAATGTATGAATTGCATCAATGGTACATGAACATTATCAACATTTCAGATCGATTTTCCCTCATGGTGAATGTCAAGGAGGAGCATTACTTCCATGAGAAAGCTCTGTCCGTTGAGTATTCTGAACTGTTTCAGTTATACAATCAATACGCACTCGACAAATCTATCGTCAGTTGCTATTGTCTGTAAGTGATTTCTTTCTGTAATTTAAGTCTCAAGCTAGCTGTAGTGATCCTTTTGATCAATCATTACATGTAATTATCCTCACTATATTCTTTTCTGTGGTATTATGCAGGATGAAGATGTATGAAATGAGAAAAGGTGGACGCTTTGGAATTGGGTTCATTGACCCAAACACCGTTAATGAATACACATGGCTAATGAATCCATGTCTGCAAAAGGACGTAGAGGACAGCATGCTAGAGTTCTTGAAGCGCCTCAAATACAATGAAGATATACTACTTCCTTACAACTTCCAGTGAGTCACACTGTCTTGTACTACAAATTCTTTGTTTTGGCCTACTAGCTAGCTACATGTTTTTGCTTACATATGCCCGCTTAATTAAGACATGCAAACGTGTGTGCATGCAGATTTCACTGGGTCTTGTGTATCATTAAAGTTGACGACGGAACAGTTGAAATACTGGACTCACTACTCAAAGCAAAAACTGACTATAACATCTTGTTTGGGATAGTCAACAGGTAATTTAATTCAATCATTATTAACTATATATCTCGGCCTATTTAGTTCGTCATTTCATGATATGACTATTTAATAACCCCTTTATTCATTTTCTTTTTCGGCGGGGCAGGGCTTGGGCAAGGTTCATCAAGGTCACGGAAGGCGAATGGAAACCAAAGCTTAGATGGTTTCGATCCAAGGTAAGTAATTAAGTAGTACTAGCTAGCTAGCTAGCTAGGCGCCATCTCTTTAATTATCATGCTTGATTAATTATTATCTGATCAAATTCCATTCTCGTAAAGGCCCTGAAGCAGGCGCAGGGGACTTATCTGTGTGCATTCTGCGTTTGCGAGAACATTCGCAATATGGCGTCGAAAAGGAGCAGATCTCAAAGACAGGAATGGGTACGCTTGTCAGAACACTATTCACAATTTTTACACCATTATCGATATCTAGTCACAGAAACTAATACACATGCATATTGATCTCCTTCTTAACAGTTCAAAGAGGTGCGGGAGAAGCTCCTAGAAACGGAGCGCGTAGAAGCACTTCAAGAGGAAATAGCGGGATTTTTGCTCGACCAGGTCATAAATCCGAAGGGAGAATACTATTACCCGCTACCGCCCCCAGGAAATAGCGGCACCAATTAGGCTAATGCTACTGGCTCCGAAGGCAAGATGCATATGTAGGAGGAATTGTATATATATATATATATATATATATATATATATATATATATATATATATATATATATATATATATATATATATATATATACATACATATATGCATAACGTGTACAATGTGTAGTATCGTTAAATACCAGCAAATGAAAACGAATTAAAATGGAAAGACAAAATTAAATGAAAAAGAAATCATAAAACTAAAAAACCCCAAACCTTATAGTACCGGTTGGTCTTACCAACCGGCACTAAAGGGCTCCAGGCCCCCGGAGCTGGCTCGTGCCACGTGGTTGCCCTTTAGCACCGGTTCGTGCTGAACCGGTACTAAAGGGGGGGGGGGGGGGCTTTAGTGACCATACTTTAGTGCCGGTTATGTAACCGGCACTAAAGGGCCTTACGAACCGGTGCTATTGCCCGGTTCTGCACTAGTGACTTGCTCCTTATTAGGTATGGACCAAACCTCTTTCATAGTATCCCAAAGAGTGGCCGCATTATCACATGTGACAGGTGCATGGAACGAGTCCTCATCACACTTACCACAGATCGTACAAGTCGCCCTGTGAGCCAAGTGCCGCTTATGCTTGCTCACCGCGGTGGCTAGTGCCCCTGAAACGGCCTTCCATGCTACTGTACGCATACGGTATGGCACAGCCGCCTGCTTGATCAAATTCCACACTCGTCGGTTCCCGTCCGGGTTGGAACTAGAGGCTGCCGGTGCAAAGAGAGTATCCCTAGTGAGCCTCTAGTTGACTAGCTTGTTAATAGATAGATGGTTATGGTTTCCTGACCATGGACATTGGATGTCATTGATAACGGGATCACATCATTAGGAGAATGATGTGATGGACAAGACCGATCGTGTAGTTCGTTTGCTAAGAGCTTTTCTAATGTCAAGTATCATTTCCTTAGGAATGCTTTGGGTGTACCAAACGTCACAACGTAACTGGGTGGCTATAAAGGTGCACTACATGTATCTTCGAAAGTGTCTATTGGGTTGGCACGAATCGAGACTGGGATTTGTCGCTTCGTATGACGGAGAGGTATCTCTGGGCCCACTCGGTAATGCATCATCATAATGAGCTCAGTGTGACTAAGGAGTTAGTCGCAGGATCATGCGTTACAGAATGATTAAAGAGACTTGCCGGTAGCGAGATTGAACAAGGTATAGGGATACCGACGATCGAATCTCGGGCAAGTAACATACCGATAGACAAAGGGAATTGAATACGGGATTGATTGAATCCCCGACATTGTGGTTCATCCGATGGAATCATCGTGGAACATGTGGGAGCCAATATGGGTATCTAGATCCCGCTATTGATTATTGGCCGGAGAGGTGTCTCGGTCATGTCTGCATGGTTTCCAAACCCGTAGGGTCTACACACTTAAGGTTCGGTGACGCTAGAGTTGTTATGAGAAATAGTATGTGGTTACCGAAGGTTGTTCGGAGTCCCGGATGAGATCCTGGACGTGACGAGGAACTTCAAAATGGTCCGGAGGTGAAGATCGATATATTGGACAAAGGGTATTGGAGTCCGAAATTGTTTCGGGGGTACCGGGTGACGATCAGCGTGTCCGAAAGGGGTTTCGGAGGCTCCGACAAGCGTTGGGGGGCCTTATGGGCCAAGGGGAGGGGGCACATCAGCCCACTAAGGGGCTGAGCGCCGCTCCCACCCCATCTCACGTAACCTGGAGAGGTGGGGGCGCCTCCCCTAGGGCAGCCACCCCTCCCGGCTTGGGGGGCAAGTTTCCTAGGGGTGGGGGCGCCCAAACCCATCTATGGTTTCCCCTGTGGCCGCCGCCCCTCCCCTAGGGAAACCCTAGGGCACCTCCTCCTCCCCCCTCCCCCCTATATATAGTGAGGGAGAGAGAGGGCAGCTGCACACCCTTCCCCTGGCGCAACCCTCCCCCTCTCCAACTCCACCTCCTCCTTCGTAGTGCTTGGCGAAGCCCTGCCGGAGAACTGCAAGCTTCTCCACCACGCCGTCGTGCTGCCGGAGCTTTCCCTCAACTTCTCCTCTCCCCTTGCTGGATCAAGAAGGAGGAGATGTCCCCGGGCTGTACGTGTGTTGAACGCGAAGGCGCCGTCCATTCGGCGTTAGATCGGATCTTCCACGATTTGAATCGCCGCGACCACGACTCCCTCATCCGTGTTCTAGTGACGCTTCCGCTTAGCGAGCTTCAAAGGTATGAAGATGCTCGTCCTCTCCCTCTCTTGTTGCTAGAATCTCTATAGATTGATCTTGGTGATGCGTAGAAAATTTTAAATTATTGCTACGTTCCCCAGCAGTTTCTTCAGCAACACCAGACCGTGCTCAATGCCTTTCCAAACTGCAGAAGAATTCCTTGAAAATACCATATCGACCAAATTACCATTAAGGAAGTATCTAGCCTTCAACAAACAAGCACATAAACTATCAGGTTTCACAATCAAACGCCATGCTTGCTTGGCAAAGAGTGCTTGATTAAAGGCCATCATATCCGTGAAACCAAGTCCTCCTTTGTGCTTTGGAGGTATATGTACGTGCATGTACACACTTGATTATTGCCCGGTTGCTTGACGTACCATGCATGCATGCATGCTCGCACACACGTATACTCGCCGATTACATACGTGCACCACTCTACGTATTTCATCATGTAGCTGGCTAACCTTGCAGATGTAGGAGGTCCGGGGCAGTTCCTGCTGAAGTCGATGAGACTCGTACATATACTTGAACGTCCGCGCGTCAGTTCCGAATACCGGAGCCCTGACCGGCGTGTATTGTAGTTTTCGAATACCCAAATACTTGGCTAATGCATGTATGCACCAGTTTACAGGGTACTTGGATCCAAGGGACTTATTTTAGTCTGACTAAAGAGGCTAAAGTCCAAGCACCCCTGACTAAAGAGGGGCTAAAACTAGTCTTGAGACTAAATTTTTTTAGTCAGGTGTATCCCTACTAAAATGTGGATTAGTCCCCTCTCTCCTCATTTAAGTCCTCTCCTTTGACACATGTGAGTTCTGGATTGGAGGGTTTGGAGGATAATAAATGCTCATTAACTTGATTTTAGTCTCTTTAGTATTTGGATTCAAGAATGGGTGAGACTAGCAAGTTTTAGTCTCACTACTTGTAATCATGGGACTAAAACGTATCCAAGCACCATCTTAGTCTGGGCTGGCCGTGGCGTGTTAAATATCGTTGAGTTCTACTGTGTACATGCACGCATACAAATACCAGCAATTGATCCAGCCAGCAAACTTGGGAGTTACTACGTACGAAGGTTGCGAGGAAACATGTGGATCGGATGGCCCACCGGCAGCTGTGTAGCTCGGGTACGTACGAGTTGATTTTGTTTTTCCTTGTGCAGGCGTACGCGCTAAGAAAAGGAGGAGATAAGCACCAACAGACCTCATAGACGGGATTTCATCTCTATCTTTACACGAAGATAGGAACAAACGCTCGCGCTCTGCCTATCTCCCTTCCCTATAAATACATAGGCACAAGGCCATTCGCAGGGAGGACGGACGGCCCAAGAGGCAACTGACGCACGCACACACCCAGCATTCATCCTTCCACCGCATCACATCCATCATCTATCCACGCACAAGACTCGGGAGGAACGCAGGGAGTCTTCAGAGCCTCGCACATCCAGCCACCACGCGCGCAACACCGACACCGTCGACAGTCTCATACAAGCGCCAGGAGGAACCAGTCGGCCGTGACAGGGAGGCGAGGCTCACCTTCCCAGATGGTGAGGCGATCCTCTGATTCTTTTTCTCCTCTCTCTCATTTGCATGAACATGCATCGAGCACGCAAGACCATCACACTACGGGAGCTTATATACACAAGCCCATCATCCTCTTGAGTGGCGCGACTGAGGCGTGGTCGGCGCTCGCCAACGACGCAGCCCGAGATCGGCCTTCATGTTCTTGGAACTCAGGTCTTTGATGAAGTCATGAAGTTCAGGTCGCACAGGTCCTCGATGCTCAGATTGCGACAAACAGGGCCACGGTGAACATGATCATCGTGAAGGAGACACAGGTGTACATGTTTTGCACCACGCTCTTAGAGGAGATGGCGGGGCAGAGCCGGAGCTCGCCGCCGACGCAGCCCGTGACCTGCCTTTCCCTTCATGGCGAATAGATTCTCGACGGAACCAGTGTCCACAGCGACATGGCCCACGACCGGCCCCTCCTTCATGATGCGCACGTCCCCGACAGATAGGTCAATGGCGAACAGGTCATAGGCGTACAGGTTCTGCATCACGTTCTTCGAGGAGACAGGGTGGCGGAACCGGAGCTCATTGAAAACGCAGTCCGAGACTCGCTTCTCCCTTCATGGCGTACAGATTTTTGTCCGAAACAGAGGTTCCAACGACACGCTACAAAACCGTTCCCTCCTTCAAGAGGCACACCTGTCGTGGCAGATAGATCATCGGTGCGTGGTGTCTCCGGTGTACAGGTCACTCTGTAGCGTAGCACCAGTCCAAAGCGACGTGGACTCTACAATGCCACTTTTCCATTTCCCCGCGAGACGGCGCCTATGTCTTGGCGGGCTGCCGAATATTCGGCGTCTAACCGAGACGAGGTGCCAACCACTCCAGCCAAACCAATGTGTGCGCGCTCAGTTTTTACACTGACGCCCGTCTCCCTAAATGATTACTCTCGCAAGGCATAGCCACTTGCATACCCTGACGAAGCAACTGGACGACGAGAATTCCGAGCCGAGCGCGACCCATACAACCCCGACAACAACTACTCGAACACTGCTGAGACCGACCAGGCACGACAGCGAGGGCGGGCGCGGCCACCGCAAAGGCCATGATACTTGCGGTGCATGTACCGACGAGGACACGCGCTCTGCCGCCGCCCACACACATCACCATCACCATGCATGGAGAACGCAAAGCGAAGATGACGAAGACGACCACACAGCTCAATCGGAGGTATCCTACGGAGCAACCTGCGGGAGTAATTAACCAGGAGCCTTCCGAAGCCGGCCCTGGAAACCAGGAGACCGCAATCGCCACAGTCAGGCTGGCCACGCTAGTAGGCCACGGAGCGCATTTGTTTTCTCTACGGGATCTTGTAATTTTATTTCTCCACTGAGATTAATGAAATACTCGTTTCTCGTACCTTTTTCCTTTGTATACTATGGTACACTCGCACGGCCGCATACTTCTTTTTTACCTTCCCCAGGCGTATGAGAGAAATACACTCCCCTTTCCTCTTTCCTGGAGTCCTACATATTTTTTTCGTGTCAAACACCCCGTCAATATCGGGTACCCGGTACTCGTCGGGAATCCACGGGGATCTCAAAACTGACTAGGATAGGTGAGATTGGACAGGGCATGTTTGTTGGGAGAGATGAAGAAAAATAATTGTGTGAAATATCTAGGTATTAATGTATATATTGTGCATTTGTAGTACACATGGCATAGTTTTTCATAGGGGTGGAAATGGATCAGATATGGATCGGATAATGCCCTTACCACTTCCATTTTCATATTTTCGAAACGAATCGAATGCGAATACGGATGTTATCAAATAAGGATGCGGCTCAGATGTTATTCGGATACGGATACGTATCAGATGTTTACTCGATTTGGAACGGATATGAATAATAGTGACATATTGCTTAAGTAAATTAGTTAATAGCTATGTGACATACAATAAGTCAATGATAAATAGGTTTGTGGATAAATACTATTGTAATGCATAATAATTTCTAAGTTTAATCATACTAAGAGTAAAATTTGATCACTTATTTCGCTTTTATGTTGGATAATTAGAATGCGGGGGCTAAAATTTTGAAAATTACCTCCCATAATCTTATTCGGATATGGATATATCCACTTCCATATCCATATTTGTGTCAAAATCTCATACCATATTCATTTTCTTATTTGTTAAAGAAATTCGGATACGGTTAATTTTCATTTCCATTTTCGTTCGGATGCGGATGTTTCGGATACTAATAGGCATTTTCTCTAATATACTCAGGTGCGCTAGGTGCATGAAAACATTCGTGGTCAAGTGACATCCGAGGAGCTCTTGGCAAAATAATATCAAAATTTTGAATGTAAAAGAAAATTTGAAAGAAAGCACTATTCAGGCCCAATTTTGTTCTTCTGCCATGAGCTCCTCAGATGTTATTTGACCATGGAAATTGGCACAGTCCTAGCGCACCCAAGAATCTTGGATGCCTTAAGAATTTCAGTTTTTTTTATGTTTTTTCTTGAATTTACTATTCAATGAGAGTAGATGCCTAGGCTCATCTCTAAATTGAAGATATAATCGAAGATAGATAGATAGATGCAACTTCTTCATAATACATCTTATATATTAATACAATAAGTGATAAACTATATATATGGAAATGAAGCAAGCAGCGACAAGGGAGGGATTATTCACCAAGCATGCATTGCATGTAACGGAGAGCATGCATGTAACTTATTCGAGCAATCGATGACGACACGTGAGATCCGGAGGCGGCCTTGCCCTAGCCGATGTAGTACATGGGGTCAGGCAGCTTAAAGGTGCGGGCGCCCTCTGGCGTGCCGAGGATGTCGCTCCACTGGTCATCAATGTTGCCGACGATGACATACCCGGCGTCCAACAGCTTCTGCCTCTCACCGGACTTGAAGGTCACCGCGGAGCCCTTGAACTCCGCTGGCTTCAGCAGCACCGCCATCGACCTAGAGAACCCCTGCCGGCGGAGGTTTGTGATAGTGGCGGTCCTCTGGGCCTCTCTCCGGCCGGTGAGGATCACAGGCTTGATGCCGACCGAGAGCAACTTGTTGTACAGCCGCTTCGTCTCTGGCAGGGCAGGTGCGCTCGCCTGCCGCGCGTACTCTTGGAAGCTCGTCCAGTTGTACGGCGTAGCCCTGTCAACCATGCATGTCAGCTAGATCATCTTTTCATAAGGACGGTTATGAAATACAAAATCCATTGATAAAGTAGCTATCACATCACTATCTCCGTGCAGTCCTCTTGTTTAGCTCGTCACTCACAGGGCATGCATGTATATGGTCCTTCTGGCCGTCTCCGGGGCTGTGATTGGAGGTGACCCGTGACCAGCAATAAGGTCCAACATGTCCAATAATTAAGATTTTATTTCCACTTCTGGTCTCATTTGTTTTTTCAATTGTATTTCATCGGAAGATGTTATGTGCCAATTAAGATTTTACCTGTGGTTTCTTGATAGCTAGAGAGTTGATGGTTTTAATAAGTTCTAGTCAGATTTCTACTTCGTCTAAACGACAAGATGAGTGCAACAAGTCTCTGCTCAGATATATCCACCTGCAATAAATCGCAAGTATAATGTGCACGTACGTACGCATCTATAGCATATGTATGTATAGTGTATAACGGCAGGCAGGTACCCGAAGCCGTGAGTGGCGTAGTAGGGGAGGTTGGAGAGCGTGGTCTCGTCGACGTCGAAGACCCACACCTCCTTGCCGTTGCCGGCGAGCTTCAGGCTGTCGACGTAGGAGATGGCCTGGTCGATGACAACCTTGGAATCACGGCGGTAGTGACCGCCAAGCATGTAGTGCCCGACGTAGCCCTCGCAGCTGGCGGGGACCGTCTTCCAGTCACGCACGTTGTGCGCCTCCACACCCAGCCGCCAGCTGTCGCATGCCAGGCCGGCGCGGCTCCCCAGCTGCCCGCCCGAGCCCAGCAGCGGCCGCAGCGCATGGATCAGCGGCGCCACGGCCTCATCCATGGCGGTGACTGTGGCAACAGACGTCGGCATGTGCATGTTAGTCTCCCATGCGCCGGTGGAGGCCACAAGAAGAGCCACGGCGGCGAGCAGGAGCAGCATCTTCGTAGCCATTGCCATTTCTACTTGTTGATGCTTCCTGAGGTGCAGTGCTATGCAAAGAGTGTGGGTTGGCTAGCTTGTTATATAGGAAGTTTAAAGCTACATCAGTCCTACAGTACAGTGTGTGTGACGCTGAGTTTTTTTCTTTTTTGAGAAAGAGCTACATCAATCGTACAGTACAGTGTGTGTGACCGTGAGTTTTTTTTTTTTGAGAAAGAGGAGAAAAATCCCGGCTTCCACATCTATATGGATGCACATAGCCATCAATGACAATGACTGTGAGCTTGAAAGAAATTAAGTGACAAAAGAGGTGGTCGGTGTCACTGGCATGGTCGCATTCACAGCATGGAACACGTTGGTCTTGAGGAGACATTTTTTGTAGGATTACACCTGGCAATTTCCATTGGTCAGTTACGAATTTGGGATAAGATGGTTATGAGCCAATTATAATTCAGCTAACATACAACGAAGTATGTGGTTCGTGTCAGTGATGGATATGATCCAATCATTCGACAAATGCTTTCGATTGGTCTGTTGGTGTCAATGATGGGGCATGGAACAGGTTCTGTGATACTTGTGGAAGGATTACATGTATGTGGTTGTGTTTGGAGGTGGTAGATGAGGGCAAAAATACTCAATGGTTGGCATGCGGTCAGGTTGGTGTGGCGCACGATGCATCTACATCCTAATTATTATGAATTGATTGTGACTCTGTCCCCCTTTTCTGATTCCGGCTTTTTCTGATAGGTGTGGAAAATCCGGTTTCCAAAAAATCTAAGAGAATTCCGGATTTTTTACGTTTGAGTTATCCAAAAGAATTTTGGATTTAGAAAAAGTTTAGCATCAAAATATATTATATTTAACCCATTGTACATATTTTCCGTGCTTCACCCTATGCTGGCTATGCAGATTTTCCACTCATATTTCTTATGAACTGCAAGTAGTAAACAGATAGCCGGTCTAAGCCACCCATCCATTCACAGAAATAAGAGTGGTATAGGGGGTGTTGATGTCAGTTTTTATGGAGCCTGGAACACGTTATGTGATGTGATATTTGTGGTAGGTTTACATGTAAGTGGCTGTCTTTGGAGGTGGTAGATGTGTTGGATATATGAGCAAATTTGAACATAGGAAACATTCAACATGGCAACAATACTCTTTGCCGAAAAAAAACAATACTCAATGCTTGGCATGCGGCCATCGTTGGACTAGCGCATGATGTATCGACATCCTAATTATTAAGAATTGAATGTGACTCTACCCCCCCCCCCCCCCACCCTGCCCAATGGTTTTTTATTCTGCCTTTTTCCGATAGGGGTGGAAAATTCGGTTTCCAACAAATCTCAGAGAATTCTGAATTTTGTATACGTATGAGTTATCCAGATGAATTTTGAGTTTAAAAAAATTATGGACAAAATATATTATATTTAAACCATTGTACATTTTTTCCGTGCTTCGCCATGTGCTGGCAACGCAGATTTACATTCATATTCTTATGAACTGCGAGTAGTATCAGAGAGCGCGCCTAAGTCACCCATCCACTCACAGAATTAAAAGTGGTATAGGGTGTATTGATGTCAATCTTGATGGGGCCGGGAACACGCTACGTGATGTGATATTTCTGGTAGGATTAAATTTATGTGGTTGTGTTTGGAGGTGCTAGATGTGTTGTATATATGAGAAAATTTTATTCTAGGAAATATTCAACATGGCAATAATACTCAAAGGATGGCATGTGGTCATGGTGGGAGTGGTGCATGATGCATCTGAAGGAAATATGCCCTAGAGGCAATAATAAAGTTATTATTTATTTCCTCATATCATGGTAAATGTTTATTATTCGTGCTAGAATTGTATTAACCGGAAACATGATACATGTGTGAATACATAGACAAACATATAGTCACTAGTATGCCTCTACTTGACTAGCTCATCAATCAAAGATGGTTATGTTTCCTAACCATAGACATGTGTTGTCATTTGATTAGTGGGATCACATCATTAGGAGAATGATGTGATTGACATGACCCATTCCGTTAGCCTAGCACTTGATCGTTTAGTATATTGCTATTGCTTTCTTCATGACTTATACATGTTCCTGTAACTATGAGAATTATGCAACTCCCGTTTACCGGAGGAACACTTTGGGTACTACCAAACGTCACAACGTAACTGGGTGATTATAAAGGAGTACTACAGGTATCTCCGAAGATACATGTTGAGTTGGCGTATTTCGAGATTAGGTTTTGTCACTCCGATTGTCGGGGAGGTATCTCTGGGCCCTCTCGGTAATGCACATCATTATAAGCCTTGCAAGCAATGTAACCAAATGAGTTGGTTACGGGATGATGCACTACGGAACGAGTAAAGAGACTTGCCAGTAACGAGATTGAACTAGGTATTGGATACCGACGATCAAATCTCGGGCAAGTAACATACCGATGACAAAGGGAACAAACGTATGTTGTTATGCGGTTTGACCAATAAAGATCTTCGTAGAATATGTAGGAACCAATATGGGCATCCAGGTCCCGCTATTGGTTATTTACCGAGAATAGTTCTAGGTCATGTCTACATAGTTCTCGAACCCGTAGGGTCCGCACGCTTAACGTTACGATGACAATTTTATTATGATTTTATAAGTTTTGATGTACCGAACTTTGTTCGGAGTCCCGGATGTGATCACGGACATGACGAGGAGTCTCGAAATGGTCGAGAGATAAAGATTGATATATTGGAAGCCTATGTTTGGACATCGAAATGGTTTCGGGTGAAATCGGCATTTTACCGGAGTACCGGGAGGTTACCGGAACCCCCCGGGGGGTTGTTGGGTCTACATGGGCCTCGAGGGAAAAGAGAAAAGGAGGCAGGAGGGGGCCGCGCGCCCCTCCCCTTCCTGGTCCGAATAGGACAAGGGAAGGGGGGTGGCGCCCCCCCTTTCCTTCCCCTCTCCTACTCCTACATTGAAAGAAGGGAGTCCTACTCCCGGTGGGAGTAGGACTCCCCCCGTGGCGCGCCCTCCTTGGCCGGCCGCCTCCTCCCCCCTGGCTCCTTTATATACGGGGGCTGGGGGGCACCCCATAGACACACAAGTTGATCTACGGATCGTTCCTTAGCCGTGTGCGGTGCCCCCCTCCACCATATTCCACCTCGGTCATATCGTCGCGGAGTTTAGGCGAAGCCCTGCGCCGATGGAACATCATCACCGTCACCACGCCGTCGTGCTGACGGAACTCATCCCCGACGCTCTGCTGGATTGGAGCCCGGAGATCGTCATCGAGCTGAACGTGTACTGAACTCGGAGGGGCCGTACGTTCGGAGCTTGGATCGGTCGGATCGTGAAGACGTACGACTACATCAACCGCGTTGTCATAACCCTTCCGCTAACGGTCTACGAGGGTACGTGGACATACACTCTCCCCTCTCGTTGCTATGCCATCAACATGATCTTGCGTGTGCGTAGGAATTTTTTTGAAATTACTACGTTTCCCGACAGTGGTATCAGAGCCTAGGTTTTATGCTTTGATGTTATATGCACGAGTAGAACACAAGTGAGTTGTGGGCGATACAAGTCATACTACTTACCAGCATGTCATACTTTGGTTCGGCGGTATTGTGAGATGAAGCGGCCCAGACCGACATTACGCGTACGCTTACGCGAGACTGGTTTCACTGTTACGAGCACTTGTGCTTAAAGGTAGCTGGCGGGTGTCTGTCTCTCTCACTTTAGCTTAATCGAGTCTGGCTACGCCCGGTCCTTGCGAAGGTTAAAACAACACCAACTTGACGAACTTTCGTTGTGGTTTGTTATGCGTAGGTAAGAACGGTTCTTGCTAAAGCCCGTAGCAGCCACGTAAAATTTGCAACAACAAAGTAGAGGACGTCTAACTTGTTTTTGCAGGGCATGTTGTGATGTGATATGGTCAAGATGTAATGCTATATTTTATTGTATGAGATGATCATGTTTTGTAACCGAAGTTATCGGCAACTGGCAGGAGCCATATGGTTGTCGCTTTATTGTATGAAATGCAAAAGCCCTGTAATTGCTTTACTTTATCTCTAAGCGGTAGCGATAGTTGTAGAAGCAATAGATGGCATAACGACAACGATGCTATGATGGAGATCAAGGTGTCGCGCCGGTGACGATGGTGATCACGATGGTGCTTCGAAGATGGAGATCACAATCACAAGATGATGATGGCCATATCATATCACTTATATTGATTTCATGTGATGTTTATCCTTTATGCATCTTATCTTGCTTTGATTGACGGTAGCATTTTAAGATGATCTCTCACTAAAAATTATCAAGAAGTGTTCTCCCTGAGTATGCACCGTTTCCAAAGTTCGTCATTCCCAGACACCACGTGATGATCGGGTGTGATAAGCTCTACGTCCATCTACAACGGGTGCAAGCCAGTTTTTGCACACGCAGAATACTCAGGTTAAACTTGACGAGCCTAGTATATGCAGATATGGCCTCGGAACACGGAGACCGAAAGGTCGAGCGTGAATCATATAGTAGATATGATCAACATAAAGATGTTCACCATTGAAAACTACTCCATCTCACGTGATGATTGGTTATGGTTTAGTTAATTTGGATCACGTGATCACTTAGATGACTAGAGAGATGTCTGTCTAAGTGGGAGTTCTTAAGTAATATGATTAATTGAACTTAAATTTATCATGAACTTAGTACCTGATAGTATTCTGCTTGTCTATGTTTGTTGTAGATAGATGGCTCGTGCTGTTGTTCCGTTGAATTTTAATGCATTCCTTGAGAAAGCAAAGTTAAAAGATGATGGTAGCAATTACACGGATTGGGTCCGTAACCTGAGGATTATCCTCATTGCTGCACAGAAAAATTACGTCCTAGAAGCACCGCTGGGTGCCAGGCCTGCTGCTGATGCAACTGACGACGTTAAGAACATCTGGCAGAGCAAAGCTGATGACTACTCGATAAGTTCAGTGTGCCATGCTCTACGGCTTAGAACCGGGTCTTCAATGACGTTTTGAACGTCATGGAACATATGAGATGTTCCAGGAGTTGAAGTTAATATTTCAAGCAAATGCCCGGACTGAGAGATATGAAGTCTCTAATAAGTTCTACAGCTGCAAGATGGAGGAGAATAGTTCTGTCAGTGAACACATACTTAAAATGTCTGGGTATAATAATCACTTGATTCAACTGGGAGTTAATCTTCCTGATGATAGTGTCATTTACAGAATTCTTCAATCACTGCCACCAAGCTACAAGAGCTTTGTGATGAACTATAATATGCAAGGGATAAACAAGACAATTCCCAAACTCTTCGCAATGCTAAAAGCTGCGGAGGTAGAAATCAAGAAGGAGCATCAAGTGTTGATGGTTAACAAGACCACCAGTTTCAAGAAAAAGGGCAAAGGGAAGAAGAAGGGGAACTTCAAAAAGAACAGCAAGAGAGTTGCTGCTCAAGAGAAGAAACCCAAGTCTAGACCTAAGCCTGAAACTGAGTGCTTCTACTGCAAGCAGACTGGTCACTGGAAGCGGAACTGCCCCAAGTATTTGGCGGATAAGAAGGATGGCAAAGTGAACAAAGGTATATGTGATATACATGTTATTGATGTGTACCTAACTAGAGCTCGTAGTAGCACCTGGGTATTTGATACTGGTTCTGTTGCTAATATTTGCAACTCGAAACAGGGACTACGGAATAAGCGAGCACTGGCCAAGGACGAGGTGACGATGCGCATGGGAAACGGTTCCAAAGTCGATATGATCGCAGTCGGCACGCTACCTCTACATCTACCTTCGGGATTAGTTTTAGAGCTAAAAAATTGTTATTTGGTGCCAGCGTTGAGCATGAACATTATATCTGGATCTTGTTTGATGCGAGACGGTTATTCATTTAAATCAGAGAATAATGGTTGTTCTATTTATATGAGTAATATCTTTTATGGTCATGCACCCTTGAAGAGTGGTCTATTTTTATTGAATCTCGATAGTAGTACACATATTCATAATGTTGAAGCCAAAAGATGCAGAGTTGATAATGATAGTGCAACTTATTTGTGGCACTGCCGTTTAGGTCATATCGGTGTAAAGCGCATGAAGAAACTCCATACTGATGGACTTTTGGAATCACTTGATTATGAATTACTTGGTACTTGCGAACCGTGCCTCATGGGCAAGATGACTAAAACACCGTTCTCCGGTACTATGGAGAGAGCAATAGATTTGTTGGAAATCATACATACAGATGTATGTGGTCCGATGAATGTTGAAAGCTTGTGGCGGATATCGTTATTTTCTCACCTTCACAGATGATTTGAGCAGATATGGGTATATCTACTTGATGAAACACAGGCGGGGGCCGTCTTCCAGTCACGCACGTTGTGCGCCTCCACACCCAGCCGCCAGCTGTCGCATGCCACGCCGGCGCGGCTCCCCAGCTGCCTGCCCGAGCCCAGCAGCGGCCACAGCGCATGGATCAGCGGCGTCATCCATGGCGGTGGTTGTGGCAACTGACGTCGGCATGCGGATGTTAGTCTCCCATGCGCCACTGGAGGCCACAAGAAGAGCCATGGCGGCGACCAGGAGCAGCGTCTTCGTATCCATTGCCATTTCTACTTGTCGGTGCTTCCTGAGGTGCAGTGCTATGCACAAAGTGTGGTGTGGCTAGCTCGTTATATAGGAAGGGAAAAGCTACATCAATCCTATAGTAGAGTGTGTGTGACCGTGAGTTTTTTTTGAGAAAGAGGAGAAAAAACCCGGCCTCCACATCTATATGGATTCACATAGCCATAATTGACAATGACTGTGAACTTAAAAGAAATTAAATGACAAAAGAGGTGGTTGGTGTCACCGGCGCGGTCGCATTCACAGCATGGAACACGTTGGTGTTGAGGAGACTTTTTTCTGCAGGATTACAACACACAATTTTGATTGGTCGGTTGGGAACATGGGATAAGATGTATATGAGCCAATACTAACATACGGTCAAGTATGTGGTTAGTGTCATTGATGGATATGATCCAATAATCCAACAAACTCTTTCGGTTGGTCGGTTGGTGTCATTGATGGGGCCTGGCACACGTTATGTGATATATGTGGAAGAATTACATGTATGTGGCTATGTTTGGAGGTGGTAGATATTTTGGATACGTGAGCAAATTTCAACCTAGGAAAGATTCAACAGGGTAACAATACTCAATGGTTGGCGTGCGGTCAGGTTGTTGTGGCGCACATCGACATCCTACTATTATGAATTGATTGTGACTCTGTCCCCTCAATTGGTCCTTTTATTCCGGCTTTTTCGGTAGGGGCGGAAAATCGGGTTTCCAAAAACTCTCAGAGAATTCCGGATTTTTTACGTCTGAGTTATCCAAATGTATTTTGAAACTAAAAATATATGATATTTAAGCCGTTGTACATATTTGTTATGAACTGCACATACTAACATATAGATGGCCTAAGCCACCCATCCATTCACAAAATTAAGAGTAGTATAGGGGGGTGTTGATGTCATTGTTGATGGGGCCTGGAACACGTTATGTGATGTGATATTTACTGTAGGATTACATGTATGTGGCTGTGTTTGGTGGCGGTAGAGGTGTTGGATATATCAGCAAATTTTAACATGGTAAAGATTCAACATGACAACAATACTCAATGGTTGGCATGCGGTCATGGTTGAAGTGACGCGTGATACATCGGCATCCTAATTATTACGAATTCATTGCAACTCTATCCCCCCAATGAATTTTTGTTCCGGTATTTTCCACGTGGAAAATCCACTTTCCAAAAAAATATTGGAGAACTCCTGTTTTTTACGTCTAAATTATCTAGATGAATTTTGAATTTTTAAAAAAATGGGGTCAAAATATATTATATTTAACCCATTGTACATTTTTCGTGCTTCACCATGTGCTGGTAACGCATATTTGCAATTCATATATCTTATGAACTGCAAGTATTAATAGAGAGCTCGCCTAAGCCACCCATCCATTTGCAGAATTAAGAGTGGTATAGGGCGTGTTGATGTCAATTTTGATGGGGCCAAGAACACATTATGTGATGTGATATTTGTGGTAGGATTACATGTATGTGGCTGTGTTTGGAGGTGCTAGATTTGTTGGATATATGAGAAAATTTTAACCTAGGAATGATTCAACATGGCAACAATACTCAAAGGTAATGTGGTCAGGTTGGAGTGATGCGCGATGCATCAATATCCTAATTATTATGGCGTGATTGTGACTCGGTCCCACCCCTCTCCAACAATGTTGTTTTTGTTTTCATCTTTTTTCAGGTAGGGGTCGGAAAATCTGGGTCCTAAAAAATCTCAGGAATTCTGGATGTTAATCTCCCATGTGGATGTCAATCTTAGGGGTTCTAAAAAATCCGCCATGACTATGGCAACTAACGTCGGCATGTGGATATTAATCTCCCATGCGCCGCTGGAGGCCACAAGAAGAGCCACGACGGCGAGCAACAGCAGCATCTTCGTAGCCATTGCCATTTCTACTTGTTGGTGCTTCCTCAACAAAGTGTGGGGTGGCTAGCTTGTTAAATAGGAAGGGAAACGCTACATCAATCCTACAATACAGTGTGTGTGACCATGAGTATTTTTTTTTGAGGAAGAGTAGAAAAAACCCGGCCTCCGCATCTATGGATGCACATAGCCATCAATGACAATGACCGTGAGCTTCAAAGAAGTTAAGTGACAAAAAAGGTGGTTGGTGTCACTGGCATGGTCTCATTCACAACATGGAACACGTTGGTGTCGAGGAGACATTTTTTGTAGGATTACAATAGACAATTTCGATTGGTCGGTTCACTAGTAGAAAAACACCTAATAGTCCCGGTTCGTAAGGGCCTTTATTCCCGGTTCATGAACCGGGACTAATGGGTCGTTACTAATACCTCCACCCATTAGTCCCGGTTCAAACACAAACTGGGACCAATGTGCCTCCACGTGGCCCTGTGCGCCGAGCCTAGTCAGGGGGCCATTGGTCCCGGTTGGTGGCTCCAACCAGGACCAAAAGGCATCCACGCGTCAGCATTCCAATGGCTGGGGGTTTTGTTTTTTTTTTTGAAAGGAGGGGGGTTGGGGGTTTTGGGGGTTAATTTAGGTGTTTCATATATTGTGTTAGCTAGCTAATTAATAGAGAGAAGTGTCCTCTCTTATGTCCGTGCTTGGTCGATGCTACGTACTATATATACATAAGTGATCGAGAGAACCATTCAGTACAGAAGTTCGTCATGCATACCGAGAGAAGTGATCGATCGACCTCTGCTTCTCCGAGAGATTGGTCGAACAACAAGTTTTTGTATCATATCCAACGCTACTGGCTACATACATGTACAATATGTATAAGATCTCTTAATTACAAACCCCTAGCATTTGAAATCAATTTCCACATGGTATTCTCCGGCTTTACTGATGACGTGGTCAATAAAGAATCCCGCCAATTCCTCTTGAATTGCTTTCATGCGATCTGGTTCTAGGAGTTCATTCCGCATCTGCCACGTCTAATTTGAAGAAGGGGGTTAATTAATACATATATATGAATGAAACTCAACAGAAATGATGGTGTAATAAAATGAAATTGTGAATATTATTGCTTACGCACTTCATATTGTGTTTTAGAGTAGCCCCGCTTGTTTTTCAAAGTCGCGGTGTGGATGAACTCGCACACGTAGCATACACAGAAATCATTCCCTTCCTCCTGCCACAAGCACTTTTCGAGAAATAGAGGTCAATCAAACTGATAATGAAGCATTATAAATGACATTGATGAAAGTATAGCTATAGAATCAACGGGAGATGCGCGCAACTAGCTAGCCAGTAGTACTTACTTTCGGGTATGTATATCGCAGCTCCTTCGGCAGTCCCGGAGCTTCTGCGGTGAACTGTTTCCAAACCTTGCAAGACAAAGAAAATAATTATTATTACTTGAGATATCAGGAAATGAACAAAAAGTTGCCGATATGGTGCGATAATGATCGATTGAACTTACTTGCTGAGCATTTCAGTCTTGTCCGCATAGGTTTTGGGATCTTTCCGTCTCGAGTCTAAGAAGATTACTAGTCCACGCTAAAGCTTAATCTCCAGAAGAATATATGGTACCTACGCACGCATGCATAACTCATCAATTACATTACTATAACCTCGCTCGAGTAATAAGGGAAACGGAATATGCACACGACAGTAACACTCACTTGCCATTGTAAGGAAAGAGTATGGTATCTTTGTTTTGATTTTTGATCAACGATTGTAGCAAGTTGTCCTCGGTCTCTTTGACGTCCTTTTCAACCAGAAATACATATATGATATTCGTGTTAATGAACCCAATATCATAAATTTCTTGTTTTTTGCACTCGACGATCTTCAATCTGCATAATATATTGAGGATAATTAATTATAAATACATGCAATGAAAGAGCCGAGCTATATATAGAGACTTAATGACAGAAATAGTACTTACAGGCAGTAGCAAAAGACCATTAATTTATCGAGGGCCTTTTGATTGAAGAACGCGAAGAACTCATCAAATGGAACACACAACAGATCATTTGAAACGAGGTCGTGCTCCTCTTTAATGTTCAGATACAAACTGTTCGTCCCCTCAAACTCTCTGCAGGTTTTCATGTACCAACTATGGAATCTTCGCATCATTGTTGTCAGAGATTTTTCATCTTTGATGAGAGGCTTCCCGTACTCGTATCTGTGTTCGTCCACCTCCATGAAATCAGGAAGTGCATCGTCAGGCAGGTAATCTTCAAGATTGCCATAACCGGCCACCGTCCCCGGAGCATTAGACACATTGAGCGGGGGTCACAATTGTTGTGCTTGTTCGCCGAGCTGGCCAATTTTTTTCCCCTTTGCTCGTTCTTTTAACCTTTTATCACTGACAGTAGTTCCCAACCGCTGGGCTTGGAGATATGTCTGTTCAATAATGTGCTCATAGTTGGTTCTCGGCGGAGACTTTGGTGGTTTCCTCAGGGCATCGATAGTGCGCTTTGCTTTCACCGGATCTACCTTCTCCTCCGGAGGTGGATGTCTCTTTGCTTTCACCCCTTCAAAGAACTCCTTCACGTGGGTCCGCACAATCGTATCGTTTTCCTCCTCGGACCTCTCATGCGGTAACTTCTCTAGAGGCTTGAGAGATGGACTGTATTTGTATTGCCTCCCGCCTCTGGTTGTGCTGCTAGACACCGGAGCAGACGGAGCGGCTGCGGCGTCTGTCTTCTTTCGTGCTTGCATACGAGGCGGAGGAGAAGGAGTACGACGCGCCGGAGCAGCCAGGGCGGCGGCGGGTCTCTTCCTCCCTTGCTGGCGAGGCGGAGAAGGAGGAGGCTGCTGGATGCTCGGGAGCACCGGCACAGGCGGAGAAGGAGGCGGACTGCCGACACGCGTGCCCTGATCGTCACTCACCGGAGGGTGAGGCGGTGGAGGAGGCGGAGTGCCCTGACTCGCCGGAGGAGGAGGAGGAGGTGGAGGCGTCCAGTTCGGAAAGTTGATGAGCTCCTTCCGCCATAGGCATGGAGTCTTCAGAGCAGAACCCAGCCTAGTCTCCCCTTCACCGGTAGGGTGCTCAAGCGGGAGGTCCTCAAATCCCTTTGTTATTTCATCCACCATCACCTTAGCATATCCTTCTGGAATCGGCTGGCAATGATAAGTTGTGCCGGGTCCACTAGGATAAACTTGGCCAACAGCCGCCTTGACCTTCAAATTCATCCATCGCGCCATAATGTGGCAATTTTGAGACTCCGTGATACCATCCACGGGATAGCTGGCAGGAGCCGTCAAGACATGCTCCGGCTGAAGCAGCTCGGTGGAAGCCACGCTGCTTCTCTGCTGAGATGGTGGGGTAGCTTCGGCAGGTCGTTTGCTGCGATGTGCTGCTTCTCGTTCCTCTTCTCGATCCTCTAGCCCCATTACCCTTTCGTGCAGCGCCTGCAGTTGGTCCTGCTCCAGTTTCTTCCTCCTCTCGTGGGTTTTGTAACCCCCTGCGTCCGGAAAACCAACCTTCCACGGAATGGAGCCTGGCATGCCTCGTGTCCGTCCAGGGTGCTCAGGATTCCCAAGGGTCATCGTGAGCTCGTCCTTCTCCCTGTTTGGAAGGAACGTCCCTCGCTGCGCTGCATCGATATAGTGTCGAAGGTTCTTGACTGGTATTTGCATTTGCTCGTCTGTCCACTGGCACTTCCCTATTACAGGGTCCAAGTTTCCGCCAGCCCCGAAGAACCAAGTCCAGCAACGGTATGGCCAGTACATTGTCTCTGGTTCGATCCCTTTTTCAAGCAGATCATGCTCAGCCTTGGACCACTTAGGCCGGGCTTTGAGGTAGCCACCTGACCCCGTGCGATGGTGAAGCTTCTTCTTCGCAGCATTTTTCTTGTTTGTCGCCGACATCTTCTTACTCTTTTCCGATGTCTTGTGGGCCACAAATGCGGGCCAGTGATCTTTGATCTTCTCATATTTGCCGATGAATTCTGGTGTCTTTTTTTCGACAAACCGGTTCAGCTCTTTCCTCCACCTCCTCATTAGGGTTGCCATCTTCTTCAGAGCACAAGACTTGATTAATTGCTCTTTAACTGGCTTCTCCGGATCCTCCTCTGGCGGTAGGGTGAAATTTGCCTTCAGCTCAGTCCAAAGATCTTCTTTCTGTATATCATTGACATAAGACACCTCAGGGTCTTCCTCCTTAGGCTTATACCAATGCTGGATGCTGATCAGGATCTTGTCCCTAACAAGAACCCCGCACTGAGCAGAAAATGCCTTCCTTGTCCGGATGGGTTCAATCGGTTCGCCGTTGGGCGCGATTTCTATGATCTCAAACCTTTCATCCGAGCTCAACTTTTTCTTCGGGCCTCGTCTCCTTACCGAAGTTGTGCTCGATCCGGAGGGCTAGAAATTATAAGGAAGAAAGACGAGAGTAATTAATATGTGTACATATACCAAAACAAAGGAAGCATCAATTAACTAGTCAGCACGGGCTTAACTAATATATATATATATACCTGGCCGGATTCGGTTCGGTCACCGGAGCAGTCAGCACGGTCTCCTTCTTCTACCTCCATTGTGTCACCGGAGCCATCATGAACATAGTCCTCTTCTTGTACCGGCATTAATGGGTCGAAGCCATCATGAACATAGCCCTTTTCTTCTAATCCTTCCTGACCATCGGTGTCGTTGAGAAATGACGGAACTTCATCACTTCCTTGTGCGATTATGTGCCCCAACATCGCTTCTGTTTCTTCATCTCGGGAGTGCTCCATAGTTTCTGCAAATATTTACAACATGTCAATTATTATTCAAACATGGTACAGATGGATATATATATATATATATATATATATATATATATATATATATATATATATATATATTAGTGGCAAACGTAGAACTAGCTAGCTAATCACAATAAGGAATCATGTTAGTGGCCTTGATGCTGCTTCTCTAGGGTTTGGGGTCGCCTCGACACAATGCTTCAAGGGTTTGGGGTGGCCTCGACGACAACGCTCTTTTAACTTGGTAAATTTGGGTGGCCTCGAGAGAGTTAATTTGTCGGGTAGGGGCGCGGCGGGAGGGGGTAGGAGACCAACATCATTTTCTCTCTAGGGTTTGGGTGTCCTCGAGAGTTTTGGTCGAGCGAGAGGGCCGAGGGGGTGCTGCCATTGTATAAGTTATCACGGTCGAGAGGGGGTATATATATCGACCACCCCTCATGTCGAAGTTATCTCGAGGGGAGGGGGTATCGGTACCCCCCGCCCTCGTGTTGAAGTTTCTTCTTTCTCCTCTATTCCTTTCTCCTCTATTATTTTTCTTCTTTTTCCCTCTTCTTATTTATTTCTCCTCTTCTTCTCCTTTCTTCCTCTTCTTATTTTCCTTTTTCCTCTCATTCTTTTAGTATTGCTTGTTTTAAAAAAATGTTCAAATAGAAAATTTCGAAAAAAAACAAATGTTTTGACCAATGCATTGTTCATATGAATATACAAACATTTGCATATTCTACAATAATTAATATCACCAAAAAAAATTTATGAACAGAAAAAAAACCTAACTTTTCTAAAAATCTATCTTTTGCATATATGAAAACATTAATACACATATGAACAAAAAATACATATATGAACAAAAACATGCTCTGAACAATTTTTTTATACATTTTGAACATCTACATACACATAGGCACATACATACACATATACATTGAATAAAAAATTAAACTAATAAAAAAAACAGAGCCGGTGCGGTGCGGCGGCTCACAGCGGGGGCGGCTAGATGACGATGGCGACGGTGGGGGCGGCGAGGGCGCCGGCGCGTGGGGGCGGGACGGGGCAGGGGCTCGGGGCGGCGCGCGCGCGGGGTCCGGACGGGGCGCGCGCGCGGGGTCCGGACGGGGCGCGCGCTCGGGGAGGCCGGCGACGAGGACGGCGCGGGCTCGGGGAGGCCGGCGACGAGGATGGTGCGGGCTCGGGGAGGCGACGGCCTTGGCGGCGGCGACGGCGACGGCGAGGTGGAGCAGCCTGGCGGCGTCGAGGAGGGTCGGCATCGTCGGGGGCAACTGGCGATGAGATTCTGAATTTTTGCAAAGTGTTTGCTTCTATAGCAAAGCCATTGGTCCCGGTTCGTGAATCCAACCGGGGCTAATGCACCCTTTAGTCCCAGTTGGTGCCACCAACCGGGACCAAAGGCCTCTTTTTCGGCAGCACAAAGGGCGGGAAGCGTCGGCCTTTGGTACCAGTTGGTGCCACCAACCGGGACCAATACCCCCCCCCCCTTTAGTCCCGGTTGGTGCCACCAACAGGGACCAAAGGCCCCTGTGCTGCCCGCGTCGGGGCCAAAGTTTAGTCCCACCTCGCTAGTTGAGAGGGGCGCGCAGTGGTTTATAAGCCGCACTGCCGCACCCCTCTCGAGCTCCTCTCCACCGCAGGCTTTCGGGCCTACTTGCTATTGCTTTGCCTGATGGGCCTTCTGGGCCTACTGCGGGCCTGAATCCTGGCCCATAGTAGGGTTTCATGTCGTATTCAGGCCGTGGGGGCCCAGTAGGAGGCATTTTTTTTGTTTTTTTTGTTTTCTTTACTTAGTGTTGCTATTTTTATTTTTTTTCTAGTTTTTTTGTTTTGTTTTCTGCATTATTTATTTTCTTTTGTTTTTTGCTTTATTTTTTAATTGTTTTTGCTTTTAGTTTTAGGAAAATTATAAACTTTCTGTTAGTGCCATTAGTTTTCAAATTTGAAAACACTTTTTTTTGTTTTTTTGTTTTCTTTCTTGCTTTATTTATTTTATTTTGTTTCTACTAACAACAAAATGCTTATTGTTGTTTTTTTGTTTTGTTTTCTGCATTATTTATTTTCTTTTGTTTTTTGCTTTATTTTTCAATTCTTTTTGCTTTTAGTTTTAGGAAAATTGTAAACTGTCTGTTAGTGCCATTAGTTTTCAAATTTGAAAACACTTTTTTTGTTTTTTTTGTTTTCTTTCTTGCTTTATTTATTTTATTTTGTTTCTACTTACAACAAAATACTTATTGTTGCTATTTTTAATTATTACGAGGGCCGAACCATAAGACATTAAAGCATTTCAAATGAACTCTAAAAAAGTTGAAAGTTGGCATGGCATAATAAATTGACCCACATAGCATGTGCATGTACAAAACGGACAATGGTATCATACTCGTCAGTTACAAAGTTGGCATGGTATCATCATAATAGTTGCGGGAGAAAGTCTTCACTTTTTCTTCGCTTGTGTTATTTGCTTATTGCGTCGTAACCATGGATAATCTTCATCGTTTATCAGGATGCTGGGGTCAGCCTTGACTTTGAAGGGAGGAATTTCATGAAACTTTTCATAATCTTCCAACATGTTTGTCTTGTCCTCCACTCCCACGATGTCCCTTTTTCCTGAAAGAACTATGTGGCGCTTTGGCTCATCGTATGATGTATTCACTTCCTTATCTTTTCTCTTTCTCGGTCTGGTAGACATGTCCTGCACATAGATAACATGTGCCACATCATTGGCTAGGACGAACGGTTCGTCAGTGTACCTAAGATTTTTTAGATCCACTGTTGTCATTCCGTACTGTGGGTCTACCTGTACCCCGCCTCCTGACAGATTGACCCATTTGCACTTAAACAAAGGGACCATAAAATCATGTCCATTGTCAAGTTCCCGTATGTCCACTATGTAACCATAATATGTGTCCTTTCCCCTCTCAGTTGTTGCATCAAAGCGGACACCGCTGTTTTGGTTGGTGCTCTTTTGATCTTGGTCAATCGTGTAAAATGTATTCCCGTTTATCTCGTATCCTTTCCAAATCAATACAGTCAAAGATGGTCCCCTGGACAACAAGTACAGCTCATCACAAACAGTGTTGTCACCTCTGATACGTGCTTCCAACCAACTACTGAAAGTCCTGATGCGTTCACATGTAATCCAGTCGTCGCACTGCTCCGGGTGTTTGGTGGGAATAAACTTGCTGCATCGCACCTGCGCCAGCGCACCCCCTTTAGTACCGGGTCGTGGCACAAACCGGTACTAAAGGGGGGGGCCTTTAGTACCGATTTGTGCCACCACCCGGTACTAAAGGGGGTCACTTCCCGCCGGTTGGCCTGGCTAAAACAGACCTTTAGTACCGGTTGGTGGCTCCAACCGGTACTAAAGGTGCCTTCTATATATACAAGACTTACGAAAATTTCAGTTTCCCTCTGTTTGTTCCTCTGTTCCGCCGTCTTCGTCGCCGTCGCCGCCGCCCTCGATCGTCTCCGTCGCCGCCCCCATCCCCGTCGCCGCCCCCGTCCCCGTCACCGCCCTCGTCTCCGTCGCCGCCCCGGGCCCGTCCCCGTCGCGCCGTCCCCGTCCCCGTCGCGCCGTTCACATCCCTGTCGCGCCGTCCCCGCCGTCGCCGCCCCGGCCGTCGCCTCGCCTCACCGTCGCCTCGCCGTCGCCGTCGCCCGCTGTGAGCCCTCCGGCCCCGAGCCCGTACACACACACACAAGCATGTTTAATTAGTTTTTGATTAGTTTAGATTAGTTTAGATTATTTAGATTAGTTTAGATTATTATTTTAGATTATTTAGATTGTTTAGATTAGTTTAGATAATTAGTCTTTAATTAGTTCAGATTATTTAGATTATTATTTTGTATGTTTAATTAGTTTAGATAATTAGTGTTTAATTAGTACACACACACACACGTATTTTGTATGTTTAATTAGTTTAGATTATTTAGATTATTATTTTTTCACTATTATATATGTATGAATGCATGTTAGATGGATATAATTAGTGTTTAATTAGTATGGAAATTTTTTAGTGTTATATAGAAATGTTAGAAATTTTAGTTATCAAAATCCAATCATTAAAAAAATGTTACTTTTTGCGGGCATATAGCTAGTATTTGTTCTCGACGATGCCCGACCCGCATCCTCGCCGTCGACCCGTCCACGACGACGTCCAGCCGACCCATGTCCGGGACTGGGCTCCACCGGGCTGGCACTGGGAGGTGCTGCCTGGAGGGGCGCGCCGCTTGATGAGGAACCCGGCGCCGGGTCCCGTCGTCGACCCTGATCTCGTTTGGTGGCGTTCGCGTGGGCCAGTTTCGGTGCGGAGGGACCCGGCCCCGCCGGAGGTGGTACATCGACGTGTCAAGGAGGAGGACGAGCACGTCCATCGCTACATGGTTGCGTTAGAGGGCGGCAGGTTCTCCAATACCTGGCAGTATCTTCGGGGATCTCACTTCAGCTATGATCCTGTGAGGGTTCCTTCTCTTTGGGTGTCCACCGCTCGCGCCGCAGGAACCGCGAGTGTCCTAGATTCCTCTATAGTATTCGATCTTTAATTAGCTACCTAGCCAGTGATGTACTATTCAGTATTATATATTATTCGAGACGATGTATTCAATATTATATCTATTATTCTAGACGATGTATTCGAGATTGTATCTATTATTCGAGACGATGTAATTTGAATACTAAATTGTTTTATATTTCTTTTGTATTAGTTATATAAAAGCTATGGCAGACAATACCGACAGAGAGGGAGAACAAACCATGTTCGATATGATACGCGGGCCAGATGATGATCAGAATAAAGTAGATTATGACGGCTCCGAATTTCTAAACAACACCGGAGAGGGTGATATGATATTCGATCGCGACGACCGAATTGATGAAGTCATGAACTACGGTTATGACGATGACGAAGAACATGTTGATCCTAAAACAACAAAGACCGGCGAGGTATATATATTTATATAAGCAGGTATCTGGTGATCATCACATGTTTTAAATGACTTGCAGATATATTAACGAATCGATCTTTGTTCTTTCAGCCATCCGGATTGAGCAAATCTTCAGGCAAAAGGACGAAACGAGGCCCGAACAAAAAGTTGAAGGAGGGCGTAAAGTACAATATCGAGGCAGTCAAACCTAATGGCGAACCATTAGCGCCTAAGAAGATTGCGGACAAGTTCGTTCGTTAGTGCGGAGTTCTTGTGAAGGACCAACTCCCGATCTCCCTTCAAGAATGGAGAGAGCCAGCAAAAGACAAAAGACAAAAAGAAAAGAGGACGCTGCTCCACGTCCAGATGTTACTTTTGTCGACAAGAATAAAAAAGATCTGCTTTGGGATACTCTCATGGAACATTTCACCCTACCAGATCATTTCACAGAAGCAGATGTGCAGAAAGTCAAGGACGCTGCTCTTAGGAAGATGGCGGTTGCATTCAAGAACCATAAGAATCGTGAATGGGACAAGTACGTCAAGGGAGGAAGGAAGACTCCAGTATTCGAGGGAACACTAGAGAACCAACGTGATCATTGGGACTATTTCGTGAAATTCAAGGATTCAGAATTAGCTAAGGAACGGTCGAGAATAAACAAGAAGAATACCGAAAAAAGGATAAGTTCCATAAGCTGGGGCCAGGTGGCTATGCGGTGGCAATGCCTAAGTGGGATAAGTCTGAGAAAGAGATGGAGGATGCAGGTGTCACTCCGGTTACTAAGAGCTGGCCCCCCAGGTGCAGGACTTGGTTCTATGCGCATGGGGGGGAGTTGGACCCGAAGACAGGCAATGTTTCGACGAAGGCAAGTCTGAAGGGAGCCGACGATGCGATACTTGTTGCAATAGAAGAGGCACGATCGGGGGTGTTCCAGCCCAACAGAGAGAACGACGAGCTTACGCGTGCCCTGGGAAATCCTGAACACCCGGGAAGAACACGAGGCATGGGCGCTATTCCATGGTATGAGGGGTTTTCAGACTGGAACAACGACTACAGAACCCGTGCGAGAAAGAATATTGCGGAGGAGAAGAAGGGGAAGATGGAGGAGGAGTAGAGGAAGCAGGACTATGAACGCCTACAAGGCCTAGAAGCAAGTCAAGCGGAATTGGCAGTCAAATTCCAGCGGCAGCAGGAGCAGATCGACTCACTTACCCAGCAAAAGGGGGTCTCAGCAGCTGCAACAGCTAGCGGATGATCCAGCATTGGATAGCACCGGCCCATCCATGCCGAGAAGCAGCGTGGGTTCGGCCGCCCAGGACGATGCAATGCTGGGTAGATACCCCGTGGATGACATCACGGAGAACACTAACTGTGAGCTACACGTCAAAATGAATAACATATCCATGAAGGTGGCGGACGCCGTTGCTTTTACAAATCCCCCCGAGGCAACGTTCCATTGCAACCCGATTCCAGCGGGCTATGCTCGTGTCTTGGTTGATGAGGTGGTGGACCCACCATATTCGGAGCTACAACTTGACATTCCTGGAGGTGATGGAGAGCGCTTTCTCGGAGAGGCCAAACATCGTATCATCCTATGGAAAAAGGATTGCATCATCTTTCGAAGGCCACCGACACCGCGTCAGCCGACTCCTCGTCGAAGTCCGCCACCGAGTCAACTGTCTCCCGCTCCTGCAAGTCCACCAAGTCCGGCAAAGTTTCAGGCCACTCCTCCTCCATGTCCAGCAAAGTGTCAGGCCACTCCTCCTCCTCCAAGTCCGCCACAGCGTCAGACGTCCACTCCTCCTCCAAGTCCGGCACAACCTCAGGCCACTCCTCCTCGTCCAACTCAGCCCCGTCAGCCGTCTCCGCCTCCTCAGCAATCGAAGAAGAGACACCCCGCAGCTATGGTGCGTAGCGGTACGAGTCGAGGTAGTACTAGAAGTACAGGCGGAGGCAAGCGATATAAATATGGTCCAAGCCTCACGCCTCTTCCGCAGAGGGCTTATGACAGGTCCGATGAGGAAATCGCAGCCTTATCGAAGGCCGAGGTGGAAGCCCATTTTGCACCGAAACCGCAACTGCCGCCAAGGGAGAAAGTGCCTGAGGAAACGATTGACCACTTCATTCGTATGGCTCAACCACCAGCTCCCAAGCCTGTTGACACGAACTATGAGCGCCACATCAGGAAGTTAAATCGATCACGTCTACAAAAGGAGGCGAGCACGTCTACATCGGGATCGAGCAAACAAGAAGCAACTGACAAAAAATGCGGGAAAACCATTCCCCAGCTGGGAGAACAGGCGGCGCAATCGATCCCCTCGCTTGTTGTGCCAACAACACGTGACAGTACGCGCGCCCAATATTATTGTGGGCAAACAGTGCACGTTCCCGAGGTGGGCAATGTGGTAATAACGGAGGAACATATAATGCAGGCTGAAGTTCTCAACATCACTGTTGGACAACTCCTCGAGATCGAGCCCATGCCTGTGCTTAGAGAGGATGAAATAAAACGGAAATATGTCTGGGGCCAACCTTTGGGCGCGCCAGACAAGGTCAAGAACCTCCCAACGAGAATGTATGAATTGCATCAATGGTACATGAACATTATCAACATTTCAGATCGATTTTCCCTCATGGTGAATGTCAAGGAGGAGCATTACTTCCATGAGAAAGCTCTGTCCGTTGAGTATTCTGAACTGTTTCAGTTATACAATCAATACGCACTCGACAAATCTATCGTCAGTTGCTATTGTCTGTAAGTGATTTCTTTCTGTAATTTAAGTCTCAAGCTAGCTGTAGTGATCTTTTTGATCAATCATTACATGTAATTATCCTCACTATATTCTTTTCTGTGGTATTATGCAGGATGAAGATGTATGAAATGAGAAAAGGTGGACGCTTTGGAATTGGGTTCATTGACCCAAACACCGTTAATGAATACACATGGCTAATGAATCCATGTCTGCAAAAGGACGTAGAGGACAGCATGCTAGAGTTCTTGAAGCGCCTCAAATACAATGAAGATATACTACTTCCTTACAACTTCCAGTGAGTCACACTGTCTTGTACTACAAATTCTTTGTTTTGGCCTACTAGCTAGCTACATGTTTTTGCTTACATATGCCCGCTTAATTAAGACATGCAAACGTGTGTGCATGCAGATTTCACTGGGTCTTGTGTATCATTAAAGTTGACGACGGAACAGTTGAAATACTGGACTCACTACTCAAAGCAAAAACTGACTATAACATCTTGTTTGGGATAGTCAACAGGTAATTTAATTCAATCATTATTAACTATATATCTCGGCTTATTTAGTTCGTCATTTCATGATATGACTATTTAATAACCCCTTTATTCATTTTCTTTTTCGGCGGGGCAGGGCTTGGGCAAGGTTCATCAAGGTCACGGAAGGCGAATGGAAACCAAAGCTTAGATGGTTTCGATCCAAGGTAAGTAATTAAGTAGTACTAGCTAGCTAGCTAGGTGCCATCTCTTTAATTATCATGCTTGATTAATTATTATCTGATCAAATTCCATTCTCGTAAAGGCCCTGAAGCAGGCGCAGGGGACTGATATGTGTGCATTCTGCGTTTGCGAGAACATTCGCAATATGGCGTCGGAAAGGAGCAGATCTCAAAGACAGGAATGGGTACGCTTGTCAGAACACTATTCACAATTTTTACACCATTATCGATATCTAGTCACAGAAACTAATACACATGCATATTGATCTCCTTCTTAACAGTTCAAAGAGGTGCGGGAGAAGCTCCTAGAAACGGAGCGCGTAGAAGCACTTCAAGAGGAAATAGCGGGATTTTTGCTCGACCAGGTCATAAATCCGAAGGGAGAATACTATTACCCGCTACCGCCCCCAGGAAATAGCGGCACCAATTAGGCTAATGCTACTGGCTCCGAAGGCAACATGCATATGTAGGAGGAATTGTATATAGCTATACATGTGTGTATGTGTGAATTAATTAATATGGTGGTTTGTGAGATTGGTTCTACTAGAAATTCTATTTATATATATATATGCATAACGTGTACAATGTGTAGTATCGTTAAATACCAGCAAATGAAAAAGAATTAAAATGGAAACACAAAATTAAATGAAAAAGAAATCATAAAACTAAAAAACCCCAAACCTTATAGTACCGGTTGGTCTTGCCAACCGGCACTAAAGGGCTCCAGGCCCCCGGAGCTGGCTCGTGCCACGTGGTTGCCCTTTAGCACCGGTTCGTGCTGAACCGGTACTAAAGGGGGGGGGGGGCTTTAGTGACCACACTTTAGTGCCGGTTATGTAACCGGCACTAAAGGGCCTTACGAACCGGTGCTATTGCCCGGTTCTGCACAAGTGACTTGCTCCTTATTAGGTATGGACCAAACCTCTTTCATAGTATCCTAAAGAGTGGCCGCATTATCACATGTGACAGGTGCATGGAACGAGTCCTCATCACACTTACCACAGATCGTACAAGTCGCCATGTGAGCCAAGTGCCGCTTATGCTTGCTCACCGCGGTGGCTAGTGCCCCTGAAACGGCCTTCCATGCTACTGTACGCATACGGTATGGCACAGCCGCCTGCTTGATCAAATTCCACACTCGTCGGTTCCCGTCCGGGTTGGAACTAGAGGCTGCCGGTGCAAAGAGAGTATCATGTTCCTCCATAGCGAGTTTGTAGGCGCTACAGACAGAGAAGCACCCTTTTCGGATCAGGATGCCATGCAATAAAATCCTCCTGCTGCCTTGGTGACGTCCGGATATGTCGTATTGCCGCCACATCAACAGGGAAAAAAATGTAGACTCAACAAATCCGCCCTCCAAACACCATTGCCGTCAAGAAAGTCTGACACTCTGTGCAGTCTACAATTCCGCTTAGGGGTAATGGGAAGGAACGGAGTTCCTCGGGGAATCCACGGGTCCCTCCATGTATGAACTGACCTTCCATTGTCCACCCTCCAAATAAGACATTTCTGTTGGAAATATGCCCTAGAGGCAATAATAAAATGGTTATTATTATATTTCCTTGTTCATGATAATTGTATATTGTTCATGCTATAATTGTATTAACTGAAAACCGTAGTACATGTGTGAATGCATAGACCACAACATGTCCCTAGTGAGCCTCTAGTTGACTAGCTTGTTGATAGATAGATGGTTATGGTTTCCTGACCATGGACATTGGATGTCATTGATAACGGGATCACATCATTAGGAGAATGATGTGATGGAAAAGACCGATCGTGTAGTTCGTTTGCTAAGAGCTTTTCTAATGTCAAGTATCATTTCCTTAGGAATGCTTTGGGTGTACCAAACGTCACAACGTAATTGGGTGGCTATAAAGGTGCACTACATGTATCTCCGAAAGTGTCTATTGGGTTGGCACGAATCGAGACTGGGATTTGTCACTTCGTATGACGGAGAGGTATCTCTGGGCCCACTCGGTAATGCATCATCATAATGAGCTCAGTGTGACTAAGGAGTTAGTCGCAGGATCATGCGTTACAGAATGATTAAAGAGACTTGCCGGTAGCGAGATTGAACAAGGTATAGGGATACCGACGATCGAATCTCGGGCAAGTAACATACCGATAGACAAAGGGAATTGAATACGGGATTGATTGAATCCCCGACATTGTGGTTCATCCGATGGGATCATCGTGGAACATGTGGGAGCCAATATGGGTATCTAGATCCCGCTATTGATTATTGGCCGGAGAGGTGTCTCGGTCATGTCTGCATGGTTTCCGAACCCGTAGGGTCTACACACTTAAGGTTCGGTGACGCTAGAGTTGTTATGGGAAATAGTATGTGGTTACCGAAGGTTGTTCGGAGTCCCGGATGAGATCCTGGACGTGACGAGGAACTTCAAAATGGTCCGGAGGTGAAGATCGATATATTGGACAAAGGGTATTGGAGTCCGAAATTGTTTCGGGGGTACCGGGTGACGATCAGCGTGTCCGAAAGGGGTTTCGGAGGCTCCGACAAGCGTTGGGGGGCCTTATGGGCCAAGGGGAGGGGGCACATCAGCCCACTAAGGGGCTGAGCACCGCTCCCACCCCATCTCACGTAACCTGGAGAGGTGGGGGCGCCTCCCCTAGGGCAGCCACCCCTCCCGGCTTGGGGGGCAAGTTTCCTAGGGGTGGGGGCGCCCAAACCCATCTATGGTTTCCCCTGTGGCCGCCGCCCCTCCCCTAGGGAAACCCTAGGGCACCTCCTCCTCCCCCCTCCCCCCTATATATAGTGAGGGAGAGAGAGGGCAGCTGCACACCCTTCCCCTGGCGCAACCCTCCCCCTCTCCAACTCCACCTCCTCCTTCGTAGTGCTTGGCGAAGCCCTGCCGGAGAACTGCAAGCTTCTCCACCACGCCGTCGTGCTGCCGGAGCTTTCCCTCAACTTCTCCTCTCCCCTTGCTGGATCAAGAAGGAGGAGATGTCCCCGGGCTGTACGTGTGTTAAACGCGAAGGCGCCGTCCATTCCGCGTTAGATCGGATCTTCCGCGATTTGAATCGCCGCGACCACGACTCCCTCATCCATGTTCTAGTGACGCTTCCGCTTAGCGAGCTTCAAAGGTATGAAGATGCTCGTCCTCTCCCTCTCTTGTTGCTAGAATCTCTATAGATTGATCTTGGTGATGCGTAGAAAATTTTAAATTATTGCTACGTTCCCCAACAGTTTCTTCAGCAACACCAGACCGTGCTCAATGCCTTTCCAAACTGCAGAAGAATTCCTTGAAAATACCATATCGACCAAATTACCATTAAGGAAGTATCTAGCCTTCAACAAACAAGCACATAAACTATCAGGTTTCACAATCAAACGCCATGCTTGCTTGGCAAAGAGTGCTTGATTAAAGGCCCTCATATCCCTGAAACCAAGTCCTCCTTTGTGCTTTGGAGGTATATGTACGTGCATGTACACACTTGATTATTGCCCGGTTGCTTGACGTACCATGCATGCATGCATGCTCGCACACACGTATACTCGCCGATTACATACGTGCACCACTCTACGTATTTCATCATGTAGCTGGCTAACCTTGCAGATGTAGGAGGTCCGGGGCAGTTCCTGCTGAAGTCGATGAGACTCGTACATATACTTGAACGTCCGCGCGTCAGTTCCGAATACCGGAGCCCTGACCGGCGTGTATTGTACTTTTCGAATACCCAAATACTTGGCTAATGCATGTATGCACCAGTTTACAGGGTACTTGGATCCAAGGGACTTATTTTAGTCTGACTAAAGAGGCTAAAGTTTCAAGCACCCCTGACTAAAGAGGGGCTAAAACTAGTCTTGAATCTAAATTTTTTTAGTCAGGTGTATCCCTACTAAAATGTGGATTAGTCCCCTCTCTCCTAATTTAAGTCGGATTGGAGGGTTTGGAGGATAATAAATGCTCATTAACTTGATTTTAGTCTCTTTAGTATTTGGATTCAAGCATGGGTGAGACTAGCAAGTTTTATTCTCATTACTTGTATTCATGGGACTAAAACGTATCCAAGCACCATCTTAGTCTGGGCTGGCCGTGGCGTGTTAAATATCGTTGAGTTCTACTGTGTAGATGCACGCATACAAATACCAGCAATTTATCCAGCCAGCAAACATGGGAGTTACTACGTACGAAGGTTGCGAGGAAACATGTGGATCGGATGGCCCACCGGCAGCTGTGTAGCTCGGGTACGTACGAGTTGATTTTGTTTTTCCTTGTGCAGGCGTACGCGCTAAGAAAAGGAGGAGATAAGCACCAACAGACCTCATAGACGGGATTTCATCTCTATCTTTACACGAAGATAGGAACAAACGCTCGCGCTCTGCCTATCTCCCTTCCCTATAAATACATAGGCACAAGGCCATTCGCAGGGAGGACGGACGGCCCAAGAGGCAACTGACGCACGCACACACCCAGCATTCATCCTTCCACCGCATCACATCCATCATCTATCCACGCACAAGACTCGGGAGGAACGCAGGGAGGCGATCCTCTGATTCTTTTTCTCCTCTCTCTCATTTGCATGAACATGCATCGAGCACGGAAGACCATCACACTACGGGAGCTTATATACACAAGCCCATCATCCTCTTGAGTGGCGCGACTGAGGCGTGGTCGGCGCTCGCCAACGACGCAGCCCGAGATCGGCCTTCATGTTCTTGGAACTCAGGTCTTTGATGAAGTCATGAAGTTCAGGTCGCACAGGTCCTCGATGCTCAGATTGCGACAAACAGGGCCACGGTGAACATGGTTATCGTGAAGGAGACACAGGTGTACATGTTTTGCACCACGCTCTAAGAGGAGACGGCGGGGCAGAGCCGGAGCTCGCCGCCGACGCAGCCCGTGACCTGCCTTTCCCTTCATGGCGAATAGATTCTCGACGGAACCAGTGTCCACAGCGACATGGCCCACGACCGGCCCCTCCTTCATGATGCGCACGTCCCCGACAGATAGGTCAATGGCGAACAGGTCATAGGCGTACAGGTTCTGCATCACGTTCTTGGAGGAGACAGGGTGGCGGAACCGGAGCTCATTGACAATGCAGTCCGAGACTCGCTTCTCCCTTCATGGCGTACAGATTTTTGTCCGAAACAGAGGTTCCAACGACACGCTACAAAACCGTTCCCTCCTTCAAGAGGCACACCCGTCGTGGCAGATAGATCATCGGTGCGTGGTGTCTCCGGTGTACAGGTCACTCTGTAGTGTAGCACCGGTCCAAAGCGACGTGGACTCTACAATGCCACTTTTCCATTTCCCCGTGAGGCGGCGCCTATGTCTTGGCGGACTGCCGAATATTCGGCGTCTAGCCGAGACGAGGTGCCAACCACTCCAGCCAAACCAATGTGTGCGCGCTCAGTTTTTACACTGACGCCGGTCTCCCTAAATGATTACTCTCGCAAGGCATAGCCACTTGCATACCCTGACGAAGCAATTGGACGACGAGAATTCTGAGCCGAGCGCGACCCATACTACCCCGACAACAACTACTCCAACACCGCTGAGACCGACCAGGCACGACGGCGAGGGCGGGCACGGCCACCGCAAAGGCCACGATACTTGCGGTGCATGTACCGACGAGGACACGGGCTCTGCCGCCGCCCACACACATCACCATCACCATGCATGGAGAACGCGAAGCGAAGATGACGAAGACGACCACACAGCTCAATCGGAGGTATCCTACGGAGCAACCTGCGGGAGTAATTAACCAGGAGCCTTCCGAAGCCGGCCCTGGAAACCAGGAGACCGCAATCGCCACAGTCAGGCTGGCCACGCTAGTAGGCCACGGAGCGCATTTGTTTTCTCTACGGGATCTTGTAATTTTATTTCTCCACTGAGATTAATGAAATACTCGTTTCCCGTACCTTTTTCCTTTGTATACTATGGTACACTCGCACGGCCGCATACTTCTTTTTTACCTTCCCCAGGCGTATGAGAGAAATACACTCCCCTTTCCTCTTTCCTGGAGTCCTACATATTTTTCTCGTGTCAAACACCCCGTCAATATCGGGTACCCGGTACTCGTCGGGAATCCACGGGGATCTCAAAACTGACTAGGATAGGTGAGATTGGACAGGGCATGTTTGTTGGGAGAGATGAAGAAAAATAATTGTGTGAAATATCTAGGTATTAATGTATATATTGTGCATTTGTAGTACACATGGCATAGTTTTTCATAGGGGTGGAAATGGATCAGATATGGATCGGATAATGCCCTTACCACTTCCATTTTCATATTTTCGAAACGAATCGAATGCGAATACGGATGTTATCAAATAAGGATGCGGCTCAGATGTTATTCGGATACGGATACGTATCAGATGTTTACTCGATTTGGAACGGATATGAATAATAGTGACATATTGCTTAAGTAAATTAGTTAATAGCTATGTGACATACAATAAGTCAATGATAAATAGGTTTGTGGATAAATACTATTGTAATGCATAATAATTTCTAAGTTTAATCATACTAAGAGTAAAATTTGATCACTTATTTCGCTTTTATGTTGGATAATTAGAATGCGGGGGCTAAAATTTTGAAAATTACCTCCCATAATCTTATTCGGATATGGATATATCCACTTCCATATCCATATTTGTGTCAAAATCTCATACCATATTCATTTTCTTATTTGTTAAAGAAATTCGGATACGGTTAATTTTCATTTCCATTTTCGTTCGGATGCGGATGTTTCGGATACTAATAGGCATTTTCTCTAATATACTCAGGTGCGCTAGGTGCATGAAAACATTCGTGGTCAAGTGACATCCGAGGAGCTCTTGGCAAAATAATATCAAAATTTTGAATGTAAAAGAAAATTTGAAAGAAAGCACTATTCAGGCCCAATTTTGTTCTTCTGCCATGAGCTCCTCAGATGTTATTTGACCATGGAAATTGGCACAGTCCTAGCGCACCCAAGAATCTTGGATGCCTTAAGAATTTCAGTTTTTTTTATGTTTTTTCTTGAATTTACTATTCAATGAGAGTAGATGCCTAGGCTCATCTCTAAATTGAAGATATAATCGAAGATAGATAGATAGATGCAACTTCTTCATAATACATCTTATATATTAATACAATAAGTGATAAACTATATATATGGAAATGAAGCAAGCAGCGACAAGGGAGGGATTATTCACCAAGCATGCATTGCATGTAACGGAGAGCATGCATGTAACTTATTCGAGCAATCGATGACGACACGTGAGATCCGGAGGCGGCCTTGCCCTAGCCGATGTAGTACATGGGGTCAGGCAGCTTAAAGGTGCGGGCGCCCTCTGGCGTGCCGAGGATGTCGCTCCACTGGTCACCAATGTTGCCGACGATGACATACCCGGCGTCCAACAGCTTCTGCCTCTCACCGGACTTGAAGGTCACCGCGGAGCCCTTGAACTCCGCTGGCTTCAGCAGCACCGCCATCGACCTAGAGAACCCCTGCCGGCGGAGGTTTGTGATAGTGGCGGTCCTCTGGGCCTCTCTCCGGCCGGTGAGGATCACAGGCTTGATGCCGACCGAGAGCAACTTGTTGTACAGCCGCTTCGTCTCTGGCAGGGCAGGTGCGCTCGCCTGCCGCGCGTACTCTTGGAAGCTCGTCCAGTTGTACGGCGTAGCCCTGTCAACCATGCATGTCAGCTAGATCATCTTTTCATAAGGACGGTTATGAAATACAAAATCCATTGATAAAGTAGCTATCACATCACTATCTCCGTGCAGTCCTCTTGTTTAGCTCGTCACTCACAGGGCATGCATGTATATGGTCCTTCTGGCCGTCTCCGGGGCTGTGATTGGAGGTGACCCGTGACCAGCAATAAGGTCCAACATGTCCAATAATTAAGATTTTATTTCCACTTCTGGTCTCATTTGTTTTTTCAATTGTATTTCATCGGAAGATGTTATGTGCCAATTAAGATTTTACCTGTGGTTTCTTGATAGCTAGAGAGTTGATGGTCTTAATAAGTTCTAGTCAGATTTCTACTTCGTCTAAACGACAAGATGAGTGCAACAAGTCTCTGCTCAGATATATCCACCTGCAATAAATCGCAAGTATAATGTGCACGTACGTACGCATCTATAGCATATGTATGTATAGTATATAACGGCAGGCAGGTACCCGAAGCCGTGAGTGGCGTAGTAGGGGAGGTTGGAGAGCGTGGTCTCGTCGACGTCGAAGACCCACACCTCCTTGCCGTTGCCGGCGAGCTTCAGGCTCTCGACGTAGGAGATGGCCTGGTCGATGACAACCTTGGAATCACGGCGGTAGTGACCGCCAAGCATGTAGTGCCCGACGTAGCCCTCGCAGCTGGCGGGGACCGTCTTCCAGTCACGCACGTTGTGCGCCTCCACACCCAGCCGCCAGCTGTCGCATGCCAGGCCGGCGCGGCTCCCCAGCTGCCCGCCCGAGCCCAGCAGCGGCCGCAGCGCATGGATCAGCGGCGCCACGGCCTCATCCATGGCGGTGACTGTGGCAACAGACGTCGGCATGTGCATGTTAGTCTCCCATGCGCCGGTGGAGGCCACAAGAAGAGCCACGGCGGCGAGCAGGAGCAGCATCTTCGTAGCCATTGCCATTTCTACTTGTTGGTGCTTCCTGAGGTGCAGTGCTATGCAAAGAGTGTGGGTTGGCTAGCTTGTTATATAGGAAGTTTAAAGCTACATCAGTCCTACAGTACAGTGTGTGTGACGCTGAGTTTTTTTCTTTTTTGAGAAAGAGCTACATCAATCGTACATTACAGTGTGTGTGACCGTGAGTTTTTTTTTTTTTTTTTGAGAAAGAGGAGAAAAATCCCGGCTTCCACATCTATATGGATGCACATAGCCATCAATGACAATGACTGTGAGCTTGAAAGAAATTAAGTGACAAAAGAGGTGGTCGGTGTCACTGGCACGGTCGCATTCACAGCATGGAACACGTTGGTCTTGAGGAGACATTTTTTGTTGGATTACACCTGGCAATTTCAATTGGTCAGTTACGAATTTGGGATAAGATGGTTATGAGCCAATAATAATTCAGCTAACATACAACGAAGTATGTGGTTGGTGTCAGTGATGGATATGATCCAATCATTCGACAAATGCTTTCGATTGGTCTGTTGGTGTCAATGATGGGGCATGGAACAGGTTCTGTGATACTTGTGGAAGGATTACATGTATGTGGTTGTGTTTGGAGGTGGTAGATGAGGGCAAAAATACTCAATGGTTGGCATGCGGTCAGGTTGGTGTGGCGCACGATGCATCTACATCCTAATTATTATGAATTGATTGTGACTCTGTCCCCCTTTTCTGATTCTGGCTTTTTCTGATAGGTGTGGAAAATCCAGTTTCCAAAAAATCTAAGAGAATTCCGGATTTTTTATGTTTGAGTTATCCAAAAGAATTTTGGATTTAGAAAAAGTTTAGCGTCAAAATATATTATATTTAACCCATTGTACATATTTTCCGTGCTTCACCCTATGCTGGCTATGCAGATTTTCCACTCATATTTCTTATGAACTGCAAGTAGTAAACAGATAGCCGGTCTAAGCCACCCATCCATTCACAGAAATAAGAGTGGTATAGGGGGTGTTGATGTCAGTTTTTATGGAGCCCTGGAACACGTTATGTGATGTGATATTTGTGGTAGGTTTACATGTAAGTGGCTGTCTTTGGAGGTGGTAGATGTGTTGGATATATGAGCAAATTTGAACATAGGAAACATTCAACATGGCAACAATACTCTTTGCCGGAAAAAAAAAACAATACTCAATGCTTGGCATGCGGCCATCGTTGGACTAGCGCATGATGTATCGACATCCTAATTATTAAGAATTGAATGTCACTCTACCCCCCCCCCCCCCCCACCCTGCCCAATGGTTTTTTATTCTGCCTTTTTTCGATAGGGGTGGAAAATTCGGTTTCCAACAAATCTCAGAGAATTCTGAATTTTGTATACGTATGAGTTATCCAGATGAATTTTGAGTTTAAAAAATTATGGACAAAATATATTATATTTAAACCATTGTACATTTTTTCCGTGCTTCGCCATGCGCTGGCAACGCAGATTTACATTCATATTCTTATGAACTGCGAGTAGTATCAGAGAGCGCGCCTAAGTCACCCATCCACTCACAGAATTAAAAGTGGTATAGGGTGTGTTGATGTCAATCTTGATGGGGCCGGGAACACGCTACGTGATGTGATATTTCTGGTAGGATTAAATTTATGTGGCTGTGTTTGGAGGTGCTAGATGTGTTGTATATATGAGAAAATTTTATTCTAGGAAATATTCAACATGGCAATAATACTCAAAGGATGGCATGTGGTCACGGTGGGAGTGGTGCATGATGCATCTGAAGGAAATATGCCCTAGAGGCAATAATAAAGTTATTATTTATTTCCTCATATCATGATAAATGTTTATTATTCGTGCTAGAATTGTATTAACCGGAAACATGATACATGTGTGAATACATAGACAAACATATAGTCACTAGTATGCCTCTACTTGACTAGCTCATCAATCAAAGATGGTTATGTTTCCTAACCATAGACATGTGTTGTCATTTGATTAGTGGGATCACATCATTAGGAGAATGATGTGATTGACATGACCCATTCCGTTAGCCTAGCACTTGATCGTTTAGTATATTGCTATTGCTTTCTTCATGACTTATACATGTTCCTGTAACTATGAGAATTATGCAACTCCCGTTTACCGGAGGAACACTTTGGGTACTACCAAACGTCACAACGTAACTGGGTGATTATAAAGGAGTACTACAGGTATCTCCGAAGGTACATGTTGAGTTGGCGTATTTCGAGATTAGGTTTTGTCACTCCGATTGTCGAAGAGGTATCTCTGGGCCCTCTCGGTAATGCACATCATTATAAGCCATGCAAGCAATGTAACCAAATGAGTTGGTTACGGGATGATGCACTACAGAATGAGTAAAGAGACTTGCCGGTAACGAGATTGAACTAGGTATTGGATACCGACGATCGAATCTCGGGCAAGTAACATACCGATGACAAAGGGAACAAACGTATGTTGTTATGCGGTTTGACCGATAAAGATCTTCGTAGAATATGTAGGAACCAATATGGGCATCCAGGTCCCGCTATTGGTTATTGACCGAGAATAGTTCTAGGTCATGTCTACATAGTTCTCGAACCCGTAGGGTCCGCACGCTTAATGTTATGATGACAATTTTATTATGAGTTTATAAGTTTTGATGTACCGAAGTTTGTTCGGAGTCCCGGATGTGATCATGGACATGACGAGGAGTCTCGAAATGGTCGAGTGATAAAGATTGATATATTGGAAGCCTATGTTTGGACATCGGAATGGTTCCGGGTGAAGTCGGCATTTTACCGGAGTACCGGGAGGTTACCGGAACCCCCCGGGGGGTTGTTGGGCCTACATGGGCCTCGAGGGAGAAGAGAAAAGGAGGCAGGAGGGGGCCGCGCGCCCCTCCCCTTCCTGGTCCGAATAGGACAAGGGAAGGGGGGCGGCGCCCCCCCTTTCCTTCCCCTCTTCCTCCTCTTTCCCCCTTCTCCTACTCCTACTTGGAAAGAAGGGAGTCCTACTCCCGGTGGGAGTAGGACTCCCCCTTGGCGCATCCTCCTTGGCCGGCCGCCTCCTCCCCCCTGGCTCCTTTATATACGGGGGCGGGGGGGGGGGGGGCACCCCATAGACACACAAGTTGATCTACGGATCGTTCCTTAGCCGTGTGCGGTGCCCCCATCCACCATATTCCACCTCGGTCATATCGTCGCGGAGTTTAGGCGAAGCCCTACGCCGGTGGAACATCATCACCGTCACCACGCCGTCGTGCTGACGGAACTCATCCCCGACGCTCTGCTAGATTGGAACCCGGAGATCGTCATCGAGCTGAACGTGTGCTGAACTCGGAGGTGCTGTACGTTCGGAGCTTGGATCGGTTGGATCGTGAAGACGTACGACTATATCAACCGCGTTGTCATAGCGCTTCCGCTAACGGTCTACGAGGGTACGTGGACATACACTCTCCCCTCTCGTTGCTATGCCATCAACATGATCTTGCGTGTGCGTAGGAAATTTTTTGAAATTACTACGTTTCCCGACAGTGCTATCAGAGCCTAGGTTTTATGCGTTGATGTTATATGCACGAGTAGAACACAAGTGAGTTGTGGGCGATACAAGTCATACTGCTTACCAGCATGTCATACTTTGGTTCGGCGGTATTGTGAGATGAAGCGGCCCGGACCGACATTATGCGTACGCTTACGCGAGACTGGTTTCACCGTTACGAGCACTTGTGCTTAAAGGTGGCTGGCGGGTGTCTGTCTCTCTCACTTTAGCTGAATCGAGTGTGGCTACGCCCGGTCCTTGCAAAGGTTAAAACAGCACCAACTTGACAAACTATCATTGTGGTTTTTTATGCGTAGGTAAGAACGGTTCTTGCTAAAGCCCGTAGCAGCCACGTAAAATTTGCAACAACAAAGTAGAGGATGTCTAACTTGTTTTTGCAGGGCATGTTGTGATGTGATATGGTCAAGACGTAATGCTATATTTTATTGTATGAGATGATCATGTTTTGTAACCGAAGTTATCGGCAACTGGCAGGAGCCATATGGTTGTCGCTTTATTGTATGAAATGCAAAAGCCCTGTAATTGCTTTACTTTATCTCTAAGCGGTAGCGATAGTCGTAGAAGCAATAGATGGCGTAACGACAAGGATGCTACGATGGAGATCAAGGTGTCGCGCCGGTGAGGATGGTGATCACGATGGTGCTTCGAAGATGGAGATCACAAGCACAAGATGATGACGGCCATATCATATCACTTATATTGACTGCATGTGATGTTTATCCTTTATGCATCTTATCTTGCTTTGATTGATGGTAGCATTTTAAGATGATCTCTCACTAAAAATTATCAAGAAGTGTTCTCCCTGAGTATGCACCGTTGCCAATGTTCCTCGTGCCCAGACACCACGTCATGATCGGGTGTGATAAGCTCTACGTCCATCTACAATGGGTGCAAGCTAGTTTTTGCACACGCAGAATACTCAGGTTAAACTTGACGAGCCTAGCATATGCAGATATGGCCTCAGAACATGGAGACCGAAAGGTCGAGCGTGAATCATATAGTAGATATGATCAACATAAAGATGTTCACCATTGAAAACTACTCCATCTCACATGATGATCGGTTATGGTTTAGTTGATTTGGATCACGTGATCACTTAGATGACTAGAGAGATGTCTGTCTAAGTGGGAGTTCTTAAGTAATATGATTAATTGAACTTAAATTTATCATGAACTTAGTACCTGATAGTATTTTGCTTGTCTATGTTTGTTGTAGATAGATGGCTCGTGCTGTTGTTCCGTTGAATTTTAATGCGTTCTTTGAGAAAGCAAAGTTGAAAGATGATGGTAGCAATTACACAGATTGGGTCCGTAACCTGAGGATTATCCTCATTGCTGCACAGAAAAATTACGTCCTGGAAGCACCGCTAGGTGCCAGGCCTGCTGCTGATGCAACTGACGACGTTAAGAACATCTGGCAGAGCAAAGCTGATGACTACTCGATAAGTTCAGTGTGCCATGCTTTACGGCTTAGAACCGGGTCTTCAACGATGTTTTGAACGTCATGGAGCATATGAGATATTCCAGGAGTTGAAGTTAATATTTCAAGCAAATGCCCGGATTGAGAGATATGAAGTCTCCAATAAGTTCTACAGCTGCAAGATGGAGGAGAATAGTTCTGTCAGTGAACACATACTCAAAATGTCTGGGTATAATAATCACTTGATTCAACTGGGAGTTAATCTTCCTGATGATAGTGTCATTTACAGAATTCTTCAATCACTGCCACCAAGCTACAAGAGCTTTGTGATGAACTATAATATGCAAGGGATGAACAAGACTATTCCCAAGCTCTTCGCAATGCTAAAATCCGCGGAGGTAGAAATCAAGAAGGAGAATCAAGTGTTGATGGTTAACAAGACCACCAGTTTCAAGAAAAAGGGCAAAGGGAAGAAGAAGGGGAACTTCAAAAAGAACAGCAAGAGAGTTGCTGCTCAAGAGAAGAAACCCAAGTCTAGACCTAAGCCTGAAACTGAGTGCTTCTACTGCAAGCAGACTGGTCACTGGAAGCGGAACTGCCCCAAGTATTTGGCGGATAAGAAGGATGGCAAAGTGAACAAAGGTATATGTGATATACATGTTATTGATGTGTACCTAACTAGAGCTCGTAGTAGCACCTGGGTATTTGATACTGGTTCTGTTGCTAATATTTGCAACTCGAAACAGGGACTACGGAATAAGCGAGCACTGGCCAAGGACGAGGTGACGATGCGCATGGGAAATGGTTCCAAAGTCGATATGATCGCAGTCGGCACGCTACCTCTACATCTACCTTCGGGATTAGTTTTAAACCTAAAGAATTGTTATTTGGTGCCAGCGTTGAGCATGAACATTATATCTGGATCTTGTTTGATGCGAGATGGTTATTCATTTAAATCAAAGAATAATGGTTGTTCTATTTATATGAGTAATATCTTTTATGGTCATGCACCCTTGAAGAGTGGTCTATTTTTATTGAATCTCGATAGTAGTACACATATTCATAATGTTGAAGCCAAAAGATGTAGAGTTAATAATGATAGTCCAACTTATTTATGGCACTGCCGTTTAGGTCATATCGGTGTAAAGCGCATGAAGAAACTCCATACTGATGGATTTTTGGAATCACTTGGTACTTGCGAACCGTGCCTCATGGGCAAGATGACTAAAACACCGTTCTCCGGTACTATGGAGAGAGCAACAGATTTGTTGGAAATCATACATACAGATGTATGTTGTCCGATGAATGTTGAAAGCTCGTGGCGGATATCGTTATTTTCTCACCTTCACAGATGATTTGAGCAGATATGGGTATATCTACTTGATGAAACATAGGCGGGGACCGTCTTCCAGTCACGCACGTTGTGCGCCTCCACACCCAGCCGCCAGCTGTCGTATGCCACACCGGCGCGGCTCCCCAGCTGCCCGCCCGAGCCCAGCAGCGGCCGCAGCGCATGGATCAGCGGCGCCACGGCGTCATCCATGGCGGTGGTTGTGGCAACTGACGTCGGCATGCGGATGTTAGTCTCCCATGCGCCACTGGAGGCCACAAGAAGAGCCATGGCGGCGACCAGGAGCAGCGTCTTCGTATCCATTGCGATTTCTACTTGTTGGTGCTTCCTGAAGTGCAGTGCTATGCAGAAAGTGTGGTGTGGCTAGCTCGTTATATAGGAAGGGAAAAGCTACATCAATCCTACAGTAGAGTTTGTGTGACGCTGAGTTTTTTTTTTTTGAGAAAGAGGAGAAAAACCCGGCCTCCACATCTATATGGATTCACATAGCCATCAATCACAATGACTGTGAGCTTGATAGAAATTAAGTGACAAAAGAGGTGGTTGGTGTCACCGGCGCGGTCGCATTCACAGCATGGAACACGTTGGTGTTGAGGAGACTTTTTTCTGCAGGATTACAACACACAATTTCGATTGGTCGGTTGGGAACATGGGATAAGATGTATATGAGCCAATACTAACATACGGTCAAGTATGTGGTTAGTGTCATTGATGGATATGATCCAATAATCCAACAAACGCTTTCGGTTGGTCGGTTGGTGTCATTGATGGGGCACACTTTATGTGATATTTGTGGAAGGATTACATGTATGTGGCTAAGTTTGGAGGTGGTAGATATTTTGGATACGTGAGCAAATTTCAACCTAGGAAACATTCATCAGGGTAACAATACTCAATGGTTGGCGTGCGGTCAGGTTGGTGTGGCGCACATCGACATCCTAATATTATGAATTGATTGTGACTCTGTCCCCTCAATTGGTCTTTTTATTCTGGCTTTTTCGGTAGGGGCGGAAAATCGGGTTTCCAAAAACTCTCAGAGAATTCCGGATTTTTTACGTCTGAGTTATCCAAATGTATTTTGAAACTAAAAATATATGATATTTAAGCAGTTGTACATATTTGTTATGAACTGCACGTACTAACATAGAGATGGCCTAAGCCACCCATCCATTCACAAAATTAAGAGTAGTATAGGGGGGTGTTGATGTCATTGTTGATGGGGGCTGGAACACGTTATGTGATGTGATATTTACTGTAGGATTACATGTACGTGGCTGTGTTTGGTGGCGGTAGAGGTGTTCGATATATGAGCAAATTTTAACATGGTAAAGATTCAACAAGACAACAATACTCAATGGTTGGCATGCGGTCATGGTTGAAGTGGCGCATGATACATCGGCATCCTAATTATTACGAATTCATTGCAACTCTATCCCCCCCAATGAATTTTTATTCCGGTATTTTCCATAGGTGGAAAATCCACTTTCCAAAAAAATCTTGGAGACCTCCTGTTTTTTACGTCTAAATTATCTAGATGAATTTTGAATTTAAAAAAATTAAGGTCAAAATATATTATATTTAACCCATTGTACATTTTTCGTGCTTCACCATGTGCTGGTAACGCAGATTTGCAATTCATATATCTTATGAACTGCAAGTATTAATAGAGAGCTCGCCTAAGCCACCCATCCATTTGCAGAATTAAGAGTGGTATAGGGCATGTTGATGTCAATTTTGATGGGGCCAGCAACACATTATGTGATGTGATATTTGTGGTAGGATTACATGTATGTGGCTGTGTTTGGAGGTGCTAGATTTGTTGGATATATGAGAAAATTTTAACCTAGGAATGATTCAACATGGCAACAATACTCAAAGGTAATGTGGTCAGGTTGGAGTGGTGCGCGATGCATCGATATCCTAATTATTATGGCGTGATTGTGACTCTGTCCCACCCCTCTCCAACAATGTTGTTTTTGTTTTCATCTTTTTTCAGGTAGGGGTCGGAAAATCTGGGTCCTAAAAAATCTCAGGAATTCTGGATGTTAATCTCCCATGTGGATGTCAATTTTAGGGGTTCTAAAAAATCCGCCATGACTATGGCAACTGACGTCGGCATGTGGATATTAATCTCCCATGCGCCGCTGGAGGCCACAAGAAGAGCCACGACGGCGAGCAAGAGCAGCACCTTCGTAGCCATTGCCATTTCTACTTGTTGGTGGTTCCTCAACAAAGTGTGGGGTGGCTAGCTTGTTAAATAGGAAGGGAAACGCTACATCAATCCTACAGTACAGTGTGAGTGACCATGAGTTTTTTTTGAGAAAGAGTAGAAAAAACCCGGCCTCCGCATCTATGGATGCACATAGCCATCAACGACAATGACCGTGAGCTTCAAAGAAGTTAAGTGACCAAAAAGGTGGTTGGTGTCACTGGCATGGTCTCATTCACAACATGGAACACGTTGGTGTCGAGGAGACATTTTTTGTAGGATTACAATAGACAATTTCGATTGGTCGGTTGCGAACTTGGGATAAGATGTATATGGGCCAAAAATTCAGCTAACATACGATGAAGTATGTGGTTAATGTCATTGATGGATATAATCCAATAATTCAACAAACGCCTTCGATTAGTCGGCTGGTGTCATTGATGGGGCCTGGAACATGCTATGTGATATTTGTGGAAGAATTACATGTATGTGGTTGTGTTTGGAGGTGGTAGCTGTGTTGCATACGTGAACAGATTTTAACCTACGAAAGATTTAACAGGGCAACAATACTCAATTGTTGGCATGCGGTCAGGTTGGTGTGGTGCACAATGCATATATATCCTAATTATTACGAATTCATTGTGAATCCGTCCCACAGATCTTTTTTTTTGGTTCCAGCTTTTTCTGATAGGGGCGGAAAATCTGGTTTCCAAAAAATCTCAGAGAATTGTTGATTTTTTACATCTGAGTTATTGAAAAGAATTTTCAACTGAAAACAATTTAGTGTCAAAACATATTATATTTAACCCATTGTACATATTTTCTATGCTTCACCGTGTATTGGCTATGTAGATTTGCCACTCGTATTTCTTATGAACTACAAGTAGAAAACAGAAAGTTGGTCTAAGCCACCCATCATTCACGGAATTAAGAGTGGTCTAGGGGGTGTTGATGTCATTGTTAACGGGGCGTGAAATACGTTATGTGATGTGATATTTGTTGTTGAATTACATGTATGTGGTTGTGTTTGGAGGTGGTAGGTGTGTTGGATATATAAGCAAATTTTAACATAGGAAAGATTCAACATGGCAACAATACTGAGTGGTTGCATGCGGTCATGGGTTGAGCGGCGCACGATGCATTGCCATCTGAATTATTATGAATTGATTGTGACTCTGCCCCCCCCCCCCCCCCCCCCCCCCAAATGATTTTTTATTTCGGCTTTTTCTGATAGGGACTAGAAATCCGGTTTCCAAAAACATCTCGGAGAACTCCGTATTTTTCACGTATGAGTTATCCAGATGAATTTTGAAGTTTAAAAAAGATAGGGTAAAAAATTATTATATTTAACCCATTGTATGTATTTTTCGTGCTTCACCATGTGCTAGCAACGCAGATTTGCCATTCATATTTCTTATGAACTGCAAGTAGTAATAAAGAGCTCGCCTAAGCCACCCATCCATTCACAAAATTAAGTGGTATAGGGTGTGTTGATGTCAAATTTGATGGGGCCGGAAACACGTTATGTGATGTGTTTGTGGTAGGATTACGTGTATGTGGCTGTGTTTAGAGGTGTTATATGTGTTGGATATATGAGAAAATTTTAACCTAGGAAAGATTCAACATAGCAACAATAGTCAAAAGTTGGCATGTAGTCACGGTTGGAGTGGTGCACGATGCATCGACGTGCTAATTATTATGACTTGATTGTGACTCTGTCCCCCCCCCCCCCCCCCCTCCCAATGTTTTTTTGTGTTTCCATCTTTTTTCAGGTAGGGGCCAAAAAGCCTGGGTTCTAAACAATCTCAGGAATTCTGGATTTTTTCCTCTGAATTCTCCAAACGAATTTTGAATTATAAAAATTTGGTCAAAATATATGATATTTAATTCATTGTGTACAAACATGCATGGTTAGAGCATCTACAACCTACTACCCCCTACCCGTCTCGGTTGGAGTGGTGCACGATGCATCGACATCCTCATTATTATGACTTGATTGTGACTCCCCCCCCCCCTAATGTTTTTCTTTTTTTGCCTTTTCTCCAACAGGAGGCGGAAAACCCGGTTTCTAAAAAATCTCAGGAATTCTTGATTATTTTACTTTTGAATTTTCCAAACAAATTTTGAATTTTAACAAGTTAATGTCAAAATTTAATTGCAGAGGTGTGGATGGTGCTTCACTGCTTCTGGGTGCAATTGTGGCGGCGACTTGTGCATTGTTCTTTATCTTCACCGCTTAATTCTTCGTCTTCTGGTGGCGCTCTTCAGCTTGCATCTGGATGTGTTGCTGACCAGGTGATGGTGAGGTTGCGGGAGCCCAGGGATGGTGGTGCTCTGCCCCCTCATGCCCGAGCTGCCAGTTGGTATTGTCCATTCGGCTCTCGGATGAGCACTTTGCCTTCCGACGGTACGACGCCCTTCGAGCCAGGGCGAGAGCATTGTGGTCCTCTTTGAAGGTAGAACAACTTCTTGTCGGTCTAGGCATGTTTTGTGGGAGTAGGCGAGGAGTTGTTGCTTACTAATGTTGGTGTCCTGCTGCATCTCACCCTGTAGCTGGTGTGGCTCCTGCTCTTGGCGTTTGGTATAGGTGATTTAGGCTGGGCTCCTTTTTCTTTCTTGTGTCTGCCTGTATCACTGCTAGGTTGTAAGCTGCTACAGCTCTCTATATCTTTGCCATTTCTTTTTTCTTTATTTTGTACCTTGCTTCATTGTAATCATAGCCGGTTGATGGCTTTGTTAATTTAAATTTGGGATAGGTCGGAGCCTTTTCTCGGGCATGGACGATGCCCTTTCTCTAAAATAGGAGATGTGCGATTGAATTTTGATGTACAGTGCCCAGCACGGCAGGTACTCAAGTAAACGAGATACTACATATGCCATGATCAATGCTCATTTTTCCTCATATATGTTTCCTTTATTTTAGTATTGAATTTCTTAGATTTTGTTTTGATGTTTTCTACCACAAGTGTCAGTTTAACATCGAGCTAGCTAGCTACCTAGCTAAGCACATATTTCGACATGGTTGGTGCGGCGCATATATGATGCATCGACTTCCCAATCTTACCAATTCATTGTGCTTTTGTCCCACTCAGTCTCTAGATCACTACGTAATTTTGGGTTATCATTATCCATATATCTTTTCTAACTTGTATTTAAAATGGAATTGCTACAAAGAAATATTTCCTGAATTAATGCCATCTAGATCTAGCTTATGCCTCCAACTCAATCAAGTTTAACCAATCAATTTGGTACCACAAAAAATATAGGACAAGAAATCTTATCCCTTTGGGATTTTCAGTTTTTGTCCTTCTGACTAACCATATTTATGTACCAGTTCATGTCATTATCACTTTAGCACTCTGTCTTAACATGACGTTGCAGTTCATCCCTTTGTGTTTCCACATTTTCCAATCAAGCCATTGCAATCTTTTTTATGCAATTGCGGAAGGCTTGAGAGTCTAGAACGTATATTTGTTTCAAACCATAGAGCTCAAAAGACAAATAGTAATTACCAGATGGTTAAATTGCTGATGATCCACTACTAGGGAAAAGCCTATACACATAATCTTACCAATAGCGCTTGTTAAAATGAGGCGTCGGCTAATATACTTAGCAGTAGCGCGTCGGCTAAAACGGCGCTATTGTTACCCGCTTAGCAGTAGCGCGGCAGCGGCAGAATGCGCTACTACTATAATTGCCACACCGTTCCCGACGTGCTAGGTATAGTAGTAGTGCCCTTCTAGAAACATCACTACTACTACGGATTTTAGCAGCAGCGCGTTTTGCCTCCCCACTCTACTGTTAAACCTATTTTCACCTAACCCCCCGCACGGCCTGATTCCCTCTCCTCTGCTTCCTCTTCCCCAATTCCTAACTCTCTCTTCTCCCCCTCGTCGCCTCCACCTCGCCGCCGTCTCGCCGCCGTCTTCCTCGACCCCACCTCGCCGCCGTCTCCCCCGACCCCGCCTCGCCGCCATCTCCCTCGACCCGCCTCGCCGCCGTCTCCCCTGACCCCGCCTCGCTGCCATCTCCCCCGACCCCGCCTCGCCGCCGTCTCCCTCGACCCGCCTCGCCGCCGTCTCCCCCGACCCCGCCTCGCCACCGTCTCCCCTGACCCCGCCTCGCCGCGCCTCGGTAAGCACTCTCCCCTTCCGATCCCTCTTGTTTGCTTAGTATGAACCCTAGCTATTTAGTGCTAGTTAGTATGAACCCTATGCTATTTTTAGTGCTAGTTAGTTAATTACAATTAATATTAACCCTATTTAATTAGGTAGTACGAACCTTAGTTAAAAAATGGATGCTTATATGGTAATTAGGGCAGTAGTTCCTAGGTACTAATTACTCCATCCGTTCCGATTTACTCGTCATGGTTTTAGTTCAAATTTGAACTAAAACCACGACGAGTAAATCGGAACGGAGGGAGTAGTTAGTAAGAACTAGGTACTAATTAGGTACTAGTTTATTTTTATTTATAGCAAGTTCATTTTTAGTAAGAACTAATAAATTTAATAGAACTAGTTCGTAAGAACTTGTTGCTATTTTTTTAGTTAAAGCAATTTTTCCCGCATCGACGTGGACGATGCCTATCCCGCATCCTCGTCGTCGAGTCGGCGGAGGACGACACCTACTTGACCAGACGGGCCATGTCCGGGACTGGGCTCCGCCGGGGTGGTACTGGGAGGCGCTACCTACCGGGGGGCGCATGTTGGTGAGGAGCCAGCCTGTCGTTGACCCGAACCTTCTTTGGTGGCGGTCGCGTGGGCCAGTGACGGTCCAGAGGCTCGAGGACCACGCGGAGGTGGTGCGTCACCGTGTCAGTGAGGAGGACGCGCACGTCCATCGCTACTTGTTTGCGTTGGATCACAGGTTCTCCAATACCTGGCAGGTTCTCCAGGGATCTCACTGGAGCTATGATCCCATGATGGTTCCTTCTCTGTGGGTGTCCACCGCCCGCGCTGATACCCGTCGTGTGCTAGGGTTTTAGTTGTATTATTGATGTTATATGTATGACACTATTGGGGATGTATTAGTGATAATATTCGACGATGTACGGACGCATGAGCTGATTTACTTTTGCTTATTGAATGCATGATAATTTGAGTCGTATAAGATATTTTGAAATATATATCTTGTGTTGCTCAAATAGGATATGTGCTTGCCCAAGTGGCCGGTCATGTTTGTAGGTTACACCTCCGAGTGTCCTATGTTTTGCCGGAGTGTTGATTCATTTCCGTTTCGGCAAATTTCAGGCGCTCGATATGTCCTATTTTAGCAAAGCTCATGCCGGATTTTTCCGTGAATTTTGGCATGACTTGTAGGAAATATCGAGTGCCCCGGATTTGTGTGTTGAGTATCCTGGTTGTTGTCGCATGCCACGCCAGCGCGGCTCCCCAGCTGCCCGCCCGAGCCCAGCAGCGGCCGCAGCGCATGGATCAACGGCGCCACGGCGTCATCCATGGTGGTGGTTGTGGCAACTGACGTCGGCATGCGGATGTTAGTCTCCCATGCGCCACTGGAGGCCACAAGAAGAGCCATGGCGGCGACCAGGAGCAGCGTCTTCGTATCCATTGCCATTTCTACTAGTTGGTGCTTCCTGAGGTGCAGTGCTATGCAGAGAGTGTGGTGTGGCTAGCTCGTTATATAGGAAGGGAAAAGCTACATCAATCCTACAGTAGAGTGTGTGTGACCGTCAGTTTTTTTTTTGAGAAAGAGGAGAAAAAACCCGGCCTCCACATCTATATGGATTCACATAGCCATAATTGACAATGACTGTGAACTTAAAAGAAATTAAATGACAAAAGAGGTGGTTGGTGTCACCGGCGCGGTCGCATTCACATCATGGAACACGTTGGTGTTGAGGAGACTTTTTTCTGCAGGATTACAACACACAATTTTGATTGGTCGGTTGGGAACATGGGATAAGATGTATATGAGCCAATACTAACATACGGTCAAGTATGTGGTTAGTGTCATTGATGGATATGATCCAATAATCCAACAAACGCTTTCGGTTGGTCGGTTGGTGTCATTGATGGGGCCTGGCACACGTTATGTGATATTTGTGGAAGGATTACATGTATGTGGCTATGTTTGGAGGTGGTAGATATTTTGGATACGTGAGCAAATTTCAACCTAGGAAAGATTCAACAGGGTAACAATACTCAATGGTTGGCATGCGGTCAGGTTGTTGTGGCGCACATCAACATCCTAATATTATGAATTAATTGTGACTCTGTCCCCTCAATTGGTCCTTTTATTCCGGCTTTTTCGGTAGGGGCGGAAAATCGGGTTTCCAAAAACTCTTAGAGAATTCCGGATTTTTACGTCTGAGTTATCCAAATGTATTTTGAAACTAAAAATATATGATATTTAAGCCGTTGTACATATTTGTTATGAACTGCACGTACTAACATAGAGATGGCCTAAGCCACCCATCCATTCACAAAATTAAGAGTAGTATAGGGGGGTGTTGATGTCATTGCTGATGGGGCCTGGAACACGTTATGTGATGTGATATTTACTATAGGATTACATGTATGTGGCTGTGTTTGGTGGCGGTAGAGGTGTTGGATATATCAGCAAATTTTAACATGGTAAAGATTCAACATGACAACAATACTCAATGGTTGGCATGCGGTCATGGTTGAAGTGACGCGTGATACATCGGCATCCTAATTATTACGAATTCATTGCAACTCTATCCCCCCAATGAATTTTTATTCCGGTATTTTCCATAGGTGGAAAATCCACTTTCCAAAAAAATCTTGGAGAACTCCTGTTTTTTACGTCTAAATTATCTAGATGAATTTTGAATTTTAAAAAAAATAGGGTCAAAATATATTATATTTAACCCATTGTACATTTTTCGTGGTTCACCATGTGCTGGTAACGCACATTTGCCATTCATATATCTTATGAACTGCAAGTACTAATAGAGAGCTCGCCTAAGCCACCCATCCATTTGCAGAATTAAGAGTGGTATAGGGCGTGTTGATGTCAATTTTGATGGGGCCAGGAACACATTATGTGATGTGATATTTGTGGTAGGATTACATGTATGTGGCTGTGTTTGGAGTTGCTAGATTTGTTGGATATATGAGAAAATTTTAACCTAGGAATGATTCAACATGGCAACAATACTCAAAGGTAATGTGGTCAGGTTGGAGTGATGCGCGATGCATCGATATCCTAATTATTATGGCGTGATTGTGACTCGGTCCCACCCCTCTCCAACAATGTTGTTTTTGTTTTCATCTTTTTTCAGGTAGGGGTCGGAAAATCTGGGTCCTAAAAAATCTCAGGAATTCTGGATGTTAATCTCCCATGTGGATGTCAATCTTAGGGGTTTTAAAAAATCCGCCATGACTATGGCAACTGACGTCGGCATGTGGATATTAATCTCCCATGCGCCGCTGGAGGCCACAAGAAGAGCCACGACGGCGAGCAAGAGCAGCATCTTTGTAGCCATTGCCATTTCTACTTGTTGGTGCTTCCTCAACAAAGTGTGGGGTGGCTAGCTTGTTAAATAGGAAGGGAAACGCTACATCAATCCTACAGTACAGTGTGTGTGACCATGAGTTTTTTTTTTTGAGGAAGAGTAGAAAAAACCCGGCCTCCGCATCTATGGATGCACATAGCCATCAATGACAATGACCGTGAGCTTCAAAGAAGTTAAGTGACAAAAAAGGTGGTTGGTGTCACTGGCATGGTCTCATTCACAACATGGAACACGTTGGTATCGAGGAGACATTTTTTGTAGGATTACAATAGACAATTTCGATTTTTTGAATTTCTGCTACGTTCCCCAACAAAAACGCCTGACCGCTCACTTACCCATCCGACATACTATATGTGAATTGCTTGACTTACCCATCAATTCGCTGTAACCAGAATCATGAAGCGCAAAACGCCTACCGCTGACTACAAGTGCAAGCACTAGGCTAAATAGTGCCCAATTGTTTAACAAGTGATTGATTTTTTGTTACGCGTTGTTTTTTCCTTTCTCCTGGCAAATGAAAACATATATCTTATATTTACTAATTGGAGGCACCTTTCTTGATCTCTCATTAATCCATATCATCAAAATTAATTAAATGTTAGATAGTAAAATTTATGATCAGGATAAAAGGAAAAGTTGTGTAACAAACTAGGAAATCCTGACGTACAAAATAAAAGGAAACCTCACGTAGGAAAATAAGGCAAGTCTCTACAATCAACAAAAACAAGGTAAGTCTCCAACCATCACACAAGTTACGAAGGAAAGCTCCCGTTAAAAATTTCATGACATCTCGTTAATCCACCTCATCAAAACTAATTAATACACCTATAAAAAACAAAAACTAATTAATCCGTTATATCGTCTCACATAAAATTTAATATCAGGATTGAAGAAACTTGCCTACCGCAGATTATCACGTCCGGTAGAAAAAATATCACATAAAAATAAAATAAAAAACATGGAAATGCCCACGCAAGAAAAAAAACAAGGAAATTATCATGTAAAAAGGAAAGAAACAAGGAAATTCTCACGTTAAAAGAAAAAAACAAGGAAATTCACACGTAATTAAGAAGGAAAGCCATCTCCCGTTCCCATAAATTAACAAATAAAGCCCCCGGGATTTTCAAAAAGAAAGAAAAGAAATTAGGAAAGTCCCCGTTAAAAGCACCCCCGGGATTGTCAATAATAAAAAGAAAAGAAAGAAGGAAAGTCCCGTTAAAAACTCCATCAGTAAAATAAAAATAAGACCCCATCAATAAAATATTTTTTCGGTTAAAATCTGGGTCGACTCGTCCATATGGTCGCCGCCTCAATGTGAGTTATTTCCACAAACGGTTGATTTAGCATATATACGATCCAATCAATCGTGTCTGAAAGTCTAGCTTCGGCTGTCCTGGTCCTTTTCCTCTGGAGCCCTGAATCTCAGTTAAAAGTAATAGTGCAAGGAGATTCATGATGTACAAGAACTATAAAAGGAAACTCTAAATCCTATTCATTGGGCCTGTGAGAGGAGTACAGAATATGAAGGGAATTAATTTGTATAATTTTTCACAATTCTTTGTCTGGTCAGGATTTTCTTCTTGATATAATTTGAATGTTAGGCATTTTGTTCAGCTATATATTAAAAGGATACCAGACTACAATATTTCTAGGTTGTCACATATATAATGTGTCTAATTGACTAACAAGTTACAAATTCATAGCTTGGTGTTTAGATAGTTCGATTGAAGGCAGTAATGAGTTCCTCCGGTGTTTATAAATTTTCTACATCAAGAACTTTGATCGATGATAAATGTTTAACCTTTTTTATTTTCTTTTCAGGGACACATCCATCAATATTTTCATGAACAACAAGAAACTGCCAGTGCCTATGGACAGAACCCTTAACTTCTAGAATTGGAAAACATTAACATGGGTTATTGTGTTCCTGCAAATAAATTACACGTGGCAGTGTATGTTGTAAAGTCTGCATGTTCCTGTGTCTTGGTTTTCTAATGGCTCAGTCGTAAGTCTCCTAATTTAGTACACATATAAATTAAATAAATAATGGAGTTACTATTCCCCACTTTAACTAATAAATAGAGTGTAATTAGAACAATATAGTGAAGGAACATTTAGTTGCTATACGTGAAAAAGAGTACTACACGTAACTAAATATTTTTCAGCACTATGTCACATTTTTTCATATTTTCGGTTGCAAAAATCAGTGAGCAAAACAAATTTTCTAAACATTTCTTGAGTATAAATATGGTTTCTATATTTCTAGCCCGTGCAGTCGCACGGGTTGATGACTAGTAATATTAATAGATTTAAAAGAAGATTTTTTTAGGAAGAATAAATTTAGAAATCAGTCGGGTAGATATAGAGAAAGTGGGCTATTTTATTTGTTTTGATAAATGCAACATATTTGCCTCATTGATTAATTAAGCAGAAGTGAATTGCCGATTTAATTGATGGAAGACTGGGCAAAAAACATTTCAACATGACCACATGGGGACTACTCCTAAGTCATGAATCTTCACGACCACTCGGCAAACGAACAAACACCCCGGCCCTGTACGACTAAAACCCCCTGGCACATGGATCACAACATCCCAAAGAAACTCCATCGAGAACACATCGACAAAGACGTCGGGCACAATAACCCCACCCCCTACCCCCCCCCCCCCCCCCCCCCCCCCGCCCCCTTCGAAAACTGTCCATCAAGCAGCCGAAGACACCTTCCCAATGGTGCCACTCTTCTTACTTTTGCTCTCGAATTATTTGCCCTTAGGATGCCAGAACGATGGCTGGCGCACACCCTCTTTCTCTTGTCCCCGATTGCTTTCTCCTTTAGGAGGCAACCAAGCGTCTTGGCGGATGTAGGTCTAGCAACCTCCAAGTTGGTGATTATTCCACGAAGCTTTTTATTGAAGAGAGCCTAGGTGTCGATGCACGGGAAGCCGCAAACTAGTCACCCGTGGGAAGCATCTGACCGACGAGCTCAGTCGAGTGGATGACACTAGCGCCCATACGGCCAATCCTCCATGCTGGGTGCTGCGCTCCGACGGTGGCGTGGGTGGCGCCATAATAACCACGGTCGAGGTCACAAGTGAGTCCACATGTACCGTCGACGGAGGCAAAGCGGGCTCCCCACACATCGTCTATAGCTCAGGCATGATATGCAGCACGGGAGCCACGACCTATATAAGTGCAAGCATTAAACGCAAAGACACCCACACGTAAGTAAACCCTCATGCAAGAAAAGCATAAACAACTACACGTACGTAACCAAGCAGCATGAGCCTCAACGTTCCAAAAAATAGCAGCATGCGCGTCAAGGCCGTGTACCAGCGCATCGTGGACAACTTCCTGGCCGTTGTCACGGCCGCCATCTCCAGTTACTCTCTCGTCGCCCTCATGCGGCTCGGACCAGCAGAGCTCATCAGCTGGCTCCGTGAGCTCCAGCTTCAGCCAGCGCACCTCTTCTTGGCGGGGTTCGTCCCGGTCGCTGCAGCCACGGTGTACCTCATGCTTCGCCCGCACGGGGTGTACACGCTTGCTTCCACTCCTCCTCCAGCCGCCCGCTCGGCCGCATCCCCATGGCCTCCTTCGTCGAGCACACCAAGCATACGCCCAGCATCAACGACCGCAGCGTCCGGTTCATGTTGCGGATGCTGGAGCGCTCTGGGCTCGGGGAGGAGACATGCCTGCCGGCGGCGCACAACTATGTCCCCACGCATGAGTACTGCACCCTCGAGAACGCACGCGACGAGTTTGAGCTCGTCGTCTTCTCGGCCATTGACGACCTGCTTGCCAAGACCGGCGTCGCCCCAGACGCCATCGGCGCACTTGTATATATATAATATTTTTTTTCAAAATAATTTGTTGGATCCAAGTGAATTTCAATTCAAAATTCCAGTCCTTTTGGCCGAAATGAAAACCAAAACACCGGATTTCAATGAAATTTAGTGATTTCCAGAACCGCTAAAATATTGTTGAAACTAAAAATTTAAAATAACCATTGCAGTGCAGGGCTGATCGCCGTGGGCCTTGCCAGGAACCTCCTGCAAGTTCTTCCCCGAGGCACCTGCGCGCTGGTCGTCTCCATGGTGACCATCACGCCGAACTACTACGTCAGCAATGAGCGTGCCATGCTCCTGCCCAACTGCCTGTTCCGCGTCGGCGGAGTGGCCACTCTGCTGTCGACGTCCCCCGTGAACGCCCGGTTCCGCCTCAAGCACGTCGTGCACACCTTCACGGGCGCGAACGACGATGGTGCCTACCGGTGCGTGTTCCAGGAGTAGGATGACCAAGGGAACATTGGGATCAACCTCAGCAAGAACCTGATGGCCGTTGCAGGGAGCTCGCTCCAGGCCAACATCACTGAGATTGGGCCGCTCGTCCTGCCGGCATCCGAGCAGCTTCTCTTCATCCTCTCCTTCATCGCGCGCAAGGTGCTTGGCGCGCGCGTCAAGCCCTACATCCCGGATTTCTCCATGGCGTTCGAGCACCTGTGCATTCATGCCGGCGGCCGCACCGTCAAAGACCAGCTGCAGAAAAAGTTCCGCCTCTCCAACGAGCAGGTGGAGGTGTCACGGATGACACTGCACCGGTTCGGAAACACGTCGAGTAGCTCACTATGGTACGAGCTTGCCTACGTCGAGGCCAAAGGCCGGATGCGCAAGGGCGACCGCGTTTGGATGATCGGCTTCGGCTCAGGGTTCAAGTGCAACAGCGTGGTGTGGGAGTGCATCCAACCAGCTGCCCGCGACACAGATGGGCCGTGGACCACCTCTATCCACAGGTATCTGGTGAACATTCCCGACGTGCTAAAATAAGTCAAATTCATGAATTGTGACCAAGTTTATGGAGAAAATTATATATATCTACTATACCAAATATGTACGATATTAAATAAAAATATATTGCATGAATCTAATGATATTGATTTGGTATCGTAGATGTTGATTTTTTTTCATAAACTCGGTCAATGTTTACAAAGTTTGACGTTAAAAATTCTAATATGCACTATATTTTGGGATGGTGGGAGTACTACATAATAAGTGAAAAAACGCACACGATCGCCTAAATATTAAAATCACATGAGATGTCGTGAGAAACCTTAACTAGTTGTAATTACTGAGTTTTGTAAATCGGGGTTCGAGTTGTATACCGAATGGCATCCTATTGTCTTGTGTCATCTTGGGTGTCAGTGTCGGTCTAATATAAAGCTATGGAAACTATCCTGAAAAGCCGCAAGTTATCGTGTCACCAAAATATTTTCTCTCGTCGTGTTCTTGCATGTGCTGACAACGACTAGATTGCATCTGATTTCTAGCAGAGAAGGTCGAAACTGGCATCAATGCTTGTAGAATAAGCTTGGGTTTATTGGATGTTAAGTTTATGAGTCCACGATGGCTGTGTTTGTCGTCCAGCATTCCGTTTTAGCTCAAAGGTGGTGGCGGCGATTCTGGTCTTCTATTTCATCTTTCTGTGCTCTTCTTCTTCTTCGGCTTTGGAAGAACCAAGCGGCACAACATTCTCTCTTGCAATTGGTGTCTCCCCGGCAACAACACTTTCAAAAGTCTTAACATGTCACTCGATCAACACGTACTCTTGAATTTCAGAGATATATTTGCAAACCGTTTCCACGTAGGAACTCTAAATGAGTATGGCAGTGAATAGTTACGAATCTGTACCGCACTAAGATCAGTCTGCCTGTAGTGTTTACAACTCTCGACTTCCTTTCAAAGCTTCGGGCTGTGTCGCCTAGTCCATTCTGGTCTACGAATGATGAAACGTAAAGAGTAACACTTGTGGTGATAGAATCTTGGCTGTCCTGATGTTTCCATCTGAAACACACTGGTGATTCAGGTTCAGATGACTTTGGTGGTTCGACTACAACATGCAATGATACTGCGACTTCATCAGTAAACCAATCTCCTATAGGTTACAGGCGATGTTGGAAGTACGAACAGCCCGACCACAAAGGACTATTTTATAGAAAAATTATAAGCAAGTATGAATATGATTTTAAAAAGTTGGATATCGCAACCATAGATGAAAAACTCACAAAAGTTAGGTTTCAAGATTTGTCTTGACATAATTTCTAGACACAAACAAACAATACAAAGTTACTTTAATAGCTAGTTTTCAGACATGTTTGGTTTCCCACAAAGTTTCATACACGTGGTTCAGGGCAAAAAAATGGCCTGTTTTGTGCCCAGGAGTAAGGCTGGGCTGCATGGCATGAAGCTCAAAGCACTCTGGCCTGCCTCGAGTATTCATTCGAGCTAGGCCCGAGCAACCAGCCAACCACAAGGGAGTGCACGTGGTGGCTCTCTCGGCGCACACGTAACCAAACAGCCGAACATTGCATATAGAGAGCACATACATGCAACCAAACACCATGCTTGTGTTTTTACGTACATGAAACATAGACCTTTGTGGTCACCCAAGCACAATGCACAACATAGTTCTCCAGGTAGCCTTCGTTGGGTTAAGCTTCCAAAAAACGCAAATATACCTTGGGTAACCCTAAATGCAAAACGTATTGGGCGGGGGCCATGCACGCATGGATGGCCATCTCTAATAAAAACAAACTGCGAATAGGCCACCTCTAAAAAATGAAGGATAGAGAAAGATAATGAGTGGATTGGTTCCTAGACCATCTCCTCGCTGTTTTTCATTTCCAAGTATGATAGTGCTCTGAAATTGCTTTGACGCCATTTCGCGGCTTGATTGGGTCACTTGTGATTTGTCAGCCTTTTATGATGGATTCAATAAGAGTCGCTGCTACTAAACCCGCACCTCTTGCCTGAGCAATATTTTTTCAGAAACTTCATCCTGCTTCATTCAACAACGATGTTCTCAGGGATTGTTACAAAATCATGTGGATCACCAAGCCACACATGCCTACCAAAATCAAGATACTAGGAAATTTTAGCTACACTATGGCTTCAGTGTTTCAACATCTTGACTCATAGATAAACTATCATTCTTCAAATCATTTTTTTGACAATCAACTCCTTATCACCGGTGCATGAGCTCCTCCCGTGTTGGCTTCACTATCCTTGATAACGGAGTTGTTGTCAGAACAAATTAGAATGTGGGTCACCATTAGATTATAAGCTAAAGAACGAGCTTCACGGCATGCCATAGCCTCGAGAACCGCAACATCAGTGACTCCATTAACTGTGATAGAAGATGAACCCATATATTTTCCATCACGATCACAGCATACCGCAGCCACCGCTCCTGGTCCACCTTGCATGTTGACTCCACCAGCTACATTATTTTTGAAGAAACGATGATGCGGGGGAGATCATGGCAAACACCAAATTCACCTATAGTGGCAATAGGTCTATCTCCGATTTGGAACTTCATCAAGATCACTAATGATGATTTTCAGAAACATGTGAGTAGACATGGGTGGCTTGAAGATATTATCTTGTATCAATTTTCGACGTGCCGTCCAAATTTTCAATAGTGTCACTGGGGCTAGAGTAAAGTCTTCATGTGATAACAAGCCCATTAGTGTAATTAACCATTGCTTGGTGCTGCATTATTTAGTTTCTATCATGTGTTCCATGACTTCCTCTTTTGAAAGAGCCCATACGCATCTTTACATTGAGCAACCTTTAAGTCATAGAGAGCAATTGTCGGTGGTAGTCATATTTCTATTTTCAAGAAAATGATGAGTCATAAGCGAGTGCCGAGCGAGACGCCATAGAAATACCCGAAGCTTTGGTGGAAGTGGTGGCTCTTCCACGAGACATGCTCTTCCATGCTTATTTACTTTTCACACCGGGCCTTAGAAAGTCGGTACGAGTGGCTAATGATTGCCACAAGCAAAAATAATTTCGGAGGAAAAGAGAAAAAAATTTCCTCGTTGCTCATATGTTGCCACCCAACGACTATTGTTGCATTAATTTGGAATAGGACATGTGTACTATTGCACCGTCTCAATCATTAGAGGAGTGCTAGGCTATGGCTTAGATTTAAGAGCACGTGCCATGCAACCTTGCTTTGTATAGAAAGCAGGATTTGAGGATACCAACGATCGTTTAATAGGTAGCTAACCATCCGAACAAAATGTAAAAGAAACAAGATAGTCACCTATGACAAGAAAAAGAGGGGACGTGGCACACATAGGCATTGAGAGAAATGGGGAACTATTCTACACAATCAACCATCACAAACTAGCGGAAGAAGGTTGTCATGCTCAGAATCTTCTCCCTTGACTGCACCATCACTTCTATGTGCTTACTTCTACCCTCAAAGTAAGCTTACAAAACGTCACACTGTGGGACGGAGGGAGTGTAAAAGAACAAAAATTGTGCACCTGTACATGTGACAATGTGCAACTTGGAAGATTAACAAATTAATTTTTCTCAGTGTCCCTTTTAAAAATGTACAGCTAGTAATGTTAACCACTAGACCGTGAATTGCCATTATGTAGTCCGACTCAGAAATATATAAATGTACCATCTAAATATTGGTAACCTTTACGGAAAAGAAAGTGAAGTGCAGTGTCCTTTTGTGTCATGCCCCGTTTACGATGGGGCTACTTGGTGCCTTGCGTCATACCACCTTCAGCAAACAGGGTTCAACAATTTCCTCTCCCCATTTTTTCTGTAGTTCCCTAAAAATCAGCCAACGGTCCATGTCAATACATTTTTTTCAACATCAGAGTTTAATGAGATGGTACCCTGCCTGGGAACAAATAGTGGCGTGACGTTTCAACATTAGATCGGGCTAGTTTGGCAGCAAAGTTCTTTTAAAACTGTGGTAATTGAAAACCACAGTATTCTCTTGGGTGGGCAAGGAATACTACAATTTATTAAAATCAATATTTTTCTTAGTTTTACATGTGTTTGGTTGGTGCTGTTTTACCAAAGTTTTGACCAAGTGTTTTAGCGTGGATGACTGAGTAATTAGCGGCTGCTAACGGTGGCCGGCTGCATGCAGCGGCGGTGCACATGTCCGCCCGACATAGAACGCATCTGTAGAATATGTTTATCCCTGATGCTGCAGAGAAGAGATGGAACACATAAACTAATCAAACTGCATCGGCTATAATCAGTAGATATAATATTGTCCTTTACCCTATAACAAAAGAGGGAAAATAGGATGGGATCGCAGCTAGATTTTCTTATCTCTGCGTAGACGGCAACGCCAACTGCGATCTGCCCAACTGAGTTCTCTCCGCTCTGTTTTAAAAAAAGAAGTCGGGACCTCTTTTTCAGATACAGCAAAAAGACCATGGTCTCTCGCATGCTGTGGTTTATAAAACTTTGGTTTTTTCTGAAGCCAAATGCATCAAAATATTCAAAACCATGGTTTTTTTTCCAGAAACGACAGTATTCTCAGAAAACTTTAAAAAAACTGTGCTGCCAAACGCAGCTCGTCAGTGTTTAATTAAGACTGTACCCTACCGGGCACCAGCATCGTCTCATCAATTTTCAGCTAAAAAAAACATCAAATGGAAAACCCCTTACCGCTGACTTGCTCATCAGATATACTATAAAAGTGATTTGTATGTCCTACCCATCAATCCGCTATCTACAAGGGCAAGCACTAGTTAGGCTAAATAGTGGCCAATCGTTTAACATGTGACTGATTTTTTTATGCGAAGGTTGCTTTTTTTTTTCCTGTCAAACAAAAACTTATATACAAATAAATAAATAAAATAGTTTTTTGAAGGAAAATTGAATTAAAGGCAACATATCAGGTGAAAAACTGTATTTTAGTGCAAACCTGAAAACTTTCAATCGGAGCTATCCGATTGTGAATCGATGGGTGAGATCAAAGGTATGATATCCCTCTAATCACTTGAACATATTTCATGAAACCCTCTTTTGTCTCTCCTATGTTTGGTGAACTCTCTATTGCTTGGCGAGCGAGAGGTGGCCGATGAAGCTCCACTGTGTCCATCCTTCAGGTCTAGGTGTTGAGGCGTCGATGGCCTCTCTATTCTGACTCCTCGCCCGTCACTATGGTGCACGCTTCGTTGTTGTTGGCAAGTCGAGGGTCAGGCCCTCCAGATCTGGATCTCCAGATTTAGGAGGCTGTTGTACATGAGTGAATCCTTGTTTGATACTTTTCTTGGTTCTTGGTTACTGGCAATGCTGAGTTCCTCCATGTGGTCGTGTGAGTGTTGTTAGAGCAGAAAGCCTACACGACTATTGTAAAATTTATATTTTCTAGGGTGTAGTTTCTCCCTCACGGGTAGATTAGATTGCTCCATCGTCTTCCTGGAAAGAAAAAAGCCGTGGCCTGTAAAGAGGACGAAGGATCGGTTGCAAGAAATATCACATCCATATGGTAGTTTTCGTAAAACTTGTTTCAATGGAATGATTAGAATCCCACCTGATATCGAGTCGGTCCGTCTACAATCTAGCGTCCTAGAAGATACTCTGTAGGTTTGCACTGAAATGAAGTTTTACCTATAAACATGCCCGCAAACGGCGTTCTTTGGGTAGCAGTCTCCGGGCCTGAGGACAGTTCGTCCTGACCGGGCTCAGGTCCTTGCTCACTTACATTCGGTGATGGACGAGAATCATTCGGCATGACATTTCACTGACAGGTATCCTTGCTTTTTGTTGTTCACAAAACTTAGCAGATGAAACTTGGGGCTTGGCTGCGGAAGTTGTTGCGCTGTGCGAACAGCTACCTGAGCAGCGGCGGGCCGAAGAAACCCTGGAGAAATCCCGGGCCAGCACCATGGGTAAGCGAGTTGCACCGTACATACTCGTGCTTTGCCATTCATACACTGGCCGCTTTAATTTTCCCTTTCTGACCAATTCTGTATATTTTGTTGATGAGCAACATCATAAGAAATCAACTGGTTTCAACAACTAGTCGCTGGGGCGCACAAGGAGCGGGATGACTCAGATTTGGCGCCCGAGGATGCGTGCGATTAAGCCCGAGTTCTGCAGGAAACCGTGGAGCAGATGAAAGCCGCCATTGATGTCGACCACCATCGTGAGAGCTTCTATTGAAGAAAACAAAGACGTGCAAGGACTCTTAAAACATGAGGTTGGCACCGAGAGCTCATATATGGCGCAGCACGCGCCAGGGAGCGGACTCGCGCGCACCCCCGCATGCCCTTTTTGGGCCGGCCCATGAGCGGCAGAGGGAAGCCCTCTATTTTCTTGTTTCATTTTCTTATTTTTAAAATAATTCAGGATTTCAAACACTTCCCAAAATTAAAAAAATGCTAATTTAATAAAAGTTTGTGGAGCCAAAAAATGTCCCTGAATTCAATTAATTTTCATAAATTTGAAAAAATATTCATGGTTTTAAAAAACTGTTTGTGAATTTGGATATTGATGAACATTTTTATTAGATGGACAAATTTTGAATTACATGAACATTTTTTTAAACTTGATGAATAAATTCTCAATTCAAGAAAATTTTCTGAAAAAATCGGATGAAATTTTTTAAAAATGGTTGAACATTTTTTGAATTTGACAGACATTTTTATAAATTAGCGTGAACAAATTTGGAATACGATGAACATTTTTGAATAAGATGAACATTTTTTGAATTAGATGTAAATTTTTCATTTTTTGAACTTGATGAATAAAAACTCAATTCAAGAACACTTTTCTGAATGCAGTGGAAAAAAAATGTTCAAGATCTTAAAAAATCACAAAAATGAGAAAAAAAGAAAACAATGAAGAAAAAACGGAGATGAAGAAGCAATTGAAAACTGAAAAAGAAACAGAAAAGGAAACATCAAAGAAAAAAGAAAAAACTTAGGGGATCTCGCACCCCACATGGGCTGGCCCAGAAGGTGCGCAAGGGGAGCTCGGGGCTGCGCGCGACGGCACTAGGCGGTGCCCCACACGCCATATATGATCCGCTGTTGGCACCCTATCAACGGCCCTGTGCGCTCATGAGGATGGCCAGAAAAAACTTGATGCTCAACTCACGCGACTGAGGGAGGCCTGCCAAAGATCTGCCACAGAGCCAACGGGCGCAGGAATTGTGTCGCCAACTTGAGCAGGCTTACAAATGTGAGTGCTTGAGCCATCTCTTTTTCTTGTGTCTTGTGCTTTATCCTTTGCTAGTATTGTGTATAGCGTTTCTGGTCACACCCATCCCTAGTACTGTTGTAGGAGGGATGAACACCACCGTACCGCTCTTGTCTCAATTGTTTCCGCCACCACGGCCACCACCACGTCCATGTGGAGCACCGTGTCCAAGGTATCCACCATATCTACGTGATGCCGCGTTTACTGAGGACTTGAATCCGCCCTGGGTGTTCTGAAGGTGCTCAGTTCGCCAGTGCATCAAGTGAGAGATGTTCGGTTTTTGTATCTAGGGAATATACTAGAGGGTTGTAATCCATGTTGAGGCCAGCAAGGATGTAGGATACGAGCTCATCTATAGTGAGAGGCCCTTCAATCGAGAAAAATACGCCGAAACATATTTGTTACCCTTCTGGGCATTGGTGAGAGAGATATGGAAATTATTGATGCAAGAGTGAAAGTCGGATGCGAACATGTTGGTGATGGCATTCCTACGACTTGAGATGCCTCAAGATGTAGGACATGGATGTGGATTTCGTTGAAAAGAGAGTTGAGGAGATAGGAAAGGATACGTCGATCTGTAACCATCCAGGCGTGTAAAGGGGATTGGGAGTGGTCACTCGCTTGCCTTCTTTGTCTGTGGATGTCATGGTTTTCCCAACAAGGTAGCCATAAAGTCCAGGCCCACGAATCTGGGGAAGAATTTGAGCATTTCATTTCCATAGGGGGAAGTTTTCCCTCGTAAGTTCCTCAGAAATTTTGTTGGAGAATAGGGCAGGTGCCGTAGATGATGAAAACGAGATTGAAGGTAGATTGGAAAGCTAGATGAGATATGGCAGATTGACTCTGATTACTCTATTGAATTTATGCTCCAATTAGTTGCTCCAAAAGTAAAAACTGACGGAGAAAGGTGGGAAATATATTTCAACAATAAATTAACGTGTGAGTTCATTGGAAGTCTATAATTAGTATAGTACATACAATCGGAGAGCAGCGATTTTAGAGCCCATGCTCATCTACAACTGCTGATAAATAGTAAATTATAAATTAGTAAAAAATTCAAAGAAATCTGAAATTTTAATGTCTCTAAGATACTCAGGTGCGCTAGGTGCATGAAAAAATTTGTGGTCAAATCACATCCGAGGAGCTCTTGGCAAAATAATATCAAAAATTTGACTGCAAAAGAAAATTTGAAAGAAAGCACTATGCAGGCACAATTCTGTTCTCCTGCCATCAGCTTCTCAGATGTCATTTGACCATGAAAAAAGGCACACTCCAAGCGCACCCTAGAATCTTGGATGCCCTAAGAATTTCAGTTTTTTTATGATTTTTCTCGAATTTACTATTCAATGAGAATAGATGAGGTAGGCTCACCTCTGAATTGCCGATATAATCGAAGAGAGATAAATAGATAGATGCAACTTCTCCATAATACATCTTATTAATAGTAACAAGCGATGAACTATATATGTATATATGGAAATGAAGCAAGCATTGACAAGGGAGGGATTATTGACGAAGCATGCATTGCATGTAACGGAGAGGATGCATGTAACTTATTCGAGCAATTTGACGATGACACGTGAGATCCGGAGGCGGCCGAGCCCTATCCGATGTAGTACATGGGGTCGGGCAGCTTAAAGGTGCGGGCGCCCTCTGGCGTGCCGAGGATGTCGCTCCACTGGTCACCAATGTTGCCGACGATGACGTACCCTGCGTCCAACAGCTTCTGTCTCTCACCGGACTTGAAGGTCACCGCGGAGCCCTTGAACTCCGCTGGCTTCAGCAGCACCGCCATCGACCCAGAGAAACCCTGCCGGCGGAGGTTTGTGATAGTGGCGGTCCTCTGGGCCTCTCTCCGGCCGGTGAGGATCACAGGCTTGATGCCCACCGAGAGCAACTTGTCGTACAGCCGCTTCGTCTCCGGCAGGGCAGGTGCGCTCGCCTGCCGCGCGTACTCTTGGAAGCTCGTCCAGTTGTACGGCGTAGCCCTGTCGTTGTCAACCATGCATGTCAGCTAGATCATCCTTTCAATCCATTGATAAAGTAGCTATCATATCACTACCTCGGCGCAGTCCTCTTGCTTAGCTCGTCACTCACACGGGCATGGCATGCATATATATGGTCCTTCTGGCCGTCTCCGTGACTTACTGTGATTGGAGGTGACCCGTGACCAGCAATAAGGTCCAACACGTGCAATAATTAAGATTTTACTTCCACTTCTGGTCTCATTTGTTTTTTCACTTGTATTTAGTTATGTGCCAGTTAAGGTTTTACCGGTGGTTTCTAGCTAGCTAGTGAGTTTATGGTTTTAACAAGTTCTAATCAGATTTCCTTCATCTGAACGACAAGATGAGTGCAAGTCTCTGCTCAGATATATCCACCTGCAATAAATCGCAAGCATAATGTGCACGTACGCACGCATCTATAGCATATATATGTATACTATATATAATATACGCAGGCAGGTACCCGAAGCCGTGAGTGGCGTAGTAGGGGAGGTTGGAGAGCGTGGCCTCATCGACGTCGAAGACCCACACCTCCTTGCCGTTGCCGGCGAGCTTGAGGCTGTCGACGTAGGAGATGGCCTGGTCGATGACGACCTTGGAATCGCGGCGGTAGTGACCACCGAGCATGTAGTGCCCGACATAGCCCTTGCAGCTGGCGGGGACCGTCTTCCAGTCACGCACGTTGTGCGCCTCCACACCCAGCCGCCAGCTGTCGCATGCCACGCCGGCGCGGCTCCCCAGCTGCCCGCCCGAGCCCAGCAACGGCCGCAGCGCATGGATCAGCGGCGCCACGGCCTCATCGTCCATGGCGGTGGTTGCGGCAACTGACCTCGGCATGCGGATGTTAGTCTCCCATGCGCCGCTGGAGGCCACAAGAAGAGCCACGGCGGCGAGCAGGAGCAGCATCTTCGTAGCCATTGCCATTTCTACTTGTTGGTGCTTCCTGAGGTGCAGTGCTATGCAAAGAGTGTGGGTTGGCTAGCTTCTTATATAGGAAGTTTAAAGCTACATCAGTCCTACAGTACAGTGTGTGTGACGCTGAGTTTTTTTCTTTTTTTGAGAAAGAGGGAAAAAAACCCGGCCTCCGCATCTATCAATGCACATAGCCATCAATGAAAATGATTGTGAGATTGAAAGAAATTAAGTGGCAGAAGAGGTGGTTGGTGTCAGTGGTGCGGTCGCATTCACAGCATGGAACACGTTGGTGTTGAGGAGACATTTTTTGTAGAATTACAACAGACAATTTCGATTGGTCGGTTGGGGACTTCGGATAAGATGTATATGAGCCAGTAATTCAACAAACGCCTTTGATTAGGTTGTTGTCATTGATGGGGCCTGGAACACGTTATGAATTTGTAGAAGGATTACATGTAGTGTGTGGCTGTGTTTGGAGGTGATATATGTGTTGGATATGTGAGCAAATTTTATCCTAGGAAAGGTTCAACAGGGCAACAGTACTCAATGGTTGGCATGCAGTCAGGTAGGTGTGGCGCACGATGCATCTACATCCTAATTATTACGAATTGATTGTGACTCTGTTCCCGCAATGTTTTTTCGATTCTGCCTTTTTCTGATAGGGTTGGAAAATCCGGTTTCCGAAAAATCACAATGAACTCCAGAATCTTTACGTCTCATTTCTGATAGCAACTTGTTGGAAGTAACACATTTTGATGTGTGCAGTCCAATGAGTGCTGAGGCATGCAGTGAATATCGTTATGTTCTTACTTCACAGATGATTCGAGTAGATGTTGAGTATATTTACTTGATGAAACACAAGTCTGAATTATTGAATGGTTCAAGTAATTTCAGAGTGAAGTTGAAGTTCATTGTGACAAGAGGATGAAATGTCTATGATATGATCATAGAGATGAGTATCTGAGTTACGAGCTTTGGCACGCAATTAAGACATTGTGGAAATTGTTTCATAATTAATACCGCCTGGAACACCATAGTGTGATGGTGTGTCCGAACATCATAACTGCACCCTATTAGATATGGTGCATACCATGATGTCTCTTATCAAATTACCACTATCGTTTATGGGTTAGGCATTAGAGACAACCACATTCACTTTAAATAGGGCACCACGTAATTCCGTTGAGATGACATCGTATGAACTATGGTTTAGAGAAACCTAAGTTGTCATTTCTTAAAGGTTTGGGGCTGCGACGCTTATGTGAAAAAGTTTCAGGTTGATAAGCTCGAACCCAAAGCGGATAAAATGCATCTTCATAGGACACCCAAAACAGTTGGGTATACCTCCTAATTCAGATCCGAAAGCAATAGGGATTGTTTCTTGAATCGGGTCCTTTCTCGAGGAAAAGTTTGTCTCAAAAAGTTGAGTGGGAGGATGGTGGAGACTTGATATGGTTATTGAACCATCACTACAACTAGTGTGTAGCAGGGCACAGGAAGTTGTTCCTGTGGCACCTACACCAATTGAAGTAGAAGCTTATGATAGTGATCATGAAACTTCAGATCAAGTCACTATCGTAACTCGTAGGGTGACAAGGATGCGTACTGCTTCAGAGTGGTGCAGTAATCCTGTCGTGAAGGTCATGTTGCTAGACAACAATGAACCTACGAGTTATGGAGAAGCGATGGTGGGCCCAAATTCTGACAAATGGTTAGAAGCCATGAAATCCGAGATAGGATCCATGTATCAGAACAAAGCATGGACTTTGGTGGACTTGCCCAATGATCGGCAAGTCATTGAGATAAATGGATCTTTAAGAAGAAGACGGACGTGGACGGTGATGTCACCGTCTATGAAGCTCGACTTGTGGCGAAGAGCTCTTCACAAGTTCAAGGAGTTGACTACGATGAGATTTTCTCATCCGTAGCGATGCTTAAGTCCGTCGGAATCATGTTAGCATTAGCTGCATTTATGAAATCTGGCAGATGGATGTCAAAACGAGTTTCCTTACCAGTCTTCGTAAGGAAAGGTTGTATGTGATACAATCAGAAAGTTTTTGTCGATCCTAAGGATGCTAAAAGGTATGCTAGCTCCAGCGATCCTTCTAAGGACTGGAGTAAGCATCTCGGAGTTGGAATGTACGTTTGGATGAGATGATCAAAGTTTTGGGTTTATACAAAAGTTTATGAGAAACTTGTATTTCCAAAGAAGTGAGTGGGAGCACTATAGAATTTCTGATGAGTATATGTTGTTGACATATTGTTGATCAGAAATGATGTAGAATTTCTAGAAAGCATAAAGGGTTGATTGAAAGGAGTTTTCAAGGGAAAACCTGGATTAAGTTACTTGAACATTGATCATCAAGATCTATGAGGATAGATCAAAAACCGCTTAATGGTACTTTCAAATGAGCACGTACCTTGACATGATCTTGAAGGTGTTCAAGATGGATCAGTCAAAGAAGGAGTTCTTGCCTGAGATGTAAGGTATGAAGTTAAGACTTAAAAGCTCGACCACGGTAGAATAGAGAGAAAGGACGAAGGTCGTCCCCTATACTTCAGACGTAGGCTCTATAGTATGCTATGCTGTGTACTGCACCGGAAGTGTGCCTTGCCATGAGTCAGTCAAGGGGTACAAGAATGATCCAGGAATGGATCATTGGACAGCGGTCAAAATTGTCCTTGGAGTAAAAAAGGACATGTTTCTCGATTATGGAGGTGATAAAGAGTTCGGCGTAAAGGGTTACGTCGATGCAAGCTTTAACACCTATCCGAGTGACTCTGAGTAGCAAACCGGATATGTATAGTGGAGCAACCATTTGGAATAGCTCCAAGTGGAGCGTGGAAGCAGCATTTACAGAATGACCTAGAGATTTGTGAAGTACATACGGATCTGAAAGTTATAGACCCGTTGACTAAAACCTCTCTCACAAGCAAAACATGATCAAACCCCAGAACTCATTGAGTCTTAATCACATGATGATGTGAACTAGTTTAATGACACTAGTAAACTCTTTGGATGTTGGTCACATGATGATGTGACCTGTGAGTGTTAATCACATGGCGATGTGAACTAGATTATTGACTCTAGTGCAAGTGGGAGACTGTTGGAAATATGCCCTAGAGGCAATAATAAAAGTATTATTATATTTCCTTGTTCATGATAATTGTCTTTTATTCATGCTATAACTGTATTATCCGGAAATCGTAATACACGTGTGAATACATAGACCACAATATGTCCCTAGTGAGCCTCTAGTTGACTAGCTCGTTGTGATCAACAGATGGTCATGGTTTCCTGGCTATGGACATTGGATGTCGTTGATAACGGGATCACATCATTAGGAGAATGATGTGATGGACAAGACCCAATCCTAAGCATAGCACAAAGATCGTGTAGTTCGTTTGCTAGAGCTTTTCCAATGTCAAGTATCTCTTCCTTAGACCATGAGATCGTGTAACTCCCGGATACCGTAGGAGTGCTTTGGGTGTATCAAACGTCACAACGTAACTGGGTGACTATAAAGGTGCACTACAGGTATCTCCGAAAGTGTCTTTTGGGTTGACACGGATCGAGACTGGGATTTGTCACTCCGTGTAAACGGAGAGGTATCTCTGGGTGCACAATGTGACCAAGGGGTTGATCACGGGATGATGTGTTACGGAATGAGTAAAGAGACTTGCCGGTAACGAGATTGAACAAGGTATCGGTATACCGACAATCGAATCTCGGGCAAGTACAATACCGTTAGACAAAGGGAATTGTATACGGGATCGATTGAGTCCTTGACATCGTGGTTCATCCGATGAGATCATCGTGGAACATGTGGGAGCCAACATGGGTATCCAGATCCCGCTGTTGGTTATTGACCAGAGAACGTCTCGGTCATGTCTACATGTCTCCCGAACCCGTAGGGTCTACACACTTAAGGTTCGATGACGCTAGGGTTATAAAGGAAGTTTGTATGTGGTTACCGAATGTTGTTCGGAGTCCCGGATGAGATCCAGGACGTCACGAGGAGTTCCGGAATGGTCCGGAGGTAAAGATTTATATATGGGAAGTCCTGTTTTGGTCACCGGAAAAGTTTCGGGTTTTATCGGTAACGTACCGGAACCACCGGGAGGGTCTCGGGGGTCCACCAAGTGGGGCCACCAACCCTGGAGGGCTGCATGGGCCATGTGTGGGAGGGAACCAGACCCAGGTGGGCTGGTGCACCCCCCACAAGGGGCCCAAGGCGCAGGGGAGAGTTTGAGGGGGCAAACCCTAGGGCAGATGGGCCCTAAGGCCCACCCCAGGCGCGCCTCCCCTCTCTCCCCCTCTGGCCGCCACCCAGATGGGATCTGGGGGCTGCCGCCACCCCTGGGGAGGGAACCCTAGAGGGGGCGCAGCCCCCTCCCCTCCCCCTATAAATACTTGAGGTCTGGGGGCTGCCCAACATATGAGAACTTCTCCTCTTGGCGCAGCCCTTCCCCTCTCCCTTCTCCTCATATCTCGCGGTGCTTGCCGAAGCCCTGCTAGACTACCACGCTCCTCCATCACCACCACGCCGTTGTGCTGCTGCTGGATGGAGTCTTCCTCAACCTCTCCCTCTCTCCTTGCTGGATCAAGGCGTGGGAGACGTCACCGGGCTGTACGTGTGTTGAACGCGGAGGTGCCGCCCGTTCGACACTAGGATCTCCGGTGATTTGGATCACGACGAGTACGACTCCTTCAACCCCGTTCTCTTGAACGCTTCCGCTTAGCGATCTACAAGGGTATGTAGATGCACTCTCCTTCCCCTCGTTGCTGGTTTCTCCATAGATAGATCTTGGTGATGCGTAGAAAATTTTGAATTTCTGCTACGTTCCCCAACAAAAACGCCTGACCGCTCACTTACCCATCCGACATACTATATGTGAATTGCTTGACTTACCCATCAATTCGCTGTAACCAGAATCATGAAGCGCAAAACGCCTACCGCTGACTACAAGTGCAAGCACTAGGCTAAATAGTGCCCAATTGTTTAACAAGTGATTGATTTTTTGTTACGCGTTGTTTTTTCCTTTCTCCTGGCAAATGAAAACATATATCTTATATTTACTAATTGGAGGCACCTTTCTTGATCTCTCATTAATCCATATCATCAAAATTAATTAAATGTTAGATAGTAAAATTTATGATCAGGATAAAAGGAAAAGTTGTGTAACAAACTAGGAAATCCTGACGTACAAAATAAAAGGAAACCTCACGTAGGAAAATAAGGCAAGTCTCTACAATCAACAAAAACAAGGTAAGTCTCCAACCATCACACAAGTTACGAAGGAAAGCTCCCGTTAAAAATTTCATGACATCTCGTTAATCCACCTCATCAAAACTAATTAATACACCTATAAAAAACAAAAACTAATTAATCCGTTATATCGTCTCACATAAAATTTAATATCAGGATTGAAGAAACTTGCCTACCGCAGATTATCACGTCCGGTAGAAAAAATATCACATAAAAATAAAATAAAAAACATGGAAATGCCCACGCAAGAAAAAAAACAAGGAAATTATCATGTAAAAAGGAAAGAAACAAGGAAATTCTCACGTTAAAAGAAAAAAACAAGGAAATTCACACGTAATTAAGAAGGAAAGCCATCTCCCGTTCCCATAAATTAACAAATAAAGCCCCCGGGATTTTCAAAAAGAAAGAAAAGAAATTAGGAAAGTCCCCGTTAAAAGCACCCCCGGGATTGTCAATAATAAAAAGAAAAGAAAGAAGGAAAGTCCCGTTAAAAACTCCATCAGTAAAATAAAAATAAGACCCCATCAATAAAATATTTTTTCGGTTAAAATCTGGGTCGACTCGTCCATATGGTCGCCGCCTCAATGTGAGTTATTTCCACAAACGGTTGATTTAGCATATATACGATCCAATCAATCGTGTCTGAAAGTCTAGCTTCGGCTGTCCTGGTCCTTTTCCTCTGGAGCCCTGAATCTCAGTTAAAAGTAATAGTGCAAGGAGATTCATGATGTACAAGAACTATAAAAGGAAACTCTAAATCCTATTCATTGGGCCTGTGAGAGGAGTACAGAATATGAAGGGAATTAATTTGTATAATTTTTCACAATTCTTTGTCTGGTCAGGATTTTCTTCTTGATATAATTTGAATGTTAGGCATTTTGTTCAGCTATATATTAAAAGGATACCAGACTACAATATTTCTAGGTTGTCACATATATAATGTGTCTAATTGACTAACAAGTTACAAATTCATAGCTTGGTGTTTAGATAGTTCGATTGAAGGCAGTAATGAGTTCCTCCGGTGTTTATAAATTTTCTACATCAAGAACTTTGATCGATGATAAATGTTTAACCTTTTTTATTTTCTTTTCAGGGACACATCCATCAATATTTTCATGAACAACAAGAAACTGCCAGTGCCTATGGACAGAACCCTTAACTTCTAGAATTGGAAAACATTAACATGGGTTATTGTGTTCCTGCAAATAAATTACACGTGGCAGTGTATGTTGTAAAGTCTGCATGTTCCTGTGTCTTGGTTTTCTAATGGCTCAGTCGTAAGTCTCCTAATTTAGTACACATATAAATTAAATAAATAATGGAGTTACTATTCCCCACTTTAACTAATAAATAGAGTGTAATTAGAACAATATAGTGAAGGAACATTTAGTTGCTATACGTGAAAAAGAGTACTACACGTAACTAAATATTTTTCAGCACTATGTCACATTTTTTCATATTTTCGGTTGCAAAAATCAGTGAGCAAAACAAATTTTCTAAACATTCTTGAGTATAAATATGGTTTCTATATTTCTAGCCCGTGCAGTCGCACGGGTTGATGACTAGTAATATTAATAGATTTAAAAGAAGATTTTTTTTAGGAAGAATAAATTTAGAAATCAGTCGGGTAGATATAGAGAAAGTGGGCTATTTTATTTGTTTTGAAAAATGCAACATATTTGCCTCATTGATTAATTAAGCAGAAGTGAATTGCCGATTTAATTGATGGAAGACTGGGCAAAAAACATTTCAACATGACCACATGGGGACTACTCCTAAGTCATGAATCTTCACGACCACTCGGCAAACGAACAAACACCCCGGCCCTGTACGACTAAAACCCCCTGGCACATGGATCACAACATCCCAAAGAAACTCCATCGAGAACACATCGACAAAGACGTCGGGCACAATAACCCCACCCCCTACCCCCCCCCCCCCCCCCCCCCGCCCCCTTCGAAAACTGTCCATCAAGCAGCCGAAGACACCTTCCCAATGGTGCCACTCTTCTTACTTTTGCTCTCGAATTATTTTCCCTTAGGATGCCAGAACGACGGCTGGCGCACACCCTCTTTCTCTTGTCCCCGATTGCTTTCTCCTTTAGGAGGCAACCAAGCGTCTTGGCGGATGTAGGTCTAGCAACCTCCAAGTTGGTGATTATTCCACGAAGCTTTTTATTGAAGAGAGCCTAGGTGTCGATGCACGGGAAGCCGCAAACTAGTCACCCGTGGGAAGCATCTGACCGACGAGCTCAGTCGAGTGGATGACACTAGCGCCCATACGGCCAATCCTCCATGCTGGGTGCTGGGCTCCGACGGTGGCGTGGGTGGCGCCATAATAACCACGGTCGAGGTCACAAGTGAGTCCACATGTACCGTCGACGGAGGCAAAGCGGGCTCCCCACACATCGTCTATAGCTCAGGCATGATATGCAGCACGGGAGCCACGACCTATATAAGTGCAAGCATTAAACGCAAAGACACCCACACGTAAGTAAACCCTCATGCAAGAAAAGCATAAACAACTACACGTACGTAACCAAGCAGCATGAGCCTCAACGTTCCAAAAAATAGCAGCATGCGCGTCAAGGCCGTGTACCAGCGCATCGTGGACAACTTCCTGGCCGTTGTCACGGCCGCCATCTCCAGTTACTCTCTCGTCGCCCTCATGCGGCTCGGACCAGCAGAGCTCATCAGCTGGCTCCGTGAGCTCCAGCTTCAGCCAGCGCACCTCTTCTTGGCGGGGTTCGTCCCGGTCGCTGCAGCCACGGTGTACCTCATGCTTCGCCCGCACGGGGTGTACACGCTTGCTTCCACTCCTCCTCCAGCCGCCCGCTCGGCCGCATCCCCATGGCCTCCTTCGTCGAGCACACCAAGCATACGCCCAGCATCAACGACCGCAGCGTCCGGTTCATGTTGCGGATGCTGGAGCGCTCTGGGCTCGGGGAGGAGACATGCCTGCCGGCGGCGCACAACTATGTCCCCACGCATGAGTACTGCACCCTCGAGAACGCACGCGACGAGTTTGAGCTCGTCGTCTTCTCGGCCATTGACGACCTGCTTGCCAAGACCGGCGTCGCCCCAGACGCCATCGGCGCACTTGTATATATATAATATTTTTTTTCAAAATAATTTGTTGGATCCAAGTGAATTTCAATTCAAAATTCCAGTCCTTTTGGCCGAAATGAAAACCAAAACACCGGATTTCAATGAAATTTAGTGATTTCCAGAACCGCTAAAATATTGTTGAAACTAAAAATTTAAAATAACCATTGCAGTGCAGGGCTGATCGCCGTGGGCCTTGCCAGGAACCTCCTGCAAGTTCTTCCCCGAGGCACCTGCGCGCTGGTCGTCTCCACGGAGACCATCACGCCGAACTACTACGTCAGCAATGAGCGTGCCATGCTCCTGCCCAACTGCCTGTTCCGCGTCGGCGGAGTGGCCACTCTGCTGTCGACGTCCCCCGTGAACGCCCGGTTCCGCCTCAAGCACGTCGTGCACACCTTCACGGGCGCGAACGACGATGGTGCCTACCGGTGCGTGTTCCAGGAGTAGGATGACCAAGGGAACATTGGGATCAACCTCAGCAAGAACCTGATGGCCGTTGCAGGGAGCTCGCTCCAGGCCAACATCACTGAGATTGGGCCGCTCGTCCTGCCGGCATCCGAGCAGCTTCTCTTCATCCTCTCCTTCATCGCGCGCAAGGTGCTTGGCGCGCGCGTCAAGCCCTACATCCCGGATTTCTCCATGGCGTTCGAGCACCTGTGCATTCATGCCGGCGGCCGCACCGTCAAAGACCAGCTGCAGAAAAAGTTCCGCCTCTCCAACGAGCAGGTGGAGGTGTCACGGATGACACTGCACCGGTTCGGAAACACGTCGAGTAGCTCACTATGGTACGAGCTTGCCTACGTCGAGGCCAAAGGCCGGATGCGCAAGGGCGACCGCGTTTGGATGATCGGCTTCGGCTCAGGGTTCAAGTGCAACAGCGTGGTGTGGGAGTGCATCCAACCAGCTGCCCGCGACACAGATGGGCCGTGGACCACCTCTATCCACAGGTATCTGGTGAACATTCCCGACGTGCTAAAATAAGTCAAATTCATGAATTGTGACTAAGTTTATGGAGAAAATTATATATATCTACTATACCAAATATGTACGATATTAAATAAAAATATATTGCATGAATCTAATGATATTGATTTGGTATCGTAGATGTTGATTTTTTTTCATAAACTCGGTCAATGTTTACAAAGTTTGACGTTAAAAATTCTAATATGCACTATATTTTGGGATGGTGGGAGTACTACATAATAAGTGAAAAAACGCACACGATCGCCTAAATATTAAAATCACATGAGATGTCGTGAGAAACCTTAACTAGTTGTAATTACTGAGTTTTGTAAATCGGGGTTCGAGTTGTATACCGAATGGCATCCTATTGTCTTGTGTCATCTTGGGTGTCAGTGTCGGTCTAATATAAAGCTATGGAAACTATCCTGAAAAGCCGCAAGTTATCGTGTCACCAAAATATTTTCTCTCGTCGTGTTCTTGCATGTGCTGACAACGACTAGATTGCATCTGATTTCTAGCAGAGAAGGTCGAAACTGGCATCAATGCTTGTAGAATAAGCTTGGGTTTATTGGATGTTAAGTTTATGAGTCCACGATGGCTGTGTTTGTCGTCCAGCATTCTGTTTTAGCTCAAAGGTGGTGGCGGCGATTCTGGTCTTCTATTTCATCTTTCTGTGCTCTTCTTCTTCTTCGGCTTTGGAAGAACCAAGCGGCACAACATTCTCTCTTGCAATTGGTGTCTCCCCGGCAACAACACTTTCAAAAGTCTTAACATGTCACTCGATCAACACGTACTCTTGAATTTCAGAGATATATTTGCAAACCGTTTCCACGTAGGAACTCTAAATGAGTATGGCAGTGAATAGTTACGAATCTGTACCGCACTAAGATCAGTCTGCCTGTAGTGTTTACAACTCTCGACTTCCTTTCAAAGCTTCGGGCTGTGTCGCCTAGTCCATTCTGGTCTACGAATGATGAAACGTAAAGAGTAACACTTGTGGTGATAGAATCTTGGCTGTCCTGATGTTTCCATCTGAAACACACTGGTGATTCAGGTTCAGATGACTTTGGTGGTTCGACTACAACATGCAATGATACTGCGACTTCATCAGTAAACCAATCTCCTATAGGTTACAGGCGATGTTGGAAGTACGAACAGCCCGACCACAAAGGACTATTTTCCTATAGAAAAATTATAAGCAAGTATGAATATGATTTTAAAAAGTTGGATATCGCAACCATAGATGAAAAACTCACAAAAGTTAGGTTTCAAGATTTGTCTTGACATAATGTCTAGACACAAACAAACAATACAAAGTTACTTTAATAGCTAGTTTTCAGACATGTTTGGTTTCCCACAAAGTTTCATACACGTGGTTCAGGGCAAAAAAATGGCCTGTTTTGTGCCCAGGAGTAAGGCTGGGCTGCATGGCATGAAGCTCAAAGCACTCCGGCCTGCCTCGAGTGTTCATTCGAGCTAGGCCCGAGCAACCAGCCAACCACAAGGGAGTGCACGTGGTGGCTCTCTCGGCGCACACGTAACCAAACAGCCGAACATTGCATATAGAGAGCACATACATGCAACCAAACACCATGCTTGTGTTTTTACGTACATGAAACATAGACCTTTGTGGTCACCCAAGCACAATGCACAACATAGTTCTCCAGGTAGCCTTCGTTGGGTTAAGCTTCCAAAAAACGCAAATATACCTTGGGTAACCCTAAATGCAAAACGTATTGGGCGGGGGCCATGCACGCATGGATGGCCATCTCTAATAAAAACAAACTGCGAATAGGCCACCTCTAAAAAATGAAGGATAGAGAAAGATAATGAGTGGATTGGTTCCTAGACCATCTCCTCGCTGTTTTTCATTTCCAAGTATGATAGTGCTCTGAAATTGCTTTGACGCCATTTCGCGGCTTGATTGGGTCACTTGTGATTTGTCAGCCTTTTATGATGGATTCAATAAGAGTCGCTGCTACTAAACCCGCACCTCTTGCCTGAGCAATATTTTTTCAGAAACTTCATCCTGCTTCATTCAACAACGATGTTCTCAGGGATTGTTACAAAATCATGTGGATCACCAAGCCACACATGCCTACCAAAATCAAGATACTAGGAAATTTTAGCTACACTATGGCTTCAGTGTTTCAACATCTTGACTCATAGATAAACTATCATTCTTCAAATCATTTTTTTGACAATCAACTCCTTATCACCGGTGCATGAGCTCCTCCCGTGTTGGCTTCACTATCCTTGATAACGGAGTTGTTGTCAGAACAAATTAGAATGTGGGTCACCATTAGATTATAAGCTAAAGAACGAGCTTCACGGCATGCCATAGCCTCGAGAACCGCAACATCAGTGACTCCATTAACTGTGATAGAAGATGAACCCATATATTTTCCATCACGATCACAGCATACCGCAGCCACCGCTCCTGGTCCACCTTGCATGTTGACTCCACCAGCTACATTATTTTTGAAGAAACGATGATGCGGGGGAGATCATGGCAAACACCAAATTCACCTATAGTGGCAATAGGTCTATCTCCGATTTGGAACTTCATCAAGATCACTAATGATGATTTTCAGAAACATGTGAGTAGACATGGGTGGCTTGAAGATATTATCTTGTATCAATTTTCGACGTGCCGTCCAAATTTTCAATAGTGTCACTGGGGCTAGAGTAAAGTCTTCATGTGATAACAAGCCCATTAGTGTAATTAACCATTGCTTGGTGCTGCATTATTTAGTTTCTATCATGTGTTCCATGACTTCCTCTTTTGAAAGAGCCCATACGCATCTTTACATTGAGCAACCTTTAAGTCATAGAGAGCAATTGTCGGTGGTAGTCATATTTCTATTTTCAAGAAAATGATGAGTCATAAGCGAGTGCCGAGCGAGACGCCATAGAAATACCCGAAGCTTTGGTGGAAGTGGTGGCTCTTCCACGAGACATGCTCTTCCATGCTTATTTACTTTTCACACCGGGCCTTAGAAAGTCGGTACGAGTGGCTAATGATTGCCACAAGCAAAAATAATTTCGGAGGAAAAGAGAAAAAAATTTCCTCGTTGCTCATATGTTGCCACCCAACGACTATTGTTGCATTAATTTGGAATAGGACATGTGTACTATTGCACCGTCTCAATCATTAGAGGAGTGCTAGGCTATGGCTTAGATTTAAGAGCACGTGCCATGCAACCTTGCTTTGTATAGAAAGCAGGATTTGAGGATACCAACGATCGTTTAATAGGTAGCTAACCATCCGAACAAAATGTAAAAGAAACAAGATAGTCACCTATGACAAGAAAAAGAGGGGACGTGGCACACATAGGCATTGAGAGAAATGGGGAACTATTCTACACAATCAACCATCACAAACTAGCGGAAGAAGGTTGTCATGCTCAGAATCTTCTCCCTTGACTGCACCATCACTTCTATGTGCTTACTTCTACCCTCAAAGTAAGCTTACAAAACGTCACACTGTGGGACGGAGGGAGTGTAAAAGAACAAAAATTGTGCACCTGTACATGTGACAATGTGCAACTTGGAAGATTAACAAATTAATTTTTCTCAGTGTCCCTTTTAAAAATGTACAGCTAGTAATGTTAACCACTAGACCGTGAATTGCCATTATGTAGTCCGACTCAGAAATATATAAATGTACCATCTAAATATTGGTAACCTTTACGGAAAAGAAAGTGAAGTGCAGTGTCCTTTTGTGTCATGCCCCGTTTACGATGGGGCTACTTGGTGCCTTGCGTCATACCACCTTCAGCAAACAGGGTTCAACAATTTCCTCTCCCCATTTTTTCTGTAGTTCCCTAAAAATCAGCCAACGGTCCATGTCAATACATTTTTTTCAACATCAGAGTTTAATGAGATGGTACCCTGCCTGGGAACAAATAGTGGCGTGACGTTTCAACATTAGATCGGGCTAGTTTGGCAGCAAAGTTCTTTTAAAACCGTGGTAATTGAAAACCACAGTATTCTCTTGGGTGGGCAAGGAATACTACAATTTATTAAAATCAATATTTTTCTTAGTTTTACATGTGTTTGGTTGGTGCTGTTTTACCAAAGTTTTGACCAAGTGTTTTAGCGTGGATGACTGAGTAATTAGCGGCTGCTAACGGTGGCCGGCTGCATGCAGCGGCCGTGCACATGTCCGCCCGACATAGAACGCATCTGTAGAATATGTTTATCCCTGATGCTGCAGAGAAGAGATGGAACACATAAACTAATCAAACTGCATCGGCTATAATCAGTAGATATAATATTGTCCTTTACCCTATAACAAAAGAGGGAAAATAGAATGGGATCGCAGCTAGATTTTCTTATCTCTGCGTAGACGGCAACGCCAACTGCGATCTGCCCAACTGAGTTCTCTCCGCTCTGTTTTAAAAAAAGAAGTTGGGACCTCTTTTTCAGATACAGCAAAAAGACCATGGTCTCTCGCATGTTGTGGTTTATAAAACTTTGGTTTTTTCTGAAGCCAAACACATCAAAATATTCAAAACCATGGTTTTTTTTTCCAGAAACGACAGTATTCTCAGAAAACTTTAAAAAAACTGTGCTGCCAAACGCAGCTCGTCAGTGTTTAATTAAGACTGTACCCTACCGGGCACCAGCATCGTCTCATCAATTTTCAGCTAAAAAAAACATCAAATGGAAAACACCTTACCGCTGACTTGCTCATCAGATATACTATAAAAGTGATTTGTATGTCCTACCCATCAATCCGCTATCTACAAGGGCAAGCACTAGTTAGGCTAAATAGTGGCCAATCGTTTAACATGTGACTGATTTTTTTATGCGAAGGTTGCTTTTTTTTTTTCCTGTCAAACAAAAACTTATATACAAATAAATAAATAAAATAGTTTTTTGAAGGAAAATTGAATTAAAGGCAACATATCAGGTGAAAAACTGTATTTTAGTGCAAACCTGAAAACTTTCAATCGGAGCTATCCGATTGTGAATCGATGGGTGAGATCAAAGGTATGATATCCCTCTAATCACTTGAACATATTTCATGAAACCCTCTTTTGTCTCTCCTATGTTTGGTGAACTCTCTATTGCTTGGCGAGCGAGAGGTGGCCGATGAAGCTCCACTGTGTCCATCCTTCAGGTCTAGGCGTTGAGGCGTCGATGGCCTCTCTATTCTGACTCCTCGCCCGTCACTATGGTGCACGCTTCGTTGTTGTTGGCAAGTCGAGGGTCAGGCCCTCCAGATCTGGATCTCCAGATTTAGGAGGCTGTTGTACATGAGTGAATCCTTGTTTGATACTTTTCTTGGTTCTTGGTTACTGGCAATGCTGAGTTCCTCCATGTGGTCGTGTGAGTGTTGTTAGAGCAGAAAGCCTACACGACTATTGTAAAATTTATATTTTCTAGGGTGTAGTTTCTCCCTCACGGGTAGATTAGATTGCTCCATCGTCTTCCTGGAAAGAAAAAAGCCGTGGCCTGTAAAGAGGACGAAGGATCGGTTGCAAGAAATATCACATCCATATGGTAGTTTTCGTAAAACTTGTTTCAATGGAATGATTAGAATCCCACCTGATATCGAGTCGGTCCGTCTACAATCTAGCGTCCTAGAAGATACTCTGTAGGTTTGCACTGAAATGAAGTTTTACCTATAAACATGCCCGCAAACGGCGTTCTTTGGGTAGCAGTCTCCGGGCCTGAGGACAGTTCGTCCTAACCGGGCTCAGGTCCTTGCTCACTTACATTCGGTGATGGACGAGAATCATTCGGCATGACATTTCACTGACAGGTATCCTTGCTTTTTGTTGTTCACAAAACTTAGCAGATGAAACTTGGGGCTTGGCTGCGGAAGTTGTTGCGCTGTGCGAACAGCTACCTGAGCAGCGGCGGGCCGAAGAAACCCTGGAGAAATCCCGGGCCAGCACCATGGGTAAGCGAGTTGCACCGTACATACTCGTGCTTTGCCATTCATACACTGGCCGCTTTAATTTTCCCTTTCTGACCAATTCTGTATATTTTGTTGATGAGCAACATCATAAGAAATCAACTGGTTTCAACAGCTAGTCGCTGGGGCGCACAAGGAGCGGGATGACTCAGATTTGGCGCCCGAGGATGCGTGCGATTAAGCCCGAGTTCTGCAGGAAACCGTGGAGCAGATGAAAGCCGCCATTGATGTCGACCACCATCGTGAGAGCTTCTATTGAAGAAAACAAAGACGTGCAAGGACTCTTAAAACATGAGGTTGGCACCGAGAGCTCATATATGGCGCAGCACGCGCCAGGGAGCGGACTCGCGCGCACCCCCGCATGCCCTTTTTGGGCCGGCCCATGAGCGGCAGAGGGAAGCCCTCTATTTTCTTGTTTCATTTTCTTATTTTTAAAATAATTCAGGATTTCAAACACTTCCCAAAATTAAAAAAATGCTAATTTAATAAAAGTTTGTGGAGCCAAAAAATGTCCCTGAATTCAAATAATTTTCATAAATTTGAAAAAATATTCATGGTTTTAAAAAACTGTTTGTGAATTTGGATATTGATGAACATTTTTATTAGATGGACAAATTTTGAATTACATGAACATTTTTTTAAACTTGATGAATAAATTCTCAATTCAAGAAAATTTTCTGAAAAAATCGGATGAAATTTTTTAAAAATGGTTGAACATTTTTTGAATTTGACAGACATTTTTATAAATTAGCGTGAACAAATTTGGAATACGATGAACATTTTTGAATAAGATGAACATTTTTTGAATTAGATGTAAATTTTTCATTTTTTGAACTTGATGAATAAAAACTCAATTCAAGAACACTTTTCTGAATGCAGTGGAAAAAAAATGTTCAAGATCTTAAAAAATCACAAAAATGAGAAAAAAAGAAAACAATGAAGAAAAAACAGAGATGAAGAAGCAATTGAAAACTGAAAAAGAAACAGAAAAGGAAACATCAAAGAAAAAAGAAAAAACTTAGGGGATCTCGCACCCCACATGGGCTGGCCCAGAAGGTGCGCAAGGGGAGCTCGGGGCTGCGCGCGACGGCGCTAGGCGGTGCCCCACGCGCCATATATGATCCGCTGTTGGCACCCTATCAACGGCCCTGTGCGCTCATGAGGATGGCCAGAAAAAACTTGATGCTCAACTCACGCGACTGAGGGAGGCCTGCCAAAGATCTGCCACAGAGCCAACGGGCGCAGGAATTGTGTCGCCAACTTGAGCAGGCTTACAAATGTGAGTGCTTGAGCCATCTCTTTTTCTTGTGTCTTGTGCTTTATCCTTTGCTAGTATTGTGTATAGCGTTTCTGGTCACACCCATCCCTAGTACTGTTGTAGGAGGGATGAACACCACCGTACCGCTCTTGTCTCAATTGTTTCCGCCACCACGGCCACCACCACGTCCATGTGGAGCACCGTGTCCAAGGTATCCACCATATCTACGTGATGCCGCGTTTACTGAGGACTTGAATCCGCCCTGGGTGTTCTGAAGGTGCTCAGTTCGCCAGTGCATCAAGTGAGAGATGTTCGGTTTTTGTATCTAGGGAATATACTAGAGGGTTGTAATGGCCAGCAAGGATGTAGGATACGAGCTCATCTATAGTGAGAGGCCCTTCAATCGAGAAAAATACGCCGAAACATATTTGTTACCCTTCTGGGCATTGGTGAGAGAGATATGGAAATTATTGATGCAAGAGCGAAAGTCGGATGCGAACATGTTGGTGATGGCATTCCTACGACTTGAGATGCCTCAAGATGTAGGACATGGATGTGGATTTCGTTGAAAAGAGAGTTGAGGAGATAGGAAAGGATACGTCGATCTGTAACCATCCAGGCGTGTAAAGGGGATTGGGAGTGGTCACTCGCTTGCCTTCTTTGTCTGTGGATGTCATGGTTTTCCCAACAAGGTAGCCATAAAGTCCAGGCCCACGAATCTGGGGAAGAATTTGAGCATTTCATTTCCATAGGGGGAAGTTTTCCCTCGTAAGTTCCTCAGAAATTTTGTTGGAGAATAGGGCAGGTGCCGTAGATGATGAAAACGAGATTGAAGGTAGATTGGAAAGCTAGATGAGATATGGCAGATTGACTCTGATTACTCTATTGAATTTATGCTCCAATTAGTTGCTCCAAAAGTAAAAACTGACGGAGAAAGGTGGGAAATATATTTCAACAATAAATTAACGTGTGAGTTCATTGGAAGTCTATAATTAGTATAGTACATACAATCGGAGAGCAGCGATTTTAGAGCCCATGCTCATCTACAACTGCTGATAAATAGTAAATTATAAATTAGTAAAAAATTCAAAGAAATCTGAAATTTTAATGTCTCTAAGATACTCAGGTGCGCTAGGTGCATGAAAAAATTTGTGGTCAAATCACATCCGAGGAGCTCTTGGCAAAATAATATCAAAAATTTGACTGCAAAAGAAAATTTGAAAGAAAGCACTATGCAGGCACAATTCTGTTCTCCTGCCATCAGCTTCTCAGATGTCATTTGACCATGAAAAAAGGCACACTCCAAGCGCACCCTAGAATCTTGGATGCCCTAAGAATTTCAGTTTTTTTATGATTTTTCTCGAATTTACTATTCAATGAGAATAGATGAGGTAGGCTCACCTCTGAATTGCCGATATAATCGAAGAGAGATAAATAGATAGATGCAACTTCTCCATAATACATCTTATTAATAGTAACAAGCGATGAACTATATATGTATATATGGAAATGAAGCAAGCATTGACAAGGGAGGGATTATTGACGAAGCATGCATTGCATGTAACGGAGAGGATGCATGTAACTTATTCGAGCAATTTGACGATGACACGTGAGATCCGGAGGCGGCCGAGCCCTATCCGATGTAGTACATGGGGTCGGGCAGCTTAAAGGTGCGGGCGCCCTCTGGCGTGCCGAGGATGTCGCTCCACTGGTCACCAATGTTGCCGACGATGACGTACCCTGCGTCCAACAGCTTCTGTCTCTCACCGGACTTGAAGGTCACCGCGGAGCCCTTGAACTCCGCTGGCTTCAGCAGCACCGCCATCGACCCAGAGAAACCCTGCCGGCGGAGGTTTGTGATAGTGGCGGTCCTCTGGGCCTCTCTCCGGCCGGTGAGGATCACAGGCTTGATGCCCACCGAGAGCAACTTGTCGTACAGCCGCTTCGTCTCCGGCAGGGCAGGTGCGCTCGCCTGCCGCGCGTACTCTTGGAAGCTCGTCCAGTTGTACGGCGTAGCCCTGTCGTTGTCAACCATGCATGTCAGCTAGATCATCCTTTCAATCCATTGATAAAGTAGCTATCATATCACTACCTCGGCGCAGTCCTCTTGCTTAGCTCGTCACTCACACGGGCATGGCATGCATATATATGGTCCTTCTGGCCGTCTCCGTGACTTACTGTGATTGGAGGTGACCCGTGACCAGCAATAAGGTCCAACACGTGCAATAATTAAGATTTTACTTCCACTTCTGGTCTCATTTGTTTTTTCACTTGTATTTAGTTATGTGCCAGTTAAGGTTTTACCGGTGGTTTCTAGCTAGCTAGTGAGTTTATGGTTTTAACAAGTTCTAATCAGATTTCCTTCATCTGAACGACAAGATGAGTGCAAGTCTCTGCTCAGATATATCCACCTGCAATAAATCGCAAGCATAATGTGCACGTACGCACGCATCTATAGCATATATATGTATACTATATATAATATACGCAGGCAGGTACCCGAAGCCGTGAGTGGCGTAGTAGGGGAGGTTGGAGAGCGTGGCCTCATCGACGTCGAAGACCCACACCTCCTTGCCGTTGCCGGCGAGCTTGAGGCTGTCGACGTAGGAGATGGCCTGGTCGATGACGACCTTGGAATCGCGGCGGTAGTGACCACCGAGCATGTAGTGCCCGACATAGCCCTTGCAGCTGGCGGGGACCGTCTTCCAATCACGCACGTTGTGCGCCTCCACACCCAGCCGCCAGCTGTCGCATGCCACGCCGGCGCGGCTCCCCAGCTGCCCGCCCGAGCCCAGCAACGGCCGCAGCGCATGGATCAGCGGCGCCACGGCCTCATCGTCCATGGCCGTGGTTGCGGCAACTGACCTTGGCATGCGGATGTTAGTCTCCCATGCGCCGCTGGAGGCCACAAGAAGAGCCACGGCGGCGAGCAGGAGCAGCATCTTCGTAGCCATTGCCATTTCTACTTGTTGGTGCTTCCTGAGGTGCAGTGCTATGCAAAGAGTGTGGGTTGGCTAGCTTCTTATATAGGAAGTTTAAAGCTACATCAGTCCTACAGTACAGTGTGTGTGACGCTGAGTTTTTTTTCTTTTTTTGAGAAAGAGGGAAAAAAACCCGGCCTCCGCATCTATCAATGCACATAGCCATCAATGAAAATGATTGTGAGATTGAAAGAAATTAAGTGGCAGAAGAGGTGGTTGGTGTCAGTGGTGCGGTCGCATTCACAGCATGGAACACGTTGGTGTTGAGGAGACATTTTTTGTAGAATTACAACAGACAATTTCGATTGGTCGGTTGGGGACTTCGGATAAGATGTATATGAGCCAGTAATTCAACAAACGCCTTTGATTAGGTTGTTGTCATTGATGGGGCCTGGAACACGTTATGAATTTGTAGAAGGATTACATGTAGTGTGTGGCTGTGTTTGGAGGTGATATATGTGTTGGATATGTGAGCAAATTTTATCCTAGGAAAGGTTCAACAGGGCAACAGTACTCAATGGTTGGCATGCAGTCAGGTAGGTGTGGCGCACGATGCATCTACATCCTAATTATTACGAATTGATTGTGACTCTGTTCCCGCAATGTTTTTTCGATTCTGCCTTTTTCTGATAGGGTTGGAAAATCCGGTTTCCGAAAAATCACAATGAACTCCAGAATCTTTACGTCTCATTTATCAAAATAAATTTTGAATTCAAAAAAAAAGAGTCAAAATATATTATATTTAACCCATTGTACATATTTACGTGCTTCGCCGTGTGTTGGCTATGCAGATTTGCCATTCATATTTCTTATGAACTGCAAGTAGTTAACAGAGAGCTGGTCTAAGCCACCCATCCATTAGCAGAATTAAGAGAGGTATAGGGGGTGTTGACGGGGCCTGGAACACGTTATTTGATGTGATATTAGTGGTAGGATATACATGTATGTGGCTGTGTTTGGAGGTCGTAGATGTAATATTAGTGGAATGAAAAAAGCCATGGCCTGTAAAGAGGACGAAGGATCGGTTGCCAGAAGTATCACATCCATAAGGTAGTTTTCGTAAAACTTGTTTCAGTGGGATGATTAGAATCCCACCTGATATCGAGTCGGTCCGTCTACAATCTGGCGTCCTAGAAGATACTCTGTAGGTTTGCACTGAAATGAAGTTTTACCTATAAACATGCCCGCAAATGGCGTTCTTTAGGTAGCAGTCTTCGGGCCTGAGGACAGCTTGTCTTGACCGGGCTCAGCTCCTTGCTTCACTTGCATTTGGTGATGGACGGAAATCATTCGGCGTGACATTTCACTGACAGGTATCCTTGCTTTTTGTTGTTCACAAAACTTAGCAGATGAAACGTGGGGCTTGGCTGCGGAAGTTGTTGCGCTATGCGAACAACTAGCTGAGCAGCGGTGGGCTAAAGAAACCCTGGAGAAATCCCGGGCCAGTGCAATGGGTAAGCGACTTGCACTGTACATACTCGTGCTTTGCCATTCATACACTGACCGCTTTAATTTTCCCTTTGTTGATGAGCAACATCATAAGAAATCAACTGCTTTCAACAGCCAGTCGTTGGGGCGCACAAGGAGCGGGATGACTAAGACTTGGCGCCCCAGGATGCCTGTGATAAAAGCCCGAGTATTGCAGGAAACCGTGGAGCAGATGAAGGCCGCCATTGATGTCGACCGCCGTCGTGAGGGCTCTGTTAAAGAGACCAAAGACGTGTATGGACTCTTAAAACATGAGGTCGGCACCGACAGCTCCTATATGGCGCAGCACGCGCTAGGGAGCGGACTCTCGCGCACCCACGCTTGCCCATTTTGGGCCGGCCCATGAGTGGCAGCGGGTAGCCTCCTATTTTCTTGTTTTTGTTTTTGTTTTTTGAATAATCACTAGTAGAAAAAGGGTATAATGTGAAGCACATTAGTCCCGGTTTGTAACAGAACCGGCACTAATATGATCATTAGTGTCGGTTCCAACAGCTAGGGGGGCGGAGCTCATTAGTACCGGTTCGTGGAGAACCTTTAGTACCGGTTCTTGCCACGAACCGGTACTAAAGAGCCTGTGGCAGTCTGTGATCAGGCTGGGGCCCCACCAGCACCTTTAGTACCGGTTCATATCACAAACCGGTACTAGAGGTCTCTAGTTGATTCATTCTGCAGCGGTTTTTTAGTCCCACCTCGCTCCGCTAACAGAGTTTTTACCACCTTAAATACGTTACATCTCAAACTATCACAACCACTTGGTCTTCACTGAACTCTATGTGTAGAATTTGTGGCCACAATACGAGTCTTCTCCGGTTTCTAAACCGGTGAGGACTCATATTGACAATTCCAATTGTATACAAAGAGATCATTGATAATCAATGTATTTTTGATGTATTTCTCTGTAGCAGTAGTGCGTTTTGGCTGAAAGGCGGTACTGATCAATGTATTTTTATGTATATTTTTACATGTTTGCACAATCTCTTTCGAAGTATCAGAGTTTATAAGCCCTAAGTGTAGAGATGATGAAGGAGAGGCGCAATGCTCACCTGCATGTTGCTTAGCTTCAGTGTGCACGATTCAAGGCCACATCATCAACTTTCAGCCCTTTCTGGCATCATTTGTTATTTTTCATTCATTCACTGATTTGTTTTGAGACCTAAATGACGTGAAATTGAAAAGCGCTACAAAATGAACTCTAAAAAGGTTGAAACTTGGCATGGTATCATGATTTCACCCGCATAGCATGTGCACAAAACTAGAGAGGGTTACGGCAAAAATTGGATGCACTTCGTGTACAAACTGGACAATCTCTTTTGAAGTATCAGGGTTTCGGACGAAAACTCATCTGTTACACCGGCTATTCAAAATTTTAATAACTTATTACAACTTCGGACTTTTTTTGCGTTCAGATACACGATTCAAAGCCACGTCATCAACTTTCAACCCTTTCTAGCATCATTTGCTATTTTTCGATGTATTTACTGATTTATTTTGAGAGCTAAATGACGGTGAAATAGAAAAGCACTACAAAATAAACTCTGAAAAGGTTGAAACTTGGCATGGTATCATCATTTCACCTGCATAGCATGTGCCAAAAAGTAGAGAGGGTTACGGCAAAAACTAGATACACTTCGTTTACAAACTAGACAATCTCTTTCGAAGTATCAGGGTTTCGGACGAAAACTCATCTGTTACATTGGCTATTCAAAATTTTAATAACTTATTACAACTCCGGACTTTTTTGCGTTCATAAGCACGATTCAAGGCCACGTCATCAACTTTCAACCCTTTCTGGCATCATTTTCTATTTTTGATGCATTTACTGATTTGTTTTGAGAGCTAAATGACCGTGAAATTGAAAAGCACTACAAAATAAATACTGAAACGTTTGAAACTTGTCATGGTATCATCATTTCACCCGCATAGCATGTGCAAAAAAGTAGAGAGGGTTACGACAAAAATTGGATGCACTTCGTGTATAAACTGGACAATCTGTTTCGAAGTATCAGGGTTTCGGACAAAAACTCATCTATTACATCGGCTATTCAAAATTTAATAACTTATTAATTACAACTCCGGACGTAGTACCAATTTGAATATAATGATAAAACACACTAATATTAAACATAAGAAACAATAATCACTGAAAAATCTATTTTTAAAGTTAAGTTATTCACGAACTAGTGATTCACACAAATTTCAAATAATTCAAATTTAAACTATTCAAATTTTTTGTACCTAAAGCAAAAATATTCACAAAGAAACTCTAAATACAGTAAAAAACTACTCAGAAATAAATAGAAGAAAATATATAATTCACAAAAGAAAAAAACTATATAAAAAAATTATTTCTGCGCTGCCTAGTGGGCCTGCTTGGCCTTGGGCGTGGATATGCAGGCCCATAAGGCCCAGCGGGCTCACAGGGCAGCGCGGCAAAGTTAGGCCCAGAGGCCTGCATTAGAGACGAGCTGGAAGGAACAGCCGCGGCTGGGTTTATAAACCAGTGCGGCTGCCCTTCGCTCGGCGAGGTGGGACTAAACATTGTACACCGCGAAAAGGGAGTGCACCCCCTTTAGTACCGGTCCGTGGCACCAACCGGTACTAAAGGGCAGGTCTTTAGTACCGGGTGGAGCCACGAACTGGTACTAAAGGGGGTGGCTTCCCGCCAGTTGGCCTGGCCAAATTTGACCTTTAGTACCGGTTCCTGGCTCCAACAGGTACTAAAGGCCTCCTCTATATAAGCAGCACTTACGAAAATTTTAGTTTCATCTGTTCATTTGTTCGTCGCGCCCGTCCCCACGCCACCCCGGTCATCGGCCCCGTCGCCGTCGTCGCCGCCCCCGTCCGTGCGCCGCCCCCCTCGCCGTCGTCGCCGCCCCTTCGCCGCCCCTCCGTCCCTGCGTCGCCCCCGTCGCCGTTGTCACCGCCCCCGCCGCGTGCGTCCCGTCGGTGCCCCGGCCCGTCTCTGTCGCCTCGCATCGCCGGTCGTCGCGCCGCTGTAAGATCGACCGCGCGCCCCGGCCGGCCCCCGCCGCTCGCCGGCGGCCTCTCTGTGCACATGCACACACACACACACACACACACACACACACACACACACACACACACACACACACACACACACACAAACACACATACACACACAAAAATGTTTAATGTCAAATGTTAGATTATATATGAAATAAATAATGTTAGATGAGTTAGGTTTTTATACTTTTAGTTATAGATGAATTTATATTAATGTTAGATGAATTAGATATATATATTAAATTTTGGTATATGAGATTTGATCATCTAATGAAAACTTCAGTATATAGAACTAGCTACTTTATTTTTAGTAAGAAAATTAATATAACTAGTTTAGTTTACTTAATGAGTTGAATTATTTGAACTAGTTAGTTGAATTAGTTGAGATACTTTATTTAGGTATATTTTTAGTAAGTGCTTAGTTGAATTAATTAGTTGAACTAGTTGAATTAATGGAACTAGTTTAATTAGTTGAATTACTATAACTAATAAGTGTTTAATGTTTCACCTATGAACATAGGAAATATCGTTTGATGACGAATATGATTTTATTATGTGCGAATACTACGAAGACCAGCGCGGTCTGTGCGACAGAAATTTCCTAGTTGATGATAGGCGCTTTAGTATCAAGCTAGATGAGACATTCGAAGTGGATATAGTAAGTCACAACGACAAGTCTTTTTTCGTAATTAAGCATATGCATGACTTATGCTTCATTTGCTTCAACTCATAATTTTAAATTTTCACTATTCTAGTAGCGTATCCCCTGCCATTCAAGAATTTTTGTCTTGGATAAGATAGGTTTCAGTCCTAACAAAACCACTGAGGTAAAGTGAGTTTACTTGAAGACCGAGCATGGTTATACCTTCAACGTCAAATTATACAATGCAGACACCTACACCTATTTTGAATGCAAAACTTGGCAAGCACTATGCAAGGCTTATGCATTTGAGCCTGATATGTTTATCACCTTTGATATTCGTCCCGACGATGATATTGAAGGTAATAGAGACATTTGGGTCGATGTGCAGACGCCTCCAGTTCTACCATTATGTGAGTTTCTCAACCATATTTATGTCTTCGATATTATTTTTTCAAAAATAGTTGACAACTAATTTCTATTAACAGCTTATTTCCATTCAAGCAAATATTTCCAGATGGTAGACAGGAGCGTCCACTGTCCCGGGGCTGTACTAAACTGCGAGGTGATAAGTCATTATGTTTTATGGCTTGAGGATCTTGATGCTGTCAAGAGAAATTATTTTCCTAAATTTGAAAATCTTGATACTCAAAATGTGCGACCAATAATGTTCGTGTTGAACTACAGTCACATCTATTTAAAAAAGATGGTAAGATTTGTACTATTTTTCCTCAATGCATCTTTTGCATACATTATTTTTCAAGCTAAACTTCATTGCTATGTATAATGTTACCATACGATGTTCTTCAACAGGGACTCCCGATGACAGTTGTGCCTCAGTGGATTGGTACTAAAGGTCGCATGTCAATGGTTAGCTTACGGCCAAGACATTCTACATTGCACATGAGTGCATTCAGGGTTTCTACAACCGAGGAATGCTTAATAGTGAAAGACTGGAGCAAAATTGTGAAGGATCGCAGAGAAGTACTAGGGGCAGCAATCAGAAGTGCAGCCCATGATTAGGAGACAGGTTCATCTGCATGCTCCAATATGATGAATCGGGAGAGCTATACATGTTTTATGCTTTTTTTACCTGAGAGAGAGCAGCATGAGTGATTAGCATGCTCTTAGTACTTGTCCTCTCATGTTCGTGTTCTTCGTCCTGAAGTTAATCTCAAAGAGTGATTTACTTTTGTGAGTGATTTGCTTTTGTGGTCTGATGAATGCTTATAATCATGACCATGTTGAACTCGATGATATCTTTCCTTCTTGTACAAGTGAATGTTTTTTCTTTAAGCTAGTATTGGTGGTGATTAGATAGCGGTAACGACTATGATGATTAAATAGTTGTAATGATAACTATGATGATTTTTAGCTAGCTAGTATACTATTGTTGGTAATGGTATGATGCAATAGTTTTTATATTAATATGATGATGATGAGTTATTATATTATTTATGAAAGAAACCGCAGAGTAGTTTCAACTGGATGGATCCTAGCTAGCTAAGTGATCAAGTATATGCCATATCCATATTAATTACTTGCTCACCTAATATATATATAAGTGATCAAGTAATTAATATGGATATGACATATACTTTGATCACTTAGCTAGGATCCATGCATGCATCCACTTGAAACCAATCTGCGGTACTTTCACCTAATGATTTAACAACTCATTATAATGTAACAACAATCTCTAAATTAAATTGAAAATGCAAAATTAAAGGAAAAATAAAAACTAAAACCAAAACCCCCAAACATTTAGTACCGGTTGGTGTTACCAACCAGTACTAAAGGTCTCCCCGCACCCGGCCCTGGCTCGTGCCACGTGGTGGCACTTTGGTGGCGGTTCGTGTCGAACCAGTACTAAAGGGGGGGGCTTTAGTCCCCACCTGTCGTGGAATTGTCACGGCAGATGTCCTAGTGTGAGGACTTAGTCGCGAGGCCAACGCATCTATGTGATAGCTTGAGAGGGGTTGATCGGGATGAGAGACGCAACACGCAAGACAAGAATTTAGATAGCTTCGGGCCCCGGGAAACCATCATCCGGTAATAGCTCTACATGCTGTTTGTGGCTAGGTCTCATTATGCTCATGAGGGAGACGCCGCACAAATGGCTCTCATTAGTTGTGTCTAGCCTTAGAGATTATTTTTTCCTCCTCTTCGGGTGCCCTGCTCCTCCTTATATAAGTTGAAGGGACGGGTTACATGTGGAGTCCTATTAGGATTAGGACTAGTCTATTACAAGTGGAATCCTAGTCTGCCCCCTTAAGGGAAAACTCCTTATGCCTTTCCTTGTAAACCAACCCTACAATAACATCAGCCGGCCTTCTAGGCCTTGGGCCTAGTCTTCTATCTGACCCACCGTTAGGGCCATCCGTGAGTCGCCAGTCTTCCGGCGGGTTACCAATGAAAACGCTAAGCCTGGCCGGGTCATACCGCGGCGTATATCCCCGACATTAGCCCCCAATTTAATTTGGATTTATCCATGTTAAAGTAATCATGTAAAATAAACACAAGAACAAACTTGATAGGTTGTGCTCCGGGTTAAATATTTTCCTGAACCGGCACCTGATCATCCTTAAGTCCTTGTCATTTCCTCCTGGATGCATACTCAAGATCTTATAGCAAATCTCCTTTAACAGATATGTCCAAACATTACCACTGCAAAAAATCCAGGCACTTCTTCTAAAAAATCCGGGTGAATAGGCCAGCTTCATAACCAATTTGCTGACATTGGCTCTTGTAGAGAAATATTATAAGAAATAATCCATTTTAGTCGGCCTTCAATGTCTGTCTTGACAAAAATATTGGTCTTAAAATATTCAACTGATATTCAGCCGGCTTAAAGATGTAGATCTTACCGATTTATCATTGGCAAAATTGCCGGGTTATAAATAAATGATGCCGGGTCATGATTGTTGCAGACACCGGGTTAATCTGCTCTGCTCCAAATTGAGAATTTGAAAAAAAAATTATCCCTTATATGCATATCACCTGTAGCCCCCAAGTGCCGGGTTGCCATGCTTGCCGCAATCTGGGACTTGTAATTGCCTTATGCTCATGAAAACTTCAACCAGTGTAGCCCCCAAGGGCCGGGTCATTATGCAATAATGAGCAGGGACTTTGTAGATATAACCATGTAAACTTGAACAACAACGTGTAGCCCCCAAGGGCCGGCTCAGTAAGATAATACTGAGCTGGGACTTTGTATATAATTTATTGATAATAGCATCATATAATATAATCTCCACCATGCGGCTTGAACCCACGTCCACAAGGTTAAGAGCTTTGTACTCTACCAACTGAGTAGTGGATCGTTCAATATAATGGATTAACGCTTGTGTACCTTGAATTTTTGACAGGAGCAATTGGTAGCCCCCAAGGGCCGGCTCATTACAATGTGATGAGTCGGGTCTTCAATAAGTTGAGCAAAAAATGACTTTGCATTAGCCCCCAAGTGCCATGGTGCATGCTGGCAGTGACATGGGACTTGCATATTTGATATAATCTCAATCTGAATAATGTAGCCCCCAAGTGCCGGGTTGTCAGCCTGCACCGACTCGGGACTATTTTTTTCATTGTGGAAATAATCATACCCATTGATAAATAATAATCATTGTGCTAAAGCGACGTTGAAAACCATATCAATGTAGTAAGGGTGATAACCCAAAACTTAGAAGACAAATTTCCAAGTATTTAGTATCATCATGAAAATCCAGCCAAGTTTGGCTATTAGAAATTTGAATACCTTATCGGCTGATAAGTAAATTCATAGTTTAAATACTCAGCGGCTCTTGGCCGATGGCGACTTAATGCGCATTCATTATAAGCTGGAATTTTTATAACCCGGCGGCTTATAGCCTTTGAGAAAATTCAGAACATATAATCATTTTGAAGCATCAATTTTGATGATGAGCTTGAACTTAATCATTTATATAAGTCATAGTTCTGCAAATCCTGCACAGAGTTTAAACAACATATGCCCAGGCGACTTAACGTCAAAGCCAGGGCGCGGGTAACAATCCGTAATATAGTCTTTATGCAATTATGTAAAAGACTAGAATTAAGGCCATTCAAGCCTAAACATACTGGCGACTTAACGTCAAAAGCCAGGGCGGGTTATTGAACCTCGAATATTTATATAATCAGGAAAACATACCTGTAGAATTGGCTCATACTGCCGGCTTACATCGCCGTATCCAATAAAAGCAATAATTCAATGATTGATAAGCGCATGATTCCAATGGCGCAATCCAAAATATACCGGCGACTTAAAGTCCATAGCCAGGGCCAATTTAAACATAATTATGTATAAACATTATCATACCTGTGATATTGAATCGTACTTGCTTGTGATACCTGTACAGTAAGGGTGATAACCCAATCTTTAGAAGCCAAAACTTCAAAATGTTTTATGATTGTCATATGCTGGCGACTTATCATCCAAAGTGAAGCCGGTTTAAATAGAAACCACACATATACTTAGATTTGAACAAAAAATCTCAACAAAAAACCAAAGATTGTTTGCAAAAACTTAACCAAATAGAAAGAAAAAAATCAAGGCTTCTGATTCAAATATGATTAGTAAACCGTTCCAAAGGGGTTAAGCTAGGATTCGAATACGATCATGTAGTCTCCAGTGGCTTTGGCGTTGCGCCCATCAAGAGGGTACCGACAGCTATGTTCTCTTTGGTTCGAATACGACCTATGTTTGAACAGGAAGCCCCCAAATGACCTTGAGAGTTTTTTAACGACTCTGACTCGAATACAATCAAAGTCGGACCCAAAAGGGGCTAAGCTATGATTCAAATACGATTAAGAAGCCCCCTAGTGGGTTTGGCATTGCGCCGATCAAGAGGGTACCGACAGCTATGTTCTCTTTGGTTCGAATACGACCTATATTTGAACAGGAAGCCCCCAAATGACCTTGAGACTTTCTTAACGACTCTGATTCGAGTATGATCAAAATCGGAACAAAAGGGGTTAAGCTAGATTCGAACACGATCAGCCCCCAATGGTCATTTGAAGTAGGGTACCTATGCTTGAGTTGTGCTTTGCAACAAACTCAGTTTGGTCCCTTTCATTTTTTCTGAGAATTCGAACATTGCGAGAGATAAATTCTTCTTGAGCCGGAATTTTAAACCGGATATTGAGAGCTTCGAAGCATTGTGAGAAACAGATTTCTCTTGAACCAGATTTTAAACCGGATATTCTTCATTTTGAGCCGGAAATTTTTCTAACGGCCTTTAAACTGGCAACATTTACTGAGTCATGTCATTATAGCCCCCGAGTCTCAAGGCGGCTCGAGGAGTCGTCTTGAGATTCTCCATAGTTGACCATAGCAGAAGGTGTATATCACTGGCTTTGAGAGCGCAATGTGAATCCACAAAATATTGAGGTGACTGCGGCGGGTTATAAATGATCCCGTATGAGCCGTGTCAGCAACTCGGTCAATGATTCCTTCCAACTGGCTGTTTGAAGTTAACCAAACTGTAGTGGCGGCAACTTGTGTGTCTGTCCATTGAGCCATCCAGTGCAGACGGTGGCTGATAATATATAATAATTTGCCACCAAATTGTTTGAAAAAACCGGGCTACCAAAGTAGTGACTTGCTCATACTCAATAAATAGCTCATGTAGATAGGCGCGGCCCGGTGTATTGATGTAGACCAGGCCGCGAGAGACGGACGGTAAAAACGACCGCAGCATCAAAGGCGGCTTGGATAGATGAGTCGGTCGCGGTGTTGTGAGTCGATGCGGACGGGCAAGTTGTCGTCCTCATTGTAAGCCGGCATGGTCGCGAGAGATGGCCACAGCGTTGTAAACCAGCATGGTCCGTATCTGCGGTATAATGTTGTTGCAGCTCTCTCTCTCGTAGCTTGAGGTAGAAGAAGGAGGAGCACATGGTACACTGGAGTTTCACCCGGCTTCACAGCCCCGTTACTTTTCCCACAGCACCAAAACTCCCGTACAAACAGTGGCCGTGGATTTATAGTCTCACAGCTGGGTAGCATCCAAGTTTCAGTTGCCCACCTCCTCCACTCGCTAGAGCGTGCGAGTCATGGGCTTCGGCTGCGCTCTTGCCGCGCACTAACGCGTACGACGCGGTCGGCCATTCAACTGAACGCTACGCGCTGCCGCTAGTGTCGCTAACGACACAGGCCTATGCAGTGGAACCCAACGTGAGCCTAGCTCACGCACCACCAGACCACACACACGCACACCACGAGCATACACATGACACTGCTACAAGTAGACACACTACACACGTACGCCACGCTGCTGCGTTCCGCCCGTCCCGCCCGTCCCGCGCGCCACCGACGCGCCCGGCGAACCCGACGAGCCCGACGGCACCAATGCGTCCTGCCTGTCCCGCGCGCATCCGTCGCGCCCAACGAGCCCAACCACACACGCCGTGGCTTATTCCAACATATAATACCACCTTTGTAGTAAATGGTTACCCTGCCTATAAAAAACATCGTAGAGCAGAGTAGTTGTCCTTTGACAAAAGTAATATATGCTAAATAAAATAAACTTAAACAGATAGATATCACCTGTTTGTTCAGATGTCAGATGATCCGTTCAATGCAATAGAGGTGGCTTAGGCAGACTGACAACTCAATATGGCTCGGGCGGCTTAGCACGGAAGAGGCGGCTCAACGCGCCCCGGCGCCTCAACAGAGCAGCGAAACGGAGGCATCACCATGGCGTCGGCTCAAAAACTGCAACGGCAGCGCGTTTGAGATGGCAGAGGCAGCAATATGAACAGCTTGAATCGGACGCAAGTCGACCCGAGGGCAGGTGGCGGCGACTTAAAGCAGACAATGGGTGTGGCGACTTGAAACTGCAGCAAGACCACAGACGGCTTGACGATGGCGCGAGGCGCACTGGCAGCCGGCGCAGGCAGAAGTGGTCTGACACGGCCACGGGGGCGGCGGAGGCAGCCAGGCGCGCGTTGGACAGGAACAACTGACAGCTGTGGTGAACCGGCGCGGGAAGAGCAGCAGTATCAAGTCGGCGCAATAGGTGTCGGGGTTTAGACGACGGCATGCTCACAGGGCAGCGCTGTAGCAAGGAACCCGAGCGGAACAGGGGTAGACTTGGCAAGGCGGCGACGAACGCCGGACTAACTCGGGCGACTCAATCATGCAGCTATAGGGGCGCTTGCGGACAGGGCCTCGGCAGACACCACCCTTTAGTGCCGGTTACAGAACCGGCACTAAAGGCCCTTACGAACCGGTGCTAAATCCTGGTTTTGCACTAGTGAATTTGGGATTTCAAAAACTTTCCAAATTTTAAAAAAGCTAATTTCAAAAAGTTTGTGGAGCCAAAAGAAGTCCCTGAATTCGAATAATTTTGAGCAGGCTTCCAAATGTGAATGCTTGAGCCATCTCTTTTTCTTGTGTCTTGCGCTTTCTACTTTGCTAGTATTGTGTATAGCGTTTATGGTCATCCCTAGTGTTGTAGGAGGGATAAGCACCAACGCTGTTGTCTTAATTGTTTCCACCGCCACGGCCTCCACCACGTCCACGTGGAGCACCGCGTCATGGTGTCCACCACATCTACGTGATGCCGCATTTACTGAGGACTTGAATCCACCCTGGGTGTTCTGAAGGTGCTCAGTTCGCCAGCTTATCAAGTGAGAGATGTTCGGTTTTTTATCTAGGGAATAAACCAGAGGGTTATAATCCATGTTGAGGCCAGCAAGGTTGTAGGATACGAGCTCATCTTCAGCGAGAGGCTTCGCAGTGCTTCGAGAAAAATACGCCGAAGCATATTTGTTACTTTTCTGGGCATTCGTGAGACAGATACAAAAATTATCGATGCAGGAACACAAGTTGGATGCAAACATGTTGGTGACGGCACTCCTCACGATTTGAGATGCCTCGTGATGTAGGACATGGATGAGGATTTCTTTGGAAACAGAGTTGAGGAGATAGGAAAGAATATGCCGATCTGTAACTATCCATGCGTGTAAAGGGGACTGGGAGTAGTCGCTTGCCTTCTTTGTCCGTGGATGTCATGGTTTTCTCGAGCGCAGGAAGGCTGCCAATAAGGTAGCCATAAAGTCAAGGCCCACGAATCTGGGGAAGAATTTGAGCCTTTCATTTCCATAGAAGGAAGTTTTCTCTTGTAAGTCCCTCAGAAGTTTGGTTGCAGAAGAGGGCAGGCGCCAAAGATGATGAAGACGAGATTGAAGGTAGATTGGAAAGCTAGATGAGATATGGCAGATTGACTCTGATTACTGTATTGAATTTATGCTACAATTAGCTGCTCCAGAAGTAAAAATTGACGGACAGAAGTGGGAAATATATTTCAACAATGAATTAATGTGTGAGTTCATAGGAAGTCTATAATTAGTATAGTGCATACAATCGGAGAGCAGCGATTTCAGAGCCCATGCTCATCTACAGCTGCCGATAAATAGTATATTACAAAAATAGTAAGAAAATCAAGGAAATCTGAAATTTTAAGGTCTCTAATATACTCGGGTGCACTAGGTGCATGAAAATATTCATGGTCAAATGACATCCGAGGAGCTCTTGGCAAAATAATATCAAAAATTTGACTGTAAAACAAAATTTGAAAGAAAGCACTATGCAGGCCCAATTTTGTTCTTCTGCCATGAGCTCCTCAGAAGTCATTTGACCATGAAAATTGGCACAGTCCTAGCGCACCCAAGAATCTTGGATGCCCTAAGAATTTCAGTTTTTTTTTACGATTTTTCACGAATTTACTATTCAATGATAGTAGATGAGCATAGGCTCATCTCTCAATTGCAGATATAATCATAGATAGATAGATAGATAGATGCAACTTCTTCATAATACATCTTATTAATACAACAAGTGATCAACTATATATATGGAAATGAAGGAAGCAGCGACAAGGGAGGGATTATTGACAAAGCATGCATTGCATGTAACGGAGAGCATGCATGTAACTTATTCGAGCAATCGACGACGACACGCGTGATCCGGGGGCGGCCGAGCCCTAGCCGATGTAGTACATGGGGTCGGGCAGCTTGAAGGTGCGGGCGCCCTCTGGCGTGCCGAGGATGTCGCTCCACTGGTCACCGATGTTGCCGACGATGACATACCCGGCGTCCAACAGCTTCTGTCTCTCACCGGACTTGAATATCACCGCGGAGCATTTGAACTCCGCTGGCACCGTCATCCACCAAGAGAATCCCTGCCGGCGGAGGTTTGTGACGGTGGCGGTCCTCTGGACCTCTCTCCGGCCGGTGAGGATCACTGGCTTGATGCCAACCGAGAGCTGTGTTGTACAGCCGCTTCGTCTCTGGCAGGGCAGGTGCGCTCGCCTGCCGCGCTTACTCTTGGAAGCTCGTCCAATTGTACGTGTAGCTCTGTTGTCAACCATGCATGTCAGCTACTCCCCCGTTTCTAATATTTGTCTTTTTATAGGGAACATCTAGCTGCCGGCCGGGGGCTCGCTATCGCTAGCGAGCGGCCGGCCCTGATCCCACGCAGTCCCTACCGTATACTACTAAAAAGGACAAAATTACTGCTAATCCAAAAGTGCTAAAAAAACACTACTAATTAATCGTCCTATGTGATCTTTTTTCATGTGATGGATCCTGCATGCCACTGCATTAATGTTTCTCATGTTCATCCTTGTGTATTATTTTTTATTTTTAAATTACAAAAGACATATCTTTTAAACCGCGTGTCGAAAATCAGATCCGTTTTCACATTGAAACCCTCGCAACGTGCTCTTCAAAAGGAGACCCCGCATGATGTTTCGACAAACTAGTCTTCCTGCCAACTAAACATCAATGTATGTGCAACTAGACTACATTGCCGCACCAACTGAGCATATGTGTGTGCCAATAGTTCCACTAACTAAACATCAATGTGTGTGCAACTAGCCTACATTGCCGCGCCAACTGAGCATGTGTGTTACTAGTCCTGCCAACTAAACATCAACGTGTGTGCAACTAGACTACATTGCCGCGCCAACAGATCATGTGTGTGTAACTGGTCCTGCCAACTAAACATCAATGTGTGTGCAACTAGACTAAATTACAAGCCAACTGAGCATATGTGTGTGCAACCAGTCTTCCTGCCAACTAAATATCAATGTGTGTGCAACTAGACTACATTACAAGCCAACTAAATATCAATGTATGTGCGACTAGTCTTTCTGCCAACTAAATATCAATGTGTGTGCAACTAGTCTTTCTGCCAACTAAAGATCAATGTGTGTGCAACTAGAGTACATTACAAGCCAACTAAACATCAATATGTGTGCAACTAGACTACATTACACCATGCACACTGGCCCTAATATAAACTATCATGCCAGTAGCATACTAGTTTTTGCCCAGCCTCACAAAAAATGGCTGAAACGCACATGAAACTGTAGCCTCACCAATGCGCGTGTATTTTTCTTCAGGATTTACATCACGTACGGTGATGGGGATTACAGGGAGAAGGACAGATTGGAGGAGGCCGGAGTAGGACGGCAGTTTGCTAAGAGTAGTCAAACATGGAGTGCATATGGGCTTCTGCTATTTGCCCAGCGAGGATGGGATATGAATCACGCTAGCCCAAGAGGAGCAGCTACCTCATCGACGACGAAACCGGCGCCCTCCATGACGGTGCTGACGACGGGATTGCTTCAGCTCCAGCTCTGAGAGAAAGGGGGAAACGAGACGGCAGCGCTTCTTCTCCGGTTGCCATCGATCTGCTTGACGACGACGGTGTGCTCTGAACGAGGAAAGGGAATCTGAGATAAGTGCTTTCTTCTGGAACGAAGGGACGAAGCGGTGCACCCCTGCGCAGCTGCTTGTCGGGTAGCGGATGAGTACTGGCGGGCCTCACGATACGGATGCATCGAGCCGTGGATACGCGGCCGCCCGATGTCGCCAAATAGTGCGCGTGCACTCTGAAGTATTTAGGCTTTTTATATATTTCAAATGGATTACCACATACAGATGTATATAGACATATTTTAGAGTGTAGATTCATTCATTTTCCTTGGTATGTAGTCATTTGATAAAATCTTTAGAAAGACAAATATTTAGGAAAGGAGGGAGTATATCATCTTTTCATAAGGACGGTTACTTTTCATAAGGACAGTTACGAAATAAATCCATTGTTTAGATGTCACTCACAGGGCATGCATATATATGGTCCTTCTAGAGGAGCACCTAAATTTGGAGGTGACCCGTGACCAGCAATAAGGTCCAACACGTCCAATAATTATTTCGCAAAAAAAAAGTCATATCCAATAATTAAGATTTTATTTCCACTTCTGGTCTCATTTGTTTTTTCACTTGTATTCTATTCAGAGGAGATCCTATATGTGCCGATTAAGGTTTTACCGGTGAGTTGATGGTTTTAACAAGTTCTAGTCAGATTTCTACTTCATCTAAACGACAAGATGGGTGCAAGTCTCTGCTCAGATCCACCTGCAATAAGCATGTATAATGGGCACGTACATTCGCATCTATCTATAGAATATATGTGTATACTATGTAGGCGGCACGTACCTGAAGCCGTGAGTGGCGTAGTAGGGGAGGTTGGAGAGCATGGTCTCGTCGACGTCTAAGACCCACACCTCCTTGCCGTTGTCGGCGAGCTTGAGGCTGTCGACGTAGGAGATGGCAAGGTCGATGACGAGCTTGGAATCGCAGCGGTAGTGACCGCCGAGCATGTAGTGCCCGACATAGCCCTCGCAGCTAGCAGGGACCGTCTTCCAGTCACGCACGTTGTGCGCCTCCACACCCAGCCGCCAGCTGTCACATGCCACATCCAGGCTTGTTACTCCCTCCGTCCGAAAATACTTGTCATCAAAATGGATAAAAAGAGATGTATCTAGAACTAAAATATGTCTAGATACACCCTCTTTTATCCATTTTGATGACAAATATTTCCGGACGGAGGCAGTATATAGGAAGTTTAAAGCTAAATCAGTCCTACAGTACAGTGTGTGTGACGCTGAGTCTTTTTTTCGAGGAAGAAAAGAAAAAAAAACCGGCCTCCACATCTATCGATGTACATAGCCATCAATGAAAATGACCATGAGCTTGAAAGAAATTAAGTGACAAAAGAGGTGGTTGGTGTCACTGGCGCATTCGTATTCACGGGATTGAACACGTGGGTGTTGAGGAGACATTTTTTTATAGTATTACAGCAAACAATTTCGATTGGTGGTTGCGAACTTGGGATAAGATGTATATGAGCCAATAATTCAGCTAACATATGATGAAGTATGTGGTTGGTGTTATTGATGGATATGATCCAAAAATTCAACAAACGCCTTTGATTGGTCGGTTGGAGTCATTGATGGGGTCTGGAACACGTTATGTAATATTTGTGGAAGGGTTACATGTATGTGGCTGTTTTTGGAGGTGGTAGATGTGTTGGATATGTGAGCAGATTTTAACCTACAAAATATTTAATAGGGCAACAATACTCAATAGTTGGTGTGGCGCACGATGCATCTACATCCTAATTATTATGAATTGATTGTGACTTTGTCCCCTAATATTTTTTTTTGATTCTGGCTTTTTCTGATAGGGTGGAAAATCCGGTTTCCATTAAATATCGGAGAATTCTGGATTTTTTACGTCCGAGTTATCCAAAAGAATTTTGTATTTAAAAAAAATTAGCATCAAAAATATAATATATTTAACCCGTTGTACATATTTTCCATGTTTCACCGTGTGCTGGCTATGCAGATTTGCCATTCATATTTCTTATGAACTGCGAGTAGTAAACAGAGAGTTGGTCTAAGCCACCCATCCATTCACAATAGTGATATAGGGGTTTTTTATGTCATTGTTGATGGGGTCTCAGAACACGTTATGTGATGTGATATCTGTGGTAAGATTACATGTATGTGCTGTGTTTAGAGGTGGTAGATGTGTTGGATATATGAGCAAATTTTAATATAGGAAAGCTTCAACATGGCAACAATACTCAATGGTTGGCATGGGATCATGGTTGGAGTGCGCAAGATGCATCGGCATCCTTATTAATATGAATTGATTGTGACTCTGTCCCCCCAATGATTTTTCATTCTGGCTTTTCCGATTGGGGGTAGAAAATCCGGTTTTCGAAAAATGTTGGAGAACTCCGTTTTGTTTACCTCCAAGTTTTTTATATGAGTTTTGAATTAAAAAAATTAGGGTCAAAATATATTATATTTAACAAATTGTACATATTTTCCGTGCTTTACCACGTGCTGGCAACAAAGATTTGCCATCCATATTTCTTATGAACTGCAACTAGTAATAGAGAGCTCGCCTAAGCCACCCATCCATTCATGGAATTAAGAGTGATATAGGGCGTGTTGATGTCAATTTTGGTGGGGCCAGGAACACGTTATGTGATGTGATATTTGTGGTAGGATTACATGTATGTGGCTGTTTTTGGAGGTGCTAGATGTGTTGGATATATGAGAAACTTTTAACCTAGGAAAGATTCAACATGGCAACAATATTCAAAGGTTGGCATGTGGTCACGATTCGAGTGGTGCACAATGCATCGACATGCTAATTATTATGACGTGATTGTGACTCCCCCCCCCCCTCCAAAGTTTTTTTTGTTTTCGTCTTTTTTAGGTAGTGGCCGAAAAACCTGGGTTTTCCAAAAGAATTTTGAACTAAAATATTTTGTGTCAAAATATATGATATTTAACCCATAGTGTACAATATGCATGTTTAGAGCATCTACATCCAACCCCCCCCCCCCTCCGTACCCGTCATGGTTGGAGGGGCACACAATGCAACGCCATCCTCATTATGACTTGATTGTGACTCTGCCCCCCCCCCCCCCCCCCCCAATGTTTTTCTTTGTTTTCGGCCTTTTTTCAACAGGGGCAGAAACCCCGGTTTCCAAAATATCTCAAGAATTCTAGAATTTTTCTTTTGAATTTTCCAAACTAATTTTGATTGTTTTAAAATTTAACATCAAAATACATGATATTTAACCTGTTGTGTACAACACGCATGGTTAGAGCATCTACAACCGAGCCATCCGTACCCGCCCCAAACACACGGGCTGGCTGACCAGAAATTGCACCCCATCATCTTCCCGACGACACCGCCACAGTCACCAGAGACCGCCGCCGCCACTCCTCCATGCCCTCGGCACACATTGACATCGTCTGGGTCCATTGCCGCCAAACTCCACCATCAGCCTGGGCACCCACGCCTACTAATGGGCTCGTCGGAGATTCGTAATGATCTGCTCCACCGGTTGAGAGGGAGAAGGGGGAGGGAGAGGGGAGCACTAGCGCACCCCCGAGCAGCAACTGGCATCACATTTGTCCCCAATCTCTCCCCTTGAACCATGCCACTAACGCCAATCTAGCTGTTGCAATCAAATCTTTGCTGCCGGTATGTCCTCCCGGCAGCCCATCTCAACCACGACCATCTCCTCGCCATAGCCCCATTTGACATCTCTCCTAAGTTAGTGTTGCCCACTGCACTCCCTCCAACAGATCATCTATGGTTTCTGGAATTTCTGATACAGTTTTGGTTCAAATTTCAATTTATCTTTGTTTTACTTGTTTGCTTTGTCCATGGAATAGTGAGATCCAACTGGAATGATTGAAATTGGAAGGAAAGAGTTAAAATAATTATGCACCAATACAACCTACCAAACAACATTTGTCCTATACAGCATGTCTCGCGCACTCATATCATACAGTGCACCAAACACACATCTCAGCTGATCTTTTGCATTAGCCCAACCATGCCAGGCTCACCCAGGATCCCCCATGCGATGCAAGCTAGAGCCACCCATGCAACAAAACAAGCCCATAATGAGTGGACTGGTTCCTTACCATTTTCTCGCAGCTTTTCATTTCTTTGGGTACATGATATAGTTGCATACTACAGTATGAGAGCTCTCCATCATTGCTTTCGCGCCATTTTCGTTGCTTGATTGGGTCACTTGTCATTTATCAGGCTATTAGGACGGATTCAATATGAGTTGCTGCTACTAAATATATGGTCCTCTTGCCCAAGCAGCTGAAAGGTCCTCCTAAATGGCACTCATGGGGATGGTTCACTAGGATAGTGTGCACTGAAGGTGCTAGTATGGGCCAGCCAATCGAGCTCTTCCATCCGTTCCCCTCACATGCTACTCGGTTTTTTTCCTCATCAACCCAGCTTGCTCGACCCTGACTACCTAGTTAAGGAAAATCAACTACCGTTTTTTTGGTTTCGAAAAAGGTGCTGAAATAAAAAAAAATCACATATTAAAAAATGTTGATAGATTAAAAAGAATCATGAATTAAAAAATTATAAATTATAAATTTGTGAATTTGGAAAAATGTTCATGAATTCGAAAAGGGTTTAGAAAAAGACGTCTTCAAAAAAGTGCTTGAAATTGAAAATATATTAATGAATTCAAGACTTATTGAACGGTTTAGTTTTTTCGCAAACTTGAAAATTATTCCTGAATTTGAAAAATTGTTAACGAATAAAGAAAGTTCATGAAATTAAGAAAAGGATAAAAAGAAAAAGGGAAAAAATGAAGAAAAGCAACCCAGAAACCAGAGGAAAAATATCAATTGAAACCAGGCTAGAATCTTCTTGAAGCTTCGACTGTGGCAGAGAAAACCAGGCTGAAAGCATATGAAAACCTACCCGCAAAAAACAAGAAAACTTCTGAATACCGATTTTGAAGGAACTTATATGGGCCAACACATAGGAAACTCACGCGGGCTCTATGAACCGTTATTGAAGTAGTTGGAGCATAAGCGCCAAATAGGATTCACGGGAGCAGCTAGGCTCGATGCGAGCTGAACTCCCCTTTTTTGCTTGTTTGTTTTTCTGTTCAGAGCCAGTTCATGGGCTTTTGTATCATTGGAGTTTTGGAGCAGAAAAGACTCACCACATTGGGCTCGCTCGCCACCGCCGCAAGGTGCCTACTGAATCACTAATCAAGGAGTGTTTCTCAAAAAATAAAAATAACCAAGGAGTAATCTTTGCAAAGGTTCCTCCATCTTTCCTGCTTGCGACAAGTGGCGACTGCATTGTAACCTGGAGTTTTTCTCTTTTTTCGTAAATTTGTTTATTCACAAAAATTTATCTCTTAAAATGTGTGTCACAATCTCGAACTGTTGGATTCCACGTGTCAATATTTTCAAAACTAGATCCCATGTTCATAGGTTTCGACAAACTTTTTTTCACGAAACTAAACCGGAGCTTCTTTTTTCCCTTTCCGAAGAGGCACCTCGCAGAAGCAAATTTGTGCCTCTACGAGAAGCAAATTTGTTCCTCGTGCACAAGAAAAAAAAAGGAAAATGTAATATTTTTATCCTTTTTTTCTGAGAGGCACAACTATGGCTCTCGCGGATGCAAATCCCCGACTTCACGAGAAGTAAATCTGTGCCTTTCGCGAAAGGAAAAAAACACACATTTTTTCCTTTTCCGAGAGGCATAGATGTCCCTCTCGTGAAAGCAAATTTGTTCTTCCATGAGAAATAAATCCGTTTCTCTCGCGGAAGGAAAAGAAAAAAGAAAACACGTTTTTTCCTTTTCTGAGAGGCGCGACTGTGCCTCTCACGGAAGCAAATGGTTGCTCCACGAGAAGTAAATTTGTACTACTCATAGAAGCAAATCCATGCCTCCACAGGAAGGAAATATGTGCCTCTCGCAGAAGAAAAAAAAAAGTGTTTTTTTTTCATTTCCGAGAGGCATGATTGTGCCTCTCGTGGAAGTAAATATGTGTCTTAACGAGAAGTAAATTTGTGCCTCTCGTAAAAGGGGAAGAAAGATAACATGAATTTTCACGCAATTTCTTTTTGAGTATTTTGTCCAAAACCCAAGAAAAACCGGGAAAAACAGAAAAACCAAGAAAACCAAAAAAATATCTAAAAACAGAAAACACGTACAGAAAAATAAGAAAAACAAAATCTGGAGGGAGCGCCTCGAGAGCGACATGTGGTGACGGCTCAGAGCACGTCAAGTGGCGTGCTCCGAGCTCACCAAAAGTGACCCTTGCAGGGCACCCGAAGAAGTAATCACGGATTAGTTTCTCTCCCTATTCTATGCCTAGATGGACAACTCTACTAAAGCGAGCCGACCCATTAGCTTACGAGTGCTACTATCGGTGTTCGTGGTATCTTTTCTTTAACTTGTGCTCATCCCGAGCTAACTTGTGGTGCTCGTGGAAATGTTCCGTACTGTCCATCCGTTGGCTTTTATTTTGATTTGAACTAGCTTCTTTCCGTACTTTTTTTCAACAATCGATGAAGCAGCAGTTGCTCGGGAAGCAAAAGTGAGCCGTGAAAAAGGAAAAAGAGAAAAGAGAAGAAAGAAAGAAAATAGAAGAAAGCAAAGCAAAGAAATGTATGGGAAAGAGAAGAGAAAAAGAACTAACAAGGTCTTTCGTATGGTATTTGCCAAGTGCGACACTCGACGAACATTGTCCAGTCGTAACAGCGCCGTTCCAAGCGCACCGATTTGATTTGTGTGTGAGGCCTGGACTTTGATCTCGAATCTACCTCACGTGGGGAGCAACCGCTGCGCTTGCTGCAGAGGAGAAACGTTTTATACAAGACCTAGACTTTGAACCTGAGTCGACCTCACGTGGGGAGCAAGCATTGCGTGTGCTGCAGAGCTGAGGGGAATTTTTTTGTACGAGCCCGAGACTTTGAGCCCGATCGAGTCGTCGACCAGACGTGGGAGCAAGCACTCCCGTTGCAGCACAATATAATCTGGTCACTCCCCTTGCAGGTCGCAAAAGAAAGTGAGACGCTAGCAATAGGTGTAAACTGCTCAGCAATCCGGATGGATGTCGCGTGGATAGCACCGGCGGCCGTTGCGGCGGTGCTGGCCTCGTGGACGTCGAGCGAGCTGGTGTGGAGGCCGCGCGCCATCACCAGGGAGCTCGGCGCGCAGGGCGTGGGCGGGCCGGGCTACAAGTTCCTGGCCGGGAACCTCGGCGAGATCAAGCAGCTCCGCGCAGCCGGCGCCGGCGCCACGCTGGCCATCGGCTCCCACGACTTGGTCCCCATTGTGCAGCCGCATTTGCACAAATGGATGCCCCTTCATGGTACGTGAAGCTTCTTCCTCTTCTGAGTTCTTACTTAGTTTGGTTCTCTTCTAATTCTGCTCGAACTGAAGGGCGCACATTCCTCTACTGGTTCGGAGTGAGGCCGACCCTCTGCGTGGCCGACGTCAACATGGTACAGCAGGTGCTCTCCGACCGCAACGGTCTATACCCAAAGAACACCATGATCCCGCACATCGCTCGCCTGCTCGGCAATGGCCTCGTGCTCACCAATGGCGACGAGTGGAAGCGCCACCGCAAGGTCGTCCACCCTGCCTTTGACATGGACAAGCTCAAGGTACGTACTATGCACTACTAAGCTACTTCGCATGAACATCCAGCGCTAACATGTTAGTTACTGGTATGAGTTACAGATGATGACGGAGACCATGTCAGAGTGTGCCGGTTCGATCATGTCGGAGTGGAAAGCAAAGGCGGGCAAGGGTGGAGGGGAGGCCGAGATTGAGCTGAGCAGCCAGTTTGAGGAGCTAACTGCGGATGTCATCTCTCGCACCGCATTCGGAGGCAGCCATAAAGAGGGCAAACGAGTCTGTCTTGCGCAGAGGGACCTCCAATTTCTTGCCTTCTCTGCTGTTTACAACGTCGTCCAAATCCCGGCATTCGGGTAACCACAACTGTTTTTTTTTTTGATAAAGAACCACAACTGTTTAGTTAACTACTTCATTTCTCATTTCACCGCTTGCTTACAATCAATGATAAAACAACAGTGTACTGTTTTATAGAGAGAGCGTGCAAGTCCAGGTTTATGACCAAATTTGATCCAGGTACCTTCCAACTGAAAAGAACCTCAAGATACGGAAGCTCGACAAGGAGGTGAGGGGCATACTCACTGACATCATCAAAAGTCGGCTCACAACCAATGACACCAAGAGCTATGGATGCGACCTGCTCGGGCTGATGTTGGAGGCATGCATGCCTCAGGAGCACGGCCATGATCCGCTTCTTAGCATGGATGAGATAAGAGATGAGTGCAAGACCTTCTTCTTTGCAGGGCATGACACTAGCTCGCACATGCTTGCACACATCCAGAATGGCAGCAGAAGCTCAGGGAGGAAGTGATGAGAGAGTGTGGCAGTTCAGTTCCCACCGCAGACATGCTCAACAAACTGAAGTTGGTCAACATGTTCCTACTAGAAACTCTTAGGTTATACAATCCTGTATCGGTCGTTCAAAGGAAGGCAGGTTCAGATCTCGAGATCGGAGGCATCAAAGTGCCCCAAGGCATGGTCTTGACGATCCCCATCGCAACGATACATCGTGACAAGGAGGTCTGGGGAGAGGATGCCAATGAATTCAAGCCACTTAGGTTCGAGACAGGAGTAACGAGGGCATCAAAGCATCCCAACGCATTCTTGTCTTTCTATAGTGGACCAAGGTCATGCATCGGGAAGAACTTTGCGATGATCGAGGCCAAGATTGTGATCGTCATGATTATTCAGAGGTTCTCCTTCTCCCTATCGCCTAAGTATGTCCATGCCCCGATGGACGTGATCACGCTGCGGCCCAAGTTTGGTCTTCCCATGATCCTCAACAGCCTAGATATGCAGAGACATGACTACTGTGTTTAGGTATTTGAGTAGGGTTTAATTTATGTTGTACGCCAGATATGTTTGCCTAAGCTTTATCAGCTTTTGTTTTGATTTGCATAAGCCTACAAATTCAACTTCATTGATGTTGCTACCTGACTCGTTGCAAGTAAACTTCCAAGCAAGAATCCCTCTCATTAATGCTTCTGGTGATTTGATGCTTCTCCGTCAGAGCTGTAGCGTGCGCTCCTGCTCCTTACTTATTTCTGTTTGATCCCAGATCTGCATGGCTATTCTATGTCAGCCTTGAGCTTCATCATCTGTCGCGGATCAGATTTGACTTTTCCACATGCAACATGAATTCACCAAAGCAATCTTCACTGCTGTAGGACAATGTTCCTTGCCTGCTTTGCACCTCCTTTAGTAGCATGGCAGAGCCAACGTACAAGCGTTGGGTTCAAGTGAACCCAACGGAATTTGTCTCATATGTGCATGCATGTATCCTCTATAACACTAAGCTCCCTAATTTTAAAGGACTCACAAATAATTGAGGTCTCAAATTGAAATTGGGTAATCCAATTTTGAACGGGTCAACAATTTCTCAAAGCTCTCTCATTCAAATCTTTTATATACTATCTTCTATACTCTCACCTGAACCCCAACGAAAAGTGGTGGCTGACACCATCAAATAAGAGAAATGTATGGATCCCCCACAACCCCAGATTACAGCCTTTAGCATCAAGTACCCCCCCCCCCCCCCCTCCCGCCAACCCCAAAACAAGTTTTTTAGGACTCTCAAATGTTCAAAATAGGACAAATGTCCACAAAGTTGTTTTGTCTTGATTTTAGGTGGTTTTTATCGCTCTCCTCAATTGCACACGGCATGGTGGCCGGAGCGGGCAGCCGTCGACCCACCGGCGTGCAGCAACACAAGCACGGAGGAAGCGAGCGTCAGGCAGAGGACTGCATCATGGTCGGGCGGGGCGGCAATGAAGTTGTCATCTCGGCGCAGGCAGTGCCGCAATGGGAATATCCTATACTGCGCCCCCAGTGCCCATCTCTTCACCTCCCGCAAACAAGAGCACACCCTCCCTCCGTTATGGGCCGACCCATATTCATTTTTTTCATTTTCTAAACAGCTGCAAAAAAGCGTGTGAGATGGGATTCAAACCCGCGCCTTGGGGTTGAGTGCAACAAGCGCCAACCAAACCAGACAATTCACTTTGTGTGATCAAGTACATCTTCTTCCCCTTTGGTTCTTTCATTTTATTTTTTATTTTTTATTTTCTTTTTTGTTATTTTTTCCTTTTTCAAGCTCGAGAGATTTTTTCCCAAAATTGACGAACTTTTTCTAAAATTGATGATTTTTTTGTCAATTTTATGAATTTTTTTCAAATTCGATGAACTTTTCTTTAAAATAGATGATTTTTTAATTTGGTGAAATTTTTCTAAAATTGGCAAACTATTTTCCCGAATTCCATGAACTTTTCCAAAATCGATGATTTTTTTTCATATTCGATGAACTTTTTTGAAAATCGATCATTTTTAAAAAAATTGATGACTTCTTTCAAATTCGAAGAACTTTTTCTTGAATTTGATTAACTTTTTTCAAATTGATATACAATTTTTCAAATTCAATGAACTTAGTCTATCCTACAGAGCCAGATAGCAAAGATGTTTTATAATGAAGTCTACATGGCTTGAGCATACGGTCATGGAGGTCTTCATCCACATGAATGACCGTGTAATATTCGAATAGGATCTACCACACCATAGGGTGGTTAATTTTTTTACTGTAAAACAATATTTTCCTTTCGATTGCATTGGACGTGGTGGTTCTGTGCATCATGATATGCACAGCCGGTTCTCTCAATGCAGTTTTATCACTTTGATTTATCGATTGAATGAATATGTTCTATATCAGAAGAAAAAAAACAGCAACATGAACTGACCCCCTCCACAAGTCCACAACACAACAAGTGAAGTGATTAAGGCCCAGCCATCAAGGAACGAATATCTGTTTAGCTGCCGACGGACTCATGGGACAGAGAGTTTATACTAGTAAAACAAGTCAAACAAGAAGCTCCTTATTTTAGTAAAACAAGTCAAACAAGAAGCTCCTTATTTTAGTAAAACAAGTCAAACAAGAAGCTCCTTATTAATGGAAGAGAATGGTGTGGGGGAGATGATATTCGTCGGTGCATCATGTGCAATATACTGGCCATGGATTGAGGCACTCCGCCTAGAAAATTCAAATGGGGCTTGTGCGTATGTGCTCACGTAAACAGTAAAATTAAGAGAAATCAGTAGAAACAAGATTTTTTAAAAAAAAAATCTCAATTAAGTATTTGCAACTAGTAAATCAAATACTTCCTCCGTAGTTGTCGCTCAAACGGACCGAGGGAGTAAATCTTTTATCCATCACCGACGTACATGTCATTTCATAATGCAAATTTGCATGCAGTTGCAAGATGAAAAGTCTACTCACTTCATTCTTAAATACAAGTCTTTTTAGAGATTTCAACATGGACCACATGCGAAGCAAATTGAGTAAATTTATATTCTAAAATATGTCTACATACATTCGTATGTAGTTTATATTGAAATCTCTAAAAAGACATATATTTTGGAATGGAGGGAGTATTATACTTCTATTAGCCTGAGATAAAAAATGTCTACCCCGCCTAGCCTACCGAACTCCGTATTTAGTTTCTCTTCCTGCATTCTAGTCCCAATTTCAGACCGCAACAGATGTGGTTTATACAACTACCGACAGACCTGTGCACCTACACCAAAGAGCATTATCTGGAAATACTTATGAATTATAAACCTATTCACTATTGTTTCCGCCTAGAGAAATCATCTATAACTTTATTATAATTTTGTTATGTTTTGGAGATTTATATTTTGACAACGAACATGTATGTGCCTTCTAATTAACTGAGTGCAGATTTGCGTACGTTCAACATGAGCTCGGGCCCTTAGATAAATAATTGTTTTGGAAAACACTAGATGCACTTGTTACTCCCTTCGCAAACAAATATAAGAGTGTTTAGATCACTAAAACGCTTTAGATCACTAAAATAGTGATTTAAACGTTCTTATATTTTACAGAGGGAGTACATTTTTAGAATCCAAAAGAAGAAACATTTTAAAGCTCCGTTTCAAAACAAAACTCGAAAAGAAGGGTAACCATCAGCCTCCGCATGGGGTGATTCACACGAACATATATTATTTATTATTCAAAATCCAGCAGCAGAACAACACCGACCTTGAAAAAAAGACATAAAGAAAACTCGAGGCCGCATGCCTCGTGATAACAACTCCATGGGACAACCACTAACAGTATGATAAAAGACAAGCTCAAAACAAAAAGTACATTACTTCTAGGCTACGCCTCACGTGCGCTGACGAGGATGAGTCCAATGCAAGGTTGATCTCAGGATCCTCAAATCCAATGCCAAGTTTCAATCCACCACCTTTAGTAAGGCACATGAAGCAGGCGTGTGTTGACATAGTCTGGTTAGAGATCTTATGTTCTCACTAGAGTGCACAAACTCGTTGTTGAAGACGCCTCTGCCATCATCCCCTATCCAGCTACCGGTACACAACTGGATATACCTCTACAAAAGACGCCAGAAGACAAAAACGTCCCATACCGCCTCGCCTCCCATCACTGTCGCGCCACCTTTGATGCAGCAGCGACATGCTAAACATGCGCCTCTGCCAGACCAACATGCAACACATGCTGGCAACTGGCATGACCTGACGGCTCCACATGAGTCGTCGTGCCTAGCATTTGTCGGGGACACATCCGTCGGCGGTTTCACCTACTGACAACAGGCACGACCTGGCGCGTCCAGAAGAGACTCATGTGTCACTTGTCGAGCTGTATCGAACCTAGCTATTAATGGAGGGGACGTCTCATACTACCGCCAGCCTCCGAAAAGCCGCCACGACATCGAGATACAGCTTTCGAGTCGCCCCACAACTGAGCACGGTGAGCACGGTGCGCCGGCCCTTGTCGTTGCCCACACAAATGGCATCCGCTGCCGCGACTGTCAGGTCTGGGCACTAGGGTCCGAATCCCTCGTGTGCCGGCCTTGTTCAGCCGCACTCGACCTCCCGTCATGCTGACGAGCAGGCCACCACCCTGGCATTCATCGCTGCCGCGCCGCCAGAAGGACACGCTGGCCAGGCTCCGCTGCACGCCGCATAGGAAGGGAGCAGCAACCGCCGGCAAGGCCGGGAGTAACGGCCGCAGCCAGATCCGCCGCCACCCATAATCCAATTTAAATGAAGCAGTAGAGGACTATTGACATCGCTGTGATTTTTGAGGAGTCTTTTCGGACAATTGAAGAAGTGATGTTCCTTGCGTAAAAATCTGTCCAGTCAGACAAGACCTAAAAGATGCATTTGAGCAGCGCACCTTGGGGATCTCAGTCCGGGTACAGACGGAATGATTCGACGACACTTGGATGCATTAAAAGTTGTATTCGTGTCAGTCGTAATCTGTGATCGATTACATGTGATACGATCCCATCGTAACGACTAGCGAGGCATGTGATACTGCAAGTTACGTAGTAGTACTAGTGCAAATCCGGTGAGCATCTTGTCAAATAGCCCAGACGCCCGTCCTGACTAACCACAACACAGCCCAGCTTTGTGCTTAGCAGCAGAGACAAAAATGGCGCCCGCCACCACCTCCACCACCAACACCAGCACCACCACCAGGCCCACCAGCAAGAAGCTGAGTGTCCTGCTCATTCCCTTCTTCGCGATTAGCCACATCGAGCCTTTCGCCGAGCTTGCCATTCGCCTCGCCGCGTCTAGGCCGAACGCCGCCGTCGAAGCAACTGTCGCGGTCACGCCGGCAAACGCCTCGATTGTCCAGTCCTTGCTGGAGCGACGGCGACGAGACGGTCATAATGCAGCAGCAGCTGTCAAGATACTTACGTATCCGTTCCCCACGGTGGACGGCCTCCCTGAGGGCGTCGAGAACCTCGGAAAGGCGGCCACACCAACCGATTTAGCTCGTATCAACCTCGCTGCCCTAAGCGAGGCCCTGATGCGCCCCGCGCAGGAGGCGCTCATCCGGGCGCACTCCCCGGACGAGATCTTCACCGACCTGCACTTCACCTGGAGCACTGACATCACCGACAAGTTGGGTGTTCCATGTGTTGCCTTCAATGTCATGGGTGCCTTCCCAATGCTCGCCGTGCGCCACCTCGTCATGGGAGACGTCGCCATCGACCACGATGGCGCCACGACGGTCCCTTGCTTTCCAGCTCCTCGTATACGGATCCCCAGGGCCGAGCTGCCGGACTTCTTGAGGCGGCGAGACTACGGCGCCAGCAACCAGGTTCATGCGATGCAGGCTGGCTGCTTCGGTCTCGCCATCAATACATTTGCGGACCTGGAGCGGCATTACCGCGAGATATATGTGCGCCAAGGGTACGTGAAGCGTGCATACTTTCTAGGTCCTCTCTCGCTGCAACACCAACCATCGCAGACCACCACGGCTTCACGGTACATTAATTGGCTTGACACAAAGCCGAACCATTCGGTGGTGTACTTGGCCTTCGGAAGCTTGGCCCACATCTCGGATGCTCAGCTGGACAAGCTTGCTCTTGGCCTGGAGACCTCAGGCAAGTCTTTCATGTGGGTGGTCAGGGCGGCGGAGAGGTGGACTCCACCGGAAGGGTGGGAGAAGCGTGTCGAGGACCGGGGAATCATCATCAGAGCCTGGGCTTCATAGACGGCAATACTAGCGCACTCGGCAGTGGGTGCATTCGTGACGCAGTGTGGGTGGAACTCCGTCCTAGAGGCAGTGGTTGCGGGCGTGCCCATGCTCACATGGCCAAAGGTGTATGAGCAGTTCATCACCGAGAGGCTGCTGACGGAGGTACTAAGGATTGGGGAGCGTCTGTGGCCGCATGGTGCCGGTGTACGGAGCGAGAACTACAAGAAACATGATGTAGTACCGGCAGACGATGTGGCGTGGGCATTGATCATGTTAATGCATCCTGGCGGATCGGGGGACATAGCGAGGAGGAGGGTAAAAGACCTCACCTCTAAGTCTCGTGCAACCATGGCAGAAGGAGGCTCCTCGCACAATGATTTGCACCGTATGGTCGATGATCTCATGGCAGCAAGTGGAGCTTCATCTTTCTCTCGCCTCTAAGTTATACATGTGACCTGTAAGGGTTAACATCCCAGCACCTCCATCTTTTTGTTGCTTTCAGTTTATTTCCTTTTTCCTTGTTGCAATCCTTGATGTACTTTATGCATGGATGTAGGATTCGCTTTATGTTGTTTATTCTTATGTGTAACGAAATGAAGAAAAAGTGCGCTTCATTCACGTTGAGGCATTAGTGTTTCCTATTGCAATCGTGTCGGAGTTGTGTTAGTGACCACAAACAATCATAGAAACAAAAATTAGGAGCAACCGAGAGAAAATGGCCATAACAGCAGAGCATGAATAAGGGGAACTAGAGGCTCCTTCTCGTGAATCCGGATAAACTCACAAGAGGAATGGTGGTAAGAATCTCTTGCAATCTTACTGCATGACGTTCTAGCTTGTAGCTGAATAGTTTAACAAAAAATATTCTAAAAGGGTAGGGAAGATGCGGCTTTAAATCCAGGGACCACCACCTTTAACTAAGCGTGAAAGGATTCCAAAATGACTCAGCATTTGGATGCCTTTATTGGGTGAATATGAAGTCGACTTTGAGTGCTATCGAAGAGCCTCTCGAATTCTCACTCTTCACATAGGTATCTCAGCCGCAAAGCTGCGAAACTATAGATACTAGATGATACTTTGGTGAGATATGGTTGTATGGAACATGAGTATATGGATAATTGAACGATAACTAAAAGTAAGTGTGTGTGTGTGTGTGTGTGTGTGTGTGTGTGTGTGTGTGTGTGTGTGTGTGTGTGTGTGTGTGTGATCATTGTATAGTAGTAAATAGCCCACGATATCCACCACATCCAAGTGATGCCGCATTTGACGAGGACCGGAATCTGCCCCATGTTTTCTGAACGAGCTCAACTAGCCACTGCATCAAGTTAGACAGGTTCGGTCTGAGCATCTAGGGAATATACCAGAGGTTTGTAGTCCATATTGAGGCCAGAAAGGATTTTGGATAGGAGCTCATCTTCAGTGAGAGGCTTCGCGGTGCCTGCAAGTTCATTAACGAGGCCCTTCATTCATGAAAAATAGGACGGAACATATTGGTTACCCTTTTGGGCATTGGTGAGGGAGATGCAGAAATTATCGATATGGGAGCAAAAGTCGAATGTGAACATTTTGGTGAGGGCACTCCTTACAACTTGAGATGCCTCAAGATGTAGGACATGGATGAGGATTTCTTTGGAAAGAGAGTTGACAAGCAAAAAGGCTAGACACATGGAATAAATCAACAGACCTTTACCGATCAGCTGATCTGCCCTTTTTTAATTGGGCTAATTAACCTTCCCTCCTAATTAACCCCCCCCCCCCACCCACCCACCCCGATTCTAACTGGTGGGGGTGGGCGCTAAGCCCCGTATTAGTCAGTAGATGTAGCAAAGCCGGTTGAGAAGATAGGAAAGGATATGCCGATCCATTCCTACCCATCGAGGCTTGTAATTCGGATTTGGAGCGGTGACTCGCTTGCCTTTTTTATCTGTGGATGTGATGGTTTTCTCGAGCGCGGGAAGGCTGCCAACAATGTAGCCATAAAGTCCAGGCCCATGAATCTGGGGAAGAATTTGAGCCTTCCATAGGAGGAAGTTTTCTCTGGTAAGTTCCTCTGCAGGCGCTGCAGATGATGAAGACGATATTGAAGGTAGATTAGAAAGCTATATGAGATATGGCAGATTGACTCTAATTACTGTATTGAATTTATGTGTTCGACGGATTTTTGTGCTTGTCGTTTTGAGAAAACCAAGTCTAGACTTCTTTTTTAAGGTGCAAGTTTTTCTTTTTGCGGGTATAAAAGAAGTTTATTCCAAAGTAACATGCTTACAATCCGCTAATACAAGATTATGAATGAAGGGAGGTGGCCAATGCAACCAACAAGCAGTGCTACAAGCCGTACGGGCATAATTAGCAAGACAATGTGAGACCATGTTCTGTGTTCTCAGGATCTTCACTGGTTTAAACTCCCTCTGCAGCATGTAGTTCTTGATCTCCCTGACCGATTGACCATTGGGTGATTTATCAGGTGAGGCATCAGTCATAGAAGAAAGGGCCACCATCTAGTCCGATTGTGTACTAAGACCGGATGGTTAGACCATTCGATAGCCATAGACATTCCAATCTTAGTAGCTTGAATTTTGGCCTCGAGAGCATTGATACACTAGAATAATAGTTGACATGATGAAAAAATGACAGAGCCCAAGTTATCCCGTAGGATCATGCCTGCTCCCGCCAAGCCCTCTTCCGCTGAATAAGAACCATCCACTGACAAGGCAAGCCAGCCAAGTGGTGGTGGCTACCATGGTGTATCCGGCGGCACTGCCTTGATCAGTACTGGTTGCAATGCACCCTCCAGATGCGATTTCCCTCTGATAATTTGCTCTGTGGTGAGATTGGATCCAATGCGAACAGAACTAAGATAGCTACACAGAAATGTCTTAGACATTTCAGCCGGAGGGATTTCTTTACCATGCGATAATTCATTCCGCAAGTACCAGATCCTCCATAGTAACATGATAATTATATCTCGTACGTCACTAGTATTTTGGTCCAATAGATTCAACAACCATTCATCCCCCGTGTGCACAACTCACTAGTAGAAAAAGGGTCAAACGTGAAGCACATTAGTGCCGATTTGTATTAGAGCCGGCACAAATGTATACATTAGTACCGGTTCAAACGGCTAGCCGGGCCGCTCTCATTAGTACCAGTTCGTGGCTAATCTTTAGCACCGGTTCGTGCCACGAACCGGTACTAATGAGGGTGGTGGCAGGATGTTGTCAGTCTGGGCCCCCTCTAGCACCTTTTGTACCGGTTCGTGCCACGAACCGGTACTATAGGTCCTCCTGCATATAAACCCTTCGTCCAGCTCGCTCTGTTCTCCCCCCTTTCCCCTCTCCTCTCCTCTCTGTTCTTCCTCTTCTCCCCTCGAGCTCATCACACATTTTGCCCAAAATTTGTCAAGATTTGAAGGCCCCCATCCATTCAAGTGATCACAAAGGTTAGCAACTTTGTCCTTTCATCTCTCATTGCTAGATTAGCTCTTGCAATGCTTTATATAGTTATTAATTTGTGAGTTTAGTAATTTGGGAGGAAATATATATATGTGCTAGTATTTGATTTATATGCAATTTGAGGTCAAAATAACACTTAGTTTGCATATGTAGGTGTGGTTTACTTAGTGCCTTCTAAATCTCCGTTGTAACCACCGTCGATCGCCCGCACCGTCCCGTCGCCGGCACCACCTTGTGGTGAGCCTCTTGTTCATGAAATTTTATATAAAAAATTGATGTTTGTGTGATTTGGATATATAGTTACTCGTGTAATAATTATCTTACCCGTACGTTGTTTGTTATACATAGTGCCATGGTTTTGATATCCGTCCCCGTCGGCCCTCGTCCTTGTTATGATTCGGATGTGGTATATTCTCTTTTAAAACTATTTGTTGCATTTCGTATTTATGACAAATTATGCCCATGAAGTTGACGTAGATATTTTTATCTAGGAGGTATGTGAACCGGAAATTCCAACCGACCCTGTTGTCGAGAGGTTAAATTTAGTTGAAAGAGAAAATGAGTACTTGAAAGAAAAATTGAAAAGAATTGAGGGGGAGAAGATGGAATTGGAGTTGCATGTTGCCGATGTCGTCGATGATCACAAGATCAAGATGGAGAAAATGCGCTTGAAGATTAGAAAGATTAGAAAATATGCCATCGATAGTGAGGCTTGGTATCATTATGCTGTTGGATCAATTTTTACCTTAGTTGCGATCTTGATCGCATTTGTTGTTGCATTTAAATGCTTTAGCTAGAGAGTTATTTGTTTGTTGCATTTAAGTGTTGTATGAACTTTATGTATGAACTTGTATTAATTTGGTCTATTCGGTGTTGTGTAATGAAGATGAGTCGGTAATGGATGTACGATGACCGATGCTCTCCCCAGTTCGTTGAGGGCGTGCATACTTTTATGCTTGCGGCTGAGGCAAACAAGCGGGCGGATGGTTTTATGCCTTGTCCATGTGTTGGCTGTAAGAATGGTCGCAATTACTCTACGTCAAGAACCATTCATGTCCACCTGTTTGAGTCCGGTTTCATGCCCCACTATAATGTTTGGACCAAGCATGGAGAAAGAGGGGTTATGATGGAAGACAATGAAGAAGAAGAGGACGACGACAGCTATCCAGGCCATGGGTTCCCTGAATATGATGATACAACAATGGGGGAAGAAGCTGAGCCGGTAATGCGGGAAGAATCTGAAGAAGAGGCATCAGATGAGCCCGTTGATGATCTAGGTCGGGCCATTGCCGATGCAAAGAGAAACTGCGCAAGTGATTTGGAGAAGAAGAAGTTGCAGCGCATGTTAGAGGATCACAAAAAATTGTTGTACCCGAATTGCGTAGGTGACAAGAAAAAGCTGGGCACCACACTGGAATTGCTGCAATGGAAGGCAGAGAATGGTGTATCTGACAAGGGATTTGGAAAGTTGCTGGTAATGATAAAGGATATGCTTACAAAGGACAACGAATTGCCCGAGAGTACGTACGAAGCAAAGAAGGCTGTCTGCCCTCTAGGGTTAGAGGTGCAGAAGATACATGCATGCCCTAATGATTGCATCCTCTACCGCGGTGAGTACGAGGATTTGAACGCTTGCCCGGTATGTGGTGCATTGCGCTATAAGATCAGCCGCGACGAGCATGGTGATGTCGAGGGCGAGCGCCCCAGGAAGAAGATTCCTGCCAAGGTGATGTGGTATTCTCCTATAATACCACGGTTGAAACGTTTGTTCCAAAACAAAGAGCATGCCAAGGCGATGCGATGGCACAGAGAAGACCGTAAGGAAGACGGAAAGTTGAGAGTACCCGCTGACGGGTCGCAGTGGAGAAAAATCGAAAGAAAGTACGGGAAGGAGTTTGCAGATGATGCAAGGAGCGTATGGTTTGGTCTAAGCGCAGATGGCATTAATCCTTTTGGGGAGCAGAGCAGCAACCATAGCACCTGGCCTGTGACTCTATGTTTGTATAACCTTCCTCCTTGGTTGTGCATGAAGCGGAAGTTCATTATGATGCCAGTGCTCATCCAAGGGCCTAAGCAACCCGGCAACAACATTGATGTGTACCTAAGGCCATTAGTTGAAGAACTCTTACAACTGTGGAATGGAACAGGTGTACGTGCGTGGGATAAGCACATGGGGGAAGGATTTGACCTAAAGGTGTTGCTGTTCGTGACCATCAATGATTGGCCAGCTCTCAGTAACCTATCAGGACAGACAAACAAGGGATACCGCGGATGCACGCACTGTTTGGATGATACCGACAGTATATATTTGAATAGTTGTAAGAAGAATGTGTACCTGGGACATCGTCGATTTCTTCCAAGCAGGCATCCCGTAAGAAAGAAAGGCAAGCATTTCAAAGGTGAGGCGGATCACCGGACGAAGCCTCGCCACCGTATTGGTGCTGATGTACATGATATGGTCAAGGATTTGAAGGTGATATTTGGAAAGGGTCCTGGCGGACAACCTGTTCCGAAGGACGCTGACGGACGCGCACCCATGTGGAAGAAGAAATCTATATTTTGGGACCTGCCATATTGGAAAGACCTGGAGGTCCGCTCCGCAATCGACGTGATGCACGTGACGAAGAATCTTTGCGTGACCCTGCTTCGCTTCTTGGGCGTGTATGGGAAGACAAAAGATACACCTGAGGCATGGGAGGACCAACAACGTATGCACGGAGAAGACGGCATACATCAGGGTCATGCAAGCTACGCTCTTACCAAAGAAGAGAAGGAAATCTTCTTTGAATGCATGCTTAGTATTAAGGTACCGTCTGGCTTCTCGTCGAATATAAAGGGAATAATAAACATGGAAGAGAAAAAGTTCCAGAACCTAAAGTCTCATGACTGCCACGTGATTATGACGCAACTGCTTCCGGTTGCATTGAGGGGGCTTCTACCGGAAAACGTTCGATTAGCCATTGTGAAGCTATGTGCATTTCTCAATGCAATCTCTCAGAAGGTAATCGATCTAGAAATCATACCAAGGTTACAGAATGATTTGGTGCAATGTCTTGTCAGTTTCGAGTTGGTGTTCCCACCATCCTTCTTCAACATCATGACGCACGTCCTACTTCACCTATGCGAAGAGATTAACGTTTTGGGTCCTGTATTTTTACACAATATGTTCCCCTTTGAGAGGTTCATGGGAGTCTTAAAGAAATATGTTCATAACCGTGCTAGGCCAGAAGGAAGCATCTCCAAGGGCCATCAAAATGAGGAGGTCATTGAGTTTTGTATTGACTTTATTCCTGACCTTAAGCCGATTGGTGTTCCTGAATCGCGGCATAAGGGCAGACTGGATGGAAAAGGCACGCTAGGAGGGGAACAAATAATATGTATGGACGGACATTCTCTCACTGAAGCACACTACACAGTTCTACAGAATTCCGCCTTGGTGGCTCTGTATATGGATGAACACAAGAATTTGCTACGCTCCAAACACCCGGAGCGGTCTGATGACTGGATTACACGTGAACAAACCAGGAGTTTCGCCAGCTGGTTGCAGACACGTACCATGCATCACACCTCTATTGAAGATGACCTGTACTTGCTGTCCCAGTTACCATCTTCGAATATAATGACTTTCAAAGGGTACGAGATAAATGGTAATACATTTTACACGATCGCTCAAGATAAGAAGAGCACCAACCAAAACAGTGGTGTCCACTTTGATGCAGAAAACAAGACGGGAAAGGAAACATATTATGGTTATATACAGGACATATGGGAACTTGACTATCGACGTGGTTTAAAGGTCCCTTTGTTTCGGTGCAAATGGGTCAATATGACACGAGGCGGGGTAACGGAAGGCCCGCAGTACGGAATGACAACAGTGGATCTCAACAACCTTGCGTATGCAGACGAACCATTCGTCCTAGCGAATGCATCGTACGATGAGCCAAAGCGGCACATAGTTATTTCTGGGAAGAGAAACATCGTGGGAGTGGATGACAAGACAGACAAGTCAGAAGATTATGAAAAGTTTGATGAAATTGCTCCATTCACAGTGAATATTTACCCGAGCATCCCGTTAAATGATGAAGATTTTCCATGGTTACGGCGCAAAGGGACACACGCGAAGAAAAAGTTTCACACCCAAAGATCTGGGATGTGATCGGCTTCACTATCATCACATTCTTCTGTGTTTCACACCCAGGAGGGAATGTCTGTAATAGTTAGGATAGTTATGTGTTTTGGCATTTGAAACGCGAAGAAATTTTATGTGCAAACAAATTATTTTCATGCATTTACTGATTTTTTTCCAGCTAAATGACCCTGAAATTGAAAAGCTATTCAAATGAACTCAGAAAAGGTTGAAAGTTGGCATGGTATCTGTGGGGACCCCGACTCATAAGTCGAGATCACCGAATGCACGTGTACAGTGATCCCAGGGATCAATGCTCACTGAACACACAGAAGCTGAATAACAAGAGTCTTACATCCATACATACCGTTTTACACAAGTAGGACCATTATGGTCAAGTCTTGAGTGTATCATCGCAGCGGAAATCTTCAACGACAACTTGGACCCATGCCATCTGCCTTAACCCTACAGGCATTCTGACTGGGAAACGTCCTAGCTCGCATGTTCGTCACCGAAGTGTTTTTCATCACATCCTGTTCTTTCATGCCTGGTCAATAAAATAACCAGTGGCAAGCCAATGAGTACTTTGAATGTACTCGCAAGCAACCCATGTTTTGGTTCAAGATACAACAATGCATGATATAGGTAAATTTTTGCAAAAAGCTAGTTTTGAGTGCAATGACATGTTCAACAACTTGTAAGACATGCATCAAGTAAATTCACGTAACCCTGAGGACAGGTTACAGATATCAACATAAATAGAGTGGGCACCAACCCATCTAACATAAATAGAGTGGGCACCAACCCATCTCAATCATGTCAAGTCCCTTGACTTGACCCAAGTAGTTTTATCAACACACACACTCGGTTTGTAAACAAGTGGACGTAGCCCAAGAGCGGTTACCCAACTGTCCTTGACCGTGGACACGGCTATTCGAATAGTTTTACACTCTGCAGAGGTTGCACACTGTACCCACAAGATCCGGGGAACTTCCGTGTCATCCACGACCCGCGATACCTCAAGTATCCGGGGTAAGCACCCAATCACTACCTTTCCCTAGACGACACTAACATGGAGTCCACTCGTTGTTCCGTATCCTCACGGTGTACATCATACGAGACTCACTCGAGATCGTAACATCCGAGAGGGGACACAACGGTGTATCCGGTGCCCTGTGAAAACAGTCATGGCCGCCCTACCTGGCACGACCCCGTCCCGAGAGAGAGCACCAACTCTCCCCCGTCACTAGTAATGCGGGCTCCAAGCTAGTATCGACCTAGGTAATCAATAATGCCCTTTCCCATATAAGGGTAGAGTGGTTGCGCATGTAAGGTTGGAATAACGGTCGCAACTTCAACCAATCCGTTTTTGAAAACAACACACACACTTGCCTTGGAACACCACTTCGTCATCAAGTGGCTACCCAACTCATCATCTCCCTCGGGCATAAGTGGCACCCGACGGGGTTTTCGAAAAGTCCTTTGAAAATACTTTGTCTCCTTCAACATGCATATTCCCGTCCCTTTTTGCGTAGCACTACTTTAGCATCCTATCTACTCCCACTGGCATAACCCTCATAAGAAGGTAGGGTCATGCACAATGCAAGTATCAACGAGGAAGTACGGCGGCAAACCATCAAAGTGGATACCACCTCATCATGATTCCGATGCAACAATAATAAAGAGCTATATGACATGCATAAAAAGGGTTTCATAGACATGGTCAAAGGGTTGCTTGCCTGGCTCAACAAAGTCTCCTGGGTCTTCAAAGTCTTCTGGTCCAACTCCTTCGTCAGCAACGCAATCTATCGTCACAAAAAATAATAATAACGAGAAAGAAATAAGGCAATAATAAAAACAAAAAAAGTCAAAGTGCTCAGAAAAATGTCAACTTGATTTTGTAAAATACTAGGGTGAAAACAAAGAAGGGGAGAATTCCTAGTTTTGGATTTGGAGTAGCAGAATAGGAGAAATGGATTTACAAAGGCATATTTAAATGTTAAAAATCACATTTAAATATTTACAGTGAAGGAAAGGTTGTTGGATTTGAATGAAAGTTGCACATTAAATAGGTTGCAATATTCTAGGAATTTAGAAATTGGAATTAATTTATTTGGACTATTATTTTGTCCTGTGGAATTTTTGGAAAGGGTGACAGAAAAAGAAAAAGGAAAAGGGCACTGTGCCTGCTGGGCCAGATCAGGCGCAGGGCAGTAGGCCCAGCAGAGAGGCGGCCCAGCGCACCGGTGCACGCGCGCGCGCCAGGTTTAAACCTGACGGGCGGGCCCCAGGTGTCAGGGCGAGGGGCTGACAGACGGGCCCCATGGCCGTCGTCGTCAACCCTAGGCCAGAGGGGACGGCGAGCTCACCGGTGATGACGCAGGTCACGACGAGGTCAGGCGAGGGCACGGCTGGACTCAGCGCCGTGTTGCCGTTCGGGTGGAGGTGGAGATGGTTGCCAGAGCAGCCTGGTTCACCGGCGACGAGGTCACGCGGCGGAGGTGCCTCGGGCGTTGATGGCTCCAGCCGTTCCCGACTGCAAAAAGAGTGGGAAAGAGAGGGGAAAGGGTCAGCGTGGCCGCGCGGTTCCAGATCGAGAGAAAACGGGGGCGGAGGAGGCCTGTACCGCGTGAACGCCGACGAGCCAAGGCGGTGGGGCTTCGGTCGATTCCGAGCACAGAGGCTCTCCGGGGGTGATTGGGTGGTGCGGGCGTGCCCCCGGGGGTGTGAGAGGGAGGCGAATGCCTTTGGAGCGGCCCGGGGCGGGCTTATATAGCCGCACGGTGGTCCACCGTGGACCTGTGCGCGGCGAGCTTGTTGCCGTGGCCACGGGTCACGGGGCCTGATTGGTTGTGTCTGGGGTGTTCGTGGGGGTCGACTACGCCCGGGGAAGAAGAGAGAGAGGGAGCAGGAGGCCAGAGGCACCGCGCGTGTGAGCCGCACCATTGGCGCGCTCGGGCGGCCTCTGTTTGCTAGCGCGGAGGCGCGTGGAGGAGGAGAGAGGAGGGGGCCGACCACGTAGCGTGTCGCGGACGCCGAGGCGCATCGGCAGGCGCGCGGGGGAGGCCCGAGGTGGCCGGAAGCGGCTGGAAGGGGGCGGCTCCAGAGCGTGCAAATGGCCGACATGGCATTTTCTATGCCTTGTGGGCGCGGCCAACTGTGTCCAGTAGCTCAAGGGTGGAGTAAAGAAGTAGGGGGGGGGGGGCATTGGATGCTCTGGATGGCCTCTGGGGTGAGGAGAGAGGTGAGGAAGAGAGAGAAAGGGGCTGTCCAGAGAGGGAGAGAGAGATTTTACCCCTCCAATAAGTGAGCTGTGGTCTTGCCATTGTTACTAGAGGTGAAAGGGGTCTAGGAGGAGCTTTGGTAAAAAGGGGAGCTCAAGGAGAATAGTGGAAGTGGTCAAAAATGGCATTTTGCAAAAATGGCAGAAGGTGTTTGATGCTTGTTTGGTTAAGCAAATGAACTCCAAATGCCATGATACTCCACAAAGTGAAATGACACATATAAATATGGCCTTCCACCAATTTGGAGCTTATTTGGGCAAAGTGTCCAATGCAACTTTTGAAAACCCTAGAAATGAGCAGAAATGGACTTTCTAAGATTTAGTCATGAAAATATGTTCTCCTTGATGCACCACTTGGTGTAGTGTCATCATTTGAGGTTATGAACATGTCCACATAAGTTGAGATCAAAAGGAGAAAGTTTCCAATGTAGAGTTGTTCAATTTTGGTTCTGGACAGGAAGGGTTTTGGGGCACTTTGATCAAGTTAACTTGTTCTCCAACTTGTTCCATTTGGTCTAGATGAATTATTAGACCATTGGAGCATGTTCACAAGGTTTGAGAACATTTGGACATGTTTGGCAATGTAAAGTTGCTCAAACTTGAAAAAGGACAGAAGTGGTTTTGAGAGGGTTTCATGGGGTTATACTGTTCTCCATGACATGAGACTAGGCAAGATCATCAAACATGTCATATGTGACATGCTAGAGTTTTCTTGGAATTTTTGGAGAATATTTCCTTTGTAAATATTTAAAAAGCTTGAAATATCCAGAAAGGGTTTTTGAGGGATTTGACCAATATTTTGAACATGACCATGTGTTTAAACTCTTATATATGGACAATATATGTCCACTGAGTTTCTGTAGGTTTTTGTCAAATATTTTTGAAACAATAAAAAAAAATTCCCTATTAAAGACCATTTCTGACCTTAAGAAAAAGCTTTTAAATAAAATAGTAAAATAACTTTTAAAATTATATTTTTGTGGTTTCTGGGTATCCTATATCTAATAGGAGTCAAATATATTTTTGGAAAGATTTCTACTGCCCTTAATTAAGTACTTGCAGTGCAAACCTCAATTCATGGGTTTTTGAAAAACTAATATTAGAAAATACTTTTTGGCCAAATTATTTTTGTAAGAAAATACTATATTGCTCTATACACATGGCATGATCATTGGGAAAAGGTTTTGGATCAAGGAGATGAAGTATAGGAGTTGGAGGATTTATTTGATTTTTAGAGCACTTGCAAACAGCAGACAAACATTCAATCAAAGCAAAGACAAAACACTCAAAAGTTTTTGTCAAACCACATTTTAGCATGATTCATTGACTTAAGTGTTGTGGCATGAAAATCAGGGTGTGACAGTATCATAATTTCATACAAATAGCATGTGCAAGAAAGTAGAGAGGGTTACGGCAAAAACTGGATGCACTTCGTGTACAAAATGGACAATCTCTTTCGAAGTATCAGGGTTTCCGACGAAAACTGAACTGTTACAAAGGCATTTCATTTTTTAAATAACCTAAGCATTACTAAATTGAATATAATGATAAAACACACTAATATTAAACATAAGAAAAAAGAATCACTAAAAAAACTTTTTTCAAAGTTAAGTTATTCACAAACTAGTGATTCACACAAATTTCAAATAATTCAAAATTTAAACTATTCAAATTTGAAATCTACCGGCACTAACAGAAAGTTTGTAATTTTTTGTACCTAAAGCAAAAATATTCACAAAGAAACACTAAATACAGCAAAAAACAACTAAAAAATAAATCAAACAAAAAAAAGTAAGAAAAAAAAATTAAGAAAAAATAAGCCCGCCTACTGGGCCAAAGCGGCCTGCATACGACTAGCGACACAACCTTTCGTTGGGACAGGATGCAGGCCCGCGAAGGCCTAGTAGGCCCACTAGGCAAAGAGGACAGGTAGGCCCAGTAGGCCTGGTTAGGAGAGGAGCTCGAGAGAGCTACCGCACTAGGGCTTATAAACCAGTGCGGTAGCCCCTCGACTAGCGAGGTGGGCCTAAACTTGCCGCACCGCACCTGCGCCACTGCACCCCCTTTAGTACCGGGTCGTGGCACAAACCGGTACTAAAGAGGGGGCCTTTAGTACCGGTTTGTGCCACCACCCGGTAATAAAGGGGGTCGCTTCCCGCCGCTTGGCCTGGCCAAAACAGACCTTTAGTACCGGTTGATGGCTCCAACCGGTACTAAAGGTGCCTTCTATATATACAAGACTTACGAAAATTTCAGTTTCCCTCTGTTTGTTCCTCTTTTCCATCGTCTCCGTCGCTGTCGCCACCGCCCTCGATCGTCTCCGTCGCCGCTCGTCTCCGTTGCTACCCCCATCCCCGTCGCCGCCCCCGTCCCCGTCGCCGCCCTCGTCTCCGTCGCCGCCCCGGGCCCGTCCCCGTCGCGCCGTCCCCGTCCCCGTCGCGCCGTCCCCGCCGTCGCCGCCCCGGCCGTCGCCTCGCCTCGCCGTCGCCGTCGCCCGCTGTGAGCCCTCCGGCCTCGAGCCCGTAAACACACACACACAAGCATGTTTAATTAGTTTTTGATTAGTTTAGATTAGTTTAAATTATTTAGATTAGTTTAGATTATTATTTTAGATTATTTAGATTTTTTAGATTAGTTTAGATAATTAGTCTTTAATTAGTTCAGATTATTTAGATTATTATTTTGTATGTTTAATTAGTTTAGAAAATTAGTGTTTAATTAGTACACACACACACACACGTATTTTGTATGTTTAATTAGTTTAGATTATTTAGATTATTATTTTTTCACTATTATATATGTATGAATGCATGTTAGATGGATATAATTAGAGTTTAATTAGTATGGAAATTTTTTAGTGTTATATAGAAATGTTAGAAATTTTAGTTATCAAAATCCAATCATTAAAAAAATGTTACTTTTTGAGGGCATATAGCTAGTATTTGTTCTCGACGATGCCTGGCCCGCATCCTCGCCGTCGACCCGTCCACGACGACGTCCAGCCGACCCATGTCCGGGACTGGGCTCCGCCGGGCTGGCACTGGGAGGTGCTGCCTGGAGGGGCGCGCCGCTTGATGAGGAACCCGGCCCCGGGTCCCGTCGTCGACCCTGATCTAGTTTGGTGGCGTTCGCGTGGGCCAGTTTCGGTGCGGAGGGACCCGGCCCCGCCGGAGGTGGTACGTCGACGTGTCAGGGAGGAGGACGAGCACGTCCATCGCTACATGGTTGCGTTAGAGGGCGGCAGGTTCTCCAATACCTGGCAGTATCTTCGGGGATCTCACTTCAGCTATGATCCTGTGAGGGTTCCTTCTCTTTGGGTGTCCACCGCCCGCGCCGCAGGAACCGCGAGTGTCCTAGATTCTTCTGTAGTATTCGATCTTTAATTAGCTACCTAGCCAGTGATGTACTATTCAATATTATATATTATTCGAGACGATGTATTCAAGATTATATCTATTATTCTAGACGATGTATTCGAGATTATATCTATTATTCGAGACGATGTAATTTGAATACTAAATTGTTTTATATTTCTTTTGGATTAGTTAAATAAAAGCTATGGCAGACAATACCGATAGAGAGGGAGAACAAACCACGTTCGATATGATACGCGGGCCAGATGATGATCAGAATAAAGAAGATTATGACGGCTCCGAATTTCTAAACAACACCGGAGAGGGTGATATGATATTCGATCGCGACGACCGAATTGATGAAGTCATGAACTACGGTTATGACGATGACGAAGAACATGTTGATCCTGAAACAACAAAGACCGGCGAGGTATATATATTTATATAAGCAGGTATCTGGTGATCATCACATGTTTTAAATGACTTGCAAATATATTAACGAATCGATCTTTGTTCTTTCAGCCATCCGAATCGAGCAAATCTTCAGGCAAAAGGACGAAACGAGGCCCGAACAAAAAGTTGAAGGAGGGCGTAAAGTACAATATCGAGGCAGTCAAACCTAATGGCGAACCATTAGCGCCTAAGAAGATTGCGGACAAGTTCGTTCGTCAGTGCGGAGTTCTTGTGAAGGACCAACTCCCGATCTCCCTTCAAGAATGGAGAGAGCCAGCAAAAGACAAAAGACAAAAAGACAAAGAGGACGCTGCTCCACGTCCAGATGTTACTTTTGTCGACAAGAATAAAAAAGACCTGCTTTGGGATACTCTCATGGAACATTTCACCCTACCAGATCATTTCACAGAAGTAGATGTGCAGAAAGTCAAGGACGCTGCTCTTAGGAAGATGGCGGTTGCATTCAAGAATCACAAGAATCGTGAATGGGACAAGTACGTCAAGAGAGGAAGGAAGACTCCAGTATTCAAGGGAACACTAGAGAACCAACGTGCTCATTGGGACTATTTTCGTGAAATTCAAGGATTCAGAATTAGCTAAGGAACGGTCGAGAATAAACAAGAAGAATGCCGAAAAAAAGGATAAGTTCCATAAGCTGGGGCCAGGTGGCTATGCGGTGGCAATGCCTAAGTGGGATAAGTCTGAGAAAGAGATGGAGGACGCAGGTGTCACTCCGGTTACTAAGAGCTGGCCCCCCCAGGTGCAGGACTTGGTTCTATGCGCATGGGGGGGGGGGAGTTGGACCCGAAGACAGGCAATGTTTCGACGAAGGCAAGTCTGAAGGGAGCCGATGATGCGATACTTGTTGCAATAGAAGAGGCACGATCGGGGGTGTTCCAGCCCAACAGAGAGAACGACGAGCTTACGCGTGCCCTGGGAAATCCTGAACACCCGGGAAGAACACGAGGCATGGGCGCTATTCCGTGGTATGAGGGGTTTTCAGACTAGAACAACGACTACAGAACCCGTGCGAGAAAGAAGATTGCGGAGGAGAAGAAGAGGAAGATGGAGGAGGAGCAGAGGAAGCGGGACTTTGAACGCCTACAAGGCCTAGAAGCAAGTCAAGCGGAATTGGCAGTCAAATTCCAGCGGCAGCAGGAGCAGATCGACTCACTTACCCAGCAAAGGGGGTCTCAGCAGCTGCAGCAGCTAGCGGATGATCCAACATTGGATAGCACCGGCCCATCCATGCCAAGAAGCAGCGTGGGTTCGGCCGCCCAGGACGACACGATGCTGGGTAGATACCCCATGGATGACATCACGGAGAACACTAACTGTGAGCTACACGTCAAAATGAAGAACATATCCATGAAGGTGGCGGATGCCGTTGCTTTTACAAATCCCCCTGAGGCAACGTTCCATTGCAACCCGATTCCAGCGGGCTATGCTCGTGTCTTGGTTGATGAGGTGGTGGACCCACCATATTCGGAGCTACAACTTGACATTCCTGGAGGTGACGGCGAGCGCTTTCTCGGAGAGGCCAAACATCGTATCATCCTATGGAAAAAGGATTGCATCATCTTTCGAAGGCCACCGACACCGCGTCAGCCGACTCCTCGTCGAAGTCCGCCACCGAGTCAGCAGTCTCCCTCTCCTGCAAGTCCACCAAGTCCGGCAAAGTGTCAGGCCACTCCTCCTCCAAGTCCGGCAAAGTGTCAGGCCACTCCTCCTCCTCCAAGTCCGCCACAGCGTCAGACGTCCACTCCTCCTCCAAGTCCGGCACAACCTCAGGCCACTCCTCCTCGTCCAACTCAGCCCGTTCAGCCGTCTCCGCCGCCTCATTAATCAAAGAAGAGACACCCTGCAGCTATGGTGCGTAGCGGTACGAGTCGAGGTAGTACTAGAAGTACAGGCGGAGGCAAGCGATATAAATATGGTCCAAGCCTCACGCCTCTTCCGCAGAGGGCTTATGACAGGTCCGAGGAGGAAATCGCAGCCATATCGAAGGCCGAGGTGGAAGCCCATTTTGCACCGAAACCGCAACCGCCGCCAACGGAGAAAGTGCCTGAGGAAACGATGGACCACTTCATTCGTATGGCTCAACCACCAGCTCCCAAGCCTGTTGACACGGACTATGAGCGCCACATCAGGAAGTTAAATCGAGCACGTCTACAAAAGGAGACGAGCACATCTACATCGGGATCGAGCAAACAAGAAGTAGCTGACAAAAAATGCAGGAAAACCATTCCCCGTCTGGGAGAACAGGCGGCGCAATCGATCCCCTCGCTTGTTGTGCCAACAACATATGACAGTACGCGCGCCCAATATTATTGTGGGCAAACAGTGCATGTTCCCGAGGTGGGCAATGTGGTAATAACGGATGAGCATATAATGCAGGCTGAAGTTCTCAACATCACTGTTGGACAACTTCCCGAGATCGAGCCCATGCCTGTGCTTAGAGAGCATGAAATAAAACGGAAATATGTCCGGGGACAACCTTTGGTCGCGCCAGACAAGGTCAAGAACCTCCCAACGAGAATGTATGAATTGCATCAATGGTACATGAACATTACCAACATTTCAGATCGATTTTCCCTCATGGTGAATGTCAAGGAGGAGCATTACTTCCATGAGAAAGCTCTGTCCGTTGAGTATTCTGAACTGTTTCAGTTATACAATCAAGACGCACTCGACAAATCTATCGTCAGTTGCTATTGTCTGTAAGTGATTTCTTTCTGTAATTTAAGTCTCAAGCTAGCTGTAGTGATCCTTTTGATCAATCATTACCTGTAATTATCCTCACTATATTCTTTTCTGTGGTATTATGCAGGATGAAGATGTATGAAATGAGAAAAGGTGGACGCTTTGGCATTGGGTTCATTGACCCAAACACCGTTAATGAATACACATGGCTAATGAATCCACGTCTGCAAAAGGACGTAGAGGACAGCATGCTAGAGTTCTTGAAGCGCCTCAAATACAATGAAGATATACTACTTTCTTACAACTTCAAGTGAGTCACACTGTCTTGTACTACAAATTCTCTGTTTTTGCCTACTAGCTAGCTACATGTTTTTGCTTACATATGCCCACTTAATTAAGACATGCAAACGTGTGTGCATGCAGATTTCACTGGGTCTTGTGTATCATTAAAGTTGACGACGGAACAGTTGAAATACTGGACTCACTACTCAAAGCAAAAACTGACTATAACATCTTGTTTGGGATAGTTAACATGTAATTTAATTCAATCATTATTAACTATATATCTCGGCCTATTTAGTTCGTCATTTCATGATATGTACTATTTAATAACCCCTTTATTCATTTTCTTTGTCGGCGGGGCAGGGCTTGGGCAAGGTTCATCAAGGTCACGGAAGGCGAATGGAAACCAAAGCTTAGATGGTTTCGTTCCAAGGTAAGTAATTAAGTAGTACTAGCTAGCTAGCTAGCTGCCATCTCTTTAATTATCATGCTTGATTAATTATTATCTGATCAAATTCCATTCTCGTAAAGGCCCTGAAGCAGGCGCAGGGGACTGATATGTGTGCATTCTGCGTTTGCGAGAACATTCGCAATATGGCGTCGGAAAGGAGCAGATCTCAAAGACAGGAATGGGTACGCTTGTCAGAACACTATTCACCATTTTTACACCATTATCGATATCTAGTCACAGAAACTAATACACATGCATATTGATCTCCTTCTTAACAGTTCAAAGAGGTGCGGGAGAAGCTCCTAGAAACGGAGCGCGTAGAAGCACTTCAAGAGGAAATAGCAGGATTTTTGCTCGACCAGGTCATAAATCCGAAGGGAGAATACTATTACCCGCTACCGCCCCCAGGAAATAGCGGCACCAATTAGGCTAATGCTACTGGCTCCGAAGGCAACATGCATATGTAGGAGGAAATGTATATAGCTATACATGTGTGTATGTGTGAATTAATTAATATGGTGGTTTGTGAGACATTGATGATATATATATATATATATATATATATATATATATGCATAACGTGTACAATGTGTAATATCGTAAAATACCAGCAAATAAAAAAGAATTAAAATGGAAACACAAAATTAAATGAAAAAGAAATCATAAAACTAAAAAAACCCAAACCTTATAGTACCGGTTGGTCTTACCAACCAGCACTAAAGGGCTCCAGGCCCCCGGAGCTGGCTCGTGCCACGTGGTTGCCCTTTAGCACTGGTTCGTGCTGAACCAGTACTAAGGGGGGGGGGGGGCTTTAGTGACCACACTTTAGTGCCGGTTATGTAACCGGCACTAAAGGGCCTTACGAACCGGTGCTATTGCCCGGTTCTGCACTAGTGACTTGCTCCTTATTAGGTATGGACCAAACCTCTTTCATAGTATCCCAAAGAGTGGCCGCATTATCACATGTGACAGGTGCATGGAACGAGTCCTCATCACACTTACCACAGATCGTACAAGTCGCCCTGTGAGCCAAGTGCCGCTTATGCTTGCTCACCGCGGTGGCTAGTGCCCCTGAAACGGCCTTCCATGCTACTGTACGCATACGGTATGGCACAGCCGCCTGCTTGATCAAATTCCACACTCGTCGGTTCCCGTCCGGGTTGGAACTAGAGGCTGCCGGTGCAAAGAGAGTATCATGTTCCTCCATAGCGAGTTTGTAGGCGCTACAGACGGAGAAGCACCCTTTTTGGATCAGGATGCCATGCAATAAAATCCTCCTGCTTCCTTGGTCATGTCCGGATATGTTGTATTGCCTCCACATCAATAGGGAAAAAAATGTAGACTCAACAAATCCGCCCTCCAAACACCATTGCCGTCAAGAAAGTCTGACACTCTGTTCAGTCTACAATTCCGCTTAGGGGTAATGGGAAGGAACGGAGTTCCTCGGGGAATCCACGGGTCCCTCCATGTATGAATTGACCTTCCATTATCCACCCTCCAAATAAGACATTTCTGTTGGAAATATGCCCTAGAGGCAATAATAAAATGGTTATTATTATATTTCCTTGTTCATGATAATTGTCTATTGTTCATGCTATAATTGTATTAACTGAAAACCATAGTACATGTGTGAATGCATAGACCACAACATGTCCCTAGTGAGCCTCTAGTTGACTAGCTTGTTGATAGATAGATGGTTATGGTTTCCTGACCATGGACATTGGATGTCATTGATAACGGGGTCACATCATTAGGAGAATGATGTGATGGACAAGACCGATCGTGTAGTTCGTTTGCTAAGAGCTTTTCTAATGTCAAGTATCATTTCCTTAGGAATGCTTTGGGTGTACCAAACGTCACAACGTAACTGGGTGGCTATAAAGGTGCACTACATGTATCTCCGAAAGTGTCTATTGGGTGGCACGAATCGAGACTGGGATTTGTCACTCCGTATGACGGAGAGGTATCTCTCGGCCCACTCGGTAATGCATCATCATAATGAGCTCAGTGTGACTAAGGAGTTAGTCACAGGATCATGCGTTACGGAATGATTAAAGAGACTTGCCGGTAACGAGATTGAACAAGGTATAGGGATACCGACGATCGAATCTTTGGCAAGTAACATACCGATAGACAAAGGGAATTGAATACGGGATTGATTGAATCCCCGACATTGTGGTTCATCCGATGAGATCATCGTGGAACATGTGGGAGCCAATATGGGTATCCAGATCTCGCTATTGATTATTGGCCGGAGAGGTGTCTCGGTCATGTCTGCATGGTTCCCGAACCCGTAGGGTCTACACACTTAAGGTTCGGTGACGCTAGAGTTGTTATGGGAAATAGTATGTGGTTACCGAAGGTTGTTCGGAGTCCCGGATGAGATCCTGGACGTGACGAGGAACTTCGAAATGGTCCGGAGGTGAAGATCGATATATTGGACAAAGGGTATTGGAGTCCGGAATTGTTCCGGGGGTACCGGGTGACGATCAGCGTGTCCGAAAGGGGTTTCAGAGGCTCCGACAAGCGTTGGGGGGCCTTATGGGCCAAGGGGAGGGGGCACATCAGCCCACTAAGGGGCTGAGCGCCGCTCCCACCCCATCTCACGTAACCTGGAGAGGTGGGGGCGCCTCCCCTAGGGCAGCCACCCCTCCCGGCTTGGGGGGCAAGTTTCCTAGGGGTGGGGGCGCCCAAACCCATCTAGGGTTTCCCCTGTGGCCGCCGCCCCTCCCCTAGGGAAGCCCTAGGGCACCTCCTCCTCCCCCCTCCCCCCTATATATAGTGAGGGAGAGAGAGGGCAGCTGCACACCCTTCCCCTGGCGCAACCCTCCCCCTCTCCAACTCCACCTCCTCCTTCGTAGTGCTTGGCGAAGCCCTGCCGGAGAACTGCAAGCTTCTCCACCAAGCCGTCGTGCTGCCAGAGCTTTCCCTCAACTTCTCCTCTCCCCTTGCTGGATCAAGAAGGAGGAGATGTCCCCGGGCTGTACGTGTGTTGAACGCGAAGGCGCCGTCCATTCGGCGTTAGATCGGATCTTCCGCGATTTGAATCGCCGCGACCACGACTCCCTCATCCGTGTTCTAGTGACGCTTCCGCTTAGCGAGCTTCAAAGGTATGAAGATGCTCGTCCTCTCCCTCTCTTGTTGCTAAAATCTCTATAGATTGATCTTGGTGATGTGTAGAAAATTTTAAATTATTGCTACGTTTCCCAACAGTTTCTTCAGCAACACCAGACCGTGCTCAATGCCTTTCCAAACTGCACAAGAATTCCTTGAAAATACCATATCAACCAAATTACCATTAAGGAAGTATCTAGCCTTCAACAAACAAGCACATAAACTATCAGGTTTCACAATCAAACGCCATGCTTGCTTGGCAAAGAGTGCTTGATTAAAGGCCCTCGTATCCCTGAAACCAAGTCCTCCTTTGTGCTTTGGAGGTATATGTACGTGCATGTACACACTTGATTATTGCCCGGTTGCTTGACGTACCATGCATGCATGCATGCTCGCACACACGTATACTCGCCGATTACATACGTGCACCACTCTACGTATTTCATCATGTAGCTGGCTAACCTTGCAGATGTAGGAGGTCCGGGGCAGTTCCTGCTGAAGTCGATGAGACTCGTACATATACTTGAACGTCCGCGCGTCAGTTCCGAATACCGGAGCCCTGACCGGCGTGTATTGTACTTTTCGAATACCCAAATACTTGGCTAATGCATGTATGCACCAGTTTACAGGGTACTTGGATCCAAGGGACATATTTTAGTCTGACTAAAGAGGCTAAAGTTTCAAGCACCCCTGACTAAAGAGGGGCTAAAACTAGTCTTGAATCTAAATTTTTTTAGTCAGGTGTATCCCTACTAAAATGTGGATTAGTCCCCTCTCTCCTAATTTAAGTCGGATTGGAGGGTTTGGAGGATAATAAATGCTCATTAACTTGATTTTAGTCTCTTTAGTATTTGGATTCAAGCATGGGTGAGACTAGCAAGTTTTATTCTCATTACTTGTATTCATGGGACTAAAACGTATCCAAGCACCATCTTAGTCTGGGCTGGCCGTGGCGTGTTAAATATCGTTGAGTTCTACTGTGTAGATGCACGCATACAAATACCAGCAATTGATCCAGCCAGCAAACTTGGGAGTTACTACGTACGAAGGTTGCGAGGAAACATGTGGATCGGATGGCCCACCGGCAGCTGTGTAGCTCGGGTACGTACGAGTTGATTTTGTTTTTCCTTGTGCAGGCGTACGCGCTAAGAAAAGGAGGAGATAAGCACCAACAGACCTCATAGACGGGATTTCATCTCTATCTTTACACGAAGATAGGAACAAACGCTCGCGCTCTGCCTATCTCCCTTCCCTATAAATACATAGGCACAAGGCCATTCGCAGGGAGGACGGACGGCCCAAGAGGCAACTGACGCACGCACACACCCAGCATTCATCCTTCCACCGCATCACATCCATCATCTATCCACGCACAAGACTCGGGAGGAACGCAGGGAGTCTTCGGAGCCTCGCACATCCAGCCACCACGCGCGCAACACCGACACCGTCGACAGTCTCGTACAAGCGCCAGGAGGAACCAGTCGGCCGTGACAGGGAGGCGAGGCTCACCTTCCCAGATGGTGAGGCGATCCTCTGATTCTTTTTCTCCTCTCTCTCATTTGCATGAACATGCATCGAGCACGCAAGACCATCCCACTACGGGAGCTTATATACACAAGCCCATCATCCTCTTGAGTGGCGCGACTGAGGCGTGGTCGGCGCTCGCCAACGACGCAGCCCGAGATCGGCCTTCATGTTCTTGGAACTCAGGTCTTTGATGAAGTCATGAAGTTCAGGTCGCACAGGTCCTCGATGCTCAGATTGCGACAAACAGGGCCACGGTGAACATGATCATCGTGAAGGAGACACAGGTGTACATGTTTTGCACCACGCTCTTAGAGGAGACGGCGGGGCAGAGCCGGAGCTCGCCGCCGACGCAGCCCGTGACCTGCCTTTCCCTTCATGGCGAATAGATTCTCGACGGAACCAGTGTCCACAGCGACATGGCCCACGACCGGCCCCTCCTTCATGATGCGCACGTCCCCGACAGATAGGTCAATGGCGAATAGGTCATAGGCGTACAGGTTCTGCATCACGTTCTTGGAGGAGACAGGGTGGCGGAACCGGAGCTCATTGACAACGCAGTCCGAGACTCGCTTCTCCCTTCATGGCGTACAGATTTTTGTCCGAAACAGAGGTTCCAACGACACGCTACAAAACCGTTCCCTCCTTCAAGAGGCACACCTGTCGTGGCAGATAGATCATCGGTGCGTGGTGTCTCCGGTGTACAGGTCACTCTGTAGCGTAGCACCAGTCCAAAGCGACGTGGACTCTACAATGCCACTTTTCCATTTCCCCGTGAGACGGCGCCTATGTCTTGGCGGACTGCCGAATATTCGGCGTCTAGCCGAGACGAGGTGCCAACCACTCCAGCCAAACCAATGTGTGCGCGCTCAGTTTTTACACTGACGCCGGTCTCCCTAAATGATTACTCTCGCAAGGCATAGCCACTTGCATACCCTGACGAAGCAACTGGACGACGAGAATTCCGAGCCGAGCGCGACCCATACTACCCCGACAACAACTACTCCAACACTGCTGAGACCGACCAGGCACGACAGCGAGGGCGGGCGCGGCCACCGCAAAGGCCACGATACTTGCGGTGCATGTACCGACGAGGACACGGGCTCTGCCGCCGCCCACACACATCACCATCACCATGCATGGAGAACGCAAAGCGAAGATGACGAAGACGACCACACAGCTCAATCGGAGGTATCCTACGGAGCAACCTGCGGGAGTAATTAACCAGGAGCCTTCCGAAGCCGGCCCTGGAAACCAGGAGACCGCAATCGCCACAGTCAGGCTGGCCACGCTAGTAGGCCACAGAGCGCATTTGTTTTCTCTACGGGATCTTGTAATTTTATTTCTCCACTGAGATTAATGAAATACTCGTTTCCCGTACCTTTTTCCTTTGTATACTATGGTACACTCGCACGGCCGCATACTTCTTTTTTACCTTCCCCAGGCGTATGAGAGAAATACACTCCCCTTTCCTCTTTCCTGGAGTCCTACATATTTTTCTCGTGTCAAACACCCCGTCAATATCGGGTACCCGGTACTCGTCGGGAATCCACGGGGATCTCAAAACTGACTAGGATAGGTGAGATTGGACAGGGCATGTTTGTTGGGAGAGATGAAGAAAAATAATTGTGTGAAATATCTAGGTATTAATATATATATTGTGCATTTGTAGTACACATGGCATAGTTTTTCATAGGGGTGGAAATGGATCAGATATGGATCGGATAATGCTCTTACCACTTCCATTTTCATATTTTCGAAACGAATCGAATGCGAATACGGATGTTATCAAATAAGGATGCGGCTCAGATGTTATTCGGATACGGATACGTATCGGATGTTTACTCGATTTGGAACGGATATGAATAATAGTGACATATTGCTTAAGTAAATTAGTTAATAGCTATGTGACATACAATAAGTCAATGATAAATAGGTTTGTGGATAAATACTATTGTAATGCATAATAATTTCTAAGTTTAATCATACTAAGAGTAAAATTTGATCACTTATTTCGCTTTTATGTTGGATAATTAGAATGCGGGGGCTAAAATTTTGAAAATTACCTCCCATAATCTTATTCGGATATGGATATATCCACTTCCATATCCATATTTGTGTCAAAATCTCATACCATATTCATTTTCTTATTTGTTAAAGAAATTCGGATACGGTTAATTTTCATTTCCATTTTCGTTCGGATGCGGATGTTTCGGATACTAATAGGCATTTTCTCTAATATACTCAGGTGTCCTAGGTGCATGAAAACATTCGTGGTCAAGTGACATCCGAGGAGCTCTTGGCAAAATAATATCAAAATTTTGAATGTAAAAGAAAATTTGAAAGAAAGCACTATTCAGGCCCAATTTTGTTCTTCTGCCATGAGCTCCTCAGATGTTATTTGACCATGGAAAATGGCACAGTCCTAGCGCACCCAAGAATCTTGGATGCCTTAAGAATTTCAGTTTTTTTTATGTTTTTTCTTGAATTTACTATTCAATGAGAGTAGATGCCTAGGCTCATCTCTAAATTGAAGATATAATCGAAGATAGATAGATAGATGCAACTTCTTCATAATACATCTTATATATTAATACAATAAGTGATAAACTATATATATGGAAATGAAGCAAGCAGCGACAAGGGAGGGATTATTCACCAAGCATGCATTGCATGTAACGGAGAGCATGCATGTAACTTATTCGAGCAATCGATGACGACACGTGAGATCCGGAGGCGGCCTTGCCCTAGCCGATGTAGTACATGGGGTCAGGCAGCTTAAAGGTGCGGGCGCCCTCTGGCGTGCCGAGGATGTCGCTCCACTGGTCACCAATGTTGCCGACGATGACATACCCGGCGTCCAACAGCTTCTGCCTCTCACCGGACTTGAAGGTCACCGCGGAGCCCTTGAACTCCGCTGGCTTCAGCAGCACCGCCATCGACCTAGAGAACCCCTGCCGGCGGAGGTTTGTGATAGTGGCGGTCCTCTGGGCCTCTCTCCGGCCGGTGAGGATCACAGGCTTGATGCCGACCGAGAGCAACTTGTTGTACAGCCGCTTCGTCTCTGGCAGGGCAGGTGCGCTCGCCTGCCGCGCGTACTCTTGGAAGCTCGTCCAGTTGTACGGCGTAGCCCTGTCAACCATGCATGTCAGCTAGATCATCTTTTCATAAGGACGGTTATGAAATACAAAATCCATTGATAAAGTAGCTATCACATCACTATCTCCGTGCAGTCCTCTTGTTTAGCTCGTCACTCACAGGGCATGCATGTATATGGTCCTTCTGGCCGTCTCCGGGGCTGTGATTGGAGGTGACCCGTGACCAGCAATAAGGTCCAACATGTCCAATAATTAAGATTTTATTTCCACTTCTGGTCTCATTTGTTTTTTCAATTGTATTTCATCGGAAGATGTTATGTGCCAATTAAGATTTTACCTGTGGTTTCTTGATAGCTAGAGAGTTGATGGTTTTAATAAGTTCTAGTCAGATTTCTACTTCGTCTAAACGACAAGATGAGTGCAACAAGTCTCTGCTCAGATATATCCACCTGCAATAAATCGCAAGTATAATGTGCACGTACGTACGCATCTATAGCATATGTATGCATAGTATATAACGGCAGGCAGGTACCCGAAGCCGTGAGTGGCGTAGTAGGGGAGGTTGGAGAGCGTGGTCTCGTCGACGTCGAAGACCCACACCTCCTTGCCGTTGCCGGCGAGCTTCAGGCTCTCGACGTAGGAGATGGCCTGGTCGATGACAACCTTGGAATCACGGCGGTAGTGACCGCCAAGCATGTAGTGCCCGACGTAGCCCTCGCAGCTGGCGGGGACCGTCTTCCAGTCACGCACGTTGTGCGCCTCCACACCCAGCCGCCAGCTGTCGCATGCCAGGCCGGCGCGGCTCCCCAGCTGCCCGCCCGAGCCCAGCAGCGGCCGCAGCGCATGGATCAGCGGCGCCACGGCCTCATCCATGGCGGTGACTGTGGCAACAGACGTCGGCATGTGCATGTTAGTCTCCCATGCGCCGGTGGAGGCCACAAGAAGAGCCACGGCGGCGAGCAGGAGCAGCATCTTCGTAGCCATTGCCATTTCTACTTGTTGGTGCTTCCTGAGGTGCAGTGCTATGCAAAGAGTGTGGGTTGGCTAGCTTGTTATATAGGAAGTTTAAAGCTACATCAGTCCTACAGTACAGTGTGTGTGACGCTGAGTTTTTTTCTTTTTTGAGAAAGAGCTACATCAATCGTACATTACAGTGTGTGTGACCGTGAGTTTTTTTTTTTGAGAAAGAGGAGAAAAATCCCGGCTTCCACATCTATATGGATGCACATAGCCATCAATGACAATGACTGTGAGCTTGAAAGAAATTAAGTGACAAAAGAGGTGGTCGGTGTCACTGGCACGGTCGCATTCACAGCATGGAACACGTTGGTCTTGAGGAGACATTTTTTGTAGGATTACACCTGGCAATTTCCATTGGTCAGTTACGAATTTGGGATAAGATGGTTATGAGCCAATAATAATTCAGCTAACATACAACGAAGTATGTGGTTCGTGTCAGTGATGGATATGATCCAATCATTCGACAAATGCTTTCGATTGGTCTGTTGGTGTCAATGATGGGGCATGGAACAGGTTCTGTGATACTTGTGGAAGGATTACATGTATGTGGTTGTGTTTGGAGGTGGTAGATGAGGGCAAAAATACTCAATGGTTGGCATGCGGTCAGGTTGGTGTGGCGCACGATGCATCTACATCCTAGTTATTATGAATTGATTCTGACTCTGTCCCCCTTTTCTGATTCCGGCTTTTTCTGATAGGTGTGGAAAATCCGGTTTCCAAAAAATCTAAGAGAATTCCGGATTTTTTACGTTTGAGTTATCCAAAAGAATTTTGGATTTAGAAAAAGTTTAGCGTCAAAATATATTATATTTAACCCATTGTACATATTTTCCGTGCTTCACCCTATGCTGGCTATGCAGATTTTCCACTCATATTTCTTATGAACTGCAAGTAGTAAACAGATAGCCGGTCTAAGCCACCCATCCATTCACAGAAATAAGAGTGGTATAGGGGGTGTTGATGTCAGTTTTTATGGAGCCTGGAACACGTTATGTGATGTGATATTTGTGGTAGGTTTACATGTAAGTGGCTGTCTTTGGAGGTGGTAGATGTGTTGGATATATGAGCAAATTTGAACATAGGAAACATTCAACATGGCAACAATACTCTTTGCCGAAAAAAAACAATACTCAATGCTTGGCATGCGGCCATCGTTGGACTAGCGCATGATGTATCGACATCCTAATTATTAAGAATTGAATGTGACTCTACCCCCCCCCCCCCCCCACCCTGCCCAATGGTTTTTTATTCTGCCTTTTTCCGATAGGGGTGGAAAATTCGGTTTCCAACAAATCTCAGAGAATTCTGAATTTTGTATACGTATGAGTTATCCAGATGAATTTTGAGTTTAAAAAAATTATGGACAAAATATATTATATTTAAACCATTGTACATTTTTTCCGTGCTTCGCCATGTGCTGGCAACGCAGATTTACATTCATATTCTTATGAACTGCGAGTAGTATCAGAGAGCGCGCCTAAGTCACCCATCCACTCACAGAATTAAAAGTGGTATAGGGTGTATTGATGTCAATCTTGATGGGGCCGGGAACACGCTACGTGATGTGATATTTCTGGTAGGATTAAATTTATGTGGTTGTGTTTGGAGGTGCTAGATGTGTTGTATATATGAGAAAATTTTATTCTAGGAAATATTCAACATGGCAATAATACTCAAAGGATGGCATGTGGTCACGGTGGGAGTGGTGCATGATGCATCTGAAGGAAATATGCCCTAGAGGCAATAATAAAGTTATTATTTATTTCCTCATATCATGGTAAATGTTTATTATTCGTGCTAGAATTGTATTAACCGGAAACATGATACATGTGTGAATACATAGACAAACATATAGTCACTAGTATGCCTCTACTTGACTAGCTCATCAATCAAAGATGGTTATGTTTCCTAACCATAGACATGTGTTGTCATTTGATTAGTGGGATCACATCATTAGGAGAATGATGTGATTGACATGACCCATTCCGTTAGCCTAGCACTTGATCGTTTAGTATATTGCTATTGCTTTCTTCATGACTTATACATGTTCCTGTAACTATGAGAATTATGCAACTCCCGTTTACCGGAGGAACACTTTGGGTACTACCAAACGTCACAACGTAACTGGGTGATTATAAAGGAGTACTACAGGTATCTCCGAAGGTACATGTTGAGTTGGCGTATTTCGAGATTAGATTTTGTCACTCCGATTGTCGGGGAGGTATCTCTGGGCCCTCTCGGTAATGCACATCATTATAAGCCTTGCAAGCAATGTAACCAAATGAGTTGGTTACGGGATGATGCACTACGGAACGAGTAAAGAGACTTGCCGGTAACGAGATTGAACTAGGTATTGGATACCGACGATCAAATCTCGGGCAAGTAACATACCGATGACAAAGGGAACAAACGTATGTTGTTATGCGGTTTGACCAATAAAGATCTTCGTAGAATATGTAGGAATCAATATGGGCATCCAGGTCCCGCTATGGGTTATTGACCGAGAATAGTTCTAGGTCATGTCTACATAGTTCTCGAACCCGTAGGGTCCGCACGCTTAACGTTACGATGACAATTTTATTATGAGTTTATAAGTTTTGATGTACCGAAGTTTGTTCGGAGTCCCGGATGTGATCACGGACATGAAGAGGAGTCTCGAAATGGTCGAGAGATAAAGATTGATATATTGGAAGCCTATGTTTGGACATCGGAATGGTTCCGGGTGAAATCGGCATTTTACCGGAGTACCGGGAGGTTACCAGAACCCCCCGGGGGGTTGTTGGGTCTACATGGGCCTCGAGGGAAAAGAGAAAAGGAGGCAGGAGGGGGCCGCGCGCCCCTCCCCTTCCTGGTCCGAATAGGACAAGGGAAGGGGGGTGGCGCCCCCCCTTTCCTTCCCCTCTTCCTCCTCTTTCCCCCCTTCTCCTACTCCTACATTGAAAGAAGGGAGTCCTACTCCCGGCCGGCCGCCTCCTCCCCCCTGGCTCCTTTATATACGGGGGCTGGGGGGCACCCCATAGACACACAAGTTGATCTACGGATCGTTCCTTAGCCGTGTGTGGTGCCCCCTCCACCATATTCCACCTCGGTCATATCGTCTGGGAGTTTAGGCGAAGCCCTGTGCCGATGGAACATCATCACCGTCACCACGCCGTCGTGCTAACGGAACTCATCCCCGATGCTCTGCTGGATTGGAGCCCGGAGATCGTCATCGAGCTGAACGTGTACTGAACTCGGAGGGGCCGTACGTTCGGAGCTTGGATCGGTCGGATCGTGAAGACGTACGACTACATCAACCGCGTTGTCATAACCCTTCCGCTAACGGTCTACGAGGGTACGTGGACATACACTCTCCCCTCTCGTTGCTATGCCATCAACAGGATCTTGCGTGTGTGTAGGAATTTTTTTGAAATTACTACGTTTCCCGACAGTGGTATCAGAGCCTAGGTTTTATGCGTTGATGTTATATGCACGAGTAGAACACAAGTGAGTTGTGGGCGATACAAGTCATACTGCTTACCAGCATGTCATACTTTGGTTCGGCGGTATTGTGAGATGAAGCGGCCCAGACCGACATTACGCGTACGCTTACACGAGACTGGTTTCACCGTTACGAGCACTTGTGCTTAAAGGTGGCTGGCGGGTGTCTGTCTCTCTCACTTTAGCTGAATCGAGTCTGGCTACGCCCGGTCCTTGTGAAGGTTAAAACAGCACCAACTTGACGAACTTTCGTTGTGGTTTGTTATGCGTAGGTAAGAACGGTTCTTGCTAAAGCCCGTAGCAGCCACGTAAAATTTGCAATAACAAAGTAGAGGACGTCTAACTTGTTTTTGCAGGGCATGTTGTGATGTGATATGGTCAAGATGTAATTCTATATTTTATTGTATGAGATGATCATGTTTTGTAACCGAAGTTATCGGCAACTGGCAGGAGCCATATGGTTGTCGCTTTATTGTATGAAATGCAAAAGCCCTGTAATTGCTTTACTTTATCTCTAAGCGGTAGCGATAGTCGTAGAAGCAATAGATGGCGTAACGACAACGATGCTATGATGGAGATCAAGGTGTCGCACCGGTGACGATGGTAATCACGATGGTGCTTCGAAGATGGAGATCACAATCACAAGATGATGATGGCCATATCATATCACTTATATTGATTTCATGTGATGTTTATCCTTTATGCATCTTATCTTGCTTTGATTGACGGTAGCATTTTAAGATGATCTCTCACTAAAAATTATCAAGAAGTGTTCTCCCTGAGTATGCACCGTTTCCAAAGTTCGTCGTGCCCAGACACCACGTGATGATCGGGTGTGATAAGCTCTACGTCCATCTACAACGGGTGCAAGCCAGTTTTTGCACACGCAGAATACTCAGGTTAAACTTGACGAGCCTAGTATATGCAGATATGGCCTCGGAACACGGAGACCGAAAGGTCGAGAGTGAATCATATAGTATATATGATCAACATAAAGATGTTCACCATTGAAAACTACTCCATCTCACGTGATGATTGGTTATGGTTTAGTTAATTTGGATCACGTGATCACTTAGATGACTAGAGAGATGTCTGTCTAAGTGGGAGTTCTTAAGTAATATGATTAATTGAACTTAAATTTATCATGAACTTAGTACCTGATAGTATTTTGCTTGTCTATGTTTGTTGTAGATAGATGGCTCGTGCTGTTGTTCCGTTGAATTTTAATGCATTCCTTGAGAAAGCAAAGTTGAAAGATGATGGTAGCAGTTACACGGATTGGGTCCGTAACCTGAGGATTATCCTCATTGCTGCACAGAAAAATTACGTCCTGGAAGCACCGCTGGGTGCCAGGCCTGCTGCTGATGCAACTGACGACGTTAAGAACATCTGGCAGAGCAAAGCTGATGACTACTCGATAAGTTCAGTGTGCCATGCTCTACGGCTTAGAACCGGGTCTTCAATGACGTTTTGAACGTCATGGAACATATGAGATGTTCCAGGAGTTGAAGTTAATATTTCAAGCAAATGCCCGGACTGAGAGATATGAAGTCTCTAATAAGTTCTACAGCTGCAAGATGGAGGAGAATAGTTCTGTCAGTGAACACATACTCAAAATGTCTGGGTATAATAATCACTTGATTCAACTGGGAGTTAATCTTCCTGATGATAGTGTCATTTACAGAATTCTTCAATCACTGCCACCAAGCTACAAGAGCTTTGTGATGAACTATAATATGCAAGGGATAAACAAGACTATTCCCAAACTCTTCGCAATGCTAAAAGCTGCGGAGGTAGAAATCAAGAAGGAGCATCAAGTGTTGATGGTTTACAAGACCACCAGTTTCAAGAAAAAGGGTAAAGGGAAGAAGAAGGGGAACTTCAAAAAGTACAACAAGAGAGTTGCTGCTCAAGAGAAGAAACCCAAGTCTAGACCTAAGCCTGAAACTGAGTGCTTCTACTGCAAGCAGACTGGTCACTGGAAGCGGAACTGCCCCAAGTATTTGGCGGATAAGAAGGATGGCAAAGTGAACAAAGGTATATGTGATATACATGTTATTGATGTGTACCTAACTAGAGCTCGTAGTAGCACCTGGGTATTTGATACTGGTTCTGTTGCTAATATTTGCAACTCGAAACAGGGACTACGGAATAAGCGAGCACTGGCCAAGGACGAGGTGACGATGCGCATGGGAAACGGTTCCAAAGTCGATATGATCGCAGTCGGCACGCTACCTCTACATCTACCTTCGGGATTAGTTTTAGAGCTAAAGAATTGTTATTTGGTGCCAGCGTTGAGCATGAACATTATATCTGGATCTTGTTTGATGCGAGACGGTTATTCATTTAAATCAGAGAATAATGGTTGTTCTATTTATATGAGTAATATCTTTTATGGTCATGCACCCTTGAACAGTGGTCTATTTTTATTGAATCTCGATAGTAGTACACATATTCATAATGTTGAAGCCAAAAGATGCAGAGTTGATAATGATAGTGCAACTTATTTGTGGCACTGCCGTTTAGGTCATATCGGTGTAAAGCGCATGAAGAAACACCATACTGATGGACTTTTGGAATCACTTGATTATGAATCACTTGGTACTTGCGAACCGTGCCTCATGGGCAAGATGACTAAAACACCGTTCTCCGGTACTATGGAGAGAGCAATAGATTTGTTGAAAATCATACATACAGATGTATGTGGTCCGATGAATGTTGAAAGCTTGTGGCGGATATCGTTATTTTCTCACCTTCACAGATGATTTGAGCAGATATGGGTATATCTACTTGATGAAACACAGGCGGGGGCCGTCTTCCAGTCACGCACGTTGTGCGCCTCCACACCCAGCCGCCAGCTGTCGCATGCCACGCCGGCGCGGCTCCCCAGCTGCCCGCCCGAGCCCAGCAGCGGCCACAGCGCATGGATCAGCGGCGCCACGGCGTCATCCATGGCGGTGGTTGTGGCAACTGACGTCGGCATGCGGATGTTAGTCTCCCATGCGCCACTGGAGGCCACAAGAAGAGCCATGGCGGCGACCAGGAGCAGCGTCTTCGTATCCATTGCCATTTCTACTTGTCGGTGCTTCCTGAGGTGCAGTGCTATGCAGAAAGTGTGGTGTGGCTAGCTCGTTATATAGGAAGGGAAAAGCTACATCAATCCTATAGTAGAGTGTGTGTGACCGTGAGTTTTTTTTGAGAAAGAGGAGAAAAAACCCGGCCTCCACATCTATATGGATTCACATAGCCATAATTGACAATGACTGTGAACTTAAAAGAAATTAAATGACAAAAGAGGTGGTTGGTGTCACCGGCGCGGTCGCATTCACAGCATGGAACACGTTGGTGTTGAGGAGACTTTTTTCTGCAGGATTACAACACACAATTTTGATTGGTCGGTTGGGAACATGGGATAAGATGTATATGAGCCAATACTAACATACGGTCAAGTATGTGGTTAGTGTCATTGATGGATCTGATCCAATAATCCAACAAACTCTTTCGGTTGGTCGGTTGGTGTCATTGATGGGGCCTGGCACACGTTATGTGATATATGTGGAAGAATTACATGTATGTGGCTATGTTTGGAGGTGGTAGATATTTTGGATACGTGAGCAAATTTCAACCTAGGAAAGATTCAACAGGGTAACAATACTCAATGGTTGGCGTGCGGTCAGGTTGTTGTGGCGCACATCGACATCCTACTATTATGAATTGATTGTGACTCTGTCCCCTCAATTGGTCCTTTTATTCCGGCTTTTTCGGTAGGGGCGGAAAATCGGGTTTCCAAAAACTCTCAGAGAATTCCGGATTTTTTACATCTGAGTTATCCAAATGTATTTTGAAACTAAAAATATATGATATTTAAGCCATTGTACATATTTGTTATGAACTGCACATACTAACATATAGATGGCCTAAGCCACCCATCCATTCACAAAATTAAGAGTAGTATAGGGGGGTGTTGATGTCATTGTTGATGGGACCTGGAACACGTTATGTGATGTGATATTTACTGTAGGATTACATGTATGTGGCTGTGTTTGGTGGCGGTAGAGGTGTTGGATATATGAGCAAATTTTAACATGGTAAAGATTCAACATGACAGCAATACTCAATGGTTGGCATGCGGTCATGGTTGAAGTGACGCGTGATACATCGGCATCCTAATTATTACGAATTCATTGCAACTCTATCCCCCCAATGAATTTTTATTCCGGTATTTTCCACGTGGAAAATCCACTTTCCAAAAAAATCTTGGAGAACTCCTGTTTTTTACGTCTAAATTATCTAGATGAATTTTGAATTTTTAAAAAATGGGGTCAAAATATATTATATTTAACCCATTGTACATTTTTCGTGCTTCACCATGTGCTGGTAACGCACATTTGCAATTCATATATCTTATGAACTGCAAGTATTAATAGAGAGCTCGCCTAAGCCACCCATCCATTTGCAGAATTAAGAGTGGTATAGGGCGTGTTGATGTCAATTTTGATGGGGCCAGGAACACATTATGTGATGTGATATTTGTGGTAGGATTACATGTATGTGGCTGTGTTTGGAGGTGCTAGATTTGTTGGATATATGAGAAAATTTTAACCTAGGAATGATTCAACATGGCAACAATACTCAAAGGTAATGTGGTCAGGTTGGAGTGATGCGCGATGCATCGATATCCTAATTATTATGGCGTGATTGTGACTCGGTCCCACCCCTCTCCAACAATGTTGTTTTTGTTTTCATCTTTTTTCAGGTAGGGGTCGGAAAATCTGGGTCCTAAAAAATCTCAGGAATTCTGGATGTTAATCTCCCATGTGGATGTCAATCTTAGGGGTTCTAAAAAATCCGCCATGACTATGGCCACTAACGTCGGCATGTGGATATTAATCTCCCATGCGCCGCTGGAGGCCACAAGAAGAGCCACGACGGCGAGCAAGAGCAGCATCTTCGTAGCCATTGCCATTTCTACTTGTTGGTGCTTCCTCAACAAAGTGTGGGGTGGCTAGCTTGTTAAATAGGAAGGGAAACGCTACATCAATCCTACAGTACAGTGTGTGTGACCATGAGTATTTTTTTTGAGGAAGAGTAGAAAAAACCCGGCCTCCGCATCTATGGATGCACATAGCCATCAATGACAATGACCGTGAGCTTCAAAGAAGTTAAGTGACAAAAAAGGTGGTTGGTGTCACTGGCATGGTCTCATTCACAACATGGAACACGTTGGTGTCGAGGAGACATTTTTTGTAGGATTACAATAGACAATTTCGATTGGTCGTTTCACTAGTAGAAAAACACCTAATAGTCCCGGTTCGTAAGGGCCTTTATTCCCGGTTCATGAACCGGGACTAATGGGTCGTTACTAATACCTCCACCCATTAGTCCCGGTTCAAACACAAACTGGGACCAATGTGCCTCCACGTGGCCCTGTGCGCCGAGCCTAGTCAGGGGGCCTTTGGTCCCGGTTGGTGGCTCCAACCAGGACCAAAAGGCATCCACGCGTCAGCATTCCAGTGGTTGGGGGTTTTGTTTTTTTTTTGAAAGGAGGGGGGGTTGGGGGTTTTGGGGGGTTAATTTAGGTGTTTCATATATTGTGTTAGCTAGCTAATTAATAGAGAGAAGTGTCCTCTCTTATGTCCGTGCTTGGTTGACGCTACGTACTATATATACATAAGTGATCGAGAGAACCATTCAGTACAGAAGTTCGTCATGCATACCGAGAGAAGTGATCGATCGACCTCTGCTTCTCCGAGAGATTGGTCGAACAACAAGTTTTTGTATCATGTATCCAACGCTACTGGCTACATACATGTACAATATGTATAAGATCTCTTAATTACAAACCCCTAGCATTTGAAATTAATTTCCACATGGTATTCTCCGGCTTTACTGATGACGTGGTCAATAAAGAATCCCGCCAATTCCTCTTGAATTGCTTTCATGCGATCTGGTTCTAGGAGTTCATTCCGCATCTGCCACGTCTAATTTGAAGAAGGGGGTTAATTAATACATATATATGAATGAAACTCAACAGAAATGATGGTGTAATAAAATGAAATTGTGAATATTATTGCTTACGCACTTCATATTGTCTTTTAGAGTAGCCCTGCTTGTTTTTCAAAGTCGCGGTGTGGATGAACTCGCACACGTAGTATACACAGAAATCATTCCCTTCCTCCTACCACAAGCACTTTTCGAGAAATAGAGGTCAATCAAACTGATAATGAAGCATTATAAATGACATTGATGAAAGTATAGCTATAGAATCAACGGGAGATGCGCGCAACTAGCTAGCCAGTAGTACTTACTTTCGGGTATGTATATCACAGCTCCTTCAGCAGTCCCGGAGCTTCTGCTGTGAACTGTTTCCAAACCTTGCAAGACAAAAAAAATAATTATTATTACTTGAGATATCAGGAAATGAACAAAAAGTGGCCGATATGGTGCGATTATGATCGATTGAACTTACTTGCTGAGCATTTCAGTCATGTTCGCATAGGTTTTGGGATCTTTCCGTCTCGAGTCTAAGACGGTTACTAGTCCACGCTAAAGCTTAATCTCCAGAAGAATATATGGTACCTGCGCACGCATGCATAACTCATCAATTACATTACTATAACCTCGCTCGAGTAATAAGGGAAACCGAATATGCACACGACAGTAACACTCACTTGCCATTGTAAGGAAAGAGTATGGTATCTTTGTTTTGATTTTTGATCAACGATTGTAGCAAGTTGTCCTCGGTCTCTTTGACGTCCTTTTCAACTAGAAATACATCTATGATATTCGTGTTAATGAACCCAATATCATAAATTTCTTGTTTTTTGCACTCGACGATCTTCAATTTGCATAATATATTGAGGATAATTAATTATAAATACATGCAATGAAAGAGCCGAGCTATATATAGAGACTTAATGACAGAAATAGTACTTACAGGCAGTAGCAAAAGACCATTAATTTATCGAGGGCCTTTTGATTGAAGAACGCGAAGAACTCATCAAATGGAACACACAACAGATCATTTGAAACGAGGTCGTGCTCCTCTTTAATGTTCAGATACAAACTGTTCGTCCCATAAAACTCTCTGCAGGTTTTCATGTACCAACTATGGAATCTTCGCATCATTGTTGTCAGAGATTTTTCATCTTTGATGAGAGGCTTCCCGTACTCGTATCTGTGCTCGTCCACCTCCATAAAATCAGGAAGTGCATCGTCAGGCAGGTAATCTTCAAGATTGCCATAACCGGCCACCGTCCCCGGAGCAATAGACACATTGAGCGGGGGGCATGGTTGTTGTGCTTGTTCGCCGAGCTGGCCAATTTTTTTCCCCTTTGCTCATTCTTTTAACCTTTTATCACTGACAGTAGTTCCCAACCGCTGGGCTTGGAGATATGTCTGTTCAGTAATGCGCTCATAGTTGGTTCTCGGCGGAGACTTTGGTGGTTTCCTCAGGGCATCGATAGTGCGCTTTGCTTTCACCAGATCTACCTTCTCCTCCGGAGGTGGATGTCTCTTTGCTTTCACCCCTTCAAAGAACTCCTTCACGTGGGTCCGCACAATCGTATCATTTTCCTCCTCGGACCTCTCATACGGTAACTTCTCTAGAGGCTTGAGAGATGGACTGTATTTGTATTGCCTCCCGCCTCTGGTTGTGCTGCTAGACACCGGAGCAGATGGAGCAGCTGCGGCGTCTGTCTTCTTTCGTGCTTGCTTATGAGACGGAGGAGAAGGAGTACGACGCGCCGGAGCAGCCGGGGCGGCGGCGGGTCTCTTCCGCCCTTGCTGGCGAGGCGGAGAAGGAGGAGGCTGCTGGATGCTCGGGAGCGCTGGCGCAGGCGGAGAAGGAGGCGGAGTGCCGCCACGCGTGCCCTGATCGTCACTCACCGGAGGAGGAGGCGGTGGAGGAGGCGGAGTGCCCTGACTCGCCGGAGGAGGAGGAGGAGGTGGAGGCGTCCAGTTCGGAAGGTTGATGAGCTCCTTCCGCCATAGGCATGGAGTCTTCAGAGCAGAACCCAGCCTAGTCTCCCCTTCACCGGTAGGGTGCTCAAGCGGGAGGTCCTCAAATTCCTCCGTTATTTCATCCACCATCACCTTAGCATATCCTTCTGGAATCGGCTGACAGTGATAAGTTGTGCCGGGTCCACTAGGATAAACTTGGCCAACAGCCGCCTTAACCTTCAAATTCATCCATCGCGCCATAATGTGGCAATTTTGAGACTCCGTGATACCATCCACGGGATAGCTGGCAGGAGCCGTCAAGACATGCTCCGGCTGAAGCAGCTCGGTGGAAGCCACGCTGCTTCTCTGCTGAGATGGCGGGGTAGCTTCGGGGGAAGCTTCGGCAGGTCGTTTGCTGCGATGTGCTGCTTCTCATTCCTCTTCTCGATCCTCTAGCCCCATTACCCTTTTGTGCAGCGCCTGCAGTTAGTCCTGCTCCAGTTTCTTCCTCCTCTCGTGGGTTTTGTAACCCCCTCCATCCGGAAAACCAACCTTCCACGGAATGGAGCCTGGCGTGCCTCGTGTCCGTCAGGGCTCCTCGGGTGTCGTTATAACGATCGCTTCGGTGGAATTGTGCGGAATTAAGTCTACAACAACCCTGCAAAAATTTCGTCGAGTTCCGATGGAGGAATCTCCGGCAATCTCCGATATACCGGAGCCCTGTTGAATCTGGACGAGAATCCAGACGAGTTTAGGGCGTGGTGTCCAGCATCTAGCTCGGATGTCCTTTGGAGGATCCAACCGTTGATTTACTGCAGAATTCCCATATCTACCACCTGCCAAAAATTCAGCTCGATCCAACCGTCCAAACTCCGGGAAACTTCTGATTAGTGTATCACTTTTTGGATCTGTTTTCTACGCGAGAACGAATCCGACCCGAATTCATCTTCTTTATGAACGGGATCTCGAACATCCTTTTTGAAGGAAATTTTCGCATTGGGTGTTGTGTTTTATTCTTAAACACATCCCCGTAGTATTAAAAGTATTCTTGCAATACGAACATCACCGTCGCGCCGGTAGTTAATTACAATTAGTATTAACCCTATTTAATTAGGTAGTACGAACCTTAGTTAAAAAATGGATGCTTATATGGTAATTAGGGCAGTAGTTCCTAGGTACAAATTACTCCATCCGTTCCGATTTACTCATCATGGTTTTAGTTCAAATTTGAACTAAAACTTGAACTAAAACCACGACGAGTAAATCGGAACGGAGGGAGTAGTTAGTAAGAATTAGGTACTAATTAGGTACTAGTTTATTTTTATTTATAGCAAGTTCATTTTTAGTAAGAACTAATAAATTTAATAGAACTAGTTCGTAAGAACTTGTTGCTATTTTTTTAGTTAAAGCAATTTTTCCCGCATCGACGTGGACGATGCCTATCCCGCATCCTCGTCGTCGAGTCGGCGGAGGACGACACCTGCTTGACCAGACGGGCCATGTCCGAGACTGGGCTCCGCCGGGGTGGTACTGGGAGGCGCTACCTACCGGGGGGCGCATGTTGGTGAGGAGCCAGCCTGTCGTTGACCCAAACCTTCTTTGGTGGCGGTCGCGTGGGCCAGTGACGGTCCAGAGGCTCGAGGACCCCGCGGAAGTGGTGCATCACCGTGTCAGTGAGGAGGACGCGCACGTCCGTCGCTACTTGTTTGCGTTGGATCACAGGTTCTCCAATACCTGGCAGGTTTTCCAGGGATCTCACTGGAGCTATGATCCCATGATGGTTCCTTCTCTGTGGGTGTCCACCGCCCGCGCCGATACCCGTCGTGTGCTAGGGTTTTAGTTGTATTATTGATGTTATATGTATGACACTATTCGGATGTATTAGTGATAATATTCGACGATGTACGGACGCATGAGCTGATTTACTTTTGCTTATTGAATGCATGCTAATTTGAGTCGTATAAGATATTTTGAAATCTATATCTTGTGTTGCTCAAATAGGATATGTGCTTGCCCAAGTGGCCGGTCATGTTTGTAGGTTACACCTCCGAGTGTCCTATGTTTTGCCGGAGTGTTGATTCATTTCCGTTCCGGCAAATTTCAGGCGTTCGATATGTCCTATTTTAGCAAAGGTCATGACGGATTTTTCCGTGAATTTTGGCATGACTTGTAGGAAATATCGAGTGCCCCGGATTTGTGTGTTGAGTATCCTGGTTGTTGTCGCATGCCACGCCGGCGCGGCTCCCCAGCAGCCCGCCCGAGCCCAGCAGCGGCCGCAGCGCATGGATCAGCGGCGCCACGGCGTCATCCATGGCGGTGGTTGTGGCAACTGACGTCGGCATCCGGATGTTAGTCTCCCATGCGCCACTGGAGGCCACAAGAAGAGCCATGGCGGCGACCAGGAGCAGCGTCTTCGTATCCATTGCCATTTCTACTAGTTGGTGCTTCCTGAGGTGCAGTGCTATGCAGAGAGTGTGGTGTGGCTAGCTTGTTATATAGGAAGGGAAAAGCTACATCAATCCTACAGTAGAGTGTGTGTGACCGTGAGTTTTTTTTTTTTGAGAAAGAGGAGAAAAAACCCGGCCTCCACATCTATATGGATTCACATAGCCATAATTGACAATGACTGTGAACTTAAAAGAAATGAAATGACAAAAGAGGTGGTTGGTGTCACCGGCGCGGTCGCATTCACAGCATGGAACACGTTGGTGTTGAGGAGACTTTTTTCTGCAGGATTACAACACACAATTTTGATTGGTCGGTTGGGAACATGGGATAAGATGTATATGAGCCAATACAAACATACGGTCAAGTATGTGGTTAGTGTCATTGATGGATATGATCCAATAATCCAACAAACGCTTTCGGTTGGTCGGTTGGTGTCATTGATGGGGCCTGGCACACGTTATGTGATATTTGTGGAAGGATTACATGTATGTGGCTATGTTTGGAGGTGGTACATATTTTGGATACGTGAGCAAATTTCAACCTAGGAAAGATTCAACAGGGTAACAATACTCAATGGTTGGCGTGCGGTCAGGTTGTTGTGGCGCACATCGACATCCTAATATTATGAATTGATTGTGACTCTGTCCCCTCAATTGGTCCTTTTATTCCGGCTTTTTCGGTAGGGCCGGAAAATCGGGTTTCCAAAAACTCTCAGAGAATTCCGGATTTTTTACGTCTGAGTTATCCAAATGTATTTTGAAACTAAAAATATATGATATTTAAGCCGTTGTACATATTTGTTATGAACTGCACGTACTAACATAGAGATGGCCTAAGCCACCCATCCATTCACAAAATTAAGAGTAGTATAGGGGGGTGTTGATGTCATTGTTGATGGGGCCTGGAACACGTTATGTGATGTGATATTTACTGTAGGATTACATGTATGTGGCTGTGTTTGGTGGCGGTAGAGGTGTTGGATATATGAGCAAATTTTAACATTGTAAAGATTCAACATGACAACAATACTCAATGGTTGGCATGCGGTCATGGTTGAAGTGACGCGTGATACATCGGCATCCTAATTATTACGAATTCATTGCAACTCTATCCCCCCAATGAATTTTTATTCCGGTATTTTCCATAGGTGGAAAATCCACTTTCCAAAAAAATCTTGGAGAACTCCTGTTTTTTACGTCTAAATTATCTAGATGAATTTTGAATTTAAAAAAAATAGGGTCAAAATATATTATATTTAACCCATTGTACATGTTTTGTGGTTCACCATGTGCTGGTAACGCACATTTGCCATTCATATATCTTATGAACTGCAAGTATTAATAGAGAGCTCGCCTAAGCCACCCATCCATTTGCAGAATTAAGAGTGGTATAGGGCGTGTTGATGTCAATTTTGATGGGGCCAGGAACACATTATGTGATGTGATATTTGTGGTAGGATTACATGTATGTGGCTGTGTTTGGAGGTGCTAGATTTGTTGGATATATGAGAAAATTTTAACCTAGGAATGATTCAACATGGCAACAATACTCAAAGGTAATGTGGTCAGGTTGGAGTGATGCGCGATGCATCGATATCCTAATTATTATGGCGTGATTGTGACTCGGTCCCACCCCTCTCCAACAATGTTGTTTTTGTTTTCATCTTTTTTCAGGTAGGGGTCGGAAAATCTGGGTCCTAAAAAATCTCAGGAATTCTGGATGTTAATCTCCCATGTGGATGTCAATCTTAGGGTTTTTAAAAAATCCGCCATGACTATGGCAACTGACGTCGGCATGTGGATATTAATCTCCCATGCGCCGCTGGAGGCCACAAGAAGAGCCACGACGGCGAGCAAGAGCAGCATCTTCATAGCCATTGCCATTTCTACTTGTTGGTGCTTCCTCAACAAAGTGTGGGGTGGCTAGCTTGTTAAATAGGAAGGGAAACGCTACATCAATCCTACAGTACAGTGTGTGTGACCATGAGTTTTTTTTTTTGAGGAAGAGTAGAAAAAACCCGGCCTCCACATCTATGGATGCACATGCCATCAATGACAATGACCGTGAGCTTCCAAGAAGTTAAGTGACAAAAAAGGTGGTTGGTGTCACTCGCATGGTCTCATTCACAACATGGAACACGTTGGTATCGAGGAGACATTTTTTGTAGGATTACAATAGACAATTTCGATTGGTCGGTTCACTAGTAGAAAAACACCTAATAGTCCCGGTTCATAAGGGCCTTTATTCCCGGTTCATGAACCGGGACTAATGGGTCGTTACTAATACCTCCACCCATTAGTCCCGGTTCAAACACAAACTGGGACCAATGTGCCTCCACGTGGCCCTGTGCGCCGAGCCCAGTCTAGGGGCCTTTGGTCCCGGTTGGTTGCTCCAACTGGGACCAAAAGGCATCCACGCGTCAGCATTCCAGTGGCTGGGGTTTTTTTTTTAAAGGAGGGGGGGGGGTTGGGGGTTTTGGGGGGTTAATTTAGGTGTTTCACATATTGTGTTAGCTAGCTAATTAATAGAGAGAAGTGCCCTCTCTTATGTCCGTGCTTGGTCGACGCTACGTACTATATATACATAAGTGATCGAGAGAACCATTCCGTACAGAAGTTCGTCATGCATACCGAGAGAAGTGATCGATTGACCTCTGCTTCTCCGAGAGATTGGTCGAACAACAAGTTTTCGTATCATGTATCCGACGCTACTGGCTACATACATGTACAATATGTATAAGATCTCTTAATTACAAACCCCTAGCATTTGAAATCAATTTCCACATGGTATTCTCTGGCTTTACTGATGACGTGGTCAAGAAAGAATCCCGCCAATTCCTCTTGAATTGCTTTCATGCGATCTGGTTCTAGGAGTTCATTCCGCATCTGCCACGTCTAATTTGAAGAAGGGGGTTAATTAATACATATATATGAATGAAACTCAACAGAAATGATGGTGTAATAAAATGAAATTGTGAATATTATTGCTTACGCACTTCATATTGTCTTTTAGAGTAGCCCCGCTTGTTTTTCAAAGTCGCGGTGTGGATGAACTCGCACACGTAGCATACACAGAAATCATTCCCTTCCTCCTGCCACAAGCACTTTTCGAGAAATAGAGGTCAATCAAACTGATAATGAAGCATTACAAATGACATTGATGAAAGTATAGCTATAGAATCAACGGGAGATGCGCGCAACTAGCTAGCCAGTAGTACTTACTTTCGGGTATGTATATCGCAGCTCCTTCGGCAGTCCCGGAGCTTCTGCGGTGAACTGTTTCCAAACCTTGCAAGACAAAGAAAATAATTATTATTACTTGAGATATCAGGAAATGAACAAAAAGTTGCCGATATGGTGCGATAATGATCGATTGAACTTACTTGCTGAGCATTTCAGTCATGTCCGCATAGGTTTTGGGATCTTTCCGTCTCGAGTCTAAGTCGGTTACTAGTCCACGCTAAAGCTTAATCTCCAGAAGAATATATGGTACCTGCGCACGCATGCATAACTCATCAATTACATTACTATAACCTCGCTCGAGTAATAAGGGAAACCGAATATGCACACGACAGTAACACTCACTTGCCATTGTAAGGAAAGAGTATGGTATCTTTGTTTTGATTTTTGATCAACGATTGTAGCAAGTTGTCCTCGGTCTCTTTGACATCCTTTTCAACCAGAAATACATCTATGATATTCTTGTTAATGAACCCAATATCATAAATTTCTTGTTTTTTGCACTCGACGATCTTCAATCTGCATAATATATTGAGGATAATTAATTATAAATACATGCAATGAAAGAGCCGAGCTATATATAGAGACTTAATGACAGAAATAGTACTTACAGGCAGTAGCAAAAGACCATTAATTTATCGAGGGCCTTTTGATTGAAGAACACGAAGAACTCATCAAATGGAACACACAACAGATCATTTGAAACGAGGTCGTGCTCCTCTTTAATGTTCAGATACAAACTGTTCGTCCCCTCAAACTCTCTGCAGGTTTTCATGTACCAACTATGGAATCTTCGCATCATTGTTGTCAGAGATTTTTCATCTTTGATGAGAGGCTTCCCGTACTCGTATCTGTGTTCGTCCACCTCCATGAAATCAGGAAGTGCATCGTCAGGCAGGTAATCTTCAAGATTGCCATAACCGGCCACCGTCCCCGGAGCATTAGACACATTGAGCGGGGGTCACGATTGTTGTGCTTGTTCGCCGAGCTGGCCAATTTTTTTCCCCTTTGCTTGTTCTTTTAACCTTTTATCACTGACAGTAGTTCCCAACCGCTGGGCTTGGAGATATGTCTGTTCAATAATGTGCTCATAGTTGGTTCTCGGCGGAGACTTTGGTGGTTTCCTCAGGGCATCGATAGTGCGCTTTGCTTTCACCGGATCTACCTTCTCCTCCGGAGGTGGATGTCTCTTTGCTTTCACCCCTTCAAAGAACTCCTTCACGTGGGTCCGCACAATCGTATCGTTTTCCTCCTCGGACCTCTCATGCGGTAACTTCTCTAGAGGCTTGAGAGATGGACTGTATTTGTATTGCCTCCCGCCTCTGGTTGTGCTGCTAGACACCGGAGCAGACGGAGCGGCTGCGGCGTCTGTCTTCTTTCGTGCTTGCATACGAGGCGGAGGAGAAGGAGTACGACGCGCCGGAGCAGCCAGGGCGGCGGCGGGTCTCTTCCGCCCTTGCTGGCGAGGCGAAGAAGGAGGAGGCTGCTGGATGCTCGGGAGCGCCGGCGCAGGTGGAGAAGGAGGCGGACTGCCGACACGCGTGCCCTGATCGTCACTCACCGGAGGAGGAGGCGGTGGAGGAGGCGGAGTGCCCTGACTCGCCGGAGGAGGAGGAGGAGGTGGAGGCGTCCAGTTCGGAAGGTTGATGAGCTCCTTCCGCCATAGGCATGGAGTCTTCAGAGCAGAACCCAGCCTAGTCTCCCCTTCACCGGTAGGGTGCTCAAGCGGGAGGTCCTCAAATCCCTTTGTTATTTCATCCACCATCACCTTAGCATATCCTTCTGGAATCGGCTGGCAGTGATAAGTTGTGCCGGGTCCACTAGGATAAACTTGGCCAACAGCCGCCTTGACCTTCAAATTCATCCATCGCGCCATAATGTGGCAATTTTGAGACTCCGTGATACCATCCACGGGATAGCTGGCAGGAGCCATCAAGACATGCTCCGGCTGAAGCAGCTCGGTGGAAGCCACGCTGCTTCTCTGCTGAGATGGCGAGGTAGCTTCGGGGGAAGCTTCGGCAGGTCGTTTGCTGCGATGTGCTGCTTCTCGTTCCTCTTCTCGATCCTCTAGCCCCATTACCCTTTCGTGTAGCGCCTGCAGTTGGTCCTGCTCCAGTTTCTTCCTCCTCTCGTGGGTTTTGTAACCCCCTGCGTCCGGAAAATCAACCTTCCACGGAATGGAGCCTGGCATGCCTCGTGTCCGTCCAGGGTGCTCAGGATTCCCAAGGGTCATTGTGAGCTCGTCCTTCTCCCTGTTTGGAAGGAACGTCCCTCGCTGCGCTGCATCGATATAGTGTCGAAGGTTCTTGACTGGTATTTGCATTTGCTCGTCCGTCCACTGGCACTTCCCTATTACAGGGTCCAAGGTTCCGCCAGCCCCGAAGAACCAAGTCCAGCAACGGTCTGGCCAGTACATTGTCTCTGGTTCGATCCCTTTTTAAAGAAGATCATGCTCAACCTTGGACCACTTAGGCCGGGCTTTGAGGTAGCCACCTGACCCCGTGTGATGGTGAAGCTTCTTCTTCGCAGCATTTTTCTTGTTTGTCGCCGACATCTTCTTACTCTTTTCTGATGTCTTGTGGGCCACAAATGCGGGCCAGTGATCTTTGATCTTCTCATATTTGCCGATGAATTCTGGTGTCTTTTTTTTCGACAAACTGGTTCAGCTCTTTCCTCCACCTCCTCATTAGGGTTGCCATCTTCTTCAGAGCACAAGACTTGATTAATTGCTCTTTAACTGGCTTCTCCGGATCCTCCTCTGGCGGTAGGGTGAAATTTGCCTTCAGCTCAGTCCAAAGAACTTCTTTCTGTATATCATTGACATAAGACACCTCAGGGTCTTCCTCCTTAGGCTTATACCAATGCTGGATGCTGATCAGGATCTTGTCCCTAACAAGAACCCCGCACTAAGCAGAAAATGCCTTCCTTGTCCGGATGGGTTCAATCGGTTCGCCGTTGGGCGCGATTTCTATGATCTCAAACCTTTCATCCGAGCTCAACTTTTTCTTCGGGCCTCGTCTCCTTACCGAAGTTGTGCTCGATCCGGAGGGCTAGAAATTATAAGGAAGAAAGACGAGAGTAATTAATATGTGTACATATACCAAAACAAAGGAAGCATCAATTAACTAGTCAGCACGGGCTTAACTAATATATATATACCTGGCCGGACTCGGTTCGGTCACCGGAGCAGTCAGCACGGTCTGCTTCTTCTACCTCCATTGTGTCACCGGAGCAATCATGAACATAGTCCTCTTCTTGTACCGGCATTAATGGGTCGAAGCCATCATGAACATAGCCCTCTTCTTCTAATCCTTCCTGACCATCGGTGTCGTTGAGAAATGACGGAACTTCATCACTTCCTTGTGCGATTATGTGCCCCAACATCGCTTCTGTTTCTTCATCTCGGGAGGTCAATGGCGAACAAGTCATAGGCGTACAGGTTCTGCATCACATTCTTGGAGGAGACAGGGTGGCGGAACCGGAGCTCATTGACAACGCAGTCCGAGACTCGCTTCTCCCTTCATGGCGTACAGATTTTTGTCCGAAATAGAGGTTCCAACGACACGCTACAAAACCGTTCCCTCCTTCAAGAGGCACACCTGTCGTGGCAGATAGATCATCGGTGCGTGGTGTCTCCGGTGTACAGGTCACTCTGTAGCGTAGCACCAGTCCAAAGCGACGTGGACTCTACAATGCCACTTTTCCATTTCCCCGTGAGACGGCGCCTATGTCTTGGCGGACTGCCGAATATTCGGCGTCTAGCCGAGACGAGGTGCCAACCACTCCAGCCAAACCAATGTGTGCGCGCTCAGTATTTACAACATGTCAATTATTATTCAAACATGGTACAGATGGATATATATATATATATATATATATATATATATATATATATATATATATATATATATATATATATATATATATATATATATATATATTAGTGGCAAACGTAGAACTAGCTAGCTAATCACAATAAGGAATCATGTTAGTGGCCTTGATGCTGCTTCTCTAGGGTTTGGGGTCGCCTCGACACAATGCTTCAAGGGTTTGGGGTGGCCTCGACGACAACGCTCTTTTAACTTGGTAAATTTGGGTGGCCTCGAGAGAGTTAATTTGTCGGGTAGGGGCGCGGCGGGAGGGGGTAGGACACCAACATCATTTTCTCTCTAGGGTTTGGGTGTCCTCGAGAGTTTTGGTCGAGCGAGAGGGCCGAGGGGGTGCTGCCATTGTATAAGTTATCACGGTCGAGAGGGGGTATATATATCGATCGCCCCTCATGTCGAAGTTATCTCGAGGGGAGGGGGTATCGGTACCCCCCCCCCCTCGTGTTGAAGTTTCTTCTTTCTCCTCTATTCCTTTCTCCTCTATTATTTTTCTTCTTTTTCCCTCTTCTTATTTATTTCTCCTCTTCTTCTCCTTTCTTCCTCTTCTTATTTTCCTTTTTCCTCTCATTCTTTTAGTATTGCTTGTTTTAAAAAAAATGTTCAAATAGAAAATTTCGAAAAAAAACAAAGGTTTTGACCAATGCATTGTTCATATGAATATACAAACATTTGCATATTCTACAATAATTAATATCACCAAAAAAAATCTATGAACAGAAAAAAAAACCTAACTTTTCTAAAAATCTATCTTTTGCATATATGAAAACATTAATACACATATGAACAAAAAATACATATATGAACAAAAACATGCTCTGAACAATTTTTTTATACATTTTGAACATCTACATACACATAGCCACATACATACGCATATACATTGAATAAAAAATTAAACTAATAAAAATGAAAAAAAAACAGAGCCGGTGCGGTGCGGTGGCTCACAGGGGGGCGGCTAGATGACGATGGCGACGGTGGGGGCGGCGAGGGCGCCGGCGCGTGGGGGCGGGATGGGGCAGGGGCTCGGGGCGGCACGCGCGCTGGGTCCGGACGGGGCGCGGGCTCGGGGAGGCCGGCGACGAGGACGGCGCGGGCTCGGGGAGGCGACGGCCTTGGCGGCGGCGACGGCGACGGCGAGGTGGAGCAGCCTGGCGGCATCGAGGAGGGTCGGCATCGTCGGGGGCAACTGGCGATGAGATTCTGAATTTTTGCAAAGTGTTTTCTTATATAGCAAAGCCATTGGTCCCGGTTCGTGAATCCAACCGGGGCTAATGCACCCTTTAGTCCCGGTTGGTGCCACCAACCGGGACCAAAGGCCTCTTTTTCGGCAGCCCAAAGGGCGGGAAGCATCGGCCTTTGGTACCAGTTGGTGCCACCAACCGTGACCAATACCCCCCCCCCTTTAGTCCCGGTTGGTGCCACCAACAGGGACCAAAGGCCCCTGTGCTGCCCGCGTCGGGGCCAAAGTTTAGCCCCACCTCGCTAGTTGAGAGGGGCGCTCAGTGGTTTATAAGCCGCACTGCCGCACCCCTCTCGAGCTCCTCTCCACCGCAGGCTTTCGGGCCTACTTGCTATTGCTTTGCCTGATGGGCCTTCTGGGCCTACTGCGGGCCTGAATCCTGGCCCATAGTAGGGTTTCATATCGTATTCAGGCCGTGGGGGCCCAGTAGGAGGCATTTTTTTTGTTTTTTTGTTTTCTTTACTTAGTGTTGCTATTTTTATTTTTTTTCTAGTTTTTTTGTTTTGTTTTCTGCATTATTTATTTTCTTTTGTTTTTTGCTTTATTTTTTAATTGTTTTTGCTTTTAGCTTTAGGAAAATTATAAACTTTCTGTTAGTGTCATTAGTTTTCAAATTTGAAAACACTTTTTTTTTGTTTTTTTGTTTTCTTTCTTGCTTTATTTATTTTATTTTGTTTCTACTAACAACAAAATACTTATTGTTGTTTTTTTGTTTTGTTTTCTGCATTATTTATTTTCTTTTGTTTTTTGCTTTATTTTTCAATTCTTTTTGCTTTTAGTTTTAGGAAAATTGTAAACTTTCTGTTAGTGCCATTAGTTTTCAAATTTGAAAACACTTTTTTTGTTTTTTTGTTTTCTTTCTTGCTTTATTTATTTTATTTTGTTTGTACTTACAACAAAATACTTATTGTTGCTATTTTTAATTATTACGAGGGCCGAACCATAAGACATTAAAGCATTTCAAATGAACTCTGAAAAAGTTGAAAGTTGGCATGGCATAATAAATTGACCCACATAGCATGTGCATGTACAAAACGGACAATGGTATCATACTCGTCAGTTACAAAGTTGGCATGGTATCATCATAATAGTTGCGGGAGAAAGTCTTCACTTTTTCTTCGCTTGTGTTATTTGCTTATTGCGTCGTAACCATGGATAATCTTCATCGTTTATCAGGATGCTGGGGTCAGCCTTGACTTTGAAGGGAGGAATTTCATGAAACTTTTCATAATCTTCCAACATGTCTGTCTTGTCCTCCACTCCCACGATGTCCCTTTTTCCTGAAAGAACTATGTGGCGCTTTGGCTCATCGTATGATGTATTCACTTCCTTATCTTTTCTCTTTCTCGGTCTGGTAGACATGTCCAGTACATAGATAACATGTGCCACATCATTGGCTAGGACGAACGGTTCGTCAGTGTACCCAAGATTTTTCAGATCCACTGTTGTCATTCCGTACTGTGGGTCTACCTGTACCCCGCCTCCTGACAGATTGACCCATTTGCACTTAAACAAAGGGACCTTAAAATCATGTCCATTGTCAAGTTCCCATATGTCCACTATGTAACCATAATATGTGTCCTTTCCCCTCTCAGTTGTTGCATCAAAGCGGACACCGCTGTTTTGGTTGGTGCTCTTTTGATCTTGGTCAATCGTGTAAAATGTATTCCCGTTTATCTCGTATCCTTTCCAAATCAATACAGTCAAAGATGGTCCCCTGGACAACAAGTACAGCTCATCACAAACAGTGTTGTCACCTCTGATACATGCTTCCAACCAACTACTGAAAGTCCTGATGCGTTCACATGTAATCCAGTCGTCGCACTGCTCCGGGTGTTTGGTGGGAATAAACTTGCTGCACCGCACCTGCGCCAGCGCACCCCCTTTAGTACCGGGTCGTGGCACAAACCGGTACTAAAGGGGGGGCCTTTAGTACCGATTTGTGCCACCACCCGGTACTAAAGGGGGTCACTTCCCGCCGCTTGGCCTGGCCAAAACAGACCTTTAGTACCGGTTGGTGGCTCCAACCGGTACTAAAGGTGCCTTCTATATATACAAGACTTACGAAAATTTCAGTTTCCCTCTGTTTGTTCCTCTGTTCCGCTGTCTTCGTCGCCGTCGCCGCCGCCCTCGATCGTCTCTGTCGCCGCTCGTCTCCGTCGCCGCCCCCATCCCCATCGCCACCCCCGTCCACGTCGCCGCCCTCGTCTCCGTCGCCGCCCCGGGCCCGTCCCCGTCGCGCCGTCCCCGTCCCCGTCGCGCCGTTCCCATCCCCGTCGCGCCGTCCCCGCCGTCGCCGCCCCGGCCGTCGCCTCGCCTCGCCGTCGCCTCGCCGTCGCCGTCGCCCGCTGTGAGCCCTCCGGCCCCGAGCCCGTACACACACACACAAGCATGTTTAATTAGTTTTTGATTAGTTTAGATTATTTAGATTAGTTTAGATTATTATTTTAGATTATTTAGATTAGTTTAGATAATTAGTCTTTAATTAGTTCAGATTATTTAGATTATTATTTTGTATGTTTAATTAGTTTAGATAATTAGTGTTTAATTAGTACACACACACACACGTATTTTGTATGTTTAATTAGTTTAGATTATTTAGATTATTATTTTTTCACTATTATATATGTATGAATGCATGTTAGATGGATATAATTAGTGTTTAATTAGTATGGAAATTTTTTAGTGTTATATAGAAATGTTAGAAATTTTAGTTATCAAAATCCAATCATTAAAAAAATGTTACTTTTTGCGGGCATATAGCTAGTATTTGTTCTCGACGATGCCCGACCCGCATCCTCGCCGTCGACCCGTCCACGACGACGTCCAGCCGACCCATGTCCGGGACTGGGCTCCGCCGGGCTGGCACTGGGAGGTGCTGCCTGGAGGGGCGCGCCGCTTGATGAGGAACCCGGCGCCGGGTCCCGTCGTCGACCCTGATCTCGTTTGGTGGCGTTCGCGTGGGCCAGTTTCGGTGCGGAGGGACCCGGCCCCGTCGGAGGTGGTACATCGACGTGTCAGGGAGGAGGACGAGCACGTCCATCGCTACATGGTTGCGTTAGAGGGCGGCAGGTTCTCCAATACCTGGCAGTATCTTCGGGGATCTCACTTCAGCTATGATCCTGTGAGGGTTCCTTCTCTTTGGGTGTCCACCGCCCGCGCCGCAGGAACCGCGAGTGTCCTAGATTCCTCTATAGTATTCGATCTTTAATTAGCTACCTAGCTAGTGATGTACTATTCAATATTATATATTATTCGAGACGATGTATTCAATATTATATCTATTATTCTAGACGATGTATTCGAGATTATATCTATTATTCGAGACGATGTAATTTGAATACTAAATTGTTTTATATTTCTTTTGTATTAGTTATATAAAAGCTATGGCAGACAATACCGACAGAGAGGGAGAACAAACCATGTTTGATATGATACGCGGGCTAGATGATGATCAGAATAAAGTAGATTATGACGGCTCCGAATTTCTAAACAACACCGGAGAGGGTGATATGATATTCGATCGCGACGACCGAATTGATGAAGTCATGAACTACGGTTATGACGATGACGAAGAACATGTTGATCCTAAAACAACAAAGACCGGCGAGGTATATATATTTATATAAGCAGGTATCTGGTGATCATCACATGTTTTAAATGACTTGCAGATATATTAACGAATCGATCTTTGTTCTTTCAGCCATCCGGATTGAGCAAATCTTCAGGCAAAAGGACGAAACGAGGCCCGAACAAAAAGTTGAAGGAGGGCGTAAAGTACAATATCGAGGCAGTCAAACATAATGGCGAACCATTAGCACCTAAGAAGATTGCGGACAAGTTCGTTCGTCAGTGCGGAGTTCTTGTGAAGGACCAACTCCCGATCTCCCTTCCAAAATGGAGAGAGCCAGCAAAAGACAAAAGACAAAAAGACAAAGAGGACGCTGCTCCACGTCCAGATGTTACTTTTGTCGACAAGAATAAAAAAGATCTGCTTTGGGATACTCTCATGGAACATTTCACCCTACCAGATCATTTCACAGAAGCAGATGTGTAGAAAGTCAAGGACGCCGCTCTTAGGAAGATGGCGGTTGCATTCAAGAACCATAAGAATCGTGAATGGGACAAGTACGTCAAGGGAGGAAGGAAGACTCCAGTATTCGAGGGAACACTAGAGAACCAACGTGCTCATTGGGACTATTTCGTGAAATTCAAGGATTCAGAATTAGCTAAGGAACGGTCGAGAATAAACAAGAAGAATACCGAAAAAAGGATAAGTTCCATAAGCTGGGGCCAGGTGGCTATGCGGTGGCAATGCCTAAGTGGGATAAGTCTGAGAAAGAGATGGAGGATGCAGGTGTCACTCCGGTTACTAAGAGCTGGCCCCCCAGGTGCAGGACTTGGTTCTATGCGCATGGGGGGGAGTTGGACCCAAAGACAGGCAATGTTTCGACGAAGGCAAGTCTGAAGGGAGCCGACGATGCGATACTTGTAGCAATAGAAGAGGCACGATCGGGGGTGTTCCAGCCCAACAGAGAGAACGACGAGCTTACACGTGCCCTGGGAAATCCTGAACACCCGGGAAGAACACGAGGCATGGGCGCTATTCCATGGTATGAGGGGTTTTCAGACTGGAACAACGACTACAGAACCCGTGCGAGAAAGAATATTGCGGAGGAGAAAAAGGGGAAGATGGAGGAGGAGTATAGGAAGCGGGACTATGAACGCCTACAAGGCCTAGAAGCAAGTCAAGCAGAATTGGCAGTCAAATTCCAGCGGCAGCAGGAGCAGATCGACTCACTTACCCAGCAAAAGGGGGTCTCAGCAGCTGCAGCAACTAGCGGATGATCCAGCATTGGATAGCACCGGCCCATCCATGTCGAGAAGCAGCGTGGGTTCGGCCGCCCAGGACGATGCAATGCTGGGTAGATATCCCGTGGATGACATCACGGAGAACACTAACTGTGAGCTACACGTCAAAATGAAGAACATATCCATGAAGGTGGCGGACGCCGTTGCTTTTACAAATCCCCCCGAGGCAATGTTCCATTGCAACCCGATTCCAGCGGGCTATGCTCGTGTCTTGGTTGATGAGGTGGTGGACCCACCATATTCGGAGCTACAACTTGACATTCCTGGAGGTGATGGCGAGCGCTTTCTCGGAGAGGCCAAACATCGTATCATCCTATGGAAAAAGGATTGCATCATCTTTCGAAGGCCACCGACACCGCGTCAGCCGACTCCTCGTCGAAGTCCGCCACCGAGTCAACAGTCTCCCACTCCTGCAAGTCCACCAAGTCCGGCAAAGTTTCAGGCCACTCCTCCTCCATGTCCAGCAAAGTGTCAGGCCACTCCTCCTCCTCCAAGTTCGCCACAGCGTCAGACGTCCACTCATCCTCCAAGTCCGGCACAACCTCAGGCCACTCCTCCTCGTCCAACTCAGCCCCGTCAGCCGTCTCCGCCGCCTCAGCAATCGAAGAAGAGACACCCCGCAGCTATGGTGCGTAGCGGTACGAGTCGAGGTAGTACTAGAAGTACAGGCGGAGGCAAGCGATATAAATATGGTCCAAGCCTCACGCCTCTTCCGCAGAGGGCTTATGACAGGTCCGATGAGGAAATCGCAGCCTTATCGAAGGCCGAGGTGGAAGCCCATTTTGCACCGAAACCGCAACTGCCGCCAAGGGAGAAAGTGCCTGAGGAAACGATTGACCACTTCATTCGTATGGCTCGACCACCAGCTCCCAAGCCTGTTGACACGGACTATGAGCGCCACATCAGGAAGTTAAATCGATCACGTCTACAAAAGGAGGCGAGCACGTCTACATTGGGATCGAGCAAACAAGAAGCAACTGACAAAAAATGCGGGAAAACCATTCCCCAGCTAGGAGAACAGGCGGCGCAATCGATCCCCTCGCTTGTTGTGCCAACAACACGTGACAGTACGCGCGCCCAATATTATTGTGGGCAAACAGTGCACGTTCCCGAGGTGGGCAATGTGGTAATAACGGAGGAACATATAATGCAGGCTGAAGTTCTCAACATCACTGTTGGACAACTCCTCGAGATCGAGCCCATGCCTGTGCTGAGAGAGGATGAAATAAAACGGAAATATGTCTGGGGCCAACCTTTGGGCGCGCCAGACAAGGTCAAGAACCTCCCAACGAGAATGTATGAATTGCATCAATGGTACATGAACATTATCAACATTTCAGATCGATTTTCCCTCATGGTGAATGTCAAGGAGGAGCATTACTTCCATGAGAAATCTCTATCCGTTGAGTATTCTGAACTGTTTCAGTTATACAATCAATACGCACTCGACAAATCTATCGTCAGTTGCTATTGTCTGTAAGTGATTTCTTTCTGTAATTTAAGTCTCAAGCTAGCTGTAGTGATCCTTTTGATCAATCATTACATGTAATTATCCTCACTATATTCTTTTCTGTGGTATTATGCAGGATGAAGATGTATGAAATGAGAAAAGGTGGACGCTTTGGAATTGGGTTCATTGACCCAAACACCGTTAATGAATACACATGGCTAATGAATCCATGTCTGCAAAAGGACGTAGAGGACAGCATGCTAGAGTTCTTGAAGCGCCTCAAATACAATGAAGATATACTACTTCCTTACAACTTCCAGTGAGTCACACTGTCTTGTACTACAAATTCTTTGTTTTGGCCTACTAGCTAGCTACATGTTTTTGCTTACATATGCCCGCTTAATTAAGACATGCAAACGTGTGTGCATGCAGATTTCACTGGGTCTTGTGTATCATTAAAGTTGACGACGGAACAGTTGAAATACTGGACTCACTACTCAAAGCAAAAACTGACTATAACATCTTGTTTGGGATAGTCAACAGGTAATTTAATTCAATCATTATTAACTATATATCTCGGCCTATTTAGTTCGTCATTTCATGATATGACTATTTAATAACCCCTTTATTCATTTTCTTTTTCGGCGGAGCAGGGCTTGGGCAAAGTTCATCAAGGTCACGGAAGGCGAATGGAAACCAAAGCTTAGATGGTTTCGATCCAAGGTAAGTAATTAAGTAGTACTAGCTAGCTAGCTAGGTGCCATCTCTTTAATTATCATGCTTGATTAATTATTATCTGATCAAATTCCATTCTCGTAAAGGCCCTGAAGCAGGCGCAGGGGACTGATATGTGTGCATTCTGCGTTTGCGAGAACATTCGCAATATGGCGTCGGAAAGGAGCAGATCTCAAAGACAGGAATGGGTACGCTTGTCAGAACACTATTCACAATTTTTACACCATTATCGATATCTAGTCACAGAAACTAATACACATGCATATTGATCTTCTTCTTAACAGTTCAAAGAGGTGCGGGAGAAGCTCCTAGAAACAGAGCGCGTAGAAGCACTTCAAGAGGAAATAGCGGGATTTTTGCTCGACCAGGTCATAAATCCGAAGGGAGAATACTATTACCCGCTACCGCCCCCAGGAAATAGCGGCACCAATTAGGCTAATGCTACTGGCTCCGAAGGCAACATGCATTTGTAGGAGGAATTGTATATAGCTATACATGTGTGTATATGTGAATTAATTAATATGGTGGTTTGTGAGACATTGATGATATATATATATATATATATATATATATATATATATATGCATGATTGGTTCTACTAGAAATTCTATAAATATATATATATATATATACATATATGCATAACGTGTACAATGTGTAGTATCGTTAAATACCAGCAAATGAAAACGAATTAAAATGGAAACACAAAATTAAATGAAAAAGAAATCATAAAACTAAAAAACTCCAAACCTTATAGTACCGGTTGGTCTTACCTCAACCGGCACTAAAGGGCTCCAGGCCCCCGGAGCTGGCTCGTGCCACGTGGTTGCCCTTTAGCACCGGTTCGTGCTGAACCGGTACTAAAGGGGAGGGGGGAGCTTTAGTGACCACACTTTAGTGCCGGTTATGTAACCGGCACTAAAGGGCCTTAAGAACCGGTGCTATTGCCCGGTTCTGCACTAGTGACTTGCTCCTTATTAGGTATGGACCAAACCTCTTTCATAGTATCCCAAAGAGTGGCCGCATTATCACATGTGACAGGTGCATGGAACGAGTCCTCATCACACTTACCACAGATCGTACAAGTCGCCCTGTGAGCCAAGTGCCGCTTATGCTTGCTCACCGCGGTGGCTAGTGCCCCTGAAACGGCCTTCCATGCTACTGTACGCATACGGTATGGCACAGCCGCCTGCTTGATCAAATTCCACACTCGTCGGTTCCCGTCCGGGTTGGAACTAGAGGCTGCCGGTGCAAAGAGAGTATCATGTTCCTCCATAGCGAGTTTGTAGGCGCTACAGACGGAGAAGCACCCTTTTCGGATCAGGATGCCATGCAATAAAATCCTCCTGCTGCCTTGGTGACGTCCGGATATGTCGTATTGCCGCCACATCAACAGGGAAAAAAATGTAGACTCAACAAATCCGCCCTCCAAACACCATTGCCGTCAAGAAAGTCTGACACTCTGTTCAGTCTACAATTCCGCTTAGGGGTAATGGGAAGGAACGGAGTTCCTCGGGGAATCCACGGGTCCCTCCATGTATGAACTGACCTTCCATTACCCACCCTCCAAATAAGACATTTCTGTTGGAAATATGCCCTAGAGGCAATAATAAAATGGTTATTATTATATTTCCTTGTTCATGATAATTGTCTATTGTTCATGCTATAATTGTATTAACTGAAAACCGTAGTACATGTGTGAATGCATAGACCACAACATGTCCCTAGTGAGCCTCTAGTTGACTAGCTTGTTGATAGATAGATGGTTATGGTTTCCTGACCATGGACATTGGATGTCATTGATAACGGGATCACATCATTAGGAGAATGATGTGATGGACAAGACCGATCGTGTAGTTCGTTTGCTAAGAGCTTTTCTAATGTCAAGTATCATTTCCTTAGGAATGCTTTGGGTGTACCAAACGTCACAACGTAACTGGGTGGCTATAAAGGTGCACTACATGTATCTCCGAAAGTGTCTATTGGGTTGGCACGAATCGAGACTGGGATTTGTCGTTTCGTATGACGGAGAGGTATCTCTGGGCCCACTCGGTAATGCATCATCATAATGAGCTCAGTGTGACTAAGGAGTTAGTCGCAGGATCATGCATTACGGAATGATTAAAGAGACTTGCCGGTAACGAGATTGAATAAGGTATAGGGATACCGACGATCGAATCTCGGGCAAGTAACATACCGATAGACAAAGGGAATAGAATACGGGATTGATTGAATCCCCGACATTGTGGTTCATCCGATGGGATCATCGTGGAACATGTGGGAGCCAATATGAGTATCTAGATCCTGCTATTGATTATTGGCCGGAGAGGTGTCTCGGTCATGTCTGCATGGTTTCCGAACCCGTAGGGTCTACACACTTAAGGTTCGGTGACGCTAGAGTTGTTATGGGAAATAGTATGTGGTTACCGAAGGTTGTTCGGAGTCCCGGATGAGATCCTGGACGTGACGAGGAACTTCAAAATGGTCCGGAGGTGAAGATCGATATATTGGACAAAGGGTATTGGAGTCCGAAATTGTTTCGGGGGTACCGGGTGACGATCAGCGTGTCCGAAGGGGGTTTCGGAGGCTCCGACAAGCGTTGGGGGGCCTTATGGGCCAAGGGGAGGGGGCACATCAGCCCACTAAGGGGCTGAGCGCCGCTCCCACCCCATCTCACGTAACCTGGAGAGGTGGGGGCGCCTCCCCTAGGGCAGCCACCCCTCCCGGCTTGGGGGGCAAGTTTCCTAGGGGTGGGGGCGCCCAAACCCATCTATGGTTTCCCCTGTGGCCGCCGCCCCTCCCCTAGGGAAACCCTAGGGCACCTCCTCCTCCCCCCTCCCCCCTATATATAGTGAGGGAGAGAGAGGGCAGCTGCACACCCTTCCCCTGGCACAACCCTCCCCCTCTCCAACTCCACCTCCTCCTTCGTAGTGCTTGGCGAAGCCCTGCCGGAGAACTGCAAGCTTCTCCACCACGCCGTCGTGCTGCCGGAGCTTTCCCTCAACTTCTCCTCTCCCCTTGCTGGATCAAGAAGGAGGAGATGTCCCCGGGCTGTACGTGTGTTGAACGCGAAGGCGCCGTCCATTCGGCGTTAGATCAGATCTTCCGCGATTTGAATCGCCGCGACCACGACTCCCTCATCCGTGTTCTAGTGACGCTTCCGCTTAGCGAGCTTCAAAGGTATGAAGATGCTCGTCCTCTCCCTCTCTTGTTGCTAGAATCTCTATAGATTGATCTTGGTGATGCGTAGAAAATTTTAAATTATTGCTACGTTTTCCAACAGTTTCTTCAGCAACACCAGACCGTGCTCAATGCCTTTCCAAACTGCAGAAGAATTCCTTGAAAATACCATATCGACCAAATTACCATTAAGGAAGTATCTAGCCTTCAACAAACAAGCACATAAACTATCAGGTTTCACAATCAAACGCCATGCTTGCTTGGCAAAGAGTGCTTGATTAAAGGCCCTCATATCCCTGAAACCAAGTCCTCCTTTGTGCTTTGGAGGTATATGTACGTGCATGTACACACTTGATTATTGCCCGGTTGCTTGACGTACCATGCATGCATGCATGCTCGCACACACGTATACTCGCCGATTACATACGTGCACCACTCTACGTATTTCATCATGTAGCTGGCTAACCTTGCAGATGTAGGAGGTCCGGGGCAGTTCCTGCTGAAGTCGATGAGACTCGTACATATACTTGAACGTCCGCGCGTCAGTTCCGAATACCGGAGCCCTGACCGGCGTGTATTGTACTTTTCGAATACCCAAATACTTGGCTAATGCATGTATGCACCAGTTTACAGGGTACTTGGATCCAAGGGACTTATTTTAGTCTGACTAAAGAGGCTAAAGTTCCAAGCACCCCTGACTAAAGAGGGGCTAAAACTAGTCTTGAGACTAAATTTTTTTAGTCAGGTGTATCCCTACTAAAATGTGGATTAGTCCCCTCTCTCCTCATTTAAGTCCTCTCCTTTGACACATGCGAGTTCTGGATTGGAGGGTTTGGAGGATAATAAATGCTCATTAACTTGATTTTAGTCTCTTTAGTATTTGGATTCAAGCATGGGTGAGACTAGCAAGTTTTAGTCTCACTACTTGTAATCATGGGACTAAAACGTATCCAAGCACCATCTTAGTCTGGGCTGGCCGTGGCGTGTTAAATATCGTTGAGTTCTACTGTGTACATGCACGCATACAAATACCAGCAATTGATCCAGCCAGCAAACTTGGGAGTTACTACGTACGAAGGTTGCGAGGAAACATGTGGATCGGATGGCCCACCGGCAGCTGTGTAGCTCGGGTACGTACGAGTTGATTTTGTTTTTCCTTGTGCAGGCGTACGCGCTAAGAAAAGGAGGAGATAAGCACCAACAGACCTCATAGACGGGATTTCATCTCTATCTTTACACGAAGATAGGAACAAACGCTCGCGCTCTGCCTATCTCCCTTCCCTATAAATACATAGGCACAAGGCCATTCGCAGGGAGGACAGACGGCCCAAGAGGCAACTGACGCACGCACACACCCAGCATTCATCCTTCCACCGCATCACATCCATCATCTATCCACGCACAAGACTCGGGAGGAACGCAGGGAGTCTTCGGAGCCTCGCACATCCAGCCACCACGCGCGCAACACCGACACCGTCGACAGTCTCGTACAAGCGCCAGGAGGAACCAGTCGGCCGTGACAGGGAGGCGAGGCTCACCTTCCCAGATGGTGAGGCGATCCTCTGATTCTTTTTCTCCTCTCTCTCATTTGCATGAACATGCATCGAGCACGCAAGACCATCACACTACGGGAGCTTATATACACAAGCCCATCATCCTCTTGAGTGGCGCGACTGAGGCGTGGTCAGCGCTCGCCAACGACGCAGCCCGAGATCGGCCTTCATGTTCTTGGAACTCAGGTCTTTGATGAAGTCATGAAGTTCAGGTTGCACAGGTCCTCGATGCTCAGATTGCGACAAACAGGGCCACGGTGAACATGATCATCGTGAAGGAGACACAGGTGTACATGTTTTGCACCACGCTCTTAGAGGAGACGGCGGGGCAGAGCCGGAGCTCGCCGCCGACGCAGCCCGTGACCTGCCTTTCCCTTCATGGCGAATAGATTCTCGACGGAACCAGTGTCCACAGCGACATGGCCCACGACCGGCCCCTCCTTCATGATGCGCACGTCCCCGACAGATAGGTCAATGGCGAACAGGTCATAGGCGTACAGGTTCTCCATCACGTTCTTCGAGGAGACAGGGTGGCGGAACCGGAGCTCATTGACAACGCAGTCCGAGACTCACTTCTCCCTTCATGGCGTACAGATTTTTGTCCGAAACAGAGGTTCCAACGACACGCTACAAAACCGTTCCCTCCTTCAAGAGGCACACCTGTCGTGGCAGATAGATCATCGGTGCGTGGTGTCTCCGGTGTACAGGTCACTCTGTAGCGTAGCACCAGTCCAAAGCGACGTGGACTCTACAATGCCACTTTTCCATTTCCCCGTGAGACGGCGCCTATGTCTTGGCGGACTGCCGAATATTCGGCGTCGAGCCGAGACGAGGTGCCAACCACTCCAGCCAAACCAATGTGTGCGCGCTCAGTATTTACAACATGTCAATTATTATTCAAACATGGTACAGATGGATATATATATATATATATATATATTAGTGGCAAACGTAGAACTAGCTAGCTAATCACAATAAGGAATCATGTTAGTGGCCTTGATGCTGCTTCTCTAGGGTTTGGGGTCGCCTCGACACAATGCTTCAAGGGTTTGGGGTGGCCTCGACGACAACGCTCTTTTAACTTGGTAAATTTGGGTGGCCTCGAGAGAGTTAATTTGTCGGGTAGGGGCGCGGCGGGAGGGGGTAGGAGACCAACATCATTTTCTCTTTAGGGTTTGGGTGTCCTCGAGAGTTTTGGTCGAGCGAGAGGGCCGAGGGGGTGCTGCCATTGTATAAGTTATCACGGTCGAGAGGGGGTATATATATCGACCGCCCCTCATGTCGAAGTTATCTCGAGGGGAGGGGGTATCGGTACCCCCCCCCCCTCGTGTTGAAGTTTCTTCTTTCTCCTCTATTCCTTTCTCCTCTATTATTTTTCTTCTTTTTCCCACTTCTTATTTATTTCTCCTCTTCTTCTCCTTTCTTCCTCTTCTTATTTTCCTTTTTCCTCTCATTCTTTTAGTATTGCTTGTTTTAAAAAAAATGTTCAAATAGAAAATTTCGAAAAAAAACAAAGGTTTTGACCAATGCATTGTTCATATGAATATACAAACATTTGCATATTCTACAATAATTAATATCACCAAAAAAAATCTATGAACAGAAAAAAAAACCTAACTTTTCTAAAAATCTATCTTTTGCATATATGAAAACATTAATACACATATGAACAAAAAATACATATATGAACAAAAACATGCTCTGAACAATTTTTTTATACATTTTGAACATCTACATACACATAGCCACATACATACACATATACATTGAATAAAAAATTAAACTAATAAAAATGAAAAAAAAACAGAGCCGGTGCGGTGCGGCGGCTCACAGCGGGGGCGGCTAGATGACGATGGCGACGGTGGGGGCGGCGAGGGCGCCGGCGCATGGGGGCGGGACGGGACAGGGGCTCGGGGCGGCGCGCGCGCGGGGTCCGGACGGGTCGCGGGCTCGGGGAGGCCGGCGACGAGGACGGCGCGGGCTCGGGGAGGCCGGCGACGAGGACGGCGCGGGCTCGGGGAGGCGACGGCCTTGGCGGCGGCGACGGCGACGGCGAGGTGGAGCAGCCTGGCGGCGTCGAGGAGGGTCGGCATCGTCGGGGGCAACTGGCGATGAGATTCTGAATTTTTGCAAAGTGTTTGCTTATATAGCAAAGCCATTGGTCCCGGTTCGTGAATCCAACCGGGGCTAATGCACCCTTTAGTCCCGGTTGGTGCCACCAACCGGGACCAAAGGCCTCTTTTTCGGCAGCCCAAAGGGCGGGAAGCGTCGGCCTTTGGTACCAGTTGGTGCCACCAACCGGGACCAATACCCCCCCCCCTTTAGTCCCGGTTGGTGCCACCAACAGGGACCAAAGGCCCCTGTGCTGCCCGCGTCGGGGCCAAAGTTTAGTCCCACCTCGCTAGTTGAGAGGGGCGCGCAGTGGTTTATAAGCCGCACTGCCGCACCCCTCTCGAGCTCCTCTCCACCGCAGGCTTTCGGGCCTACTTGCTATTGCTTTGCCTGATGGGCCTTCTGGGCCTACTGCGTGCCTGAATCCTGGCCCATAGTAGGGTTTCATGTCGTATTCAGGCCGTGGGGGCCCAGTAGGAGGCATTTTTTTTGTTTTTTTATTTTCTTTACTTAGTGTTGCTATTTTTATTTTTTTTCTAGTTTTTTTGTTTTGTTTTCTGCATTATTTATTTTCTTTTGTTTTTTGCTTTATTTTTTAATTGTTTTTGCTTTTAGTTTTAGGAAAATTATAAACTTTCTGTTAGTGCCATTTGTTTTCAAATTTGAAAACACTTTTTATTGTTTTTTTGTTTTCTTTCTTGCTTTATTTATTTTATTTTGTTTCTACTAACAACAAAATACTTATTGTTGTTTTTTTGTTTTGTTTTCTGCATTATTTATTTTCTTTTGTTTTTTGCTTTATTTTTCAATTCTTTTTGCTTTTAGTTTTAGGAAAATTGTAAACTTTCTGTTAGTGCCATTAGTTTTCAAATTTGAAAACACTTTTTTTGTTTTTTTGTTTTCTTTCTTGCTTTATTTATTTTATTTTGTTTCTACTTACAACAAAATACTTATTGTTGCTATTTTTAATTATTACGAGGGCTGAACCATAAGACATTAAAGCATTTCAAATGAACTCTGAAAAAGTTGAAAGTTGGCATGGCATAATAAATTGACCCACATAGCATGTGCATGTACAAAACGGACAATGGTATCATACTCGTCAGTTACAAAGTTGGCATGGTATCATCATAATAGTTGCGGGAGAAAGTCTTCACTTTTTCTTCGCTTGTGTTATTTGCTTATTGCGTCGTAACCATGGATAATCTTCATCGTTTATCAGGATGCTGGGGTCAGCCTTGACTTTGAAGGGAGGAATTTCATAAAACTTTTCATAATCTTCCAACATGTCTGTCTTGTCCTCCACTCCCACGATGTCCCTTTTTCCTGAAAGAACTATGTGGCGCTTTGACTCATCGTATGATGTATTCACTTCCTTATCTTTTCTCTTTCTCGGTCTGGTAGACATGTCCAGTACATAGATAACATGTGCCACATCATTGGCTAGGACGAACGGTTCGTCAGTGTACCCAAGATTTTTCAGATCCACTGTTCTCATTCCGTACTGTGGGTCTACCTGTACCCCGCTTCCTGACAGATTGACCCGTTTGCACTTACACAAAGGGACCTTAAAATCATGTCCATTGTCAAGTTCCCATATGTCCACTATGTAACCATAATATGTGTCCTTTCCCCTCTCAGTTGTTGCATCAAAGCGGACACCGCTGTTTTGGTTGGTGCTCTTTTGATCTTGGTCAATCGTGTAAAATGTATTCCCGTTTATCTCGTATCCTTTCCAAATCAATACAGTCAAAGATGGTCCCCTGGACAACAAGTACAGCTCATCACAAACAGTGTTGTCACCTCTGATACATGCTTCCAACCAACTACTGAAAGTCCTGATGCGTTCACATGTAATCCAGTCGTCGCACTGCTCCGGGTGTTTGGTCGGAATAAACTTGCTGCACCGCACCTGTGCCAGCGCACCCCCTTTAGTACCGGGTCGTGGCACAAACCGGTACTAAAGGGGGGGCCTTTAGTACCGATTTGTGCCACCACCCGGTACTAAAGGGGGTCACTTCCCGCCGCTTGGCCTGGCCAAAACAGACCTTTAGTACCGGTTGGTGGCTCCAACCGGTACTAAAGGTGCCTTCTATATATACAAGACTTACGAAAATTTCAGTTTCCCTCTGTTTGTTCCTCTGTTCCGCCGTCTTCATCGCCGTCGCCGCCGCCCTCGATCGTCTCCGTCGCCGCTCGTCTCCGTCACCGCCCCCATCCCCATCGCCGCCCCCGTCCCCGTCGCCGCCCTCGTCTCCGTCGCCGCCCCGGGCCCGTCCCCGTCGCGCCGTCCCCGTCCCCGTCGCGCCGTTCCCATCCCGTCGCGCCGTCCCCGCCGTCGCCGCCCCGGCCGTCGCCTCGCCTCGCCGTCGCCTCGCCGTCGCCGTCGCCCGCTGTGAGCCCTCCGGCCCCGAGCGCGTACACACACACACAAGCATGTTTAATTAGATTTTGATTAGTTTAGATTATTTAGATTAGTTTAGATTATTATTTTAGATTATTTAGATTGTTTAGATTAGTTTAGATAATTAGTCTTTAATTAGTTCAGATTATTTAGATTATTATTTTGTATGTTTAATTAGTTTAGATAATTAGTGTTTAATTAGTACACACACACACACGTATTTTGTATGTTTAATTAGTTTAGATTATTTAGATTATTATTTTTTCACTATTATATATGTATGAATGCATGTTAGATGGATATAATTAGTGTTTAATTAGTATGGAAATTTTTTAGTGTTATATAGAAATGTTAGAAATTTTAGTTATCAAAATCCAATCATTAAAAAAATGTTACTTTTTGCGGGCATATAGCTAGTATTTGTTCTCGACGATGCCCGACCCGCATCCTCGCCGTCGACCCGTCCACGACGACGTCCAGCCGACCCATGTCCGGGACTGGGCTCCGCCGGGCTGGCACTGGGAGGTGCTGCCTGGAGGGGCGCGCCGCTTGATGAGGAACCCGGCACCGGGTCCCGTCGTCGACCCTGATCTCGTTTGGTGGCGTTCGCGTGGGCCAGTTTCGGTGCGGAGGGACCCGGCCCCGTCGGAGGTGGTACATCGACGTGTCAGGGAGGAGGACGAGCACGTCCATCGCTACATGGTTGCGTTAGAGGGCGGCAGGTTCTCCAATACCTGGCAGTATCTTCGGGGATCTCACTTCAGCTATGATCCTGTGAGGGTTCCTTCTCTTTGGGTGTCCACCGCCCGCGCCGCAGGAACCGCGAGTGTCCTAGATTCCTCTATAGTATTCGATCTTTAATTAGCTACCTAGCCAGTGATGTACTATTCAATATTATATATTATTCGAGACGATGTATTCAATATTATATCTATTATTCTAGACGATGTATTCGAGATTATATCTATTATTCGAGACGATGTAATTTGAATACTAAATTGTTTTATATTTCTTTTGTATTAGCTATATCAAAGCTATGGCAGACAATACCGACAGAGAGGGAGAACAAACCATGTTCGATATGATACGCGGGCCAGATGATGATCAGAATAAAGTAGATTATGACGGCTCCGAATTTCTAAACAACACCGGAGAGGGTGATATGATATTCGATCGCGACGACCGAATTGATGAAGTCATGAACTACGGTTATGACAATGACGAAGAACATGTTGATCCTAAAACAACAAAGACCGGCGAGGTATATATATTTATATAAGCAGGTATCTGGTGATCATCACATGTTTTAAATGACTTGCAGATATATTAACGAATCAATCTTTGTTCTTTCAGCCGTCCGGATTGAGCAAATCTTCAGGCAAAAGGACGAAACGAGGCCCGAACAAAAAGTTGAAGGAGGGCGTAAAGTACAATATCGAGGCAGTCAAACCTAATGTTGAACCATTAGCGCCTAAGAAGATTGCGGACAAGTTCGTTCGTCAGTGCGGAGTTCTTGTGAAGGACCAACTCCCGATCTCCCTTCAAGAATGGAGAGAGCCAGCAAAAGACAAAAGACAAAAAGACAAAGAGGACGCTGCTCCACGTCCAGATGTTACTTTTGTCGACAAGAATAAAAAAGATCTGCTTTGGGATACTCTCATGGAACATTTCACCCTACCAGATCATTTCACAGAAGCAGATGTGTAGAAAGTCAAGGATGCTGCTCTTAGGAAGATGGCGGTTGCATTCAAGAACCATAAGAATCGTGAATGGGACAAGTACGTCAAGGGAGGAAGGAAGACTCCAGTATTCGAGGGAACACTAGAGAACCAACGTGCTCATTGGGACTATTTTGTGAAATTCAAGGATTCAGAATTAGCTAAGGAACGGTCGAGAATAAACAAGAAGAATACCGAAAAAAGGATAAGTTCCATAAGCTGGGGCCAGGTGGCTATGCGGTGGCAATGCCTAAGTGGGATAAGTCTGAGAAAGAGATGGAGGATGCAGGTGTCACTCCGGTTACTAAGAGCTGGCCCCCCAGGTGCAGGACTTGGTTCTATGCGCATGGGGGGGAGTTGGACCCAAAGACAGGCAATGTTTCGACGAAGGCAAGTCTGAAGGGAGCCGACGATGCGATACTTGTTGCAATAGAAGAGGCACGATCGGGGGTGTTCCAGCCCAACAGAGAGAACGACGATCTTACGCGTGTCCTGGGAAATCCTGAACACCCGGGAAGAACACGAGGCATGGGCGCTATTCCATGGTATGAGGGGTTTTCAGACTGGAACAACGACTACAGAACCCGTGCGAGAAAGAATATTGTGGAGGAGAAGAAGGGGAAGATGGAGGAGGAGTAGAGGAAGCGGGACTATGAACGCCTACAAGGCCTAGAAGCAAGTCAAGCGGAATTGGCAGTCAAATTCCAGTGGCAGCAGGAGCAGATCGACTCACTTACCCAGCAAAAGGGGGTCTCAGCAGCTGCAGCAGCTAGCGGATGATCCAGCATTGGATAGCACCGGCCCATCCATGCCGAGAAGCAGCGTGGGTTCGGCCGCCCAGGACGATGCAATGCTGGGTAGATACCCCGTGGATGACATCACGGAGAACACTAACTGTGAGCTACACGTCAAAATGAAGAACATATCCATGAAGGTGGCGGACGCCGTTGCTTTTACAAATCCCCCCGAGGCAACGTTCCATTGCAACCCGATTCCAGCGGGCTATGCTCGTGTCTTGGTTGATGAGGTGGTGGACCCACCATTTTCGGAGCTACAACTTGACATTCCTGGAGGTGATGGCGAGCGCTTTCTCGGAGAGGCCAAACATCGTATCATCCTATGGAAAAAGGATTGCATCATCTTTCGAAGGCCACCGACACCGCGTCAGCCGACTCCTCGTCGAAGTCCGCCACCGAGTCAACAGTCTCCCGCTCCTGCAAGTCCACCAAGTCCGGCAAAGTTTCAGGCCACTCCTCCTCCATGTCCAGCAAAGTGTCAGGCCACTCCTCCTCCTCCAAGTTCGCCACAGCGTCAGACGTCCACTCCTCCTCCAAGTCCGGCACAACCTCAGGCCACTCCTCCTCGTCCAACTCAGCCCCGTCAGCCGTCTCTGCCGCCTCAGCAATCGAAGAAGAGACACCCCGCAGCTATGGTGCGTAGCGGTACGAGTCGAGGTAGTACTAGAAGTACAGGCGGAGGCAAGCGATATAAATATGGTCCAAGCCTCACGCCTCTTCCGCAGAGGGCTTATGACAGGTCCGATGAGGAAATCGCAGCCTTATCGAAGGCCGAGGTGGAAGCCCATTTTCCACCGAAACCGCAACTGCCGCCAAGGGAGAAAGTGCCTGAGGAAACGATTGACCACTTCATTCGTATGGCTCAACCACCAGCTCCCAAGCCTGTTGACACGGACTATGAGCGCCACATCAGGAAGTTAAATCGATCACGTCTACAAAAGGAGGCGAGCACGTCTACATCGGGATCGAGCCAACAAGAAGCAACTGACAAAAAATGCGGGAAAACCATTCCCCAGCTGGGAGAACAGGCGGCGCAATCGATCCCCTCGCTTGTTGTGCCAACAACACGTGACAGTACGCGCGCCCAATATTATTGTGGGCAAACAGTGCACGTTCCCGAGGTGGGCAATGTGGTAATAACGGAGGAACATATAATGCAGGCTGAAGTTCTCAACATCACTGTTGGACAACTCCTCGAGATCGAGCCCATGCCTGTGCTTAGAGAGGATGAAATAAAACGGAAATATGTCTGGGGCCAACCTTTGGGCGCGCCAGACAAGGTCAAGAACCTCCCAACGAGAATGTATGAATTGCATCAATGGTACATGAACATTATCAACATTTCAGATCGATTTTCCCTCATGGTGAATGTCAAGGAGGAGCATTACTTCCATGAGAAAGCTCTGTCCGTTGAGTATTCTGAACTGTTTCAGTTATACAATCAATACGCACTCGACAAATCTATCGTCAGTTGCTATTGTCTGTAAGTGATTTCTTTCTGTAATTTAAGTCTCAAGCTAGCTGTAGTGATCCTTTTGATCAATCATTACATGTAATTATCCTCACTATATTCTTTTCTGTGGTATTATGCAGGATGAAGATGTATGAAATGAGAAAAGGTGGACGCTTTGGAATTGGGTTCATTGACCCAAACACCGTTAATGAATACACATGGCTAATGAATCCATGTCTGCAAAAGGACGTAGAGGACAGCATGCTAGAGTTCTTGAAGCGCCTCAAATACAATGAAGATATACTACTTCCTTACAACTTCCAGTGAGTCACACTGTCTTGTACTACAAATTCTTTGTTTTGGCCTACTAGCTAGCTACATGTTTTTGCTTACATATGCCCGCTTAATTAAGACATGCAAACGTGTGTGCATGCAGATTTCACTGGGTCTTGTGTATCATTAAAGTTGACGACGGAACAGTTGAAATACTGGACTCACTACTCAAAGCAAAAACTGACTATAACATCTTGTTTGGGATAGTCAACAGGTAATTTAATTCAATCATTATTAACTATATATCTCGGCCTATTTAGTTCGTCATTTCATGATATGACTATTTAATAACCCCTTTATTCATTTTCTTTTTCGGCGGGGCAGGGCTTGGGCAAGGTTCATCAAGGTCACGGAAGGCGAATGGAAACCAAAGCTTAGATGGTTTCGATCCAAGGTAAGTAATTAAGTAGTACTAGCTAGCTAGCTAGCTAGGCGCCATCTCTTTAATTATCATGCTTGATTAATTATTATCTGATCAAATTCCATTCTCGTAAAGGCCCTGAAGCAGGCGCAGGGGACTGATATGTGTGCATTCTGCGTTTGCGAGAACATTCGCAATATGGCGTCGAAAAGGAGCAGATCTCAAAGACAGGAATGGGTACGCTTGTCAGAACACTATTCACAATTTTTACACCATTATCGATATCTAGTCACAGAAACTAATACACATGCATATTGATCTCCTTCTTAACAGTTCAAAGAGGTGCGGGAGAAGCTCCTAGAAACGGAGCGCGTAGAAGCACTTCAAGAGGAAATAGCGGGATTTTTGCTCGACCAGGTCATAAATCCGAAGGGAGAATACTATTACCCGCTACCGCCCCCAGGAAATAGCGGCACCAATTAGGCTAATGCTACTGGCTCCGAAGGCAAGATGCATATGTAGGAGGAATTGTATATATATATATATATATATATACATACATATATGCATAACGTGTACAATGTGTAGTATCGTTAAATACCAGCAAATGAAAACGAATTAAAATGGAAAGACAAAATTAAATGAAAAAGAAATCATAAAACTAAAAAACCCCAAACCTTATAGTACCGGTTGGTCTTACCAACCGGCACTAAAGGGCTCCAGGCCCCCGGAGCTGGCTCGTGCCACGTGGTTGCCCTTTAGCACCGGTTCGTGCTGAACCGGTACTAAAGGGGGGGGGGGGCTTTAGTGACCACACTTTAGTGCCGGTTATGTAACCGGCACTAAAGGGCCTTACGAACCGGTGCTATTGCCCGGTTCTGCACTAGTGACTTGCTCCTTATTAGGTATGGACCAAACCTCTTTCATAGTATCCCAAAGAGTGGCCGCATTATCACATGTGACAGGTGCATGGAACGAGTCCTCATCACACTTACCACAGATCGTACAAGTCGCCCTGTGAGCCAAGTGCCGCTTATGCTTGCTCACCGCGGTGGCTAGTGCCCCTGAAACGGCCTTCCATGCTACTGTACGCATACGGTATGGCACAGCCGCCTGCTTGATCAAATTCCACACTCGTCGGTTCCCGTCCGGGTTGGAACTAGAGGCTGCCGGTGCAAAGAGAGTATCCCTAGTGAGCCTCTAGTTGACTAGCTTGTTAATAGATAGATGGTTATGGTTTCCTGACCATGGACATTGGATGTCATTGATAACGGGATCACATCATTAGGAGAATGATGTGATGGACAAGACCGATCGTGTAGTTCGTTTGCTAAGAGCTTTTCTAATGTCAAGTATCATTTCCTTAGGAATGCTTTGGGTGTACCAAACGTCACAACGTAACTGGGTGGCTATAAAGGTGCACTACATGTATCTTCGAAAGTGTCTATTGGGTTGGCACGAATCGAGACTGGGATTTGTCGCTTCGTATGACGGAGAGGTATCTCTGGGCCCACTCGGTAATGCATCATCATAATGAGCTCAGTGTGACTAAGGAGTTAGTCGCAGGACCATGCGTTACAGAATGATTAAAGAGACTTGCCGGTAGCGAGATTGAACAAGGTATAGGGATACCGACGATCGAATCTCGGGCAAGTAACATACCGATAGACAAAGGGAATTGAATACGGGATTGATTGAATCCCCGACATTGTGGTTCATCCGATGGAATCATCGTGGAACATGTGGGAGCCAATATGGGTATCTAGATCCCGCTATTGATTATTGGCCGGAGAGGTGTCTCGGTCATGTCTGCATGGTTTCCAAACCCGTAGGGTCTACACACTTAAGGTTCGGTGACGCTAGAGTTGTTATGAGAAATAGTATGTGGTTACCGAAGGTTGTTCGGAGTCCCGGATGAGATCCTGGACGTGACGAGGAACTTCAAAATGGTCCGGAGGTGAAGATCGATATATTGGACAAAGGGTATTGGAGTCCGAAATTGTTTCGGGGGTACCGGGTGACGATCAGCGTGTCCGAAAGGGGTTTCGGAGGCTCCGACAAGCGTTGGGGGGCCTTATGGGCCAAGGGGAGGGGGCACATCAGCCCACTAAGGGGCTGAGCGCCGCTCCCACCCCATCTCACGTAACCTGGAGAGGTGGGGGCGCCTCCCCTAGGGCAGCCACCCCTCCCGGCTTGGGGGGCAAGTTTCCTAGGTGTGGGGGCGCCCAAACCCATCTATGGTTTCCCCTGTGGCCGCCGCCCCTCCCCTAGGGAAACCCTAGGGCACCTCCTCCTCCCCCCTCCCCCCTATATATAGTGAGGGAGAGAGAGGGCAGCTGCACACCCTTCCCCTGGCGCAACCCTCCCCCTCTCCAACTCCACCTCCTCCTTCGTAGTGCTTGGCGAAGCCCTGCCGGAGAACTGCAAGCTTCTCCACCACGCCGTCGTGCTGCCGGAGCTTTCCCTCAACTTCTCCTCTCCCCTTGCTGGATCAAGAAGGAGGAGATGTCCCCGGGCTGTACGTGTGTTGAACGCGAAGGCGCCGTCCATTCGGCGTTAGATCGGATCTTCCGCGATTTGAATCGCCGCGACCACGACTCCCTCATCCGTGTTCTAGTGACGCTTCCGCTTAGCAAGCTTCAAAGGTATGAAGATGCTCGTCCTCTCCCTCTCTTGTTGCTAGAATCTCTATAGATTGATCTTGGTGATGCGTAGAAAATTTTAAATTATTGCTACGTTCCCCAGCAGTTTCTTCAGCAACACCAGACCGTGCTCAATGCCTTTCCAAACTGCAGAAGAATTCCTTGAAAATACCATATCGACCAAATTACCATTAAGGAAGTATCTAGCCTTCAACAAACAAGCACATAAACTATCAGGTTTCACAATCAAACGCCATGCTTGCTTGGCAAAGAGTGCTTGATTAAAGGCCCTATATCCCTGAAACCAAGTCCTCCTTTGTGCTTTGGAGGTATATGTACGTGCATGTACACACTTGATTATTGCCCGGTTGCTTGACGTACCATGCATGCATGCATGCTCGCACACACGTATACTCGCCGATTACATACGTGCACCACTCTACGTATTTCATCATGTAGCTGGCTAACCTTGCAGATGTAGGAGGTCCGGGGCAGTTCCTGCTGAAGTCGATGAGACTCGTACATATACTTGAACGTCCGCGCGTCAGTTCCGAATACCGGAGCCCTGACCGGCGTGTATTGTACTTTTCGAATACCCAAATACTTGGCTAATGCATGTATGCACCAGTTTACAGGGTACTTGGATCCAAGGGACTTATTTTAGTCTGACTAAAGAGGCTAAAGTTCCAAGCACCCCTGACTAAAGAGGGGCTAAAACTAGTCTTGAGACTAAATTTTTTTAGTCAGGTGTATCCCTACTAAAATGTGGATTAGTCCCCTCTCTTCTCATTTAAGTCCTCTCCTTTGACACGTGCGAGTTCTGGATTGGAGGGTTTGGAGGATAATAAATGCTCATTAACTTGATTTTAGTCTTTTTAGTATTTGAATTCAAGCATGGGTGAGACTAGCAAGTTTTATTCTCATTACTTGTATTCATGGGACTAAAACGTATCCAAGCACCATCTTAGTCTGAGCTGGCCGTGGCGTGTTAAATATCGTTGAGTTCTACTGTGTACATGCACGCATACAAATACCAGCAATTGATCCAGCCAGCAAACTTGGGAGTTACTACGTACGAAGGTTGCGAGGAAACATGTGGATCGGATGGCCCACCGGCAGCTGTGTAGCTCGGGTACGTACGAGTTGATTTTGTTTTTCCTTGTGCAGGCGTACGCGCTAAGAAAAGGAGGAGATAAGCACCAACAGACCTCATAGACGGGATTTCATCTCTATATTTAACGAAGATAGGAACAAACGCTCGCGCTCTGCCTATCTCCCTTCCCTCTATAAATACATAGGCACAAGGCCATTCGCAGGGAGGACGGACGGCCCAAGAGGCAACTGACGCACGCACACACCCAGCATTCATCCTTCCACCGCATCACATCCATCATCTATCCACGCACAAGACTCGGGAGGAACGCAGGGAGTCTTCGGAGCCTCGAACATCCAGCCACCACGCGCGCAACACCGACACCGTCGACAGTCTCGTACAAGCGCCAGGGGGAACCAGTCGGCCGTGACAGGGAGGCGAGGCTCACCTTCCCAGATGGTGAGGCGATCCTCTGATTCTTTTTCTCCTCTCTCTCATTTGCATGAACATGCATCGAGCACGCAAGACCATCACACTACGGGAGCTTATATACACAAGCCCATCATCCTCTTGAGTGGCGCGACTGAGGCGTGGTCGGCGCTCGCCAACGACGCAGCCCGAGATCGGCCTTCATGTTCTTGGAACTCAGGTCTTTGATGAAGTCATGAAGTTCAGGTTGCACAGGTCCTCGATGCTCAGATTGCGACAAACAGGGCCACGGTGAACATGATCATCGTGAAGGAGACACAGGTGTACATGTTTGGCACCACGCTCTTAGAGGAGACGGCGGGGCAGAGCCGGAGCTCGCCGCCGACGCAGCCCGTGACCTGCCTTTCCCTTCATGGCGAATAGATTCTCGACGGAACCAGTGTCCACAGCGACATGGCCCACGACCGGCCCCTCCTTCATGATGCGCACGTCCCCGACAGATAGGTCAATGGCGAACAGGTCATAGGCGTACAGGTTCTGCATCACGTTCTTGGAGGAGACAGGGTGGCGGAACCGGAGCTCATTGACAACGCAGTCCGAGACTCGCTTCTCCCTTCATGGCGTACAGATTTTTGTCCGAAACAGAGGTTCCAACGACACGCTACAAAACCGTTCCCTCCTTCAAGAGGCACACCTGTCGTGGCAGATAGATCATCGGTGCGTGGTGTCTCCGGTGTACAGGTCACTCTGTAGCGTAGCACCAGTCCAAAGCGACGTGGACTCTACAATGCCACTTTTCCATTTCCCCGTGAGATGGCGCCTATGTCTTGGCGGACTGCCGAATATTCGGCGTCTAGCCGAGACGAGGTGCCAACCACTCCAGCCAAACCAATGTGTGCGCGCTCAGTATTTACAACATGTCAATTATTATTCAAACATGGTACAGATGGATATATATATATATATATATATATATATATATATATATATATATATATATATATATTAGTGGAAAACGTAGAACTAGCTAGCTAATCACAATAAGGAATCATGTTAGTGGCCTTGATGCTGCTTCTCTAGGGTTTGGGGTCGCCTCAACACAATGCTTCAAGGGTTTGGGGTGGCCTCGACGACAACGCTCTTTTAACTTGGTAAATTTGGGTGGCCTCGAGAGAGTTAATTTGTCGGGTAGGGGCGTGGCGGGAGGGGGTAGGAGACCAACATCATTTTCTCTTTAGGGTTTGGGTGTCCTCGAGAGTTTTGGTCGAGCGAGAGGGCCGAGGGGGTGCTGCCATTGTATAAGTTATCACGGTCGAGAGGGGGTATATATATCGACCGCCCCTCATGTCGAAGTTATCTCGAGGGGAGGGGGTATCGGTACCCCCCCTCGTGTTGAAGTTTCTTCTTTCTCCTCTATTATTTTTCTTCTTTTTCCCTCTTCTTATTTATTTCTCCTCTTCTTCTCCTTTCTTCCTCTTCTTATTTTCCTTTTTCCTCTCATTCTTTTAGTATTGCTTGTTTTAAAAAAAATGTTCAAATAGAAAATTTCGAAAAAAAACAAAGGTTTTGACCAATGCATTGTTCATATGAATATACAAACATTTGCATATTCTACAATAATTAATATCACCAAAAAAAATCTATGAACAGAAAAAAAACCTAACTTTTCTAAAAATCTATCTTTTGCATATATGAAAACATTAATACACATATGAACAAAAAATACATATATGAACAAAAACATGCTCTGAACAATTTTTTTATACATTTTGAACATCTACATACACATAGCCACATACATACACATATACATTGAATAAAAAATTAAACTAATAAAAATGAAAAAAAAACAGAGCCGGTGCGGTGCGGCGGCTCACAGCGGGGGCGGCTAGATGACGATGGCGACGGTGGGGGCGGCGAGGGCGCCGGCGCATGGGGGCGGGACAGGACAGGGGCTCGGGGCGGCGCGCGCGCGGGGTCCGGACGGGTCGCGGGCTCGGGGAGGCCGGCGACGAGGACGGCGCGGGCTCGGGGAGGCCGGCGACGAGGACGGCACGGGCTCGGGGAGGCGACGGCCTTGGCGGCGGCGACGGCGACGGCGAGGTGGAGCAGCCTGGCGGCGTCGAGGAGGGTCGGCATCGTCGGGGGCAACTGGCGATGAGATTCTGAATTTTTGCAAAGTGTTTGCTTATATAGCAAAGCCATTGGTCCCGGTTCGTGAATCCAACCGGGGCTAATGCACCCTTTAGTCCCGGTTGGTGCCACCAACCGGGACCAAAGGCCTCTTTTTCGGCAGCCCAAAGGGCGGGAAGCGTCGGCCTTTGGTACCAGTTGGTGCCACCAACCGGGACCAATACCCCCCCCCCCCGCCCTTTAGTCTCGGTTGGTGCCACCAACAGGGACCAAAGGCCCCTGTGCTGCCCGCGTCGGGGCCAAAGTTTAGTCCCACCTCGCTAGTTGAGAGGGGCGCGCAGTGGTTTATAAGCCGCACTGCCGCACCCCTCTCGAGCTCCTCTCCACCGCAGGCTTTCGGGCCTACTTGCTATTGCTTTGCCTGATGGGCCTTCTGGGCCTACTGCGGGCCTGAATCCTAGCCCATAGTAGGGTTTCATGTCGTATTCAGGCCGTGGGGGCCCAGTAGGAGGCATTTTTTTGTTTTTTTGTTTTCTTTACTTAGTGTTGCTATTTTTATTTTTTTTCTAGTTTTTTTGTTTTGTTTTCTGCATTATTTATTTTCTTTTGTTTTTTGCTTTATTTTTTAATTGTTTTTGCTTTTAGTTTTAGGAAAATTATAAACTTTCTGTTAGTGCCATTAGTTTTCAAATTTGAAAACACTTTTTATTGTTTTTTTGTTTTCTTTCTTGCTTTATTTATTTTATTTTGTTTCTACTAACAACAAAATACTTATTGTTATTTTTTTGTTTTGTTTTCTGCATTATTTATTTTCTTTGGTTTTTTGCTTTATTTTTCAATTCTTTTTGCTTTTAGTTTTAGGAAAATTGTAAACTTTCTGTTAGTGCCATTAGTTTTCAAATTTGAAAACACTTTTTTTGTTTTTTTGTTTTCTTTCTTGCTTTATTTATTTTATTTTGTTTCTACTTACAACAAAATACTTATTGTTGCTATTTTTAATTATTACGAGGGCCGAACCATAAGACATTAAAGCATTTCAAATGAACTCTGAAAAAGTTGAAAGTTGGCATGGCATAATAAATTGACCCACATACCATGTGCATGTACAAAACGGACAATGGTATCATACTCGTCAGTTACAAAGTTGGCATGGTATCATCATAATAGTTCCGGGAGAAAGTCTTCACTTTTTCTTCGCTTGTGTTATTTGCTTATTGCGTTGTAACCATGGATAATCTTCATCGTTTATCAGGATGCTGGGGTCAGCCTTGACTTTGAAGGGAGGAATTTCATAAAACTTTTCATAATCTTCCAACATGTCTGTCTTGTCCTCCACTCCCACGATGTCCCTTTTTCCTGAAAGAACTATGTGGCGCTTTGGCTCATCGTATGATGTATTCACTTCCTTATCTTTTCTCTTTCTCGGTCTGGTAGACATGTCCAGTACATAGATAACATGTGCCACATCATTGGCTAGGACGAACGGTTCGTCAGTGTATCCAAGATTTTTCAGATCCACTGTTCTCATTCCGTACTGTGGGTCTACCTGTACCCCGCCTCCTGACAGATTGACCCGTTTGCACTTAAACAAAGGGACCTTAAAATCATGTCCATTGTCAAGTTCCCATATGTCCACTATGTAACCATAATATGTGTCCTTTCCCCTCTCAGTTGTTGCATCAAAGCGGACACCGCTGTTTTGGTTGGTGCTCTTTTGATCTTGGTCAATCGTGTAAAATGTATTCCCGTTTATCTCGTATCCTTTCCAAATCAATACAGTCAAAGATGGTCCCCTGGACAACAAGTACAGCTCATCACAAACAGTGTTGTCACCTCTGATACATGCTTCCAACCAACTACTGAAAGTCCTGATGCGTTCACATGTAATCCAGTCGTCGCACTGCTCCGGGTGTTTGGTGGGAATAAACTTGCTGCACCGCACCTGCGCCAGCGCACCCCCTTTAGTACCGGGTCGTGGCACAAACCGGTACTAAAGGGGGGGCCTTTAGTACTGATTTGTGCCACCACCCGGTACTAAAGGGGGTCACTTCCCGCCGCTTGGCCTGGCCAAAACAGACCTTTAGTACCGGTTGGTGGCTCCAACCGGTACTAAAGGTGCCTTCTATATATACAAGACTTACGAAAATTTCAGTTTCCCTTTGTTTGTTCCTCTGTTCCGCCGTCTTCGTCGCCGTCGCCGCCGCCCTCGATCATCTCCGTCGCCGCTCGTCTCCGTCGCCGCCCCCATCCCCATCGCCGCCCCCGTCCCCGTCGCCGCCCTCGTCTCCATCGCCGCCCCGGGCCCGTCCCTGTCGCGCCGTCCCCGTCCCCGTCGCGCCGTTCCCATCCCCGTCGCGCCGTCCCCGTCCCCGTCGCGCCGTTCCCATCCCCGTCGCGCCGTCCCCGCCGTCGCCGCCCCGGCCGTCGCCTCGCCTCGCCGTCGCCGTCGCCCGCTGTGAGCCCTCCGGCCCCGAGCCCGTACACACACACACAAGCATGTTTAATTAGTTTTTGATTAGTTTAGATTATTTAGATTAGTTTAGATTATTATTTTAGATTATTTAGATTATTTAGATTGTTTAGATTAGTTTAGATAATTAGTCTTTAATTAGTTCAGATTATTTAGATTATTATTTTGTATGTTTAATTAGTTTAGATAATTAGTGTTTAATTAGTACACACACACACACACGTATTTTGTATGTTTAATTAGTTTAGATTATTTAGATTATTATTTTTTCACTATTATATATGTATGAATGCATGTTAGATGGATATAATTAGTGTTTAGTTAGTATGGAAATTTTTTAGTGTTATATAGAAATGTTAGAAATTTTAGTTATCAAAATCCAATCATTAAAAAAATGTTACTTTTTGCGGGCATATAGCTAGTATTTGTTCTCGACGATGCCCGACCCGCATCCTCGCCGTCGACCCGTCCACGACGACGTCCAGCCGACCCATGTCCGGGACTGGGCTCCGCCGGGCTGGCACTGGGAGGTGCTGCCTGGAGGGGCGCGCCGCTTGATGAGGAACCCGGCGCCGGGTCCCGTCGTCGACCCTGATCTCGTTTGGTGGCGTTCGCGTGGGCCAGTTTCGGTGCGGAGGGACCCGGCCCCGTCGGAGGTGGTACATCGACGTGTCAGGGAGGAGGACGAGCACGTCCATCGCTACATGGTTGCGTTAGAGGGCGGCAGGTTCTCCAATACCTGGCAGTATCTTCGGGGATCTCACTTCAGCTATGATCCTGTGAGGGTTCCTTCTCTTTGGGTGTCCACCGCCCGCGCCGTAGGAACCGTGAGTGTCCTAGATTCCTCTATAGTATTCGATCTTTAATTAGCTACCTAGCCAGTGATGTACTATTCAATATTATATATTATTCGAGACGATGTATTCAATATTATATCTATTATTCTAGACGATGTATTCGAGATTATATCTATTATTCGAGACGATGTAATTTGAATACTAAATTGTTTTATATTTCTTTTGTATTAGTTATATAAAAGCTATGGCAGACAATACCGACAGAGAGGGAGAACACACCATGTTCGATATGATACGCGGGCCAGATGATGATCAGAATAAAGTAGATTATGACGGCTCCGAATTTCTAAACAACACCGGAGAGGGTGATATGATATTCGATCGCGACGACCGAATTGACGAAGTCATGAACTACGGTTATGACGATGACGAAGAACATGTTGATCCTAAAACAACAAAGACCGGCGAGGTATATATATTTATATAAGCAGGTATCTGGTGATCATCACATGTTTTAAATGACTTGCAGATATATTAACGAATCGATCTTTGTTCTTTCAGCCATCCGGATTGAGCAAATCTTCAGGCAAAAGGACGAAACGAGGCCCGAACAAAAAGTTGAAGGAGGGCGTAAAGTACAATATCGAGGCAGTCAAACCTAATGGCGAACCATTAGCGCCTAAGAAGATTGCGGACAAGTTCGTTCGTCAGTGCGGAGTTCTTGTGAAGGACCAACTCCCGATCTCCCTTCAAGAATGGAGAGAGCCAGCAAAAGACAAAAGACAAAAAGACAAAGAGGACGCTGCTCCACGTCCAGATGTTACTTTTGTCGACAAGAATAAAAAAGATCTGCTTTGGGATACTCTCATGGAACATTTCACCCTACCAGATCATTTCACAGAAGCAGATGTGTAGAAAGTCAAGGACGCTGCTCTTAGGAAGATGGCGGTTGCATTCAAGAACCATAAGAATCGTGAATGGGACAAGTACGTCAAGGGAGGAAGGAAGACTCCAGTATTCGAGGGAACACTAGAGAACCAACGTGCTCATTGGGACTATTTCGTGAAATTCAAGGATTCAGAATTAGCTAAGGAACGGTCGAGAATAAACAAGAAGAATACCGAAAAAAGGATAAGTTCCATAAGCTGGGGCCAGGTGGCTATGCGGTGGCAATGCCTAAGTGGGATAAGTCTGAGAAAGAGATGGAGGATGCAGGTGTCACTCCGGTTACTAAGAGCTGGCCCCCCAGGTGCAGGACTTGGTTCTATGCGCATGGGGGGGAGTTGGACCCAAAGACAGGCAATGTTTCGACGAAGGCAAGTCTGAAGGGAGCCGACGATGCGATACTTGTTGCAATAGAAGAGGCACGATCGGGGGTGTTCCAGCCCAACAGAGAGAACGACGATCTTATGCGTGCCCTGGGAAATCCTGAACACCCGGGAAGAACACGAGGCATGGGCGCTATTCCATGGTATGAGGGGTTTTCAGACTGGAACAACGACTACAGAACCCGTGCGAGAAAGAATATTGCGGAGGAGAAGAAGGGGAAGATGGAGGAGGAGTAGAGGAAGCGGGACTATGAACGCCTACAAGGCCTAGAAGCAAGTCAAGCGGAATTGGCAGTCAAATTCCAGCGGCAGCAGGAGCAGATCGACTCACTTACCCAGCAAAAGGGGGTCTCAGCAGCTGCAGCAGCTAGCGGATGATCCAGCATTGGATAGCACCGGCCCATCCATGCCGAGAAGCAGCGTGGGTTCGGCCACCCAGGACGATGCAATGCTGGGTAGATACCCCGTGGATGACATCACGGAGAACACTAACTGTGAGCTACACGTCAAAATGAAGAACATATCCATGAAGGTGGCGGACGCCGTTGCTTTTACAAATCCCCCCGAGGCAACGTTCCATTGCAACCCGATTCCAGCGGGCTATGCTTGTGTCTTGGTTGATGAGGTGGTGGACCCACCATATTCGGAGCTACAACTTGACATTCCTGGAGGTGATGGCGAGCGCTTTCTCGGAGAGGCCAAACATCGTATCATCCTATGGAAAAAGGATTGCATCATCTTTCGAAGGCCACCGACACCGCGTCAGCCGACTCCTCGTCGAAGTCCGCCACCGAGTCAACAGTCTCCCGCTCCTGCAAGTCCACCAAGTCCGGCAAAGTTTCAGGCCACTCCTCCTCCATGTCCAGCAAAGTGTCAGGCCACTCCTCCTCCTCCAAGTTCGCCACAGCGTCAGACGTCCACTCCTCCTCCAAGTCCGGCACAACCTCAGGCCACTCCTCCTCGTCCAACTCAGCCCCGTCAGCCGTCTCCGCCGCCTCAGCAATCGAAGAAGAGATACCCCGCAGCTATGGTGCGTAGCGGTACGAGTCGAGGTAGTACTAGAAGTACAGGCGGAGGCAGGCGATATAAATATGGTCCAAGCCTCACGCCTCTTCCGCAGAGGGCTTATGACAGGTTCGATGAGGAAATCGCAGCCTTATCGAAGGCCGAGGTGGAAGCCCATTTTGCACCGAAACCGCAACTGCCGCCAAGGGAGAAAGTGCCTGAGGAAACGATTGACCACTTCATTCGTATGGCTCAACCACCAGCTCCCAAGCCTGTTGACACGGACTATGAGCGCCACATCAGGAAGTTAAATCGATCACGTCTACAAAAGGAGGCGAGCACGTCTACATCGGGATCGAGCAAACAAGAAGCAACTGACAAAAAATGCGGGAAAACCATTCCCCAGCTGGGAGAACAGGCGGCGCAATCGATCCCCTCGCTTGTTGTGCCAACAACACGTGACAGTACGCGCGCCCAATATTATTGTGGGCAAACAGTGCACGTTCCCGAGGTGGGCAATGTGGTAATAACGGAGGAACATATAATGCAGGCTGAAGTTCTCAACATCACTGTTGGACAACTCCTCGAGATCGAGCCCATGCCTGTGCTTAGAGAGGATGAAATAAAACGGAAATATGTCTGGGGCCAACCTTTGGGCGCGCCAGACAAGGTCAAGAACCTCCCAACGAGAATGTATGAATTGCATCAATGGTACATGAACATTATCAACATTTCAGATCGATTTTCCCTCATGGTGAATGTCAAGGAGGAGCATTACTTCCATGAGAAAGCTCTGTCCGTTGAGTATTCTGAACTGTTTCAGTTATACAATCAATACGCACTCGACAAATCTATCGTCAGTTGCTATTGTCTGTAAGTGATTTCTTTCTGTAATTTAAGTCTCAAGCTAGCTGTAGTGATCCTTTTGATCAATCATTACATGTAATTATCCTCACTATATTCTTTTCTGTGGTATTATGCAGGATGAAGATGTATGAAATGAGAAAAGGTGGACGCTTTGGAATTGGGTTCATTGACCCAAACACCGTTAATGAATACACATGGCTAATGAATCCATGTCTGCAAAAGGACGTAGAGGACAGCATGCTAGAGTTCTTGAAGCGCCTCAAATACAATGAAGATATACTACTTCCTTACAACTTCCAGTGAGTCACACTGTCTTGTACTACAAATTCTTTGTTTTGGCCTACTAGCTAGCTACATGTTTTTGCTTACATATGCCCGCTTAATTAAGACATGCAAACGTGTGTGCATGCAGATTTCACTGGGTCTTGTGTATCATTAAAGTTGACGACGGAACAGTTGAAATACTGGACTCACTACTCAAAGCAAAAACTGACTATAACATCTTGTTTGGGATAGTCAACAGGTAATTTAATTCAATCATTATTAACTATATATCTCGGCCTATTTAGTTCGTCATTTCATGATATGACTATTTAATAACCCCTTTATTCATTTTCTTTTTCGGCGGGGCAGGGCTTGGGCAAGGTTCATCAAGGTCACGGAAGGCGAATGGAAACCAAAGCTTAGATGGTTTCGATCCAAGGTAAGTAATTAAGTAGTACTAGCTAGCTAGCTAGCTAGGCGCCATCTCTTTAATTATCATGCTTGATTAATTATTATCTGATCAAATTCCATTCTCGTAAAGGCCCTGAAGCAGGCGCAGGGGACTGATATGTGTGCATTCTGCGTTTGCGAGAACATTCGCAATATGGCGTCGAAAAGGAGCAGATCTCAAAGACAGGAATGGGTACGCTTGTCAGAACACTATTCACAATTTTTACACCATTATCGATATCTAGTCACAGAAACTAATACACATGCATATTAATCTCCTTCTTAACAGTTCAAAGAGGTGCGGGAGAAGCTCCTAGAAACGGAGCGCGTAGAAGCACTTCAAGAGGAAATAGCGGGATTTTTGCTCGACCAGGTCATAAATCCGAAGGGAGAATACTATTACCCGCTACCGCCCCCAGGAAATAGCGGCACCAATTAGGCTAATGCTACTGGCTCCGAAGGCAAGATGCATATGTAGGAGGAATTGTATATATATATATATATATATATATATATATATATATATATATATATATATATATATATATATACATATATGCATAACGTGTACAATGTGTAGTATCGTTAAATACCAGCAAATGAAAACGAATTAAAATGGAAAGACAAAATTAAATGAAAAAGAAATCATAAAACTAAAAAACCCCAAACCTTATAGTACCGGTTGGTCTTACCAACCGGCACTAAAGGGCTCCAGGCCCCCGGAGCTGGCTCGTGCCACGTGGTTGCCCTTTAGCACCGGTTCGTGCTGAACCGGTACTAAAGGGGGGGGGGGGCTTTAGTGACCACACTTTAGTGCCGGTTATGTAACCGGCACTAAAGGGCCTTACGAACCGGTGCTATTGCCCGGTTCTGCACTAGTGACTTGCTCCTTATTAGGTATGGACCAAACCTCTTTCATAGTATCCCAAAGAGTGGCCGCATTATCACATGTGACAGGTGCATGGAACGAGTCCTCATCACACTTACCACAGATCGTACAAGTCGCCCTGTGAGCCAAGTGCCGCTTATGCTTGCTCACCGCGGTGGCTAGTGCCCCTGAAACGGCCTTCCATGCTACTGTACGCATACGGTATGGCACAGCCGCCTGCTTGATCAAATTCCACACTCGTCGGTTCCCGTCCGGGTTGGAACTAGAGGCTGCCGGTGCAAAGAGAGTATCCCTAGTGAGCCTCTAGTTGACTAGCTTGTTAATAGATAGATGGTTATGGTTTCCTGACATGGACATTGGATGTCATTGATAACGGGATCACATCATTAGGAGAATGATGTGATGGACAAGACCGATCGTGTAGTTCGTTTGCTAAGAGCTTTTCTAATGTCAAGTATCATTTCCTTAGGAATGCTTTGGGTGTACCAAACGTCACAACATAACTGGGTGGCTATAAAGGTGCACTACATGTATCTTCGAAAGTGTCTATTGGGTTGGCACGAATCGAGACTGGGATTTGTCGCTTCGTATGACGGAGAGGTATCTCTGGGCCCACTCGGTAATGCATCATCATAATGAGCTCAGTGTGACTAAGGAGTTAGTCGCAGGATCATGCGTTACAGAATGATTAAAGAGACTTGCCGGTAGCGAGATTGAACAAGGTATAGGGATACCGACGATCGAATCTCGGGCAAGTAACATACCGATAGACAAAGGGAATTGAATACGGGATTGATTGAATCCCCGACATTGTGGTTCATCCGATGGAATCATCGTGGAACATGTGGGAGCCAATATGGGTATCTAGATCCCGCTATTGATTATTGGCCGGAGAGGTGTCTCGGTCATGTCTGCATGGTTTCCAAACCCGTAGGGTCTACACACTTAAGGTTCGGTGACGCTAGAGTTGTTATGAGAAATAGTATGTGGTTACCGAAGGTTGTTCGGAGTCCCGGATGAGATCCTGGACGTGACGAGGAACTTCAAAATGGTCCGGAGGTGAAGATCGATATATTGGACAAAGGGTATTGGAGTCCGAAATTGTTTCGGGGGTACCGGGTGACGATCAGCGTGTCCGAAAGGGGTTTCGGAGGCTCCGACAAGCGTTGGGGGGCCTTATGGGCCAAGGGGAGGGGGCACATCAGCCCACTAAGGGGCTGAGCGCCGCTCCCACCCCATCTCACGTAACCTGGAGAGGTGGGGGCGCCTCCCCTAGGGCAGCCACCCCTCCCGGCTTGGGGGGCAAGTTTCCTAGGGGTGGGGGCGCCCAAACCCATCTATGGTTTCCCCTGTGGCCGCCGCCCCTCCCCTAGGGAAACCCTAGGGCACCTCCTCCTCCCCCCTCCCCCCTATATATAGTGAGGGAGAGAGAGGGCAGCTGCACACCCTTCCCCTGGCGCAACCCTCCCCCTCTCCAACTCCACCTCCTCCTTCGTAGTGCTTGGCGAAGCCCTGCCGGAGAACTGCAAGCTTCTCCACCACGCCGTCGTGCTGCCGGAGCTTTCCCTCAACTTCTCCTCTCCCCTTGCTGGATCAAGAAGGAGGAGATGTCCCCGGGCTGTACGTGTGTTGAACGCGAAGGCGCCGTCCATTCGGCGTTAGATCGGATCTTCCACGATTTGAATCGCCGCGACCACGACTCCCTCATCCGTGTTCTAGTGACGCTTCCGCTTAGCGAGCTTCAAAGGTATGAAGATGCTCGTCCTCTCCCTCTCTTGTTGCTAGAATCTCTATAGATTGATCTTGGTGATGCGTAGAAAATTTTAAATTATTGCTACGTTCCCCAGCAGTTTCTTCAGCAACACCAGACCGTGCTCAATGCCTTTCCAAACTGCAGAAGAATTCCTTGAAAATACCATATCGACCAAATTACCATTAAGGAAGTATCTAGCCTTCAACAAACAAGCACATAAACTATCAGGTTTCACAATCAAACGCCATGCTTGCTTGGCAAAGAGTGCTTGATTAAAGGCCATCATATCCGTGAAACCAAGTCCTCCTTTGTGCTTTGGAGGTATATGTACGTGCATGTACACACTTGATTATTGCCCGGTTGCTTGACGTACCATGCATGCATGCATGCTCGCACACACGTATACTCGCCGATTACATACGTGCACCACTCTACGTATTTCATCATGTAGCTGGCTAACCTTGCAGATGTAGGAGGTCCGGGGCAGTTCCTGCTGAAGTCGATGAGACTCGTACATATACTTGAACGTCCGCGCGTCAGTTCCGAATACCGGAACCCTGACCGGCGTGTATTGTAGTTTTCGAATACCCAAATACTTGGCTAATGCATGTATGCACCAGTTTACAGGGTACTTGGATCCAAGGGACTTATTTTAGTCTGACTAAAGAGGCTAAAGTCCAAGCACCCCTGACTAAAGAGGGGCTAAAACTAGTCTTGAGACTAAATTTTTTTAGTCAGGTGTATCCCTACTAAAATGTGGATTAGTCCCCTCTCTCCTCATTTAAGTCCTCTCCTTTGACACATGTGAGTTCTGGATTGGAGGGTTTGGAGGATAATAAATGCTCATTAACTTGATTTTAGTCTCTTTAGTATTTGGATTCAAGAATGGGTGAGACTAGCAAGTTTTAGTCTCACTACTTGTAATCATGGGACTAAAACGTATCCAAGCACCATCTTAGTCTGGGCTGGCCGTGGCGTGTTAAATATCGTTGAGTTCTACTGTGTACATGCACGCATACAAATACCAGCAATTGATCCAGCCAGCAAACTTGGGAGTTACTACGTACGAAGGTTGCGAGGAAACATGTGGATCGGATGGCCCACCGGCAGCTGTGTAGCTCGGGTACGTACGAGTTGATTTTGTTTTTCCTTGTGCAGGCGTACGCGCTAAGAAAAGGAGGAGATAAGCACCAACAGACCTCATAGACGGGATTTCATCTCTATCTTTACACGAAGATAGGAACAAACGCTCGCGCTCTGCCTATCTCCCTTCCCTATAAATACATAGGCACAAGGCCATTCGCAGGGAGGACGGACGGCCCAAGAGGCAACTGACGCACGCACACACCCAGCATTCATCCTTCCACCGCATCACATCCATCATCTATCCACGCACAAGACTCGGGAGGAACGCAGGGAGTCTTCAGAGCCTCGCACATCCAGCCACCACGCGCGCAACACCGACACCGTCGACAGTCTCATACAAGCGCCAGGAGGAACCAGTCGGCCGTGACAGGGAGGCGAGGCTCACCTTCCCAGATGGTGAGGCGATCCTCTGATTCTTTTTCTCCTCTCTCTCATTTGCATGAACATGCATCGAGCACGCAAGACCATCACACTACGGGAGCTTATATACACAAGCCCATCATCCTCTTGAGTGGCGCGACTGAGGCGTGGTCGGCGCTCGCCAACGACGCAGCCCGAGATCGGCCTTCATGTTCTTGGAACTCAGGTCTTTGATGAAGTCATGAAGTTCAGGTCGCACAGGTCCTCGATGCTCAGATTGCGACAAACAGGGCCACGGTGAACATGATCATCGTGAAGGAGACACAGGTGTACATGTTTTGCACCACGCTCTTAGAGGAGATGGCGGGGCAGAGCCGGAGCTCGCCGCCGACGCAGCCCGTGACCTGCCTTTCCCTTCATGGCGAATAGATTCTCGACGGAACCAGTGTCCACAGCGACATGGCCCACGACCGGCCCCTCCTTCATGATGCGCACGTCCCCGACAGATAGGTCAATGGCGAACAGGTCATAGGCGTACAGGTTCTGCATCACGTTCTTCGAGGAGACAGGGTGGCGGAACCGGAGCTCATTGAAAACGCAGTCCGAGACTCGCTTCTCCCTTCATGGCGTACAGATTTTTGTCCGAAACAGAGGTTCCAACGACACGCTACAAAACCGTTCCCTCCTTCAAGAGGCACACCTGTCGTGGCAGATAGATCATCGGTGCGTGGTGTCTCCGGTGTACAGGTCACTCTGTAGCGTAGCACCAGTCCAAAGCGACGTGGACTCTACAATGCCACTTTTCCATTTCCCCGTGAGACGGCGCCTATGTCTTGGCGGACTGCCGAATATTCGGCGTCTAACCGAGACGAGGTGCCAACCACTCCAGCCAAACCAATGTGTGCGCGCTCAGTTTTTACACTGACGCCCGTCTCCCTAAATGATTACTCTCGCAAGGCATAGCCACTTGCATACCCTGACGAAGCAACTGGACGACGAGAATTCCGAGCCGAGCGCGACCCATACAACCCCGACAACAACTACTCCAACACTGCTGAGACCGACCAGGCACGACAGCGAGGGCGGGCGCGGCCACCGCAAAGGCCATGATACTTGCGGTGCATGTACCGACGAGGACACGCGCTCTGCCGCCGCCCACACACATCACCATCACCATGCATGGAGAACGCAAAGCGAAGATGACGAAGACGACCACACAGCTCAATCGGAGGTATCCTACGGAGCAACCTGCGGGAGTAATTAACCAGGAGCCTTCCGAAGCCGGCCCTGGAAACCAGGAGACCGCAATCGCCACAGTCAGGCTGGCCACGCTAGTAGGCCACGGAGCGCATTTGTTTTCTCTACGGGATCTTGTAATTTTATTTCTCCACTGAGATTAATGAAATACTCGTTTCTCGTACCTTTTTCCTTTGTATACTATGGTACACTCGCACGGCCGCATACTTCTTTTTTACCTTCCCCAGGCGTATGAGAGAAATACACTCCCCTTTCCTCTTTCCTGGAGTCCTACATATTTTTTTCGTGTCAAACACCCCGTCAATATCGGGTACCCGGTACTCGTCGGGAATCCACGGGGATCTCAAAACTGACTAGGATAGGTGAGATTGGACAGGGCATGTTTGTTGGGAGAGATGAAGAAAAATAATTGTGTGAAATATCTAGGTATTAATGTATATATTGTGCATTTGTAGTACACATGGCATAGTTTTTCATAGGGGTGGAAATGGATCAGATATGGATCGGATAATGCCCTTACCACTTCCATTTTCATATTTTCGAAACGAATCGAATGCGAATACGGATGTTATCAAATAAGGATGCGGCTCAGATGTTATTCGGATACGGATACGTATCAGATGTTTACTCGATTTGGAACGGATATGAATAATAGTGACATATTGCTTAAGTAAATTAGTTAATAGCTATGTGACATACAATAAGTCAATGATAAATAGGTTTGTGGATAAATACTATTGTAATGCATAATAATTTCTAAGTTTAATCATACTAAGAGTAAAATTTGATCACTTATTTCGCTTTTATGTTGGATAATTAGAATGCGGGGGCTAAAATTTTGAAAATTACCTCCCATAATCTTATTCGGATATGGATATATCCACTTCCATATCCATATTTGTGTCAAAATCTCATACCATATTCATTTTCTTATTTGTTAAAGAAATTCGGATACGGTTAATTTTCATTTCCATTTTCGTTCGGATGCGGATGTTTCGGATACTAATAGGCATTTTCTCTAATATACTCAGGTGCGCTAGGTGCATGAAAACATTCGTGGTCAAGTGACATCCGAGGAGCTCTTGGCAAAATAATATCAAAATTTTGAATGTAAAAGAAAATTTGAAAGAAAGCACTATTCAGGCCCAATTTTGTTCTTCTGCCATGAGCTCCTCAGATGTTATTTGACCATGGAAATTGGCACAGTCCTAGCGCACCCAAGAATCTTGGATGCCTTAAGAATTTCAGTTTTTTTTATGTTTTTTCTTGAATTTACTATTCAATGAGAGTAGATGCCTAGGCTCATCTCTAAATTGAAGATATAATCGAAGATAGATAGATAGATGCAACTTCTTCATAATACATCTTATATATTAATACAATAAGTGATAAACTATATATATGGAAATGAAGCAAGCAGCGACAAGGGAGGGATTATTCACCAAGCATGCATTGCATGTAACGGAGAGCATGCATGTAACTTATTCGAGCAATCGATGACGACACGTGAGATCCGGAGGCGGCCTTGCCCTAGCCGATGTAGTACATGGGGTCAGGCAGCTTAAAGGTGCGGGCGCCCTCTGGCGTGCCGAGGATGTCGCTCCACTGGTCACCAATGTTGCCGACGATGACATACCCGGCGTCCAACAGCTTCTGCCTCTCACCGGACTTGAAGGTCACCGCGGAGCCCTTGAACTCCGCTGGCTTCAGCAGCACCGCCATCGACCTAGAGAACCCCTGCCGGCGGAGGTTTGTGATAGTGGCGGTCCTCTGGGCCTCTCTCCGGCCGGTGAGGATCACAGGCTTGATGCCGACCGAGAGCAACTTGTTGTACAGCCGCTTCGTCTCTGGCAGGGCAGGTGCGCTCGCCTGCCGCGCGTACTCTTGGAAGCTCGTCCAGTTGTACGGCGTAGCCCTGTCAACCATGCATGTCAGCTAGATCATCTTTTCATAAGGACGGTTATGAAATACAAAATCCATTGATAAAGTAGCTATCACATCACTATCTCCGTGCAGTCCTCTTGTTTAGCTCGTCACTCACAGGGCATGCATGTATATGGTCCTTCTGGCCGTCTCCGGGGCTGTGATTGGAGGTGACCCGTGACCAGCAATAAGGTCCAACATGTCCAATAATTAAGATTTTATTTCCACTTCTGGTCTCATTTGTTTTTTCAATTGTATTTCATCGGAAGATGTTATGTGCCAATTAAGATTTTACCTGTGGTTTCTTGATAGCTAGAGAGTTGATGGTTTTAATAAGTTCTAGTCAGATTTCTACTTCGTCTAAACGACAAGATGAGTGCAACAAGTCTCTGCTCAGATATATCCACCTGCAATAAATCGCAAGTATAATGTGCACGTACGTACGCATCTATAGCATATGTATGTATAGTGTATAACGGCAGGCAGGTACCCGAAGCCGTGAGTGGCGTAGTAGGGGAGGTTGGAGAGCGTGGTCTCGTCGACGTCGAAGACCCACACCTCCTTGCCGTTGCCGGCGAGCTTCAGGCTCTCGACGTAGGAGATGGCCTGGTCGATGACAACCTTGGAATCACGGCGGTAGTGACCGCCAAGCATGTAGTGCCCGACGTAGCCCTCGCAGCTGGCGGGGACCGTCTTCCAGTCACGCACGTTGTGCGCCTCCACACCCAGCCGCCAGCTGTCGCATGCCAGGCCGGCGCGGCTCCCCAGCTGCCCGCCCGAGCCCAGCAGCGGCCGCAGCGCATGGATCAGCGGCGCCACGGCCTCATCCATGGCGGTGACTGTGGCAACAGACGTCGGCATGTGCATGTTAGTCTCCCATGCGCCGGTGGAGGCCACAAGAAGAGCCACGGCGGCGAGCAGGAGCAGCATCTTCGTAGCCATTGCCATTTCTACTTGTTGATGCTTCCTGAGGTGCAGTGCTATGCAAAGAGTGTGGGTTGGCTAGCTTGTTATATAGGAAGTTTAAAGCTACATCAGTCCTACAGTACAGTGTGTGTGACGCTGAGTTTTTTTGTTTTTTGAGAAAGAGCTACATCAATCGTACAGTACAGTGTGTGTGACCGTGAGTTTTTTTTTTGAGAAAGAGGAGAAAAATCCCGGCTTCCACATCTATATGGATGCACATAGCCATCAATGACAATGACTGTGAGCTTGAAAGAAATTAAGTGACAAAAGAGGTGGTCGGTGTCACTGGCATGGTCGCATTCACAGCATGGAACACGTTGGTCTTGAGGAGACATTTTTTGTAGGATTACACCTGGCAATTTCCATTGGTCAGTTACGAATTTGGGATAAGATGGTTATGAGCCAATTATAATTCAGCTAACATACAACGAAGTATGTGGTTCGTGTCAGTGATGGATATGATCCAATCATTCGACAAATGCTTTCGATTGGTCTGTTGGTGTCAATGATGGGGCATGGAACAGGTTCTGTGATACTTGTGGAAGGATTACATGTATGTGGTTGTGTTTGGAGGTGGTAGATGAGGGCAAAAATACTCAATGGTTGGCATGCGGTCAGGTTGGTGTGGCGCACGATGCATCTACATCCTAATTATTATGAATTGATTGTGACTCTGTCCCCCTTTTCTGATTCCGGCTTTTTCTGATAGGTGTGGAAAATCCGGTTTCCAAAAAATCTAAGAAAATTCCGGATTTTTTACGTTTGAGTTATCCAAAAGAATTTTGGATTTAGAAAAAGTTTAGCATCAAAATATATTATATTTAACCCATTGTACATATTTTCCGTGCTTCACCCTATGCTGGCTATGCAGATTTTCCACTCATATTTCTTATGAACTGCAAGTAGTAAACAGATAGCCGGTCTAAGCCACCCATCCATTCACAGAAATAAGAGTGGTATAGGGGGTGTTGATGTCAGTTTTTATGGAGCCTGGAACACGTTATGTGATGTGATATTTGTGGTAGGTTTACATGTAAGTGGCTGTCTTTGGAGGTGGTAGATGTGTTGGATATATGAGCAAATTTGAACATAGGAAACATTCAACATGGCAACAATACTCTTTGCCGAAAAAAAACAATACTCAATGCTTGGCATGCGGCCATCGTTGGACTAGCGCATGATGTATCGACATCCTAATTATTAAGAATTGAATGTGACTCTACCCCCCCCCCCCCCCACCCTGCCCAATGGTTTTTTATTCTGCCTTTTTCCGATAGGGGTGGAAAATTCGGTTTCCAACAAATCTCAGAGAATTCTGAATTTTGTATACGTATGAGTTATCCAGATGAATTTTGAGTTTAAAAAAATTATGGACAAAATATATTATATTTAAACCATTGTACATTTTTTCCGTGCTTCGCCATGTGCTGGCAACGCAGATTTACATTCATATTCTTATGAACTGCGAGTAGTATCAGAGAGTGCGCCTAAGTCACCCATCCACTCACAGAATTAAAAGTGGTATAGGGTGTATTGATGTCAATCTTGATGGGGCCGGGAACACGCTACGTGATGTGATATTTCTGGTAGGATTAAATTTATGTGGTTGTGTTTGGAGGTGCTAGATGTGTTGTATATATGAGAAAATTTTATTCTAGGAAATATTCAACATGGCAATAATACTCAAAGGATGGCATGTGGTCATGGTGGGAGTGGTGCATGATGCATCTGAAGGAAATATGCCCTAGAGGCAATAATAAAGTTATTATTTATTTCCTCATATCATGGTAAATGTTTATTATTCGTGCTAGAATTGTATTAACCGGAAACATGATACATGTGTGAATACATAGACAAACATATAGTCACTAGTATGCCTCTACTTGACTAGCTCATCAATCAAAGATGGTTATGTTTCCTAACCATAGACATGTGTTGTCATTTGATTAGTGGGATCACATCATTAGGAGAATGATGTGATTGACATGACCCATTCCGTTAGCCTAGCACTTGATCGTTTAGTATATTGCTATTGCTTTCTTCATGACTTATACATGTTCCTGTAACTATGAGAATTATGCAACTCCCGTTTACCGGAGGAACACTTTGGGTACTACCAAACGTCACAACGTAACTGGGTGATTATAAAGGAGTACTACAGGTATCTCCGAAGATACATGTTGAGTTGGCGTATTTCGAGATTAGGTTTTGTCACTCCGATTGTCGGGGAGGTATCTCTGGGCCCTCTCGGTAATGCACATCATTATAAGCCTTGCAAGCAATGTAACCAAATGAGTTGGTTACGGGATGATGCACTACGGAACGAGTAAAGAGACTTGCCAGTAACGAGATTGAACTAGGTATTGGATACCGACGATCAAATCTCGGGCAAGTAACATACCGATGACAAAGGGAACAAACGTATGTTGTTATGCGGTTTGACCAATAAAGATCTTCGTAGAATATGTAGGAACCAATATGGGCATCCAGGTCCCGCTATTGGTTATTTACCGAGAATAGTTCTAGGTCATGTCTACATAGTTCTCGAACCCGTAGGGTCCGCACGCTTAACGTTACGATGACAATTTTATTATGATTTTATAAGTTTTGATGTACCGAACTTTGTTCGGAGTCCCGGATGTGATCACGGACATGACGAGGAGTCTCGAAATGGTCGAGAGATAAAGATTGATATATTGGAAGCCTATGTTTGGACATCGAAATGGTTTCGGGTGAAATCGGCATTTTACCGGAGTACCGGGAGGTTACCGGAACCCCCCGGGGGGTTGTTGGGTCTACATGGGCCTCGAGGGAAAAGAGAAAAGGAGGCAGGAGGGGGCCGCGCGCCCCTTCCCTTCCTGGTCCGAATAGGACAAGGGAAGGGGGGTGGCGCCCCCCCTTTCCTTCCCCTCTCCTACTCCTACATTGAAAGAAGGGAGTCCTACTCCCGGTGGGAGTAGGACTCCCCCCGTGGCGCGCCCTCCTTGGCCGGCCGCCTCCTCCCCCCTGGCTCCTTTATATACGGGGGCTGGGGGGCACCCCATAGACACACAAGTTGATCTACGGATCGTTCCTTAGCCGTGTGCGGTGCCCCCCTCCACCATATTCCACCTCGGTCATATCGTCGCGGAGTTTAGGCGAAGCCCTGCGCCGATGGAACATCATCACCGTCACCACGCCGTCGTGCTGACGGAACTCATCCCCGACGCTCTGCTGGATTGGAGCCCGGAGATCGTCATCGAGCTGAACGTGTACTGAACTCGGAGGGGCCGTACGTTCGGAGCTTGGATCGGTCGGATCGTGAAGACGTACGACTACATCAACCGCGTTGTCATAACCCTTCCGCTAACGGTCTACGAGGGTACGTGGACATACACTCTCCCCTCTCGTTGCTATGCCATCAACATGATCTTGCGTGTGCGTAGGAATTTTTTTGAAATTACTACGTTTCCCGACAGTGGTATCAGAGCCTAGGTTTTATGCTTTGATGTTATATGCACGAGTAGAACACAAGTGAGTTGTGGGCGATACAAGTCATACTACTTACCAGCATGTCATACTTTGGTTCGGCGGTATTGTGAGATGAAGCGGCCCAGACCGACATTACGCGTACGCTTACGCGAGACTGGTTTCACTGTTACGAGCACTTGTGCTTAAAGGTAGCTGGCGGGTGTCTGTCTCTCTCACTTTAGCTTAATCGAGTCTGGCTACGCCCGGTCCTTGCGAAGGTTAAAACAACACCAACTTGACGAACTTTCGTTGTGGTTTGTTATGCGTAGGTAAGAACGGTTCTTGCTAAAGCCCGTAGCAGCCACGTAAAATTTGCAACAACAAAGTAGAGGACGTCTAACTTGTTTTTGCAGGGCATGTTGTGATGTGATATGGTCAAGATGTAATGCTATATTTTATTGTATGAGATGATCATGTTTTGTAACCGAAGTTATCGGCAACTGGCAGGAGCCATATGGTTGTCGCTTTATTGTATGAAATGCAAAAGCCCTGTAATTGCTTTACTTTATCTCTAAGCGGTAGCGATAGTTGTAGAAGCAATAGATGGCATAACGACAACGATGCTATGATGGAGATCAAGGTGTCGCGTCGGTGACGATGGTGATCACGATGGTGCTTCGAAGATGGAGATCACAATCACAAGATGATGATGGCCATATCATATCACTTATATTGATTTCATGTGATGTTTATCCTTTATGCATCTTATCTTGCTTTGATTGACGGTAGCATTTTAAGATGATCTCTCACTAAAAATTATCAAGAAGTGTTCTCCCTGAGTATGCACCGTTTCCAAAGTTCGTCATTCCCAGACACCACGTGATGATCGGGTGTGATAAGCTCTACGTCCATCTACAACGGGTGCAAGCCAGTTTTTGCACACGCAGAATACTCAGGTTAAACTTGACGAGCCTAGTATATGCAGATATGGCCTCGGAACACGGAGACCGAAAGGTCGAGCGTGAATCATATAGTAGATATGATCAACATAAAGATGTTCACCATTGAAAACTACTCCATCTCACGTGATGATTGGTTATGGTTTAGTTAATTTGGATCACGTGATCACTTAGATGACTAGAGAGATGTCTGTCTAAGTGGGAGTTCTTAAGTAATATGATTAATTGAACTTAAATTTATCATGAACTTAGTACCTGATAGTATTTTGCTTGTCTATGTTTGTTGTAGATAGATGGCTCGTGCTGTTGTTCCGTTGAATTTTAATGCATTCCTTGAGAAAGCAAAGTTAAAAGATGATGGTAGCAATTACACGGATTGGGTCCGTAACCTGAGGATTATCCTCATTGCTGCACAGAAAAATTACGTCCTAGAAGCACCGCTGGGTGCCAGGCCTGCTGCTGATGCAACTGACGACGTTAAGAACATCTGGCAGAGCAAAGCTGATGACTACTCGATAAGTTCAGTGTGCCATGCTCTACGGCTTAGAACCGGGTCTTCAATGACGTTTTGAACGTCATGGAACATATGAGATGTTCCAGGAGTTGAAGTTAATATTTCAAGCAAATGCCCGGACTGAGAGATATGAAGTCTCTAATAAGTTCTACAGCTGCAAGATGGAGGAGAATAGTTCTGTCAGTGAACACATACTTAAAATGTCTGGGTATAATAATCACTTGATTCAACTGGGAGTTAATCTTCCTGATGATAGTGTCATTTACAGAATTCTTCAATCACTGCCACCAAGCTACAAGAGCTTTGTGATGAACTATAATATGCAAGGGATAAACAAGACAATTCCCAAACTCTTCGCAATGCTAAAAGCTGCGGAGGTAGAAATCAAGAAGGAGCATCAAGTGTTGATGGTTAACAAGACCACCAGTTTCAAGAAAAAGGGCAAAGGGAAGAAGAAGGGGAACTTCAAAAAGAACAGCAAGAGAGTTGCTGCTCAAGAGAAGAAACCCAAGTCTAGACCTAAGCCTGAAACTGAGTGCTTCTACTGCAAGCAGACTGGTCACTGGAAGCGGAACTGCCCCAAGTATTTGGCGGATAAGAAGGATGGCAAAGTGAACAAAGGTATATGTGATATACATGTTATTGATGTGTACCTAACTAGAGCTCGTAGTAGCACCTGGGTATTTGATACTGGTTCTGTTGCTAATATTTGCAACTCGAAACAGGGACTACGGAATAAGCGAGCACTGGCCAAGGACGAGGTGACGATGCGCATGGGAAACGGTTCCAAAGTCGATATGATCGCAGTCGGCACGCTACCTCTACATCTACCTTCGGGATTAGTTTTAGAGCTAAAAAATTGTTATTTGGTGCCAGCGTTGAGCATGAACATTATATCTGGATCTTGTTTGATGCGAGACGGTTATTCATTTAAATCAGAGAATAATGGTTGTTCTATTTATATGAGTAATATCTTTTATGGTCATGCACCCTTGAAGAGTGGTCTATTTTTATTGAATCTCGATAGTAGTACACATATTCATAATGTTGAAGCCAAAAGATGCAGAGTTGATAATGATAGTGCAACTTATTTGTGGCACTGCCGTTTAGGTCATATCGGTGTAAAGCGCATGAAGAAACTCCATACTGATGGACTTTTGGAATCACTTGATTATGAATTACTTGGTACTTGCGAACCGTGCCTCATGGGCAAGATGACTAAAACACCGTTCTCCGGTACTATGGAGAGAGCAATAGATTTGTTGGAAATCATACATACAGATGTATGTGGTCCGATGAATGTTGAAAGCTTGTGGCGGATATCGTTATTTTCTCACCTTCACAGATGATTTGAGCAGATATGGGTATATCTACTTGATGAAACACAGGCGGGGGCCGTCTTCCAGTCACGCACGTTGTGCGCCTCCACACCCAGCCGCCAGCTGTCGCATGCCACGCCGGCGCGGCTCCCCAGCTGCCTGCCCGAGCCCAGCAGCGGCCACAGCGCATGGATCAGCGGCGTCATCCATGGCGGTGGTTGTGGCAACTGACGTCGGCATGCGGATGTTAGTCTCCCATGCGCCACTGGAGGCCACAAGAAGAGCCATGGCGGCGACCAGGAGCAGCGTCTTCGTATCCATTGCCATTTCTACTTGTCTGTGCTTCCTGAGGTGCAGTGCTATGCACAAAGTGTGGTGTGGCTAGCTCGTTATATAGGAAGGGAAAAGCTACATCAATCCTATAGTAGAGTGTGTGTGACCGTGAGTTTTTTTTGAGAAAGAGGAGAAAAAACCCGGCCTCCACATCTATATGGATTCACATAGCCATAATTGACAATGACTGTGAACTTAAAAGAAATTAAATGACAAAAGAGGTGGTTGGTGTCACCGGCGCGGTCGCATTCACAGCATGGAACACGTTGGTGTTGAGGAGACTTTTTTCTGCAGGATTACAACACACAATTTTGATTGGTCGGTTGGGAACATGGGATAAGATGTATATGAGCCAATACTAACATACGGTCAAGTATGTGGTTAGTGTCATTGATGGATATGATCCAATAATCCAACAAACTCTTTCGGTTGGTCGGTTGGTGTCATTGATGGGGCCTGGCACACGTTATGTGATATATGTGGAAGAATTACATGTATGTGGCTATGTTTGGAGGTGGTAGATATTTTGGATACGTGAGCAAATTTCAACCTAGGAAAGATTCAACAGGGTAACAATACTCAATGGTTGGCGTGCGGTCAGGTTGTTGTGGCGCACATCGACATCCTACTATTATGAATTGATTGTGACTCTGTCCCCTCAATTGGTCCTTTTATTCCGGCTTTTTCGGTAGGGGCGGAAAATCGGGTTTCCAAAAACTCTCAGAGAATTCCGGATTTTTTACGTCTGAGTTATCCAAATGTATTTTGAAACTAAAAATATATGATATTTAAGCCGTTGTACATATTTGTTATGAACTGCACATACTAACATATAGATGGCCTAAGCCACCCATCCATTCACAAAATTAAGAGTAGTATAGGGGGGTGTTGATGTCATTGTTGATGGGGCCTGGAACACGTTATGTGATGTGATATTTACTGTAGGATTACATGTATGTGGCTGTGTTTGGTGGCGGTAGAGGTGTTGGATATATCAGCAAATTTTAACATGGTAAAGATTCAACATGACAACAATACTCAATGGTTGGCATGCGGTCATGGTTGAAGTGACGCGTGATACATCGGCATCCTAATTATTACGAATTCATTGCAACTCTATCCCCCCAATGAATTTTTATTCCGGTATTTTCCACGTGGAAAATCCACTTTCCAAAAAAATATTGGAGAACTCCTGTTTTTTACGTCTAAATTATCTAGATGAATTTTGAATTTTTTAAAAAATGGGGTCAAAATATATTATATTTAACCCATTGTACATTTTTCGTGCTTCACCATGTGCTGGTAACGCATATTTGCAATTCATATATCTTATGAACTGCAAGTATTAATAGAGAGCTCGCCTAAGCCACCCATCCATTTGCAGAATTAAGAGTGGTATAGGGCGTGTTGATGTCAATTTTGATGGGGCCAAGAACACATTATGTGATGTGATATTTGTGGTAGGATTACATGTATGTGGCTGTGTTTGGAGGTGCTAGATTTGTTGGATATATGAGAAAATTTTAACCTAGGAATGATTCAACATGGCAACAATACTCAAAGGTAATGTGGTCAGGTTGGAGTGATGCGCGATGCATCGATATCCTAATTATTATGGCGTGATTGTGACTCGGTCCCACCCCTCTCCAACAATGTTGTTTTTGTTTTCATCTTTTTTCAGGTAGGGGTCGGAAAATCTGGGTCCTAAAAAATCTCAGGAATTCTGGATGTTAATCTCCCATGTGGATGTCAATCTTAGGGGTTCTAAAAAATCCGCCATGACTATGGCAACTAACGTCGGCATGTGGATATTAATCTCCCATGCGCCGCTGGAGGCCACAAGAAGAGCCACGACGGCGAGCAACAGCAGCATCTTCGTAGCCATTGCCATTTCTACTTGTTGGTGCTTCCTCAACAAAGTGTGGGGTGGCTAGCTTGTTAAATAGGAAGGGAAACGCTACATCAATCCTACAATACAGTGTGTGTGACCATGAGTATTTTTTTTTGAGGAAGAGTAGAAAAAACCCGGCCTCCGCATCTATGGATGCACATAGCCATCAATGACAATGACCGTGAGCTTCAAAGAAGTTAAGTGACAAAAAAGGTGGTTGGTGTCACTGGCATGGTCTCATTCACAACATGGAACACGTTGGTGTCGAGGAGACATTTTTTGTAGGATTACAATAGACAATTTCGATTGGTCGGTTCACTAGTAGAAAAACACCTAATAGTCCCGGTTCGTAAGGGCCTTTATTCCCGGTTCATGAACCGGGACTAATGGGTCGTTACTAATACCTCCACCCATTAGTCCCGGTTCAAACACAAACTGGGACCAATGTGCCTCCACGTGGCCCTGTGCGCCGAGCCTAGTCAGGGGGCCTTTGGTCCCGGTTGGTGGCTCCAACCAGGACCAAAAGGCATCCACGCGTCAGCATTCCAATGGCTGGGGGTTTTGTTTTTTTTTTTTGAAAGGAGGGGGGTTGGGGGTTTTGGGGGTTAATTTAGGTGTTTCATATATTGTGTTAGCTAGCTAATTAATAGAGAGAAGTGTCCTCTCTTATGTCCGTGCTTGGTCGATGCTACGTACTATATATACATAAGTGATCGAGAGAACCATTCAGTACAGAAGTTCGTCATGCATACCGAGAGAAGTGATCGATCGACCTCTGCTTCTCCGAGAGATTGGTCGAACAACAAGTTTTTGTATCATATCCAACGCTACTGGCTACATACATGTACAATATGTATAAGATCTCTTAATTACAAACCCCTAGCATTTGAAATCAATTTCCACATGGTATTCTCCGGCTTTACTGATGACGTGGTCAATAAAGAATCCCGCCAATTCCTCTTGAATTGCTTTCATGCGATCTGGTTCTAGGAGTTCATTCCGCATCTGCCACGTCTAATTTGAAGAAGGGGGTTAATTAATACATATATATGAATGAAACTCAACAGAAATGATGGTGTAATAAAATGAAATTGTGAATATTATTGCTTACGCACTTCAAATTGTGTTTTAGAGTAGCCCCGCTTGTTTTTCAAAGTCGCGGTGTGGATGAACTCGCACACGTAGCATACACAGAAATCATTCCCTTCCTCCTGCCACAAGCACTTTTCGAGAAATAGAGGTCAATCAAACTGATAATGAAGCATTATAAATGACATTGATGAAAGTATAGCTATAGAATCAACGGGAGATGCGCGCAACTAGCTAGCCAGTAGTACTTACTTTCGGGTATGTATATCGCAGCTCCTTCGGCAGTCCCGGAGCTTCTGCGGTGAACTGTTTCCAAACCTTGCAAGACAAAGAAAATAATTATTATTACTTGAGATATCAGGAAATGAACAAAAAGTTGCCGATATGGTGCGATAATGATCGATTGAACTTACTTGCTGAGCATTTCAGTCTTGTCCGCATAGGTTTTGGGATCTTTCCGTCTCGAGTCTAAGAAGGTTACTAGTCCACGCTAAAGCTTAATCTCCAGAAGAATATATGGTAGCTACGCACGCATGCATAACTCATCAATTACATTACTATAACCTCGCTCGAGTAATAAGGGAAACGGAATATGCACACGACAGTAACACTCACTTGCCATTGTAAGGAAAGAGTATGGTATCTTTGTTTTGATTTTTGATCAACGATTGTAGCAAGTTGTCCTCGGTCTCTTTGACGTCCTTTTCAACCAGAAATACATATATGATATTCGTGTTAATGAACCCAATATCATAAATTTCTTGTTTTTTGCACTCGACGATCTTCAATCTGCATAATATATTGAGGATAATTAATTATAAATACATGCAATGAAAGAGCCGAGCTATATATAGAGACTTAATGACAGAAATAGTACTTACAGGCAGTAGCAAAAGACCATTAATTTATCGAGGGCCTTTTGATTGAAGAACGCGAAGAACTCATCAAATGGAACACACAACAGATCATTTGAAACGAGGTCGTGCTCCTCTTTAATGTTCAGATACAAACTGTTCGTCCCCTCAAACTCTCTGCAGGTTTTCATGTACCAACTATGGAATCTTCGCATCATTGTTGTCAGAGATTTTTCATCTTTGATGAGAGGCTTCCCGTACTCGTATCTGTGTTCGTCCACCTCCATGAAATCAGGAAGTGCATCGTCAGGCAGGTAATCTTCAAGATTGCCATAACCGGCCACCGTCCCCGGAGCATTAGACACATTGAGCGGGGGTCACAATTGTTGTGCTTGTTCGCCGAGCTGGCCAATTTTTTTCCCCTTTGCTCGTTCTTTTAACCTTTTATCACTGACAGTAGTTCCCAACCGCTGGGCTTGGAGATATGTCTGTTCAATAATGTGCTCATAGTTGGTTCTCGGCGGAGACTTTGGTGGTTTCCTCAGGGCATCGATAGTGCGCTTTGCTTTCACCGGATCTACCTTCTCCTCCGGAGGTGGATGTCTCTTTGCTTTCACCCCTTCAAAGAACTCCTTCACGTGGGTCCGCACAATCGTATCGTTTTCCTCCTCGGACCTCTCATGCGGTAACTTCTCTAGAGGCTTGAGAGATGGACTGTATTTGTATTGCCTCCCGCCTCTGGTTGTGCTGCTAGACACCGGAGCAGACGGAGCGGCTGCGGCGTCTGTCTTCTTTCGTGCTTGCATACGAGGCGGAGGAGAAGGAGTACGACGCGCCGGAGCAGCCAGGGCGGCGGCGGGTCTCTTCCGCCCTTGCTGGCGAGGCGGAGAAGGAGGAGGCTGCTGGATGCTCGGGAGCACCGGCACAGGCGGAGAAGGAGGCGGACTGCCGACACGCGTGCCCTGATCGTCACTCACCGGAGGGTGAGGCGGTGGAGGAGGCGGAGTGCCCTGACTCGCCGGAGGAGGAGGAGGAGGTGGAGGCGTCCAGTTCGGAAAGTTGATGAGCTCCTTCCGCCATAGGCATGGAGTCTTCAGAGCAGAACCCAGCCTAGTCTCCCCTTCACCGGTAGGGTGCTCAAGCGGGAGGTCCTCAAATCCCTTTGTTATTTCATCAACCATCACCTTAGCATATCCTTCTGGAATCGGCTGGCAATGATAAGTTGTGCCGGGTCCACTAGGATAAACTTGGCCAACAGCCGCCTTGACCTTCAAATTCATCCATCGCGCCATAATGTGGCAATTTTGAGACTCCGTGATACCATCCACGGGATAGCTGGCAGGAGCCGTCAAGACATGCTCCGGCTGAAGCAGCTCGGTGGAAGCCACGCTGCTTCTCTGCTGAGATGGTGGGGTAGCTTCGGCAGGTCGTTTGCTGCGATGTGCTGCTTCTCGTTCCTCTTCTCGATCCTCTAGCCCCATTACCCTTTCGTGCAGCGCCTGCAGTTGGTCCTGCTCCAGTTTCTTCCTCCTCTCGTGGGTTTTGTAACCCCCTGCGTCCGGAAAACCAACCTTCCACGGAATGGAGCCTGGCATGCCTCGTGTCCGTCCAGGGTGCTCAGGATTCCCAAGGGTCATCGTGAGCTCGTCCTTCTCCCTGTTTGGAAGGAACGTCCCTCGCTGCGCTGCATCGATATAGTGTCGAAGGTTCTTGACTGGTATTTGCATTTGCTCATCTGTCCACTGGCACTTCCCTATTACAGGGTCCAAGTTTCCGCCAGCCCCGAAGAACCAAGTCCAGCAACGGTATGGCCAGTACATTGTCTCTGGTTCGATCCCTTTTTCAAGCAGATCATGCTCAGCCTTGGACCACTTAGGCCGGGCTTTGAGGTAGCCACCTGACCCCGTGCGATGGTGAAGCTTCTTCTTCGCAGCATTTTTCTTGTTTGTCGCCGACATTTTCTTACTCTTTTCCGATGTCTTGTGGGCCACAAATGCGGGCCAGTGATCTTTGATCTTCTCATATTTGCCGATGAATTCTGGTGTCTTTTTTTCGACAAACCGGTTCAGCTCTTTCCTCCACCTCCTCATTAGGGTTGCCATCTTCTTCAGAGCACAAGACTTGATTAATTGCTCTTTAACTGGCTTCTCCGGATCCTCCTCTGGCGGTAGGGTGAAATTTGCCTTCAGCTCAGTCCAAAGATCTTCTTTCTGTATATCATTGACATAAGACACCTCAGGGTCTTCCTCCTTAGGCTTATACCAATGCTGGATGCTGATCAGGATCTTGTCCCTAACAAGAACCCCGCACTGAGCAGAAAATGCCTTCCTTGTCCGGATGGGTTCAATCGGTTCGCCGTTGGGCGCGATTTCTATGATCTCAAACCTTTCATCCGAGCTCAACTTTTTCTTCGGGCCTCGTCTCCTTACCGAAGTTGTGCTCGATCCGGAGGGCTAGAAATTATAAGGAAGAAAGACGAGAGTAATTAATATGTGTACATATACCAAAACAAAGGAAGCATCAATTAACTAGTCAGCACGGGCTTAACTAATATATATATATATACCTGGCCGGATTCGGTTCGGTCACCGGAGCAGTCAGCACGGTCTCCTTCTTCTACCTCCATTGTGTCACCGGAGCCATCATGAACATAGTCCTCTTCTTGTACCGGCATTAATGGGTCGAAGCCATCATGAACATAGCCCTTTTCTTCTAATCCTTCCTGACCATCGGTGTCGTTGAGAAATGACGGAACTTCATCACTTCCTTGTGCGATTATGTGCCCCAACATCGCTTCTGTTTCTTCATCTCGGGAGTGCTCCATAGTTTCTGCAAATATTTACAACATGTCAATTATTATTCAAACATGGTACAGATGGATATATATATATATATATATATATATATATATATATATATATATATATATATATATATATATATATATATATATATATATATATATTAGTGGCAAACGTAGAACTAGCTAGCTAATCACAATAAGGAATCATGTTAGTGGCCTTGATGCTGCTTCTCTAGGGTTTGGGGTCGCCTCGACACAATGCTTCAAGGGTTTGGGGTGGCCTCGACGACAACGCTCTTTTAACTTGGTAAATTTGGGTGGCCTCGAGAGAGTTAATTTGTCGGGTAGGGGCGCGGCGGGAGGGGGTAGGAGACCAACATCATTTTCTCTCTAGGGTTTGGGTGTCCTCGAGAGTTTTGGTCGAGCGAGAGGGCCGAGGGGGTGCTGCCATTGTATAAGTTATCACGGTCGAGAGGGGGTATATATATCGACCACCCCTCATGTCGAAGTTATCTCGAGGGGAGGGGGTATCGGTACCCCCCGCCCTCGTGTTGAAGTTTCTTCTTTCTCCTCTATTCCTTTCTCCTCTATTATTTTTCTTCTTTTTCCCTCTTCTTATTTATTTCTCCTCTTCTTCTCCTTTCTTCCTCTTCTTATTTTCCTTTTTCCTCTCATTCTTTTAGTATTGCTTGTTTTAAAAAAAATGTTCAAATAGAAAATTTCGAAAAAAAACAAATGTTTTGACCAATGCATTGTTCATATGAATATACAAACATTTGCATATTCTACAATAATTAATATCACCAAAAAAAATTTATGAACAGAAAAAAAACCTAACTTTTCTAAAAATCTATCTTTTGCATATATGAAAACATTAATACACATATGAACAAAAAATACATATATGAACAAAAACATGCTCTGAACAATTTTTTTATACATTTTGAACATCTACATACACATAGCCACATACATACACATATACATTGAATAAAAAATTAAACTAATAAAAAAAAACAGAGCCGGTGCGGTGCGGCGGCTCACAGCGGGGGCGGCTAGATGACGATGGCGACGGTGGGGGCGGCGAGGGCGCCGGCGCGTGGGGGCGGGACGGGGCAGGGGCTCGGGGCGGCGCGCGCGCGGGGTCCGGACGGGGCGCGCGCTCGGGGAGGCCGGCGACGAGGACGGCGCGGGCTCGGGGAGGCCGGCGACGAGGACGGTGCGGGCTCGGGGAGGCGACGGCCTTGGCGGCGGCGACGGCGACGGCGAGGTGGAGCAGCCTGGCGGCGTCGAGGAGGGTCGGCATCGTCGGGGGCAACTGGCGATGAGATTCTGAATTTTTGCAAAGTGTTTGCTTCTATAGCAAAGCCATTGGTCCCGGTTCGTGAATCCAACCGGGGCTAATGCACCCTTTAGTCCCAGTTGGTGCCACCAACCGGGACCAAAGGCCTCTTTTTCGGCAGCACAAAGGGCGGGAAGCGTCGGCCTTTGGTACCAGTTGGTGCCACCAACCAGGACCAATACCCCCCCCCCCTTTAGTCCCGGTTGGTGCCACCAACAGGGACCAAAGGCCCCTGTGCTGCCCGCGTCGGGGCCAAAGTTTAGTCCCACCTCGCTAGTTGAGAGGGGCGCGCAGTGGTTTATAAGCCGCACTGCCGCACCCCTCTCGAGCTCCTCTCCACCGCAGGCTTTCGGGCCTACTTGCTATTGCTTTGCCTGATGGGCCTTCTGGGCCTACTGCGGGCCTGAATCCTGGCCCATAGTAGGGTTTCATGTCGTATTCAGGCCGTGGGGGCCCAGTAGGAGGCATTTTTTTTGTTTTTTTTGTTTTCTTTACTTAGTGTTGCTATTTTTATTTTTTTTCTAGTTTTTTTGTTTTGTTTTCTGCATTATTTATTTTCTTTTGTTTTTTGCTTTATTTTTTAATTGTTTTTGCTTTTAGTTTTAGGAAAATTATAAACTTTCTGTTAGTGCCATTAGTTTTCAAATTTGAAAACACTTTTTTTTGTTTTTTTGTTTTCTTTCTTGCTTTATTTATTTTATTTTGTTTCTACTAACAACAAAATGCTTATTGTTGTTTTTTTGTTTTGTTTTCTGCATTATTTATTTTCTTTTGTTTTTTGCTTTATTTTTCAATTCTTTTTGCTTTTAGTTTTAGGAAAATTGTAAACTTTCTGTTAGTGCCATTAGTTTTCAAATTTGAAAACACTTTTTTTGTTTTTTTTGTTTTCTTTCTTGCTTTATTTATTTTATTTTGTTTCTACTTACAACAAAATACTTATTGTTGCTATTTTTAATTATTACGAGGGCCGAACCATAAGACATTAAAGCATTTCAAATGAACTCTAAAATAGTTGAAAGTTGGCATGGCATAATAAATTGACCCACATAGCATGTGCATGTACAAAACGGACAATGGTATCATACTCGTCAGTTACAAAGTTGGCATGGTATCATCATAATAGTTGCGGGAGAAAGTCTTCACTTTTTCTTCGCTTGTGTTATTTGCTTATTGCGTCGTAACCATGGATAATCTTCATCGTTTATCAGGATGCTGGGGTCAGCCTTGACTTTGAAGGGAGGAATTTCATGAAACTTTTCATAATCTTCCAACATGTTTGTCTTGTCCTCCACTCCCACGATGTCCCTTTTTCCTGAAAGAACTATGTGGCGCTTTGGCTCATCGTATGATGTATTCACTTCCTTATCTTTTCTCTTTCTCGGTCTGGTAGACATGTCCTGCACATAGATAACATGTGCCACATCATTGGCTAGGACGAACGGTTCGTCAGTGTACCTAAGATTTTTTAGATCCACTGTTGTCATTCCGTACTGTGGGTCTACCTGTACCCCGCCTCCTGACAGATTGACCCATTTGCACTTAAACAAAGGGACCATAAAATCATGTCCATTGTCAAGTTCCCGTATGTCCACTATGTAACCATAATATGTGTCCTTTCCCCTCTCAGTTGTTGCATCAAAGCGGACACCGCTGTTTTGGTTGGTGCTCTTTTGATCTTGGTCAATCGTGTAAAATGTATTCCCGTTTATCTCGTATCCTTTCCAAATCAATACAGTCAAAGATGGTCCCCTGGACAACAAGTACAGCTCATCACAAACAGTGTTGTCACCTCTGATACGTGCTTCCAACCAACTACTGAAAGTCCTGATGCGTTCACATGTAATCCAGTCGTCGCACTGCTCCGGGTGTTTGGTGGGAATAAACTTGCTGCATCGCACCTGCGCCAGCGCACCCCCTTTAGTACCGGGTCGTGGCACAAACCGGTACTAAAGGGGGGGGCCTTTAGTACCGATTTGTGCCACCACCCGGTACTAAAGGGGGTCACTTCCCGCCGGTTGGCCTGGCTAAAACAGACCTTTAGTACCGGTTGGTGGCTCCAACCGGTACTAAAGGTGCCTTCTATATATACAAGACTTACGAAAATTTCAGTTTCCCTCTGTTTGTTCCTCTGTTCCGCCGTCTTCGTCGCCGTCGCCGCCGCCCTCGATCGTCTCCGTCGCCGCCCCCATCCCCGTCGCCGCCCCCGTCCCCGTCACCGCCCTCGTCTCCGTCGCCGCCCCGGGCCCGTCCCCGTCGCGCCGTCCCCGTCCCCGTCGCGCCGTTCACATCCCTGTCGCGCCGTCCCCGCCGTCGCCGCCCCGGCCGTCGCCTCGCCTCACCGTCGCCTCGCCGTCGCCGTCGCCCGCTGTGAGCCCTCCGGCCCCGAGCCCGTACACACACACACAAGCATGTTTAATTAGTTTTTGATTAGTTTAGATTAGTTTAGATTATTTAGATTAGTTTAGATTATTATTTTAGATTATTTAGATTGTTTAGATTAGTTTAGATAATTAGTCTTTAATTAGTTCAGATTATTTAGATTATTATTTTGTATGTTTAATTAGTTTAGATAATTAGTGTTTAATTAGTACACACACACACACGTATTTTGTATGTTTAATTAGTTTAGATTATTTAGATTATTATTTTTTCACTATTATATATGTATGAATGCATGTTAGATGGATATAATTAGTGTTTAATTAGTATGGAAATTTTTTAGTGTTATATAGAAATGTTAGAAATTTTAGTTATCAAAATCCAATCATTAAAAAAATGTTACTTTTTGCGGGCATATAGCTAGTATTTGTTCTCGACGATGCCCGACCCGCATCCTCGCCGTCGACCCGTCCACGACGACGTCCAGCCGACCCATGTCCGGGACTGGGCTCCACCGGGCTGGCACTGGGAGGTGCTGCCTGGAGGGGCGCGCCGCTTGATCCCGTCGTCGACCCTGATCTCGTTTGGTGGCGTTCGCGTGGGCCAGTTTCGGTGCGGAGGGACCCGGCCCCGCCGGAGGTGGTACATCGACGTGTCAAGGAGGAGGACGAGCACGTCCATCGCTACATGGTTGCGTTAGAGGGCGGCAGGTTCTCCAATACCTGGCAGTATCTTCGGGGATCTCACTTCAGCTATGATCCTGTGAGGGTTCCTTCTCTTTGGGTGTCCACCGCCCGCGCCGCAGGAACCGCGAGTGTCCTAGATTCCTCTATAGTATTCGATCTTTAATTAGCTACCTAGCCAGTGATGTACTATTCAGTATTATATATTATTCGAGACGATGTATTCAATATTATATCTATTATTCTAGACGATGTATTCGAGATTGTATCTATTATTCGAGACGATGTAATTTGAATACTAAATTGTTTTATATTTCTTTTGTATTAGTTATATAAAAGCTATGGCAGACAATACCGACAGAGAGGGAGAACAAACCATGTTCGATATGATACGCGGGCCAGATGATGATCAGAATAAAGTAGATTATGACGGCTCCGAATTTCTAAACAACACCGGAGAGGGTGATATGATATTCGATCGCGACGACCGAATTGATGAAGTCATGAACTACGGTTATGACGATGACGAAGAACATGTTGATCCTAAAACAACAAAGACCGGCGAGGTATATATATTTATATAAGCAGGTATCTGGTGATCATCACATGTTTTAAATGACTTGCAGATATATTAACGAATCGATCTTTGTTCTTTCAGCCATCCGGATTGAGCAAATCTTCAGGCAAAAGGACGAAACGAGGCCCGAACAAAAAGTTGAAGGAGGGCGTAAAGTACAATATCGAGGCAGTCAAACCTAATGGCGAACCATTAGCGCCTAAGAAGATTGCGGACAAGTTCGTTCGTTAGTGCGGAGTTCTTGTGAAGGACCAACTCCCGATCTCCCTTCAAGAATGGAGAGAGCCAGCAAAAGACAAAAGACAAAAAGAAAAGAGGACGCTGCTCCACGTCCAGATGTTACTTTTGTCGACAAGAATAAAAAAGATCTGCTTTGGGATACTCTCATGGAACATTTCACCCTACCAGATCATTTCACAGAAGCAGATGTGCAGAAAGTCAAGGACGCTGCTCTTAGGAAGATGGCGGTTGCATTCAAGAACCATAAGAATCGTGAATGGGACAAGTACGTCAAGGGAGGAAGGAAGACTCCAGTATTCGAGGGAACACTAGAGAACCAACGTGATCATTGGGACTATTTCGTGAAATTCAAGGATTCAGAATTAGCTAAGGAACGGTCGAGAATAAACAAGAAGAATACCGAAAAAAGGATAAGTTCCATAAGCTGGGGCCAGGTGGCTATGCGGTGGCAATGCCTAAGTGGGATAAGTCTGAGAAAGAGATGGAGGATGCAGGTGTCACTCCGGTTACTAAGAGCTGGCCCCCCAGGTGCAGGACTTGGTTCTATGCGCATGGGGGGGAGTTGGACCCGAAGACAGGCAATGTTTCGACGAAGGCAAGTCTGAAGGGAGCCGACGATGCGATACTTGTTGCAATAGAAGAGGCACGATCGGGGGTGTTCCAGCCCAACAGAGAGAACGACGAGCTTACGCGTGCCCTGGGAAATCCTGAACACCCGGGAAGAACACGAGGCATGGGCGCTATTCCATGGTATGAGGGGTTTTCAGACTGGAACAACGACTACAGAACCCGTGCGAGAAAGAATATTGCGGAGGAGAAGAAGGGGAAGATGGAGGAGGAGTAGAGGAAGCAGGACTATGAACGCCTACAAGGCCTAGAAGCAAGTCAAGCGGAATTGGCAGTCAAATTCCAGCGGCAGCAGGAGCAGATCGACTCACTTACCCAGCAAAAGGGGGTCTCAGCAGCTGCAACAGCTAGCGGATGATCCAGCATTGGATAGCACCGGCCCATCCATGCCGAGAAGCAGCGTGGGTTCGGCCGCCCAGGACGATGCAATGCTGGGTAGATACCCCGTGGATGACATCACGGAGAACACTAACTGTGAGCTACACGTCAAAATGAATAACATATCCATGAAGGTGGCGGACGCCGTTGCTTTTACAAATCCCCCCGAGGCAACGTTCCATTGCAACCCGATTCCAGCGGGCTATGCTCGTGTCTTGGTTGATGAGGTGGTGGACCCACCATATTCGGAGCTACAACTTGACATTCCTGGAGGTGATGGAGAGCGCTTTCTCGGAGAGGCCAAACATCGTATCATCCTATGGAAAAACGATTGCATCATCTTTCGAAGGCCACCGACACCGCGTCAGCCGACTCCTCGTCGAAGTCCGCCACCGAGTCAACTGTCTCCCGCTCCTGCAAGTCCACCAAGTCCGGCAAAGTTTCAGGCCACTCCTCCTCCATGTCCAGCAAAGTGTCAGGCCACTCCTCCTCCTCCAAGTCCGCCACAGCGTCAGACGTCCACTCCTCCTCCAAGTCCGGCACAACCTCAGGCCACTCCTCCTCGTCCAACTCAGCCCCGTCAGCCGTCTCCGCCTCCTCAGCAATCGAAGAAGAGACACCCCGCAGCTATGGTGCGTAGCGGTACGAGTCGAGGTAGTACTAGAAGTACAGGCGGAGGCAAGCGATATAAATATGGTCCAAGCCTCACGCCTCTTCCGCAGAGGGCTTATGACAGGTCCGATGAGGAAATCGCAGCCTTATCGAAGGCCGAGGTGGAAGCCCATTTTGCACCGAAACCGCAACTGCCGCCAAGGGAGAAAGTGCCTGAGGAAACGATTGACCACTTCATTCGTATGGCTCAACCACCAGCTCCCAAGCCTGTTGACACGAACTATGAGCGCCACATCAGGAAGTTAAATCGATCACGTCTACAAAAGGAGGCGAGCACGTCTACATCGGGATCGAGCAAACAAGAAGCAACTGACAAAAAATGCGGGAAAACCATTCCCCAGCTGGGAGAACAGGCGGCGCAATCGATCCCCTCGCTTGTTGTGCCAACAACACGTGACAGTACGCGCGCCCAATATTATTGTGGGCAAACAGTGCACGTTCCCGAGGTGGGCAATGTGGTAATAACGGAGGAACATATAATGCAGGCTGAAGTTCTCAACATCACTGTTGGACAACTCCTCGAGATCGAGCCCATGCCTGTGCTTAGAGAGGATGAAATAAAACGGAAATATGTCTGGGGCCAACCTTTGGGCGCGCCAGACAAGGTCAAGAACCTCCCAACGAGAATGTATGAATTGCATCAATGGTACATGAACATTATCAACATTTCAGATCGATTTTCCCTCATGGTGAATGTCAAGGAGGAGCATTACTTCCATGAGAAAGCTCTGTCCGTTGAGTATTCTGAACTGTTTCAGTTATACAATCAATACGCACTCGACAAATCTATCGTCAGTTGCTATTGTCTGTAAGTGATTTCTTTCTGTAATTTAAGTCTCAAGCTAGCTGTAGTGATCTTTTTGATCAATCATTACATGTAATTATCCTCACTATATTCTTTTCTGTGGTATTATGCAGGATGAAGATGTATGAAATGAGAAAAGGTGGACGCTTTGGAATTGGGTTCATTGACCCAAACACCGTTAATGAATACACATGGCTAATGAATCCATGTCTGCAAAAGGACGTAGAGGACAGCATGCTAGAGTTCTTGAAGCGCCTCAAATACAATGAAGATATACTACTTCCTTACAACTTCCAGTGAGTCACACTGTCTTGTACTACAAATTCTTTGTTTTGGCCTACTAGCTAGCTACATGTTTTTGCTTACATATGCCCGCTTAATTAAGACATGCAAACGTGTGTGCATGCAGATTTCACTGGGTCTTGTGTATCATTAAAGTTGACGACGGAACAGTTGAAATACTGGACTCACTACTCAAAGCAAAAACTGACTATAACATCTTGTTTGGGATAGTCAACAGGTAATTTAATTCAATCATTATTAACTATATATCTCGGCTTATTTAGTTCGTCATTTCATGATATGACTATTTAATAACCCCTTTATTCATTTTCTTTTTCGGCGGGGCAGGGCTTGGGCAAGGTTCATCAAGGTCACGGAAGGCGAATGGAAACCAAAGCTTAGATGGTTTCGATCCAAGGTAAGTAATTAAGTAGTACTAGCTAGCTAGTTAGGTGCCATCTCTTTAATTATCATGCTTGATTAATTATTATCTGATCAAATTCCATTCTCGTAAAGGCCCTGAAGCAGGCGCAGGGGACTGATATGTGTGCATTCTGCGTTTGCGAGAACATTCGCAATATGGCGTCGGAAAGGAGCAGATCTCAAAGACAGGAATGGGTACGCTTGTCAGAACACTATTCACAATTTTTACACCATTATCGATATCTAGTCACAGAAACTAATACACATGCATATTGATCTCCTTCTTAACAGTTCAAAGAGGTGCGGGAGAAGCTCCTAGAAACGGAGCGCGTAGAAGCACTTCAAGAGGAAATAGCGGGATTTTTGCTCGACCAGGTCATAAATCCGAAGGGAGAATACTATTACCCGCTACCGCCCCCAGGAAATAGCGGCACCAATTAGGCTAATGCTACTGGCTCCGAAGGCAACATGCATATGTAGGAGGAATTGTATATAGCTATACATGTGTGTATGTGTGAATTAATTAATATGGTGGTTTGTGAGATTGGTTCTACTAGAAATTCTATTTATATATATATATATATATATATATATATATATATATATATATATATGCATAACGTGTACAATGTGTAGTATCGTTAAATACCAGCAAATGAAAAAGAATTAAAATGGAAACACAAAATTAAATGAAAAAGAAATCATAAAACTAAAAAACCCCAAACCTTATAGTACCGGTTGGTCTTGCCAACCGGCACTAAAGGGCTCCAGGCCCCCGGAGCTGGCTCGTGCCACGTGGTTGCCCTTTAGCACCGGTTCGTGCTGAACCGGTACTAAAGGGGGGGGGGGCTTTAGTGACCACACTTTAGTGCCGGTTATGTAACCGGCACTAAAGGGCCTTACGAACCGGTGCTATTGCCCGGTTCTGCACAAGTGACTTGCTCCTTATTAGGTATGGACCAAACCTCTTTCATAGTATCCTAAAGAGTGGCCGCATTATCACATGTGACAGGTGCATGGAACGAGTCCTCATCACACTTACCACAGATCGTACAAGTCGCCATGTGAGCCAAGTGCCGCTTATGCTTGCTCACCGCGGTGGCTAGTGCCCCTGAAACGGCCTTCCATGCTACTGTACGCATACGGTATGGCACAGCCGCCTGCTTGATCAAATTCCACACTCGTCGGTTCCCGTCCGGGTTGGAACTAGAGGCTGCCGGTGCAAAGAGAGTATCATGTTCCTCCATAGCGAGTTTGTAGGCGCTACAGACGGAGAAGCACCCTTTTCGGATCAGGATGCCATGCAATAAAATCCTCCTGCTGCCTTGGTGACGTCCGGATATGTCGTATTGCCGCCACATCAACAGGGAAAAAAATGTAGACTCAACAAATCCGCCCTCCAAACACCATTGCCGTCAAGAAAGTCTGACACTCTGTGCAGTCTACAATTCCGCTTAGGGGTAATGGGAAGGAACGGAGTTCCTCGGGGAATCCACGGGTCCCTCCATGTATGAACTGACCTTCCATTATCCACCCTCCAAATAAGACATTTCTGTTGGAAATATGCCCTAGAGGCAATAATAAAATGGTTATTATTATATTTCCTTGTTCATGATAATTGTCTATTGTTCATGCTATAATTGTATTAACTGAAAACCGTAGTACATGTGTGAATGCATAGACCACAACATGTCCCTAGTGAGCCTCTAGTTGACTAGCTTGTTGATAGATAGATGGTTATGGTTTCCTGACCATGGACATTGGATGTCATTGATAACGGGATCACATCATTAGGAGAATGATGTGATGGAAAAGACCGATCGTGTAGTTCGTTTGCTAAGAGCTTTTCTAATGTCAAGTATCATTTCCTTAGGAATGCTTTGGGTGTACCAAACGTCACAACGTAATTGGGTGGCTATAAAGGTGCACTACATGTATCTCCGAAAGTGTCTATTGGGTTGGCACGAATCGAGACTGGGATTTGTCACTTCGTATGACGGAGAGGTATCTCTGGGCCCACTCGGTAATGCATCATCATAATGAGCTCAGTGTGACTAAGGAGTTAGTCGCAGGATCATGCGTTACAGAATGATTAAAGAGACTTGCCGGTAGCGAGATTGAACAAGGTATAGGGATACCGACGATCGAATCTCGGGCAAGTAACATACCGATAGACAAAGGGAATTGAATACGGGATTGATTGAATCCCCGACATTGTGGTTCATCCGATGGGATCATCGTGGAACATGTGGGAGCCAATATGGGTATCTAGATCCCGCTATTGATTATTGGCCGGAGAGGTGTCTCGGTCATGTCTGCATGGTTTCCGAACCCGTAGGGTCTACACACTTAAGGTTCGGTGACGCTAGAGTTGTTATGGGAAATAGTATGTGGTTACCGAAGGTTGTTCGGAGTCCCGGATGAGATCCTGGACGTGACGAGGAACTTCAAAATGGTCCGGAGGTGAAGATCGATATATTGGACAAAGGGTATTGGAGTCCGAAATTGTTTCGGGGGTACCGGGTGACGATCAGCGTGTCCGAAAGGGGTTTCGGAGGCTCCGACAAGCGTTGGGGGGCCTTATGGGCCAAGGGGAGGGGGCACATCAGCCCACTAAGGGGCTGAGCACCGCTCCCACCCCATCTCACGTAACCTGGAGAGGTGGGGGCGCCTCCCCTAGGGCAGCCACCCCTCCCGGCTTGGGGGGCAAGTTTCCTAGGGGTGGGGGCGCCCAAACCCATCTATGGTTTCCCCTGTGGCCGCCGCCCCTCCCCTAGGGAAACCCTAGGGCACCTCCTCCTCCCCCCTCCCCCCTATATATAGTGAGGGAGAGAGAGGGCAGCTGCACACCCTTCCCCTGGCGCAACCCTCCCCCTCTCCAACTCCACCTCCTCCTTCGTAGTGCTTGGCGAAGCCCTGCCGGAGAACTGCAAGCTTCTCCACCACGCCGTCGTGCTGCCGGAGCTTTCCCTCAACTTCTCCTCTCCCCTTGCTGGATCAAGAAGGAGGAGATGTCCCCGGGCTGTACGTGTGTTAAACGCGAAGGCGCCGTCCATTCCGCGTTAGATCGGATCTTCCGCGATTTGAATCTCCGCGACCACGACTCCCTCATCCATGTTCTAGTGACGCTTCCGCTTAGCGAGCTTCAAAGGTATGAAGATGCTCGTCCTCTCCCTCTCTTGTTGCTAGAATCTCTATAGATTGATCTTGGTGATGCGTAGAAAATTTTAAATTATTGCTACGTTCCCCAACAGTTTCTTCAGCAACACCAGACCGTGCTCAATGCCTTTCCAAACTGCAGAAGAATTCCTTGAAAATACCATATCGACCAAATTACCATTAAGGAAGTATCTAGCCTTCAACAAACAAGCACATAAACTATCAGGTTTCACAATCAAACGCCATGCTTGCTTGGCAAAGAGTGCTTGATTAAAGGCCCTCATATCCCTGAAACCAAGTCCTCCTTTGTGCTTTGGAGGTATATGTACGTGCATGTACACACTTGATTATTGCCCGGTTGCTTGACGTACCATGCATGCATGCATGCTCGCACACACGTATACTCGCCGATTACATACGTGCACCACTCTACGTATTTCATCATGTAGCTGGCTAACCTTGCAGATGTAGGAGGTCCGGGGCAGTTCCTGCTGAAGTCGATGAGACTCGTACATATACTTGAACGTCCGCGCGTCAGTTCCGAATACCGGAGCCCTGACCGGCGTGTATTGTACTTTTCGAATACCCAAATACTTGGCTAATGCATGTATGCATCAGTTTACAGGGTACTTGGATCCAAGGGACTTATTTTAGTCTGACTAAAGAGGCTAAAGTTTCAAGCACCCCTGACTAAAGAGGGGCTAAAACTAGTCTTGAATCTAAATTTTTTTAGTCAGGTGTATCCCTACTAAAATGTGGATTAGTCCCCTCTCTCCTAATTTAAGTCGGATTGGAGGGTTTGGAGGATAATAAATGCTCATTAACTTGATTTTAGTCTCTTTAGTATTTGGATTCAAGCATGGGTGAGACTAGCAAGTTTTATTCTCATTACTTGTATTCATGGGACTAAAACGTATCCAAGCACCATCTTAGTCTGGGCTGGCCGTGGCGTGTTAAATATCGTTGAGTTCTACTGTGTAGATGCACGCATACAAATACCAGCAATTTATCCAGCCAGCAAACTTGGGAGTTACTACGTACGAAGGTTGCGAGGAAACATGTGGATCGGATGGCCCACCGGCAGCTGTGTAGCTCGGGTACGTACGAGTTGATTTTGTTTTTCCTTGTGCAGGCGTACGCGCTAAGAAAAGGAGGAGATAAGCACCAACAGACCTCATAGACGGGATTTCATCTCTATCTTTACACGAAGATAGGAACAAACGCTCGCGCTCTGCCTATCTCCCTTCCCTATAAATACATAGGCACAAGGCCATTCGCAGGGAGGACGGACGGCCCAAGAGGCAACTGACGCACGCACACACCCAGCATTCATCCTTCCACCGCATCACATCCATCATCTATCCACGCACAAGACTCGGGAGGAACGCAGGGAGGCGATCCTCTGATTCTTTTTCTCCTCTCTCTCATTTGCATGAACATGCATCGAGCACGCAAGACCATCACACTACGGGAGCTTATATACACAAGCCCATCATCCTCTTGAGTGGCGCGACTGAGGCGTGGTCGGCGCTCGCCAACGACGCAGCCCGAGATCGGCCTTCATGTTCTTGGAACTCAGGTCTTTGATGAAGTCATGAAGTTCAGGTCGCACAGGTCCTCGATGCTCAGATTGCGACAAACAGGGCCACGGTGAACATGGTTATCGTGAAGGAGACACAGGTGTACATGTTTTGCACCACGCTCTAAGAGGAGACGGCGGGGCAGAGCCGGAGCTCGCCGCCGACGCAGCCCGTGACCTGCCTTTCCCTTCATGGCGAATAGATTCTCGACGGAACCAGTGTCCACAGCGACATGGCCCACGACCGGCCCCTCCTTCATGATGCGCACGTCCCCGACAGATAGGTCAATGGCGAACAGGTCATAGGCGTACAGGTTCTGCATCACGTTCTTGGAGGAGACAGGGTGGCGGAACCGGAGCTCATTGACAATGCAGTCCGAGACTCGCTTCTCCCTTCATGGCGTACAGATTTTTGTCCGAAACAGAGGTTCCAACGACACGCTACAAAACCGTTCCCTCCTTCAAGAGGCACACCCGTCGTGGCAGATAGATCATCGGTGCGTGGTGTCTCCGGTGTACAGGTCACTCTGTAGTGTAGCACCGGTCCAAAGCGACGTGGACTCTACAATGCCACTTTTCCATTTCCCCGTGAGGCGGCGCCTATGTCTTGGCGGACTGCCGAATATTCGGCGTCTAGCCGAGACGAGGTGCCAACCACTCCAGCCAAACCAATGTGTGCGCGCTCAGTTTTTACACTGACGCCGGTCTCCCTAAATGATTACTCTCGCAAGGCATAGCCACTTGCATACCCTGACGAAGCAATTGGACGACGAGAATTCTGAGCCGAGCGCGACCCATACTACCCCGACAACAACTACTCCAACACCGCTGAGACCGACCAGGCACGACGGCGAGGGCGGGCACGGCCACCGCAAAGGCCACGATACTTGCGGTGCATGTACCGACGAGGACACGGGCTCTGCCGCCGCCCACACACATCACCATCACCATGCATGGAGAACGCGAAGCGAAGATGACGAAGACGACCACACAGCTCAATCGGAGGTATCCTACGGAGCAACCTGCGGGAGTAATTAACCAGGAGCCTTCCGAAGCCGGCCCTGGAAACCAGGAGACCGCAATCGCCACAGTCAGGCTGGCCACGCTAGTAGGCCACGGAGCGCATTTGTTTTCTCTACGGGATCTTGTAATTTTATTTCTCCACTGAGATTAATGAAATACTCGTTTCCCGTACCTTTTTCCTTTGTATACTATGGTACACTCGCACGGCCGCATACTTCTTTTTTACCTTCCCCAGGCGTATGAGAGAAATACACTCCCCTTTCCTCTTTCCTGGAGTCCTACATATTTTTCTCGTGTCAAACACCCCGTCAATATCGGGTACCCGGTACTCGTCGGGAATCCACGGGGATCTCAAAACTGACTAGGATAGGTGAGATTGGACAGGGCATGTTTGTTGGGAGAGATGAAGAAAAATAATTGTGTGAAATATCTAGGTATTAATGTATATATTGTGCATTTGTAGTACACATGGCATAGTTTTTCATAGGGGTGGAAATGGATCAGATATGGATCGGATAATGCCCTTACCACTTCCATTTTCATATTTTCGAAACGAATCGAATGCGAATACGGATGTTATCAAATAAGGATGCGGCTCAGATGTTATTCGGATACGGATACGTATCAGATGTTTACTCGATTTGGAACGGATATGAATAATAGTGACATATTGCTTAAGTAAATTAGTTAATAGCTATGTGACATACAATAAGTCAATGATAAATAGGTTTGTGGATAAATACTATTGTAATGCATAATAATTTCTAAGTTTAATCATACTAAGAGTAAAATTTGATCACTTATTTCGCTTTTATGTTGGATAATTAGAATGCGGGGGCTAAAATTTTGAAAATTACCTCCCATAATCTTATTCGGATATGGATATATCCACTTCCATATCCATATTTGTGTCAAAATCTCATACCATATTCATTTTCTTATTTGTTAAAGAAATTCGGATACGGTTAATTTTCATTTCCATTTTCGTTCGGATGCGGATGTTTCGGATACTAATAGGCATTTTCTCTAATATACTCAGGTGCGCTAGGTGCATGAAAACATTCGTGGTCAAGTGACATCCGAGGAGCTCTTGGCAAAATAATATCAAAATTTTGAATGTAAAAGAAAATTTGAAAGAAAGCACTATTCAGGCCCAATTTTGTTCTTCTGCCATGAGCTCCTCAGATGTTATTTGACCATGGAAATTGGCACAGTCCTAGCGCACCCAAGAATCTTGGATGCCTTAAGAATTTCAGTTTTTTTTATGTTTTTTCTTGAATTTACTATTCAATGAGAGTAGATGCCTAGGCTCATCTCTAAATTGAAGATATAATCGAAGATAGATAGATAGATGCAACTTCTTCATAATACATCTTATATATTAATACAATAAGTGATAAACTATATATATGGAAATGAAGCAAGCAGCGACAAGGGAGGGATTATTCACCAAGCATGCATTGCATGTAACGGAGAGCATGCATGTAACTTATTCGAGCAATCGATGACGACACGTGAGATCCGGAGGCGGCCTTGCCCTAGCCGATGTAGTACATGGGGTCAGGCAGCTTAAAGGTGCGGGCGCCCTCTGGCGTGCCGAGGATGTCGCTCCACTGGTCACCAATGTTGCCGACGATGACATACCCGGCGTCCAACAGCTTCTGCCTCTCACCGGACTTGAAGGTCACCGCGGAGCCCTTGAACTCCGCTGGCTTCAGCAGCACCGCCATCGACCTAGAGAACCCCTGCCGGCGGAGGTTTGTGATAGTGGCGGTCCTCTGGGCCTCTCTCCGGCCGGTGAGGATCACAGGCTTGATGCCGACCGAGAGCAACTTGTTGTACAGCCGCTTCGTCTCTGGCAGGGCAGGTGCGCTCGCCTGCCGCGCGTACTCTTGGAAGCTCGTCCAGTTGTACGGCGTAGCCCTGTCAACCATGCATGTCAGCTAGATCATCTTTTCATAAGGACGGTTATGAAATACAAAATCCATTGATAAAGTAGCTATCACATCACTATCTCCGTGCAGTCCTCTTGTTTAGCTCGTCACTCACAGGGCATGCATGTATATGGTCCTTCTGGCCGTCTCCGGGGCTGTGATTGGAGGTGACCCGTGACCAGCAATAAGGTCCAACATGTCCAATAATTAAGATTTTATTTCCACTTCTGGTCTCATTTGTTTTTTCAATTGTATTTCATCGGAAGATGTTATGTGCCAATTAAGATTTTACCTGTGGTTTCTTGATAGCTAGAGAGTTGATGGTTTTAATAAGTTCTAGTCAGATTTCTACTTCGTCTAAACGACAAGATGAGTGCAACAAGTCTCTGCTCAGATATATCCACCTGCAATAAATCGCAAGTATAATGTGCACGTACGTACGCATCTATAGCATATGTATGCATAGTATATAACGGCAGGCAGGTACCCGAAGCCGTGAGTGGCGTAGTAGGGGAGGTTGGAGAGCGTGGTCTCGTCGACGTCGAAGACCCACACCTCCTTGCCGTTGCCGGCGAGCTTCAGGCTCTCGACGTAGGAGATGGCCTGGTCGATGACAACCTTGGAATCACGGCGGTAGTGACCGCCAAGCATGTAGTGCCCGACGTAGCCCTCGCAGCTGGCGGGGACCGTCTTCCAGTCACGCACGTTGTGCGCCTCCACACCCAGCCGCCAGCTGTCGCATGCCAGGCCGGCGCGGCTCCCCAGCTGCCCGCCCGAGCCCAGCAGCGGCCGCAGCGCATGGATCAGCGGCGCCACGGCCTCATCCATGGCGGTGACTGTGGCAACAGACGTCGGCATGTGCATGTTAGTCTCCCATGCGCCGGTGGAGGCCACAAGAAGAGCCACGGCGGCGAGCAGGAGCAGCATCTTCGTAGCCATTGCCATTTCTACTTGTTGGTGCTTCCTGAGGTGCAGTGCTATGCAAAGAGTGTGGGTTGGCTAGCTTGTTATATAGGAAGTTTAAAGCTACATCAGTCCTACAGTACAGTGTGTGTGACGCTGAGTTTTTTTCTTTTTTGAGAAAGAGCTACATCAATCGTACATTACAGTGTGTGTGACCGTGAGTTTTTTTTTTTTTTTTGAGAAAGAGGAGAAAAATCCCGGCTTCCACATCTATATGGATGCACATAGCCATCAATGACAATGACTGTGAGCTTGAAAGAAATTAAGTGACAAAAGAGGTGGTCGGTGTCACTGGCACGGTCGCATTCACAGCATGGAACACGTTGGTCTTGAGGAGACATTTTTTGTTGGATTACACCTGGCAATTTCAATTGGTCAGTTACGAATTTGGGATAAGATGGTTATGAGCCAATAATAATTCAGCTAACATACAACGAAGTATGTGGTTGGTGTCAGTGATGGATATGATCCAATCATTCGACAAATGCTTTCGATTGGTCTGTTGGTGTCAATGATGGGGCATGGAACAGGTTCTGTGATACTTGTGGAAGGATTACATGTATGTGGTTGTGTTTGGAGGTGGTAGATGAGGGCAAAAATACTCAATGGTTGGCATGCGGTCAGGTTGGTGTGGCGCACGATGCATCTACATCCTAATTATTATGAATTGATTGTGACTCTGTCCCCCTTTTCTGATTCTGGCTTTTTCTGATAGGTGTGGAAAATCCGGTTTCCAAAAAATCTAAGAGAATTCCGGATTTTTTATGTTTGAGTTATCCAAAAGAATTTTGGATTTAGAAAAAGTTTAGCGTCAAAATATATTATATTTAACCCATTGTACATATTTTCCGTGCTTCACCCTATGCTGGCTATGCAGATTTTCCACTCATATTTCTTATGAACTGCAAGTAGTAAACAGATAGCCGGTCTAAGCCACCCATCCATTCACAGAAATAAGAGTGGTATAGGGGGTGTTGATGTCAGTTTTTATGGAGCCCTGGAACACGTTATGTGATGTGATATTTGTGGTAGGTTTACATGTAAGTGGCTGTCTTTGGAGGTGGTAGATGTGTTGGATATATGAGCAAATTTGAACATAGGAAACATTCAACATGGCAACAATACTCTTTGCCGGAAAAAAAAACAATACTCAATGCTTGGCATGCGGCCATCGTTGGACTAGCGCATGATGTATCGACATCCTAATTATTAAGAATTGAATGTCACTCTACCCCCCCCCCCCCCCACCCTGCCCAATGGTTTTTTATTCTGCCTTTTTTCGATAGGGGTGGAAAATTCGGTTTCCAACAAATCTCAGAGAATTCTGAATTTTGTATACGTATGAGTTATCCAGATGAATTTTGAGTTTAAAAAATTATGGACAAAATATATTATATTTAAACCATTGTACATTTTTTCCGTGCTTCGCCATGCGCTGGCAACGCAGATTTACATTCATATTCTTATGAACTGCGAGTAGTATCAGAGAGCGCGCCTAAGTCACCCATCCACTCACAGAATTAAAAGTGGTATAGGGTGTGTTGATGTCAATCTTGATGGGGCCGGGAACACGCTACGTGATGTGATATTTCTGGTAGGATTAAATTTATGTGGCTGTGTTTGGAGGTGCTAGATGTGTTGTATATATGAGAAAATTTTATTCTAGGAAATATTCAACATGGCAATAATACTCAAAGGATGGCATGTGGTCACGGTGGGAGTGGTGCATGATGCATCTGAAGGAAATATGCCCTAGAGGCAATAATAAAGTTATTATTTATTTCCTCATATCATGATAAATGTTTATTATTCGTGCTAGAATTGTATTAACCGGAAACATGATACATGTGTGAATACATAGACAAACATATAGTCACTAGTATGCCTCTACTTGACTAGCTCATCAATCAAAGATGGTTATGTTTCCTAACCATAGACATGTGTTGTCATTTGATTAGTGGGATCACATCATTAGGAGAATGATGTGATTGACATGACCCATTCCGTTAGCCTAGCACTTGATCGTTTAGTATATTGCTATTGCTTTCTTCATGACTTATACATGTTCCTGTAACTATGAGAATTATGCAACTCCCGTTTACCGGAGGAACACTTTGGGTACTACCAAACGTCACAACGTAACTGGGTGATTATAAAGGAGTACTACAGGTATCTCCGAAGGTACATGTTGAGTTGGCGTATTTCGAGATTAGGTTTTGTCACTCCGATTGTCGAAGAGGTATCTCTGGGCCCTCTCGGTAATGCACATCATTATAAGCCATGCAAGCAATGTAACCAAATGAGTTGGTTACGGGATGATGCACTACAGAATGAGTAAAGAGACTTGCCGGTAACGAGATTGAACTAGGTATTGGATACCGACGATCGAATCTCGGGCAAGTAACATACCGATGACAAAGGGAACAAACGTATGTTGTTATGCGGTTTGACCGATAAAGATCTTCGTAGAATATGTAGGAACCAATATGGGCATCCAGGTCCCGCTATTGGTTATTGACCGAGAATAGTTCTAGGTCATGTCTACATAGTTCTCGAACCCGTAGGGTCCGCACGCTTAATGTTATGATGACAATTTTATTATGAGTTTATAAGTTTTGATGTACCGAAGTTTGTTCGGAGTCCCGGATGTGATCATGGACATGACGAGGAGTCTCGAAATGGTCGAGTGATAAAGATTGATATATTGGAAGCCTATGTTTGGACATCGGAATGGTTCCGGGTGAAGTCGGCATTTTACCGGAGTACCGGGAGGTTACCGGAACCCCCCGGGGGGTTGTTGGGCCTACATGGGCCTCGAGGGAGAAGAGAAAAGGAGGCAGGAGGGGGCCGCGCGCCCCTCCCCTTCCTGGTCCGAATAGGACAAGGGAAGGGGGGCGGCGCCCCCCCTTTCCTTCCCCTCTTCCTCCTCTTTCCCCCTTCTCCTACTCCTACTTGGAAAGAAGGGAGTCCTACTCCCGGTGGGAGTAGGACTCCCCCTTGGCGCATCCTCCTTGGCCGGCCGCCTCCTCCCCCCTGGCTCCTTTATATACGGGGGCGGGGGGGGGGGGCACCCCATAGACACACAAGTTGATCTACGGATCGTTCCTTAGCCGTGTGCGGTGCCCCCATCCACCATATTCCACCTCGGTCATATCGTCGCGGAGTTTAGGCGAAGCCCTACGCCGGTGGAACATCATCACCGTCACCACGCCGTCGTGCTGACGGAACTCATCCCCGACGCTCTGCTAGATTGGAACCCGGAGATCGTCATCGAGCTGAACGTGTGCTGAACTCGGAGGTGCTGTACGTTCGGAGCTTGGATCGGTTGGATCGTGAAGACGTACGACTATATCAACCGCGTTGTCATAGCGCTTCCGCTAACGGTCTACGAGGGTACGTGGACATACACTCTCCCCTCTCGTTGCTATGCCATCAACATGATCTTGCGTGTGCGTAGGAAATTTTTTGAAATTACTACGTTTCCCGACAGTGCTATCAGAGCCTAGGTTTTATGCGTTGATGTTATATGCACGAGTAGAACACAAGTGAGTTGTGGGCGATACAAGTCATACTGCTTACCAGCATGTCATACTTTGGTTCGGCGGTATTGTGAGATGAAGCGGCCCGGACCGACATTATGCGTACGCTTACGCGAGACTGGTTTCACCGTTACGAGCACTTGTGCTTAAAGGTGGCTGGCGGGTGTCTGTCTCTCTCACTTTAGCTGAATCGAGTGTGGCTACGCCCGGTCCTTGCAAAGGTTAAAACAGCACCAACTTGACAAACTATCATTGTGGTTTTTTATGCGTAGGTAAGAACGGTTCTTGCTAAAGCCCGTAGCAGCCACGTAAAATTTGCAACAACAAAGTAGAGGATGTCTAACTTGTTTTTGCAGGGCATGTTGTGATGTGATATGGTCAAGACGTAATGCTATATTTTATTGTATGAGATGATCATGTTTTGTAACCGAAGTTATCGGCAACTGGCAGGAGCCATATGGTTGTCGCTTTATTGTATGAAATGCAAAAGCCCTGTAATTGCTTTACTTTATCTCTAAGCGGTAGCGATAGTCGTAGAAGCAATAGATGGCGTAACGACAAGGATGCTACGATGGAGATCAAGGTGTCGCGCCGGTGAGGATGGTGATCACGATGGTGCTTCGAAGATGGAGATCACAAGCACAAGATGATGACGGCCATATCATATCACTTATATTGACTGCATGTGATGTTTATCCTTTATGCATCTTATCTTGCTTTGATTGATGGTAGCATTTTAAGATGATCTCTCACTAAAAATTATCAAGAAGTGTTCTCCCTGAGTATGCACCGTTGCCAATGTTCCTCGTGCCCAGACACCACGTCATGATCGGGTGTGATAAGCTCTACGTCCATCTACAACGGGTGCAAGCTAGTTTTTGCACACGCAGAATACTCAGGTTAAACTTGACGAGCCTAGCATATGCAGATATGGCCTCAGAACATGGAGACCGAAAGGTCGAGCGTGAATCATATAGTAGATATGATCAACATAAAGATGTTCACCATTGAAAACTACTCCATCTCACATGATGATCGGTTATGGTTTAGTTGATTTGGATCACGTGATCACTTAGATGACTAGAGAGATGTCTGTCTAAGTGGGAGTTCTTAAGTAATATGATTAATTGAACTTAAATTTATCATGAACTTAGTACCTGATAGTATTTTGCTTGTCTATGTTTGTTGTAGATAGATGGCTCGTGCTGTTGTTCCGTTGAATTTTAATGCGTTCTTTGAGAAAGCAAAGTTGAAAGATGATGGTAGCAATTACACAGATTGGGTCCGTAACCTGAGGATTATCCTCATTGCTGCACAGAAAAATTACGTCCTGGAAGCACCGCTAGGTGCCAGGCCTGCTGCTGATGCAACTGACGACGTTAAGAACATCTGGCAGAGCAAAGCTGATGACTACTCGATAAGTTCAGTGTGCCATGCTTTACGGCTTAGAACCGGGTCTTCAACGATGTTTTGAACGTCATGGAGCATATGAGATATTCCAGGAGTTGAAGTTAATATTTCAAGCAAATGCCCGGATTGAGAGATATGAAGTCTCCAATAAGTTCTACAGCTGCAAGATGGAGGAGAATAGTTCTGTCAGTGAACACATACTCAAAATGTCTGGGTATAATAATCACTTGATTCAACTGGGAGTTAATCTTCCTGATGATAGTGTCATTTACAGAATTCTTCAATCACTGCCACCAAGCTACAAGAGCTTTGTGATGAACTATAATATGCAAGGGATGAACAAGACTATTCCCAAGCTCTTCGCAATGCTAAAATCCGCGGAGGTAGAAATCAAGAAGGAGAATCAAGTGTTGATGGTTAACAAGACCACCAGTTTCAAGAAAAAGGGCAAAGGGAAGAAGAAGGGGAACTTCAAAAAGAACAGCAAGAGAGTTACTGCTCAAGAGAAGAAACCCAAGTCTAGACCTAAGCCTGAAACTGAGTGCTTCTACTGCAAGCAGACTGGTCACTAGAAGCGGAACTGCCCCAAGTATTTGACGGATAAGAAGGATGGCAAAGTGAACAAAGGTATATGTGATATACATGTTATTGATGTGTACCTAACTAGAGCTCGTAGTAGCACCTGGGTATTTGATACTGGTTCTGTTGCTAATATTTCCAACTCGAAACAGGGACTATGGAATAAGCAAGCACTGGCCAAGGACGAGGTGACGATGCGCATGGGAAATGGTTCCAAAGTCGATATGATCGCAGTCGGCACGCTACCTCTACATCTACCTTCGGGATTAGTTTTAAACCTAAAGAATTGTTATTTGGTGCCAGCGTTGAGCATGAACATTATATCTGGATCTTGTTTGATGCGAGATGGTTATTCATTTAAATCAAAGAATAATGGTTGTTCTATTTATATGAGTAATATCTTTTATGGTCATGCACCCTTGAAGAGTGGTCTATTTTTATTGAATCTCGATAGTAGTACACATATTCATAATGTTGAAGCCAAAAGATGTAGAGTTAATAATGATAGTCCAACTTATTTATGGCACTGCCGTTTAGGTCATATCGGTGTAAAGCGCATGAAGAAACTCCATACTGATGGATTTTTGGAATCACTTGGTACTTGCGAACCGTGCCTCATGGGCAAGATGACTAAAACACCGTTCTCCGGTACTATGGAGAGAGCAACAGATTTGTTGGAAATCATACATACAGATGTATGTTGTCCGATGAATGTTGAAAGCTCGTGGCGGATATCGTTATTTTCTCACCTTCACAGATGATTTGAGCAGATATGGGTATATCTACTTGATGAAACATAGGCGGGGACCGTCTTCCAGTCACGCACGTTGTGCGCCTCCACACCCAGCCGCCAGCTGTCGTATGCCACACCGGCGCGGCTCCCCAGCTGCCCGCCCGAGCCCAGCAGCGGCCGCAGCGCATGGATCAGCGGCGCCACGGCGTCATCCATGGCGGTGGTTGTGGCAACTGACGTCGGCATGCGGATGTTAGTCTCCCATGCGCCACTGGAGGCCACAAGAAGAGCCATGGCGGCGACCAGGAGCAGCGTCTTCGTATCCATTGCGATTTCTACTTGTTGGTGCTTCCTGAAGTGCAGTGCTATGCAGAAAGTGTGGTGTGGCTAGCTCGTTATATAGGAAGGGAAAAGCTACATCAATCCTACAGTAGAGTTTGTGTGACGCTGAGTTTTTTTTTTTTTTGAGAAAGAGGAGAAAAACCCGGCCTCCACATCTATATGGATTCACATAGCCATCAATCACAATGACTGTGAGCTTGATAGAAATTAAGTGACAAAAGAGGTGGTTGGTGTCACCGGCGCGGTCGCATTCACAGCATGGAACATGTTGGTGTTGAGGAGACTTTTTTCTGCAGGATTACAACACACAATTTCGATTGGTCGGTTGGGAACATGGGATAAGATGTATATGAGCCAATACTAACATACGGTCAAGTATGTGGTTAGTGTCATTGATGGATATGATCCAATAATCCAACAAACGCTTTCGGTTGGTCGGTTGGTGTCATTGATGGGGCACACTTTATGTGATATTTGTGGAAGGATTACATGTATGTGGCTAAGTTTGGAGGTGGTAGATATTTTGGATACGTGAGCAAATTTCAACCTAGGAAACATTCATCAGGGTAACAATACTCAATGGTTGGCGTGCGGTCAGGTTGGTGTGGCGCACATCGACATCCTAATATTATGAATTGATTGTGACTCTGTCCCCTCAATTGGTCTTTTTATTCTGGCTTTTTCGGTAGGGGCGGAAAATCGGGTTTCCAAAAACTCTCAGAGAATTCCGGATTTTTTACGTCTGAGTTATCCAAATGTATTTTGAAACTAAAAATATATGATATTTAAGCAGTTGTACATATTTGTTATGAACTGCACGTACTAACATAGAGATGGCCTAAGCCACCCATCCATTCACAAAATTAAGAGTAGTATAGGGGGGTGTTGATGTCATTGTTGATGGGGCCTGGAACACGTTATGTGATGTGATATTTACTGTAGGATTACATGTACGTGGCTGTGTTTGGTGGCGGTAGAGGTGTTCGATATATGAGCAAATTTTAACATGGTAAAGATTCAACAAGACAACAATACTCAATGGTTGGCATGCGGTCATGGTTGAAGTGGCGCATGATACATCGGCATCCTAATTATTACGAATTCATTGCAACTCTATCCCCCCCAATGAATTTTTATTCCGGTATTTTCCATAGGTGGAAAATCCACTTTCCAAAAAAATCTTGGAGACCTCCTGTTTTTTACGTCTAAATTATCTAGATGAATTTTGAATTTAAAAAAATTAAGGTCAAAATATATTATATTTAACCCATTGTACATTTTTCGTGCTTCACCATGTGCTGGTAACGCAGATTTGCAATTCATATATCTTATGAACTGCAAGTATTAATAGAGAGCTCGCCTAAGCCACCCATCCATTTGCAGAATTAAGAGTGGTATAGGGCATGTTGATGTCAATTTTGATGGGGCCAGCAACACATTATGTGATGTGATATTTGTGGTAGGATTACATGTATGTGGCTGTGTTTGGAGGTGCTAGATTTGTTGGATATATGAGAAAATTTTAACCTAGGAATGATTCAACATGGCAACAATACTCAAAGGTAATGTGGTCAGGTTGGAGTGGTGCGCGATGCATCGATATCCTAATTATTATGGCGTGATTGTGACTCTGTCCCACCCCTCTCCAACAATGTTGTTTTTGTTTTCATCTTTTTTCAGGTAGGGGTCGGAAAATCTGGGTCCTAAAAAATCTCAGGAATTCTGGATGTTAATCTCCCATGTGGATGTCAATTTTAGGGGTTCTAAAAAATCCGCCATGACTATGGCAACTGACGTCGGCATGTGGATATTAATCTCCCATGCGCCGCTGGAGGCCACAAGAAGAGCCACGACGGCGAGCAAGAGCAGCACCTTCGTAGCCATTGCCATTTCTACTTGTTGGTGGTTCCTCAACAAAGTGTGGGGTGGCTAGCTTGTTAAATAGGAAGGGAAACGCTACATCAATCCTACAGTACAGTGTGAGTGACCATGAGTTTTTTTTGAGGAAGAGTAGAAAAAACCCGGCCTCCGCATCTATGGATGCACATAGCCATCAACGACAATGACCGTGAGCTTCAAAGAAGTTAAGTGACCAAAAAGGTGGTTGGTGTCACTGGCATGGTCTCATTCACAACATGGAACACGTTGGTGTCGAGGAGACATTTTTTGTAGGATTACAATAGACAATTTCGATTGGTCGGTTGCGAACTTGGGATAAGATGTATATGGGCCAAAAATTCAGCTAACATACGATGAAGTATGTGGTTAATGTCATTGATGGATATAATCCAATAATTCAACAAACGCCTTCGATTAGTCGGCTGGTGTCATTGATGGGGCCTGGAACATGCTATGTGATATTTGTGGAAGAATTACATGTATGTGGTTGTGTTTGGAGGTGGTAGCTGTGTTGCATACGTGAACAGATTTTAACCTACGAAAGATTTAACAGGGCAACAATACTCAATTGTTGGCATGCGGTCAGGTTGGTGTGGTGCACAATGCATATATATCCTAATTATTACGAATTCATTGTGAATCCGTCCCACAGATCTTTTTTTTTGGTTCCAGCTTTTTCTGATAGGGGCGGAAAATCTGGTTTCCAAAAAATCTCAGAGAATTGTTGATTTTTTACATCTGAGTTATTGAAAAGAATTTTCAACTGAAAACAATTTAGTGTCAAAACATATTATATTTAACCCATTGTACATATTTTCTATGCTTCACCGTGTATTGGCTATGTAGATTTGCCACTCGTATTTCTTATGAACTACAAGTAGAAAACAGAAAGTTGGTCTAAGCCACCCATCATTCACGGAATTAAGAGTGGTCTAGGGGGTGTTGATGTCATTGTTAACAGGGCGTGAAATACGTTATGTGATGTGATATTTGTTGTTGAATTACATGTATGTGGTTGTGTTTGGAGGTGGTAGGTGTGTTGGATATATAAGCAAATTTTAACATAGGAAAGATTCAACATGGCAACAATACTGAGTGGTTGCATGCGGTCATGGGTTGAGCGGCGCACGATGCATTGCCATCTGAATTATTATGAATTGATTGTGACTCTGCCCCCCCCCCCCCCAAATGATTTTTTATTTCGGCTTTTTCTGATAGGGACTAGAAATCCGGTTTCCAAAAACATCTCGGAGAACTCCGTATTTTTCACGTATGAGTTATCCAGATGAATTTTGAAGTTTAAAAAAGATAGGGTAAAAAATTATTATATTTAACCCATTGTATGTATTTTTCGTGCTTCACCATGTGCTAGCAACGCAGATTTGCCATTCATATTTCTTATGAACTGCAAGTAGTAATAAAGAGCTCGCCTAAGCCACCCATCCATTCACAAAATTAAGTGGTATAGGGTGTGTTGATGTCAAATTTGATGGGGCCGGAAACACGTTATGTGATGTGTTTGTGGTAGGATTACGTGTATGTGGCTGTGTTTAGAGGTGTTATATGTGTTGGATATATGAGAAAATTTTAACCTAGGAAAGATTCAACATAGCAACAATAGTCAAAAGTTGGCATGTAGTCACGGTTGGAGTGGTGCACGATGCATCGACGTGCTAATTATTATGACTTGATTGTGACTCTGTCCCCCCCCCCCCCCCCCCCCTCCCAATGTTTTTTTGTGTTTCCATCTTTTTTCAGGTAGGGGCCAAAAAGCCTGGGTTCTAAACAATCTCAGGAATTCTGGATTTTTTCCTCTGAATTCTCCAAACGAATTTTGAATTATAAAAATTTGGTCAAAATATATGATATTTAATTCATTGTGTACAAACATGCATGGTTAGAGCATCTACAACCTACTACCCCCTACCCGTCTCGGTTGGAGTGGTGCACGATGCATCGACATCCTCATTATTATGACTTGATTGTGACTCCCCCCCCCCCCCCCCCCTAATGTTTTTCTTTTTTTGCCTTTTCTCCAACAGGAGGCGGAAAACCCGGTTTCTAAAAAATCTCAGGAATTCTTGATTATTTTACTTTTGAATTTTCCAAACAAATTTTGAATTTTAACAAGTTAATGTCAAAATTTAATTGCAGAGGTGTGGATGGTGCTTCACTGCTTCTGGGTGCAATTGTGGCGGCGACTTGTGCATTGTTCTTTATCTTCACCGCTTAATTCTTCGTCTTCTGGTGGCGCTCTTCAGCTTGCATCTGGATGTGTTGCTGACCAGGTGATGGTGAGGTTGCGGGAGCCCAGGGATGGTGGTGCTCTGCCCCCTCATGCCCGAGCTGCCAGTTGGTATTGTCCATTCGGCTCTCGGATGAGCACTTTGCCTTCCGACGGTACGACGCCCTTCGAGCCAGGGCGAGAGCATTGTGGTCCTCTTTGAAGGTAGAACAACTTCTTGTCGGTCTAGGCATGTTTTGTGGGAGTAGGCGAGGAGTTGTTGCTTACTAATGTTGGTGTCCTGCTGCATCTCACCCTGTAGCTGGTGTGGCTCCTGCTCTTGGCGTTTGGTATAGGTGATTTAGGCTGGGCTCCTTTTTCTTTCTTGTGTCTGCCTGTATCACTGCTAGGTTGTAAGCTGCTACAGCTCTCTATATCTTTGCCATTTCTTTTTTCTTTATTTTGTACCTTGCTTCATTGTAATCATAGCCGGTTGATGGCTTTGTTAATTTAAATTTGGGATAGGTCGGAGCCTTTTCTCGGGCATGGACGATGCCCTTTCTCTAAAATAGGAGATGTGCGATTGAATTTTGATGTACAGTGCCCAGCACGGCAGGTACTCAAGTAAACGAGATACTACATATGCCATGATCAATGCTCATTTTTCCTCATATATGTTTCCTTTATTTTAGTATTGAATTTCTTAGATTTTGTTTTGATGTTTTCTACCACAAGTGTCAGTTTAACATCGAGCTAGCTAGCTACCTAGCTAAGCACATATTTCGACATGGTTGGTGCGGCGCATATATGATGCATCGACTTCCCAATCTTACCAATTCATTGTGCTTTTGTCCCACTCAGTCTCTAGATCACTACGTAATTTTGGGTTATCATTATCCATATATCTTTTCTAACTTGTATTTAAAATGGAATTGCTACAAAGAAATATTTCCTGAATTAATGCCATCTAGATCTAGCTTATGCCTCCAACTCAATCAAGTTTAACCAATCAATTTGGTACCACAAAAAATATAGGACAAGAAATCTTATCCCTTTGGGATTTTCAGTTTTTGTCCTTCTGACTAACCATATTTATGTACCAGTTCATGTCATTATCACTTTAGCACTCTGTCTTAACATGACGTTGCAGTTCATCCCTTTGTGTTTCCACATTTTCCAATCAAGCCATTGCAATCTTTTTTATGCAATTGCGGAAGGCTTGAGAGTCTAGAACGTATATTTGTTTCAAACCATAGAGCTCAAAAGACAAATAGTAATTACCAGATGGTTAAATTGCTGATGATCCACTACTAGGGAAAAGCCTATACACATAATCTTACCAATAGCGCTTGTTAAAATGAGGCGTCGGCTAATATACTTAGCAGTAGCGCGTCGGCTAAAACGGCGCTATTGTTACCCGCTTAGCAGTAGCGCGGCAGCGGCAGAATGCGCTACTACTATAATTGCCACACCGTTCCCGACGTGCTAGGTATAGTAGTAGTGCCCTTCTAGAAACATCACTACTACTACGGATTTTAGCAGCAGCGCGTTTTGCCTCCCCACTCTACTGTTAAACCTATTTTCACCTAACCCCCCGCACGGCCTGATTCCCTCTCCTCTGCTTCCTCTTCCCCAATTCCTAACTCTCTCTTCTCCCCCTCGTCGCCTCCACCTCGCCGCCGTCTCGCCGCCGTCTTCCTCGACCCCACCTCGCCGCCGTCTCCCCCGACCCCGCCTCGCCGCCATCTCCCTCGACCCGCCTCGCCGCCGTCTCCCCTGACCCCGCCTCGCTGCCATCTCCCCCGACCCCGCCTCGCCGCCGTCTCCCTCGACCCGCCTCGCCGCCGTCTCCCCCGACCCCGCCTCGCCACCGTCTCCCCTGACCCCGCCTCGCCGCGCCTCGGTAAGCACTCTCCCCTTCCGATCCCTCTTGTTTGCTTAGTATGAACCCTAGCTATTTAGTGCTAGTTAGTATGAACCCTATGCTATTTTTAGTGCTAGTTAGTTAATTACAATTAATATTAACCCTATTTAATTAGGTAGTACGAACCTTAGTTAAAAAATGGATGCTTATATGGTAATTAGGGCAGTAGTTCCTAGGTACTAATTACTCCATCCGTTCCGATTTACTCGTCATGGTTTTAGTTCAAATTTGAACTAAAACCACGACGAGTAAATCGGAACGGAGGGAGTAGTTAGTAAGAACTAGGTACTAATTAGGTACTAGTTTATTTTTATTTATAGCAAGTTCATTTTTAGTAAGAACTAATAAATTTAATAGAACTAGTTCGTAAGAACTTGTTGCTATTTTTTTAGTTAAAGCAATTTTTCCCGCATCGACGTGGACGATGCCTATCCCGCATCCTCGTCGTCGAGTCGGCGGAGGACGACACCTACTTGACCAGACGGGCCATGTCCGGGACTGGGCTCCGCCGGGGTGGTACTGGGAGGCGCTACCTACCGGGGGGCGCATGTTGGTGAGGAGCCAGCCTGTCGTTGACCCGAACCTTCTTTGGTGGCGGTCGCGTGGGCCAGTGACGGTCCAGAGGCTCGAGGACCACGCGGAGGTGGTGCGTCACCGTGTCAGTGAGGAGGACGCGCACGTCCATCGCTACTTGTTTGCGTTGGATCACAGGTTCTCCAATACCTGGCAGGTTCTCCAGGGATCTCACTGGAGCTATGATCCCATGATGGTTCCTTCTCTGTGGGTGTCCACCGCCCGCGCTGATACCCGTCGTGTGCTAGGGTTTTAGTTGTATTATTGATGTTATATGTATGACACTATTGGGGATGTATTAGTGATAATATTCGACGATGTACGGACGCATGAGCTGATTTACTTTTGCTTATTGAATGCATGATAATTTGAGTCGTATAAGATATTTTGAAATATATATCTTGTGTTGCTCAAATAGGATATGTGCTTGCCCAAGTGGCCGGTCATGTTTGTAGGTTACACCTCCGAGTGTCCTATGTTTTGCCGGAGTGTTGATTCATTTCCGTTTCGGCAAATTTCAGGCGCTCGATATGTCCTATTTTAGCAAAGCTCATGCCGGATTTTTCCGTGAATTTTGGCATGACTTGTAGGAAATATCGAGTGCCCCGGATTTGTGTGTTGAGTATCCTGGTTGTTGTCGCATGCCACGCCAGCGCGGCTCCCCAGCTGCCCGCCCGAGCCCAGCAGCGGCCGCAGCGCATGGATCAACGGCGCCACGGCGTCATCCATGGTGGTGGTTGTGGCAACTGACGTCGGCATGCGGATGTTAGTCTCCCATGCGCCACTGGAGGCCACAAGAAGAGCCATGGCGGCGACCAGGAGCAGCGTCTTCGTATCCATTGCCATTTCTACTAGTTGGTGCTTCCTGAGGTGCAGTGCTATGCAGAGAGTGTGGTGTGGCTAGCTCGTTATATAGGAAGGGAAAAGCTACATCAATCCTACAGTAGAGTGTGTGTGACCGTCAGTTTTTTTTTTGAGAAAGAGGAGAAAAAACCCGGCCTCCACATCTATATGGATTCACATAGCCATAATTGACAATGACTGTGAACTTAAAAGAAATTAAATGACAAAAGAGGTGGTTGGTGTCACCGGCGCGGTCGCATTCACAGCATGGAACACGTTGGTGTTGAGGAGACTTTTTTCTGCAGGATTACAACACACAATTTTGATTGGTCGGTTGGGAACATGGGATAAGATGTATATGAGCCAATACTAACATACGGTCAAGTATGTGGTTAGTGTCATTGATGGATATGATCCAATAATCCAACAAACGCTTTCGGTTGGTCGGTTGGTGTCATTGATGGGGCCTGGCACACGTTATGTGATATTTGTGGAAGGATTACATGTATGTGGCTATGTTTGGAGGTGGTAGATATTTTGGATACGTGAGCAAATTTCAACCTAGGAAAGATTCAACAGGGTAACAATACTCAATGGTTGGCATGCGGTCAGGTTGTTGTGGCGCACATCAACATCCTAATATTATGAATTAATTGTGACTCTGTCCCCTCAATTGGTCCTTTTATTCCGGCTTTTTCGGTAGGGGCGGAAAATCGGGTTTCCAAAAACTCTTAGAGAATTCCGGATTTTTACGTCTGAGTTATCCAAATGTATTTTGAAACTAAAAATATATGATATTTAAGCCGTTGTACATATTTGTTATGAACTGCACGTACTAACATAGAGATGGCCTAAGCCACCCATCCATTCACAAAATTAAGAGTAGTATAGGGGGGTGTTGATGTCATTGCTGATGGGGCCTGGAACACGTTATGTGATGTGATATTTACTGTAGGATTACATGTATGTGGCTGTGTTTGGTGGCGGTAGAGGTGTTGGATATATCAGCAAATTTTAACATGGTAAAGATTCAACATGACAACAATACTCAATGGTTGGCATGCGGTCATGGTTGAAGTGACGCGTGATACATCGGCATCCTAATTATTACGAATTCATTGCAACTCTATCCCCCCAATGAATTTTTATTCCGGTATTTTCCATAGGTGGAAAATCCACTTTCCAAAAAAATCTTGGAGAACTCCTGTTTTTTACGTCTAAATTATCTAGATGAATTTTGAATTTTAAAAAAAATAGGGTCAAAATATATTATATTTAACCCATTGTACATTTTTCGTGGTTCACCATGTGCTGGTAACGCACATTTGCCATTCATATATCTTATGAACTGCAAGTACTAATAGAGAGCTCGCCTAAGCCACCCATCCATTTGCAGAATTAAGAGTGGTATAGGGCGTGTTGATGTCAATTTTGATGGGGCCAGGAACACATTATGTGATGTGATATTTGTGGTAGGATTACATGTATGTGGCTGTGTTTGGAGTTGCTAGATTTGTTGGATATATGAGAAAATTTTAACCTAGGAATGATTCAACATGGCAACAATACTCAAAGGTAATGTGGTCAGGTTGGAGTGATGCGCGATGCATCGATATCCTAATTATTATGGCGTGATTGTGACTCGGTCCCACCCCTCTCCAACAATGTTGTTTTTGTTTTCATCTTTTTTCAGGTAGGGGTCGGAAAATCTGGGTCCTAAAAAATCTCAGGAATTCTGGATGTTAATCTCCCATGTGGATGTCAATCTTAGGGGTTTTAAAAAATCCGCCATGACTATGGCAACTGACGTCGGCATGTGGATATTAATCTCCCATGCGCCGCTGGAGGCCACAAGAAGAGCCACGACGGCGAGCAAGAGCAGCATCTTTGTAGCCATTGCCATTTCTACTTGTTGGTGCTTCCTCAACAAAGTGTGGGGTGGCTAGCTTGTTAAATAGGAAGGGAAACGCTACATCAATCCTACAGTACAGTGTGTGTGACCATGAGTTTTTTTTTTTGAGGAAGAGTAGAAAAAACCCGGCCTCCGCATCTATGGATGCACATAGCCATCAATGACAATGACCGTGAGCTTCAAAGAAGTTAAGTGACAAAAAAGGTGGTTGGTGTCACTGGCATGGTCTCATTCACAACATGGAACACGTTGGTATCGAGGAGACATTTTTTGTAGGATTACAATAGACAATTTCGATTGGTCGGTTCACTAGTAGAAAAACACCTAATAGTCCCGGTTCGTAAGGGCCTTTATTTCCGGTTCATGAACCGGGACTAATGGGTCGTTACTAATACCTCCACCCATTAGTCCCGGTTCAAACACAAACCGGGACCAATGTGCCTCCACGTGGCCCTGTGCGCCGAGCCCAGTCAGGGGGCCTTTGGTCCCGGTTGGTGGCTCCAACCGGGACCAAAAGGCATCCACGCGTCAGCATTCCAGTGGCTGGGGGTTTTGTTTTTTTTTGAAAGGAGGGGGGGTTGGGGGTTTTGGGGGGTTAATTTAGGTGTTTCATATATTGTGTTAGCTAGCTAATTAATAGAGATAAGTGTCCTCTCTTATGTCCGTGCTTGGTCAACGCTACGTACTATATATACATATGTGATCGAGAGAACCATTCAGTACAGAACTTCGTCATGCATACCGAGAGAAGTGATCGATCGACCTCTACTTCTCCGAGAGATTGGTCGAACAACAAGTTTTCGTATCATGTATCCGACGCTACTGGCTACATACATGTACAATATGTATAAGATCTCTTAATTACAAACCCCTAGCATTTGAAATCAATTTCCACATGGTATTCTCCGGCTTTACTGATGACGTGGTCAAGAAAGAATCCCGCCAATTCCTCTTGAATTGCTTTCATGCGATCTGGTTCTAGGAGTTCATTCCACATCTGTCACGTCTAATTTGAAGAAGGGGGTTAATTAATACATATATATGAATGAAACTCAACAGAAATGATGGTGTAATAAAATGAAATTGTGAATATTATTGCTTACGCACTTCATATTGTCTTTTAGAGTAGCCCCGCTTGTTTTTCAAAGTCGCGGTGTGGATGAACTCGCACACGTAGTATACACAGAAATTATTCCCTTCCTACTGCCACAAGCACTTTTCGAGAAATAGAGGTCAATCAAACTGATAATGAAGCATTATAAATGACATTGATGAAAGTATAGCTATAGAATCAACGGGAGATGCGCGCAACTAGCTAGCCAGTAGTACTTACTTTCGGGTATGTATATCGCAGCTCCTTCGGCAGTCCCGGAGCTTCTGCGGTGAACTGTTTCCAAACCTTGCAAGACGAAGAAAATAATTATTATTACTTGAGATATCAGGAAATGAACAAAAAGTTGCCGATATGGTGCGATAATGATCGATTGAACTTACTTGCTGAGCATTTCAGTCATGTCCGCATAGGTTTTTGGATCTTTCCGTCTCGAGTCTAAGACGGTTACTAGTCCACGCTAAAGCTTAATCTCCAGAAGAATATATGGTACATGCGCACGCATGCATAACTCATCAATTACATTACTATAACCTCGCTCGAGTAATAAGGGAAACCGAATATGCACACGACAGTAACACTCACTTGCCATTGTAAGGAAAGAGTATGGTATCTTTGTTTTGATTTTTGATCAACGATTGTAGCAAGTTGTCCTCGGTCTCATTGACGTCCTTTTCAACCAGAAATACATCTATGATATTCGTGTTAATGAACCCAATATCATAAATTTCTTGTTTTTTGCACTCGACGATCTTCAATCTGCATAATATATTGAGGATAATTAATTATAAATACATGCAATGAAAGAGCCGAGCTATATATAGAGACTTAATGACAGAAATAGTACTTACAGGCAGTAGCGAAAGACCATTAATTTATCGAGGGCCTTTTGATTGAAGAACGCGAAGAACTCATCAAATGGAACACACAACAGATCATTTGAAACGAGGTCGTGCTCCTCTTTAATGTTCAGATACAAACTGTTCGTCCCCTCAAACTCTCTGCAGGTTTTCATGTACCAACTATGGAATCTTCGCATCATTGTTGTCAGAGATTTTTCATCTTTGATGAGAGGCTTCCCGTACTCGTATCTGTGTTCGTCCACCTCCATGAAATCAGGAAGTGCATCGTCAGGTAGGTAATCTTCAAGATAGCCATAACCGGCCACCGTCCCCGGAGCATTAGACACATTGAGCCGGGGGCACGATTGTTGTGCTTGTTCGCCGAGCTGGCCAATTTTTTCCCCTTTGTTCGTTCTTTTAACCTTTTATCACTGACAGTAGTTCCCAACCGCTGGGCTTGGAGATATGTCTGTTCAGTAATGCGCTCATAGTTGATTCTCGGCGGAGACTTTGGTGGTTTCCTCAGGGCATCGATAGTGCGCTTTGCTTTCACCGGATCTACCTTCTCCTCCGGAGGTGGATGTCTCTTTGCTTTCACCCCTTCAAAGAACTCCTTCATGTGGGTCCGCACAATCGTATCATTTTCCTCCTCGGACCTCTCATACGGTAACTTCTCTAGAGGCTTGAGAGATAGACTGTATTTGTATTGCCTCCCGCCTCTGGTTGTGCTGCTAGACACCGGAGCAGACGGAGCGGCTGCGGCGTCTGTCTTCTTTCGTGCTTGCTTACGAGGCGGAAGAGAAGGAGTACGACGCGCCGGAGCAGCCGGGGCGGCGGCGCGTCTCTTCCGCCCTTGCTGGCGAGGCGGAGAAGGAGGAGGCTGTTGGATGCTCGGGAGCGTCGGCGCAGGCGGAGAAGGAGGCGGAGTGCCGCCACGCGTGCCCTGATCGTCACTCACCGGAGGAGGAGGCGGTGGAGGAGGCAGAGTGCCCTGACTCGCTGGAGGAGGAGGAGGAGGTGGAGGCGTCCAGTTCGGAAGTATGATGAGCTCCTTCCGCCATAGGCATGGAGTCTTCAGAGCAGAATCCAGCCTAGTCTCCCCTTCACCGGTAGGGTGCTCAAGCGGGAGGTCCTCAAATCCCTCCATTATTTCATCCACCATCATCTTATCATATCCTTCTGGAATCGGCTGGCAGTGATAAGTTGTGCCGGATCCACTAGGATAAACTTGGCCAACAGCCGCCTTGACCTTCAAATTCATCCATCGCGCCATAATGTGGCAATTTTGAACTCCGTGATACCATCCACGGGATAGCTGGCAGGAGCCGTCAAGACATGCTCCGGCTGAAGTAGCTCGGTGGAAGCCACGCTGCTTCTCTGCTGAGATGGCGGGGTAGCTTCGGGGGAAGCTTCGGCAGGTCGTTTGCTGCGATGTGCTGCTTCTCATTCCTCTTCTCGATCCTCTAGCCCCATTACCCTTTCGTGCAGCGCCCGCAGTTGGTCTTGCTCCAGTTTCTTCCTCCTCTCGTGGGTTTTGTAACCCCCTGCGTCCGGAAAACCAACCTTCCACGGAATGGAGCCTGGCATGCCTCGTGTCCGTCCAGGGTGCTCAGGATTCCCAAGGGTCATTGTGAGCTCGTCCTTCTCCCTGTTTGGAAGGAACGTCCCTCGCTGCGCTGCATCGATATAGTGTCGAAGGTTCTTGACTGGTATTTGCAGTTGCTCGTCCGTCCACTGGCACTTCCCTATTACAGGGTCCAAGGTTCCGCCAGCCCCGAAGAACCAAGTCCGGCAACGGTCTGGCCAGTACATTGTCTCTGGTTCGATCCCTTTTTCAAGCAGATCATGCTCAGCCTTGGACCACTTAGGCCGGGCTTTGAGGTAGCCACCTGACCCCGTGCGATGGTGAAGCTTCTTCTTCGCAGCATTTTTCTTGTTTGTCGCCGACATCTTCTTACTCTTTTCCGATGTCTTGTGGGCCACAAATGCGGGCCAGTGATCTTTGATCTTCTCATGTTTGCCGATGAATTCTGGTGTCTTTTTTTTTGACAAACTGGTTCAGCTCTTTCCTCCACCTCCTCATTAGGGTTGCCATCTTCTTCAGAGCACAAGACTTGATTAATTGCTCTTTAACTGGCTTCTCCGGATCCTCCTCTGGCGGTAGGGTGAAATTTGCCTTCAGCTCAGTCCAAAGATCTTCTTTCTGTATATCATTGACATAAGACACCTCAGGGTCTTCCTCCTTAGGCTTATACCAATGCTGGATGCTGATCAGGATCTTGTCCCTAACAAGAACCCCGCACTGAGCAGAAAATGTCTTCCTTGTCCGGATGGGTTCAATCGGTTCGCCGTTGGCGCGATTTCTATGATCTCAAACCTTTCATCCGAGCTCAACTTTTTCTTCGGGCCTCGTCTCCTTACCGAAGTTGTGCTCGATCCAGAGGGCTAGAAATTATAAAGAAGAAAGAGGAGAGTAATTAATATGTGTACATATACCAAAACAAAGGAAGCATCAATTAACTAGTAAGCACGGGCTTAACTAATATATATATATACCTGGCCGGACTCGGTTCGGTCACCGGAGCAGTCAGCACGGTCTCCTTCTTCTACCTCCATTGTGTCACCGGAGCCATCATGAACATAGTCCTCTTCTTGTACCGGCATTAGTGGGTCGAAGCCATCATGAACATAGCCCTCTTCTTCCAATCCTTCCTGACCATCGGTGTCGTTGAGAAATGACGGAACTTCATCACTTCCTTGTGTGATTATGTGCCTCAACATCGCTTCTGTTTCTTCATCTCGGGAGTGCTCCATAGTTTCTGCAAATATTTACAACATGTCAATTATTATTCAAACATGGTACAGATGGATATATATATATATATATATATATATATATATATATATATATATATATTAGTGGCAAACGTAGAACTAGCTAGCTAATCACAATAAGGAATCATGTTAGTGGCCTTGATGCTGCTTCTCTAGGGTTTGGGGTCGCCTCGACACAATGCTTCAAGGGTTTGGGGTGGCCTCGACGACAACGCTCTTTTAACTTGGTAAATTTGGGTGGCCTCGAGAGAGTTAATTTGTCGGGTAGGGGCGCGGCGGGAGGGGGTAGGAGACCAACATCGTTTTCTCTCTAGGGTTTGGGTGTCCTCGAGAGTTTTGGTCGAGCGAGAGGGCTGAGGGGGGTGTTGCCATTGTATAAGTTATCACGGTCGAGAGGGGGTATATATATCGACCGCCCCTCATGTCGAAGTTATCTCGAGGGGAGGGGGTATCGGTACCCCCCCCCCCTTGTGTTGAAGTTTCTTCTTTCTCCTATATTCCTTTCTTCTTCTACTACTCTTCTTTTTCTTCTTCTCCCTCGAGAAAGGAAAATAAGGAAAAGGAAGAAAAGAGGAAGAAGGAAGAAGAAAAAAAAGAAAAAAAAGAGGAGAAGAAGAAAGGAATAGAGGAGAAGAAGAAAAATAGAAAATTTCTATTTTGCTTCTTCTCCTCTATTCCTTTCTTCTTCTCCTCTTCTTTTTCTTCTTTTTCCCTCTTCTTATTTATTTCTCCTCTTCTTCTCCTTTCTTCCTCTTCTTATTTTCCTTTTTCCTCTCATTCTTTTAGTATTGCTTGTTTTAAAAAAATGTTCAAATAGAAAATTTCGAAAAAAAAACAAAGGTTTTGCCCAATGCGTTGTTCATATGAATATACAAACACTTGCATATTCTACAATAATTAATATCACCAAAAAAAATCTATGAACAGAAAAAAAAACCTAACTTTTCTAAAAATCTATCTTTTGCATATATGAAAACATTAATACACATATGAACAAAAAATACATATATGAACAAAAACATGCTCTGAACAATTTTTTTATACATTTTGAACATCTACATACACATAGCCATATACATATACATATACATTGAATAAAAAATTAAACTAATAAAAATAAAAAAACAGAGCCGGTGCGGCGCGGCGGCTCACAGCGGGGGCGGCTAGATGACGATGGCGACGGTGGGGGCGGCGAGGGCGCCGGCGCGCGGGGGCGGGACGGGGCAGGGGCTCGGGGCGGCGCGCGCGCGGGGGCGGGACGGGGCGCGGGCTCGGGGAGGCCGGCGACGAGGACGGCGCGGGCTCGGGGAGGCCGGCGACGAGGACGGCGCGGGCTCGGGGAGGCGATGGCCTTGGCGGCAGCGGCGGCGACGGCGATGTGGAGCAGCCTGGCGGCGTCGAGGAGGGTCGGCATCGTCGGGGGCAACTGGCGATGAGATTCTGAATTTTTGCAAAGTATTTGCTTATATAGCAAAGCTATTGGTCCCGGTTCGTTAATCCAACCGGGGCTAATGCACCCTTTAGTCCCGGTTGGTGCCACCAAACGGGACCAAAGGCCTCTTTTTCGGCAGCCCAAAGGGCGGGAAGCGGCGGCCTTTGGTACCGGTTGGTGCCACCAACCGGGACCAATACCCCCCCCCTTTAGTCCCGGTTGGTGCCACCAACAGGGACCAAAGGCCCCTGTGCTGCCCGCGTCGGGGCCAAAGTTTAGTCCCACCTCGCTAGTTGAGAGGGGCGCGCAGTGGTTTATAAGCCGCACTGCCGCACCCCTCTCGAGCTCCTCTCCACCGCAGGCTTTCGGGCCTACTTGCTATTGCTTTGCCTAATGGGCCTTCTGGGCCTACTGCGGGCCTGAATCCTGGCCCATAGTAGGGTTTCATGTCGTATTCAGGCCGTGGGGGCCCAGTAGGAGGCATTTTTTTTTGTTTTTTTGTTTTCTTTACTTATTGTTGCTATTTTTATTTTTTTCTAGTTTTTTGTTTTGTTTTCTGCATTATTTATTTTCTTTTGTTTTTTGCTTTATTTTTTAATTGTTTTTTCTTTTAGTTTTAGGAAAATTATAAACTTTCTGTTAGTGCCATTAGTTTTCAAATTTGAAAACACTTTTTTTTGTTTTTTTTGTTTTCTTTCTTGCTTTATTTATTTTATTTTGTTTCTACTAACAACAAAATACTTATTGTTGTTCTTTTGTTTTGTTTTCTGCATTATTTATTTTCTTTTGTTTTTTTCTTTATTTTTCAATTATTTTTGCTTTTAGTTTTAGGAAAATTGTAAGCTTTCTGTTAGTGCCATTAGTTTTCAAATTTGAAAACACTTTTTTTGTTTTTTTGTTTTCTTTCTTGCTTTATTTATTTTATTTCGTTTCTACTTACAACAAAATACTTATTGTTGCTATTTTTAATTATTACGAGGGCCGAACCATAAGACATTAAAACATTTCAAATGAACTCTAAAAAAGTTGAAAGTTGGCATGGCATAATAAACTGACCCACATAGCATGTGCATGTACAAAACGGACAATGGTATCATACTCGTCAGTTACAAAGTTGGCATGGTATCATCATAATAGTTGCGGGAGAAAGTCTTCACTTTTTCTTCGCTTGTGTTATTTGCTTATTGCGTCGTAACCATGGATAATCTTCATCGTTTATCAGGATGCTGGGGTCAGCCTTGACTTTGAAGGGAGGAATTTCATGAAACTTTTCATAATCTTCCGACATGTCTGTCTTGTCCTCCACTCCCACGATGTCCCTTTTTCCTGAAAGAACTATGTGGCGCTTTGGCTCATCATATGATGTATTCGCTTCCTTATCTTTTCTCTTTCTCGGTCTGGTAGACATGTCCTGCACATAGATAACATGTGCCACATCATTGGCTAAGACGAACGGTTCGTCAGTGTACCCAAGATTTTTCAGATCCACTGTTGTCATTCCGTACTGTGGGTCTACCTGTACCCCGCCTCCTGACAGATTGACCCATTTGCACTTAAACAAAGGGACCTTAAAATCATGTCCGTAGTCAAGTTCCCATATGTCCACTATGTAACCATAATATGTGTCCTTTCCCCTCTCGGTTGTTGCATCAAAGCGGACACCGCTGTTTTGGTTGGTGCTCTTTTGATCTTGGTCAATCGTGTAAAATGTATTCCCGTTTATCTCGTATCCTCTCCAAATCAATACAGTCAAAGATGGTCCCCTGGACAACAAGTACAGCTCATCACAAACAGTGTTGTCACCTCTGATACGTGCTTCCAACCAACTACCGAAAGTACTGATGCGTTCACATGTAATCCAGTCGTCGCAATGCTCTGGGTGTTTGGAGCGCAGACTGTTCTTGTGTTCATCAACATACCGGGTCACCAAGGTAGAGTTCTGTAGAGCTGTGTAGTGTGCTTGAGACCAAGAATATCCGTCCCTGCATATTATTGAGTCCCTTCCAAGCGTGCCTTTTCCAGTCAGTCTCCCCTCATACCGCGATTTAGGGAGACCTATCTTCTTAAGGCCAGGAATGAAGTCAACACAAAACCCGATGACATCCTCTGTTTGATGGCCCATGGAGATGCTTCCTTCCGGCCTAGCGCGGTTACGGACATATTTCTTTAGGACTCCCATGAACCTCTCAAAGGGGTACACATTGTGTAGAAATACGGGGCCCAGAATGACAATCTCGTCAACTAGATGAACTAGGACGTGTGTCATGATATTGAAGAAGGATGGTGGGAACACCAGCTCGAAACTGACAAGACATTGCACCACATCACTCCTTAGCCTTGGTATGATTTCTGGATCGGTCACCTTCTAAGAGATTGCATTGAGGGATGCACATAGCTTCACAATGGCTAATCGGACGTTTTCCGGTAGAAGCCCCCTCAATGCAACCGGAAGCAGTTGCGTCATAATCACGTGGCAGTCATGAGAATTTAGGTTCTAAAACTTTTTCTCTGCCATATTTATTATTCCTTTTATATTCGACGAGAAGCCAGTCGGGACCTTCATACTAAGCAGGCATTCAAAGAAGATTTCCTTCTCTTGTTTGGTAAGAGCATAGCTGGCAGGATCTTCATACTGCTTTGGAGGCATGCCGTCTTTTTCGTGCAAACATTGTAGGTCCTCCCGTGCCTCAGCTGTATCTTTTGTCTTCCCATACATGCCCAAGAAGCCTAGCAGGTTCATGCAAAGGTTCTTCGTCACGTGCAACACGTCGATCAAAGAGCGAACCTCTAAGTCTTTCCAGTAGGGTAGGTCCCAAAATATAGTTTTCTTCTTCCACATGGGTGCGTGTCCCCCAGCGTCACTCGGAACAGCTAGTCCGCCAGGACCCTTTCCAAAGATTACGTGTAAATCATTGACCATAGCAAGTATGTGATCACCGGTACGCATGGCGGGCTTCTTCCGGTGATCTGCCTCCCCTTTGAAATGCTTTCCTTTCTTTCGACATTGATGGTTGGTCGGAAGAAATCGACGATGGCCCAGGTATGCATTCTTCCTGCAGCTTGCCAGGTATATATTGTCGGTGTCAAGTAAATAGTGCGTGCATGCGTGGTATCCCTTGTTTGTCTGTCCTGAAAGGTTACTGAGAGCGGGCCAATCGTTGATGGTCACGAACAACAACGCCTTTAGGTTAAATTCCTCCTGTTTGTGCTCATCCCACGTATTTACACGTTTCCATTCCACAGCTGTAGAAGTTCTTCAACTAATGGCCTTAGGTACACATCAATGTCGTTGCCGGGTTGCTTAGGGCCTTGGATGAGAACTGGCATCATAATGAACTTCCGCTTCATGCACATCCAAGGAGGAAGGTTATACATACATAGAGTCATGGGCCAGGTGTTGTGATTGCTGCTCTGCTCCCCGAAAGGATTAATGCCATCCGCGCTTAAAGCAAACCATACGTTTCTTGGCTCACTTGCAAACTCATCCCAGTACTTTCTCTCGATTTTTCTCCATTGCGACCCGTCAGCGGGTGCTCTCAACTTCCCGTCTTTCTTACGGTCCTCACTGTGCCATCGCATCAACTTGGCATGCTCTCCGTTTCTGAACAGACGTTTCAACCGTGGTATTATAGGAGCATACCACATCACCTTCGCAGGAACCCTCTTCCTGGGGGGCTCGCCGTCAACATCACCAGGGTCATCTCGTCTGATCTTATACCGTAATGCAACGCATACCGGGCATGCGTTCAGATCCTTGTACGCACCGCGGAAGAGGATGCAGTCATTAGGGCATGCATGTATCTTCTGCACCTCCAATCCTAGAGGGCATACGACCTTCTTTGCTGCGTATGTACTGTCGGGCAATTCGTTATCCTTTGGAAGCTTCTTCTTCAATATTTTCAGTAGCTTCTCAAATCCTTTGTCAGGCACAGCATTCTCTGCCTTCCACTGTAGCAATTCCAGTACGGTACCGAGCTTTGTGTTGCCATCTTCGCAATTGGGGTACAAACCTTTTTTGTGGTCTTCTAACATGCGATCGAACTTCAGCTTCTCCTTTTGACTTTCGCATTGCGTCCTTGCATCGACAATGACCCGGCGGAGATCATTATCATCGAGCATATCGTCTGGTTCCTCTTGATCTTCAGCAGCTTCGCCCGTTGCAGCATCATCGTGCACATCGTCTGGTTCCTCTTAATGTTCAGTAGCATCACCGTATTCAGGGGGCACATAGTTGTTATCGTACTCTTCTTCTTAGCCGTCTTCCATCATAACCCCTATTTCTCCGTGCCTCGTCCAAACATTATAGTGTGGCATGAAACCCTTGTAAAGCAGGTGGGTGTGGAGGATTTTCCGGTTAGAGTAAGACTTCATATTCCTACATATAGGGCATGGACAACACATAAAACCATTCTGCTTGTTTGCCTCAGCCACTTCGATAAAATCATGCACGCCCTTAATGTACTCGGAGGTGTTTCTTGAACCGTACATCCATTGCCGGTGCATCTGCGTGCATTATATATAATTAAGTGTGTCAAAAATCATTACAGAACATCATGAATAGATAATTAAGTGACCAAATTAATAGACGTTCATCATCACATTAAAACCAAAGTACATACATAGTTCTCATCTAACATCATAAAGCTCTGCAGAGCATCTAAATTAATTAAACCATACACTGAAACTATGTAAAACATTTCAATGCGAAAACAAATGCGATCATAATCGCAACCAATGTAACAACTGATCCAATGGCATAATGATACCAAGCCTCGGTATGAATGACATATTTTCTAATCTTTCTAATCTTCAAGCGCGTTGCATCCATCTTGATCTTGTGATCATCAACGACATCCGTAACATGCAACTCCAATATCATATTCTCCTCCTCAATTTTTCTAATTTTTTCCTTCAACAAATTGTTTTCTTCTTCAACTAAATTTAACCTCTCGATAATAGGGTCGGTTGGAATTTCCGGTTCAACAACCTCCTAGATAAATAAAATCTATGTCACATTGGTCGGCATAATTGTCATAAACAATAAATGAGCCAATAGTTATGAAAAGATAATATATACCACATCCGAATCATAGATAGGACGAGGGCCGACGGGGGCGGATACCAAAACCATCGCACTATATAAGATGCAATAATAAAAGTAAGAAAATTATACAAGTATCTATATAAACATACAAGTAAGAATTTTTTTTTCCTTTCAGAAAGAAGATAAGAACAAGAGGCTCACCACGGTGGTGCCGGTGACGAGATCGGCGCGGGCGATCGACGGCGGTGAAGGCGGGGACGGGACGTGACGGACCGCTAAACCTAGACAAATATTGAGGAAAATGGAGCTTGGAGGTTGAGCTTGGAGAGGAGAAAGCTTAAGTAGTGTGGCTCGGGCATTCCATCAAACACCTCATGTGCATAGGAGGTGAGCTAGAGCACCACAAAGCTCTCCCCTCGTCGGCCACGAAAAACAGAGCACTGGGAGTGCTCTGCTCGCGGGCGAGGGGTATATATAGGCAACTAATTGGTCCCGGTTCGTGGGGGCAGCCTTTGGTCCCGGTTCATGCCACCAACCGGGCCAATGGTGGTGGGCCAGGAGGGAGGCCCATTGGTCCCGATTCGTCCCACCAACCGGGACCAATAGGTCCAGTCGAACCAGGACAAATGGCCCACATGGCCCGGCCGGCCCCCGGGGCTGACGAACCGGGTCCAATTCCCCCATTGGTCCTGCTTCTGGATTGAACCGGGACTAATGGGCTCACCCGGCCTGGACCATTGCCCCCTTTTCTACTAGTGGTTGCGAACTTGGGATAAGATGTATATGGGCCAAAAATTCAGCTAACATACGATGAAGTATGTGGTTAATGTCATTGATGGATATAATCCAATAATTCAACAAACGCCTTCGATTAGTCGGTTGGTGTCATTGATGGGGCCTAGAACATGCTATGTGATATTTGTGGAAGAATTACATGTATGTGGTTGTGTTTGGAGGTGGTAGCTGTGTTGGATACGTGAACAGATTTTAACCTACGAAAGATTTAACAGGGCAACAATACTCAATTGTTGGCATGCGGTCAGGTTGGTGTGGTGCACGATGCATCTATATCCTAATTATTACGAATTGATTGTGAATCCGTCCCACAGATCTTTTTTTTGGTTCCAGCTTTTTCTGATAGGGGCGAAAATCTGGTTTCCAAAAAATCTCAGAGAATTGTTGATTTTTTACATCTGAGTTATTGAAAGGAATTTTCAACTGAAAACAATTTAGTGTCAAAACATATTATATTTAACCCATTGTACATATTTTCTATGCTTCACCATGTATTGGCTATGTAGATTTGCCACTCGTATTTCTTATGAACTACAAGTAGTAAACAGAAAGTTGGTCTAAGCCACCCATCATTCACGGAATTAAGAGTAGTCTAGGGGGTGTTGATGTCATTGTTGATGGGGCGTGAAATACGTATGTGATGTGATATTTGTTGTAGAATTACATGTATGTGGTTGTGTTTGGAGGTGGTAGATGTGTTGGATATATGAGCAAATTTTAACATAGGAAAGATTCAACATGGCAACCATACTCAATGGTTGGCATGCGGTCATGGGTTGAGTGGCGCACGATGCATTGCCATCCGAATTATTATGAATTGATTGTGACTCTGCCCCCCCCCCCCCCCCAATGAATTTTTATTTCGGCTTTTTCTGATAGGGACTAGAAATCCGGTTTCCAAAAACATCTCGGATAACTCCGTATTTTTCACGTATGAGTTATCCAGATGAATTTTGAAGTTTAAAAAAGATAGGGTAAAAATTTATTATATTTAACCCATTGTACGTATATTTCGTGCTTCACCATGTGCTAGCAACGCAGATTTGCCATTCATATTTCTTATGAACTGCAAGTAGTAATAAAGAGCTCGCCTAAGCCACCCATCCATTCACAAAATTAAGTGGTATAGGGTGTGTTGACGTCAATTTTGATGGGGCCGGAAACACGTTATGTGATGTGTTTGTGGTAGGATTACGTGTATGTGTCTGTGTTTAGAGGTGTTATATGTGTTGGATATATGAGAAAATTTTAACCTAGGAAAGATTCAACATAGCAACAATAGTCAAAGGTTGGCATGTAGTCACGGTTGGAGTGGTGCACGATGCATCGACATCCTCATTATTATGACTTGATTGTGACTCGCCCCCCGCCCCCCCCCCCCCCCCCCCCCTAATGTTTTTCTTTTTTTGCCTTTTTTCCAACAGGAGGCGGAAAACCCGGTTTCTAAAAAATCTCAGGAATTCTTGATTTTTTTAATTTTGAATTTTCCAAACAAATTTTGAATTTTAACAAGTTAATGTCAAAATTTAATTGCAGAGGTGTGGATGGTGCTTCACTGCTTCTGGGTGCAATTGTGGCGGCGACTTGTGCATTGTTCTTTATCTTCACCGCTTAATTCTTCGTCTTCTGGTGGCGCTCTTCAGCTTGCATCTGGATGTGTTGCTGACCAGGTGATGGTGAGGTTGCGGGAGCCCAGGGATGGTGGTGCTCTGCCCCCTCATGCCCGAGCTGCCAGTTGGTATTGTCCATTCGGCTCTCGGGTGATCACTTTGCCTTCCGACGGTACGACGCCCTTCGAGCCAGGGCGAGAGCATTGTGGTCCTCTTTGAAGGTAGAACAACTGCTTGTCGGTCTAGGCATGTTTTGTGGGAGTAGGCGAGGAGTTGTTGCTTACTAATGTTGGTGTCCTGCTGCACCTCACCCTGTAGCTGGTGTGGCTCCTGCTCTTGGCGTTTGGTATAGGCGATTTAGGCTGGGCTCCTTTTCTTTCTTGTGTCTGCCTGTATCACTGCTAGGTTGTAAGCTGCTACAGCTCTCTATATCTTTGCCATTTCTTTTTTCTTTATTTTGTACCTTGCTTCATTGTAATCATAGCCGGTTGATGGCTTTGTTAATTTAAATTTGGGATAGGTCGGAGCCTTTTCTCAGGCATGGACGATGCCCTTTCTCTAAAATAGGAGATGTGCGATTGAATTTTGATGTACAGTGCCCAGCACGGCAGGTACTCAAGTAAACGAGATACTACATATGCCATGATCAATGCTCATTTTTCCTCATATATGTTTCCTTTATTTTAGTATTGAATTTCTTAGATTTTGTTTTGATGTTTTCTACCACAAGTGTCAGTTTAACATCGAGCTAGCTAGCTACCTAGCTAAGCACATATTTCGACATGGTTGGTGCGGCGCATATATGATGCATCGACTTCCCAATCTTACCAATTCATTGTGCTTTTGTCCCACTCAGTCTCTAGATCACTACGTAATTTTGGGTTATCATTATCCATATATCTTTTCTAACTTGTATTTAAAATGGAATTGCTACAAAGAAATTTTTCCTGAATTAATGCCATCTAGATCTAGCTTATGCCTCCAACTCAATCAAGTTTAACCAATCAATTTGGTACCACAAAAAATATAGGACAAGAAATCTTATCCCTTTGGGATTTTCAGTTTTTGTCCTTCTGACTAACCATATTTATGTACCAGTTCATGTCATTATCACTTTAGCACTCTGTCTTAACATGACGTTGCAGTTCATCCCTTTGTGTTTCCACATTTTCCAATCAAGCCATTGCAATCTTTTTTATGCAATTGCGGAAGGCTTGAGAGTCTAGAACGTATATTTGTTTCAAACCATAGAGCTCAAAAGACAAATAGTAATTACCAGATGGTTAAATTGCTGATGATCCACTACTAGGAAAAAGCCTATACACATAATCTTACCAATAGCGCTTGTTAAAATGAGGCGTCGGCTAATATACTTAGCAGTAGCGCGTCGGCTAAAACGGCGCTATTGTTACCCGCTTAGCAGTAGCGCGGCAGCGGCAGAATGCGCTACTACTATAATTGCCACACCGTTCCCGACGTGCTAGGTATAGTAGTAGCGCCCTTCTAGAAACATCGCTACTACTACGGATTTTAGCAGCAGCGCGTTTTGCCTCCCCACTCTACCTATTTTCACCTAACCCCCCGCACGGCCTGATTCCCTCTCCTCTGCTTCCTCTCCCCCAATTCCCCACTCTCTCTTCTCCCCCTCGTCGCCTCCGCCTCGCCGCCGTCTCCCTCGACCCCACCTCGCCGCCGTCTCCCCCGACCCCGCCTCGCCGCCGTCTCCCCCGACCCCGCCTCGCCGCCATCTCCCTCGACCCGCCTCGCCGCCATCTCCCTCGACCCGCCTTGCCGTCGTCTCCCCCGACCCCGCCTCGCCGCCGTCTCCCTCGACCCGCCTCGCCGCCGTCTCCCTCGACCCGCCTCGCCGCCATCTCCCCCGACCCCGCCTCGCCGCCTTCTCCCTCGACCCGCCTCGCCGCCTTCTACCTCGACCCGCCTCGCCGCCGTCTCCCTCGACCCCGCCTCGCCGCGCCTCGGTAAGCACTCTCCCCTTCCGATCCCTCTTGTTTGCTTAGTATGAACCCTATCTATTTAGTGCTAGTTAGTATGAACCCTAGGCTATTTTTAGTGCTAGTTAGTTAATTATAATTAGTATTAACCCTATTTAATTAGGTAGTACGAACCCTAATTAAAAAATGGATGCTTATATGGTAATTAGGGCAGTAGTTCCTAGGTACTAATTACTCCATCCGTTCCGATTTACTCGTCATAGTTTTAGTTCAAATTTGAACTAAAACCACGACGAGTAAATCGGAACGGAGGGAGTAGTTAGTAAGAACTAGGTACTAGTTTATTTTTATTTATAGCAAGTTCATTTTTAGTAAGAACTAATAAATTTAATAGAACTAGTTCGTAAGAACTTGTTGCTATTTTTTTAGTTAAAGCAATTTTTCCCGCATCGACGTGGACGATGCCTATCCTGCATCCTCGTCGTCGAGTCGGCGGAGGACGGCACCTGCTTGACCAGACGGGCCATGTACGGGACTGGGCTCCGCCGGGGTGGTACTGAGAGGTGCTACCTACCGGGGGGCGCAGGTTGGTGAGGAGCCAGCCTGTCGTTGACCCGAACCTTCTTTGGTGGCGGTCGCGTGGGCCAGTGACGGTCCAGAGGCTCGAGGACCCCGCGGATGTGGTGTGTCACCGTGTCAGTGAGGAGGACGCGCACGTCCGTCGCTACTTGTTTGCGTTGGATCACAGGTTCTCCAATACCTGGCAGGTTCTCCAGGGATCTCACTAGAGCTATGATCCCATGATGGTTCCTTCTCTGTGGGTGTCCACCGCCCGCGCCGATACCCGTCGTGTGCTAGGGTTTTAGTTGTATTAGTGATGTTATATGTATGACACTATTCAGGATGTATTAGTGATAATATTCGACGATGTACGGACGCATGAGCTGATTTACTTTTGCTTATTGAATGCATGCTAATTTGAGTCGTATAAGATATTTTGAAATGTATATCTTGTGTTGCTCAAATAGGATATGTGCTTGCCCAAGTGGCCGGTCATGTTTGCAGGTTACACCTCCGAGTGTCCTATGTTTTGCCGGAGTGTTGATTCATTTCCGTTCCGGCAAATTTCAGGCGCTCGATATGTCCTATTTTAGCAAAGGTCATGCCGGATTTTTCCGTAAATTTTGGCATGACTTGTAGGAAATATCGAGTGCCCCGGATTTGTGTGTTGAGTATCCTGGTTGTTGTCTTCGATCGATTTTCAATTAATGTATCAACTATGAACATAGGAAATGTCTGACGACGAAAAGGATTTCGGTACTTACAAATATTGCAAAGACGAGCGCTGCCCGTGCGACGGAATCTTCCTAGATGATGATAGGCGCTTCAGCATCAAGCTGGACGAGAACTTCGAAGTGGATACAGTAAGTCACAACGATAAGTTTTTTTTCGTAATTAAGCATGACATATGCTTCATTTGCTTGAACTTATAATTTATTTATTGTTACTATTCTACTAGCGTATTCCTTGCCATGCAAGAGTTTTTATATTGCATAAGATAGGTTTCAGTCGTACTATGGAGGTAAAGAAAGTTTACTTGAAGACCGGGCATGGTTATATTTTTAACGTAAAATTATACAATTCAGACGACTACACCTATTTTGGATGCAAAACATGGCGAGCACTATGCAAGACTTATGCATTTGAGCCTGATATGGTTATCACTTTTGATATTCATCCGGAAGATGATATTGAAGGTAATAACGACATCTGGGTCGATGTGCAGATGGCTCCAGTTATACCATTATGTAAGTTTCTCAACCATATTTATGTCTTTGATATTGTTTATTCAAAAATAGTTGACAACTAATTTGTATTGTCAGCTTATTTCGGTGCAAGCAAACATGTCCAGCGCTTGGTAGACAGGACCGTGTACTGTGTCGAGGCTGAACTGAACTGCGAGGAGCTCAGTCATTATGTTTCATGGCTTGCGGATCTCGATACTGTCAAGACAAATTTTTTTCCTGCATTTAGAAATGTTAGTACTGAAAACGTGCGACCAATAGTGTTCGTAATGAACTGTGGTCACATCTATTTAGGAAGGATAGTAAGATTTTTACTATTTGTCCTCAGTGCATCTTTTCCATGCATTATTTTTGAAGCTAAACTTCATTGCTAAGTATGTTACCATACGATGTTCTTCAACAGGGACTCCCGATGAATGTTGTGCCTTATGGGATCGAGACTAAAGGTACCATGAGTATTATTAGCTTACGGCCAAGATATCCTACAAATTACTCTAGTGCATTCAAGATTAGCGACGGATGCTTAATAGTGCAAGACTGGACCAAATATGTGATGGGGGAGCGTAGACAAGTACTAGGGGGCAGCAAGCAGAAGCGCAGCCCACGATTAGGAGACAGGTTCATCTGCATGCTCCAACTTGATCAAGGAGGAGAGCTACACATGTTTTATGTTATTTTACCTGAGAGAGAGCAGCAGGAATGATTACCTAGCTAGAAATGAGTTTGAAAATGATGATGCGCTACACTATTACTATGATGATAAAATATGTAGTGTTGGTGGTAATGACTATGTAATGACTATGATGATTATTATTAGCTAGTGTTAGTGGTGATTAAATAAATATTGTTGGTGATAATGACTATGATGATGATTAAATAGCTTCTGCTGGCGGATTAGATTCAAGTGGAGGTAACATGTGGTGCACATCGAAAGTACTACTAGTCCAAACTAGATCAAGTTTGGATTAGTAGTATACTTTTGACATGCACCACATATTTCCTCCACTTGATCCTAATCCACCTTCATTTGACACACTGTTATGGACATAATGATGAAAACCTCATAACTGGTATTGTACCAATATTTGTACGATGGCGCATAAATACACTAAAAATAAAAAAAATAAAAAAAATACTAGTAGCGATGGAGAGAAAACACGCTGCCACTAGTTACGTTAGCAGTAGCGTGGGAGTGAACAAATGCTGCAGCTATTTGTCCTAGCAGTAGCGCGTGCGGGCACGCGTTACTACTAAGCAATAGCTGTAGCGCCTTATTAGTAGCGTGCCTACCCGCGCTACTAGTGAGCACAAAACCAGCGCTACTGCTAAGGTTTTTCTTAGTAGTGATCAACCATTTGTCTGACCTTATTTTATAATTAAGCCATTGTCCTCATTGGATTTGGAACCACAGGGTTGAATTAGTCAATGATTGTGGACTAGGAAAAGCAGCGGGCAGTCCATTGTGGTGTACGCGCCTTCCCTAGATGTGAAAAATGTAGAGGCAACACTTGGTGTGGGTATAAGACCGGCTAAGGTTGTTCATCAAACACGACACGCGGGCGACGCGTGAATAGGCTGGCGGTGGAGTAGGCGCGCTTGTGTGTGTGTGCGCGCGCGCGCGCGTGCGCGTGCACTCACTCACGAAATCAGGCAACCCAACTACACGTAGCTGGATCCGTTGATATGAGGTCTACCCACGTACAAAAACGTGAAGCGACAGAAATCAAGTTCTATGGATTTGGAAGACACATAGTTTGAAAATTTTACATCAAGATGCCACCGCCTAAGTGACATAGCATTAGTGTCCTACAATTGCATATGGTTGAGTTGTAGACTTTTAAAAGTAAGAGTATCGGTCGAACAGAGAGCTTAGAAAATGGTCCAAAGAAAAAGCGGTTGTGGAAATGAAATATTGCAAGAGTGTTGTGATGAGATTTGAAGTGTGCAAAATTAATTGTGAAGAACAAGAGAGAAATAGAAAATGACGAAATCCGTAATAGGGCTAAGGCACTTTCATGGAATCTAGACTCACATAACTAATCCATTATATATGGTTTTATGTGTGGGGGAGCCAAATAAATGTACGTGCATACTACCCAGCAGCGACTGCAGCGCATAGTTCATCGGCGCCACAGCCTCGTCCATGGCGGTGGCTGTGGCAATTGAAGTTGGCATGCGGATGTTATTCTCTCATCCGCCACCCGAAGCAACAAGAAGAGCCACGGCAACGAGCAGGAACATGTTTGTAGCCGTTGCCATTTCTACTTGTTGGTGCTTCCTGAGGTGCTATGCTATGCAGAGAGTGTGGTGTGGCTAGCTTGTTAAGTAGGAAGGGAAAATATACATCAATCCTACAGTATGTGTGACCGTGAGTTCTTTTTTTGAGAAAAGGGAAACCCCCGGCCTGTGCATCAATCAACGCACACATGCTTCTGTGACCATGACCGTGAGCTTTAATGAAATTAAGTGACACATACAGTGACCGGAAGTTTGGGTCACTGTACGTGGAAAGAAGTTTTGAGTTGAAAAAACACAAAGAAAAGCACGGCGGATGCGTCAAATATCTGAGTTCTTCTGCTAATCCTTGAAGGATTTAGTTGCTGCTATGTGGCCTGTTCGATCCGATCGTTTCTGTTCGCAAGTTTTATTTTTTGGTCTTCTGGCGTCCTGCTTGATCCAAAGAGCTGTTCTTCTACTTCTTCGTCTATTTTCTGCTATTACGAGAATCATCGTAATCCGTCGCTGATCTTCTTGTACCGTGAAAGATTGGGCCAACAAATGACTCGCCGTCTAGTCGTGTCTCACCAGCGCATAGAATTGGAGTTCCTGTTAAAAAAAGGCATATTTCCAATTTTCTTTAACTGAAAACCCACACTTTTAGCCTCTGAGACGCTTCTTCAGTGATGCTTAACAAATGCCAGCTTCAAGAATTTTTTGGGTCATTGCTATTCTTTTTAAACAATTCTTCACAAGTAAAGTGTTTTAGGCTACTTCCTCAAAAGCTGTGGGGACAGCTGACCCCAGAGCACGTAGAATTGCAAGTACCACTGTCATGTGTTGCATGAATGTGCGTTTCTTCCTTGCTATGCTGACCCTGGCTAGTCGGTATTGCCATTCTATCATACATTTTGGTTATGCGCCTTATCATCACAGTGAGAACTGTTAATGGAATGACATGCAAAGCAAATGAAGGCCGGAAATTAGACAGGGCCAACTAACAAAACGGAGCACATGAGCAGGATGAATGCGAAAATATTAGGAAACATATGGGTGACAACCTCAATATCTCAAATATACATATGGTGCCCAAGGTTTAGCTTAGCTGGTCACTTTGGGTTCATTTTCTCATTTAGTTCCTCCATTATGTTTCTTTATGTTGTTCCCCAGAATTTAATTACAGAATTTGATCAAACAAAGAATCTCATGGCATACTGATCTGGTGTGGTAGTCACTTTGTTAAATAAACCTCAATGTAGAGAAACATAGGGATGCTGAGGAATATGTTGTTTCTAGACGATTGCCGCTACCTAGTACTGCCTGTTGCGTAGGCTACAAGGAGGCAAAACATGTCAAGGAGAATGATTGTATGCACTGGCCATAGTGGCAGCTTGCGGCCATAAAACATCCTTGTAATTTTCAATGGAAGTAGCATGGCAACCACCACAACTGAGGCCATGAAGGAAGTGGAGTTGCTATAGAAGAAAGCATTGTACCGATGCTTGTCGATGTCATGGAGAATGGGGTTGCCAGCATAGTGTCCATGAATGTTGTCTTGCCACAAGCCGCCTGGTGGTTTTAGGCCTGCCTGGTATGTCATACTTGCACCTAGGATACCTAGCAAGATCAAGTATTCAAGTGAACCTTCCTCTTGGTTGTTGTTGTTGTTGTTGGTGGTGGTGGTGGTGGTGGTGGTGCTGGTGGTGGTGGTGGTGTTGCTGCTGCTGCCATGACTCACTTTCGAGAAGAACCAGAAAAGGGGTACCAACAAGGCTATGAAGGCTAACACTGGGACAACTAAGGTTAATACAAGGATGGAGGTTTTGAGATGCTGAGAGGTTCCGGTAGCATAGGCACCCATGAGGCCAAACATGCCCACCAGCATGCACACATAGAGCGCATAAGAACGTATACCTGGCATGTAAAGATTTGGATTGATGAGAAGAAGGATGAGGCTTACAGACGCCATGAAGCTTGCGGCATTGCAATAAACGAATGTGTTGTAACACTGAGGGTAATTGTCGTGGAGGACTGGGAAACCCGCACGGCGACCGAGCCCTTGGTCATTTGCTGACCAAAAGCCACCAGGTGGAGTGAGACCAGCTTGGTATGTGAGAGTTGTGGCCAAGATAGCGATCAATAACAGCATCTTGCGCTCATCTTCTAGATCCCGTACTGTAGAATCATTTGCCGGCTCTGGCTTATGATCTATGATGGTTATATGCGCGATGATGTAGACTAGGATGAGGCCTGCCAAGGCGACCATGTAGACGGATGTTTTCACATCCCTAGCGCTCCCGGCGCCATAGGCCATGATGAGGCAGAAAAGGTCCAACACCAGGGCTGCTTCAAGTTTGCGCCGGTTGAGTGAAAACTTCCTTTTGATCATCAGGATGACTATCAGGGATGTGACAAAAGCGATTGAGTTGCTCTAGAAGAACACTTTGTATCTAGTAGGATGTGTCGTTTGCAGCACCGGGTGGCCCATTTTATGCCCATCCCGATCTTCTTGCCAGATGCCCCCCGGTGGATCTAGTCCTGCTTGGTAAGTGATGCTCACCACAAGAATAGCAAGGAGCGTATCAAGACTATAAGTGTTTTTTAAGTATTGGCTGGCGTATGTGCGGGTACCTGCATATATGTATCCAATGAATCAGTTACGCAACTAACTAGTATATAAAAAGATAAATATTATATACATATATAAAATTTACTCCGTATTATACATGTATCCAAACCAGTGAGCCATACCTCGATGACTAGGAGTGCCGAACCAGTCCTTGAACCGCGCCTTCAACCAGTTTATTGTGTGATATATTAGGTTGAAATACCACACAAGGGAAACAAACGCCAGCAGGAGCAAGGTGCAGACAGGAATCGCGAGGACTAGGACAGTATTGCCATCCGCTCTGCAGCTCCCAGCAGCATAGGCCCCCATGAGGCCCAGCAAAGTGACCGCGATCAACCCGTACGGCGCTGCAAGACGCATTTGGATGGGCCTCTTGAGCTGCGCCTTTCTCTGGAACCATGTCATTCCCCCGAACAGTGCCTTCTCCCCGAGCATCATCTTCTCGAGGAGAAACACGATGATGAGCAGGGACACGACAAACGAGGTGGTGTTGCAAACGAAGAAGGCACGGAACCGACCACTTGCTTGTAACACCGGCTCGCTCAGATGATGGCCGTCCTGGGTGCTGGTCCAGAATCCACCAGGTGGACTCAGCCCGGAGACGTAAGTAATGGTGATTGCGAAGGTGGCGAGTAACATCAACGCATCGATATTCTTCTTATCTTTCAACTTGGCTTGTGGGAAAAGGATATGTTCCCTGACGTTAGGGATGAAGTCGTGGTTGGAGTAAGGGTTTGAGTTGGGGTTGGAGTAGGCCTCATTGCCACCATAGCGCCAGAGGTAGGAGTAGGACAAGAAAACACAAATGATGCAGAATACCAAAACGGAGAAGGTTACCACCGTGTAGATGGTTGTGAACGCATCCCGGCAGCTCCCGGCACCGTAGGAGCCCATGAGGCTGAGTAGGTTGAGCATCATCACCACCCGCAGCACCGATGTCATAACATGGCTCTTCTTCTGCAGGATGACGAGGATGAGGGAGACAACGAGGGACGCAGTGAATGCGGTGGCGTTGGAGTAGTAGAAGGCGAGGTACCGGCTGTAGTGGATATCTGGCAGGATCGGATCACCAGCGTTGTGCCGCCCGGGGTCATCCTGCTCCCAGGATCCCCCGGCAGGTTCAGCCCGGCGACGTAGGTCACCGTTGAGACCAGAGTTGATAGCAGCAGGAGCTGCTCCATGAACTCGTACAGGGTTAAGTCTACAACTACATTGGCAGAGTTCTCTCCCCTCTGCCCCTTCTGGGTGGATGGTGCTACTGGATCAGCTTACAGGTCGCTGTTGGACATGGGATTCATCTGCTTAGCTTGCTATCAAATGAATCGACCATGGCTTCAATTTATAGTGCCGTACGTCCAACCACCAGTGGATATTACAAAGTTGACAGTGGAGACTCAATGCACGATGGCTTAGCTGGAATTAATTGAGGGGCCACCTACATGTTAGATTGGAATCATTTCCCGATATTTTTCGTGTACAAACCGGGGGCACGTCGTTTTGCTTCTTTTAAGCGCCCTTTCTTGCATTCGTACGTAAGGAGAATAGCTAACAGTAAATTAAGGTTGTCGCAGTCCGACGGAGCGGGTGGCTTGTGCTTTTATTTTTTGAGGAATGGGTGGCATATGCATATAATTGAGCTAGCTTTTACAAGTGGGTAAGATTTAAGAACTTGGGCCATGACAGGTACTGCTCTGGCCTGTCCATATTTGGTCGGCCTACTTAGATAATGGAAAAAGGGACGTAATAATACGAGAATGCTGCAACTTGCCTCCAGGTGGCTGGAGCAGCTTGACGCGCTCGGCGCGTACGACCACCACGACTCCGTCGACGTGCTCCACTACCTGCTCACCAGTGCCGGCCTCCGCTTGCCCCCGCACATGGACGCTGTCCAGTTCGCGGCAAGGAGCAACGGCAAGCAGCAGTAGCGGTGGCAAGCAGTGGCACCACGCAGCAGCAGCAGAGGGCAAAAGCGGCAGTGGCAAGCAGTGGCAGCGGGCAGCAGCAGTAGCAGAGGGCAGCCGAAGCAGAAGGTTGAAGCGGCGGCAATCAGTGGCAGCGAGCAGAAGCGGTAGCAGAGGGCAGCAGCAACAGCGAAGGCGAGGCTTGACGTTGCAGAGGGCGGCGGCCAGACGTGACATAGGGTGGCGACGTTGGCTAGCAATGTGACCGGTGGCCATGGCAGCGCGACGGCGCACCCGTGTGCTTCATGAGCAGGTAGAGTGGAGGAGAAGAAGGCAGGCAGAGAGGAGGAGAAGAAAATTAGAAGAGACACTAAAATCTGGGCCTAACATGTCAGTTAATGGTAAAAAAAAATACGGTTCGTTTACGCGTGGGCCTGACCTGTTGCCTGAAAACACTAGTAGAAAACAGGGCTTTGGTTTTTGCCGGTTCGGAGGGACAATCCCAGTCGTGTTACGAACCGGGACTCCCGGTTCGAGCAGCCAGGACGCCAGCCGGGCCTCGGCAGGAACCAGTCCCGGTTCTTCTGACCCCTTTCGTCCCGGTTCCAGACACGAACCGCGACTAAAGGCCTAGCTCCTGGCGCAAGCCCTTTAGTCCCGGTTGGTGTCTAGAACCAGGACTAGAGGTCAGTCTTCAGTTCCGGTTCTAGACACCAACCGGGACTAAAGAGATGCCTATATATATATATATATATATATGCTCGCCCTGCCCACTCACTCCTTTGTTTTTTGGCCGGCTGGCGTGTGGGAGGTGTATGCTGCTCTGTTCTCACCTCCTATGCACATGATGTGTTCGATGAAATGCTCGAGACACACTTAAGCTTTCTCCTCTCCAAGCTCGACCTCCAAATTACATTTTCCCCAAGATTTGTCTAGGTTTGGCGGTGCACCAACTACACAAGTGTTCTAAAAAGTTAGCAACTTCATAATTTCATCTCTCACTGCTAGTTTAGCTCATTTCAAATGCTCTCGAAGTAGAGTGGTTTGTGGGCTTTAGTGGAGGAGTGTATGTGGGAGTTCTTTTGATTTAGATGCACAATCGGAGCGCAAATTAACTTTTAGAGTCTGCACATGTGTAGGGTGCCGTCCCATGCCCATCCTCACTGCCGTCGATTGCCCGCGTCGATCTCATTGTCGACACCACCGTGGTGAGCCTCTCGTTCTGATCTTCTTTTTAAAAGAAAAAAAATTCTTACTTGTTATATTTAGATAGCTACTTGTATAATTTTCTTGCTTTATTATTGTTTGTTATTATATAGTGCCATGGTTTTTGTATCCGCCCCCATCGACTATCGTCCGGTCTATGATTCAGATATAGTATATTATCTTTTATCACTATTTGTTTCATTTAGTGTTTATGACAATTATACCGACCAACATGACATAGATATTTTTATCTACAAGGTAAGTGAACCGGAAATTCCATCCGACCCTCTTGTTGGGAGGTTAAATTTAGTTAAAAAAGAAAACAATTATTTGAAAAGAATTGAAGAGGAGGAGATGAAATTGGAGTTGCATGTTGCCGATGTCGTCAATGATCACAAGATCCAGATGGATGCAATGCGCTTGAAGATTAGAAATATCAAAAAATGTGCCATTGATAATGAGGCTTGTTATCATTATGCTGTTGGATCAATTGTTACCTTAGTTGCGATTATGATCGCATTTGTTGTTGCATTTAAATATTTTACATAGTTGTATGTTAGTTTCAATGTATGTTTTAATTAGATGCCCTAGAGAGCTGTATGTTGTTCTATGAGAACTATGTATGAACTTTATGTATTTATTTTTCCGGTAATAACATTTGATCACTACTGTACTTTTGTTTAATGTGATGATGAACTTCATGAAGGCATTGCTGTTGAGAAATGTCATTGTCCTTATGGTGTCATGAGATGGTTGGTGCGGATACAGTTGTTGTTGTATACTGCCAATCGTAGATTTGTTTGATTTGATGTTTTTTTCTCGTTTAGGCATATCTTTGGTCTTACCTGACTTTGCTATTTGCTAGGGTTTTGTATGTGCGTGTTGGTGTTGGCTATGTGCATCCTAACTATGCAGAGGCCGGGTGTGTGCTCACAGTGTTTGTATCCACTTGATGCTTCATTTTGAGTCAATAAAATTTAACCTTTGTCGTCTATGATGCAAGTGTTGCACCAGCTATCGTGATAGGATTGGAGGCAACTCGTGACTATGTGTTGAATCGAGTGGGGAGGCGCATCGACAAGGTCGAGGAATGTCTTGGAAAAAAGATAGCTGATCTGACTGAGACCCTTCATCGACTGAGACCACGATAACCGCCTAGTGATGTGCCTGCTGCGCCGCGACGTCATCAACAATTAACTGGACAACAGGTACATGAACATGTTCGAAACCATGGTGAGAATCAAGATCATCAGTCAGAGGGGGCTGGTAGCTATTATGAACATATATGACTCTAGCTTCTCCGTAGGACATGACATTCTATTTTAGTTTGGAGTTATTTTAACAAACAAGGCAAAGCTCTTCCATTCATTGTGGTAGGGAAAAGTTTTACAACCTAACAAGGATCAACAGTGTAGAAGTCTTTGCAGAAGAAAACTAGCACTACGCTACTCTCTTGCAAGAATCAGGGAGGCCACCTCATTTGCAATCTTGAAGGCCGTTGCAAGGGGCCTGGACAAGGGATCTTGGATATCCAAGCATTTCACGCCTTCCACGGAATCCAGTTGGTGTGTCATGTGTGAGGTTACAATGGGATCATGACTCTGGTATTTTGTACAAGACCAAAATGCACCGTCTCCCACAAGAATTGATATTAAGTATTGAGTGTACATGCCAATCTCGGGTGCGGACAATGGAGCAGAGCACACATGTGAAACCTCTCTAGAGAAAGGGAATTAAAGGTTTGGGTACAACCGAGACTCCAAGATTTGGTCATAAAAAATAATTGACTGTTAGCTAATGTGCGCAACAACCTTTCTTGCTCTAAGCATGACCAACACTTATAAAATGTGGCTTCCCTAGCACTAGCAGCAAAAACAAACCAGAACATAGGCGTGCCGATACAGAGGGGACATAGCAGTGACAATTGTGATGGGTTGGATCATTGTAATTTTTTGAGAAATATGGATGGGACACATATGGAAACACATCTTCTCCAAAAATCACACTCCAAAAATCCCCTCCATCCAGCTTAACTGATTGCAGCAATTTAATTGCTGCATGCATGCTCTTAGCTATAGTAGCTTGCATGCCTGGTCGGGTGTGTTGACCGGAGCAATTTCACTGGCTGCATGCTCCTAGTTGCAATTAACGCGGCAAACTGGAGCACAATTGAGGCGAAATAGTTTCGACGAAATTGCTGTGGCCATGTAAATTCAAACGGTGTACCATGTCTCGCGGGCCCTTTAATCCCATATGGAGGAAGTAAGATGTAAAAAGAGGTTTATGCCACGTATTTCTGTGGAGGGCATGTAGCGGTAACACAATGGTAATGGCAGAAGACATGAAGACCGTGGTACATATCAGGGACAAACTACTACAAGGTGGCTAACGGAAGAAGAGAAATATCACTTCATAAAAATGGCTCAATATTTTCCTCTCTAATTCAAAGTGAATAATATTTGATGGCTAAATTTTAAGTCAAGTTCAAAAAACACATTGAATTGTAAGTCATTGATATGTCTCAAATGTAACTATAATTTTTTTGTTATTTTCCACTTATACACACTTCTACAATGTTTTTCACTTTTTTGGACCAACATATTATTGCCAGACTCAAATGCTGTTGTTTTCTTGCTTTACAGAAAAAAGGTATTTTACAAAGCGATAAAAATCATAAAATATCCCGACTGAGATTTTAATAATAAGGAGAACACTGTGGAGCCAAGAACCAGCAAAGAGGGACCATTGGGGCTAACAAGTCGCCAATCCTCCGCTCCGAGGTCTATGGAATGCTACTAGGGCGTGTGGCCTACTGGTACCCTTCGAACACATCTTTGGTCCTCCATATATATACCCCCAAACACATCAAATTTATTGTTGAAGAATTGTTATGCAGCTATCTCTACAGGAACGATGCAATCCAATCTATAATCCTTTTTCGATACTCTGCGGGAGGGACAAAACATATCCAGAGACATCTTCATCAACCTTGCTATGTCACGGACCGCATTGATGGGCTTCCTCTCTCTACCGCTATGTCACGGACCGCATTGATGGGCAATTCGGTGTTGAATGTAGTGGCCAGGGTGAGGCGGAGAAGTGGTAGCAGAGAACACATGTGTAGCCAATCCTCTTTCGAGAAAGGGCAATTAAGGCTCAAGTATGATGCACATTTGGAAAATTAGTGAAATTAATATATAGCTAATGTACTCACCAACCTTCACCGGTCTATAAAAGGCACACTACTCTTTGTGGTCATTCTATACGGGATAATACTAGCAGCCGAACGAACACATATGGAGCCTCCCAAAGCGAGAGAGCAGTGAAAAGAAAACAATGTGTTGGATCAATGCAATCAATTGAGAAATATGAATGGGAGGCATTTGGAAACACATCATCTTGAAAAATTATAAGGGATGCATGGATAGGTGTAGTTCACATGTTACAGAGGAGGAAAGGTAGCGGCAACATGGAGATAATCACAGCTGCAAGGGAGGGAATAGTATAGTTTAGTGGACACTAGCTATACTACAAAGTGGCTACGTAGCTCGAGAAACTGAAAAGGGGAGAAGATGAATTTCACATTCTAAAAACAGGATTTCTCTCTGATCCAGGATGGAGTTCACATGCTCGACACTCAACAGTCCGCCTCCAAATCGTAATAGCTGGTCAGTTAAGCAAGCAACAAGTTCTCTTCTTTCTTGGTAGTCAGTATCATGTTACATTGTTCGGAGTGCTTTCTCTTGTGTTTTTGGCTTCAACACATAATAGACCTGCTGATAAAATGAACTTTAACCATTAGACATTATTTGCACCCCAAAAAGTACTCCCTCCGTTCCTAAATATAAGCCCCTTTAGAGATTACAATGCGGACTACACACAGAGCGAAATGAGTGAATCTGCACTCTAAAATACGTCCATATACATCCGAATGTAGTCCGTCTTTCAATCTCTAAAAAGTCTTATATTTAAAAACGGAGAGAGTAGATTCTTACATGCTGTTTCGATTCCTTCTATTTGCACCCCCCGAAAATAGTTTCTTACAAGTAATTCTTTTTGTACTATAAGCTGCGAGGTGCCTTGATGAGCCAGCCCAGGAGAGAGTTCATCATGTTGCGTTGTTACATGTTGTGTACTTACAGTTGCTGACAATGTATTATAGCTTGTGAACACATACAGTTTCATGTACCCTCAGATGGAGGTCATGATGACAGGGAGCGACAGATCAGATTAATTGTTGTTTCGTTCACTAGCGCTACCTAATTATCAACTGAACTGATGATATCCTGAATAGACTTAACACAACTGATACATGCTCATATTCATGCTCTTCTTCTTTTTCAAACCAGGCTATCACCACTTTCCATTAATTGCAGGGAACAACAGGGAACAAAAACACACCACCCTAACATGAGAAGAAAAGGGGTTTAGTGAGTTGGGGCACTACCAGGAAACTCGCCGCAGATGCAAAACGAACATACTCATGCTCTTCTGTTCTTGCAGCAGACAAGAAGTCGAAGATGATTTCTGCTCCTGCAATTATGACGAAATGGACGCTGATGCTTGATGACTGGTCGATGCCCTGATGCTGTTCATTTCTTTCTTCAGCTCCATTGAAGCCGCCCCTACAGCTCCCGGTACAGATCGAACATCCCTCTTGTTTCTTTCAATCCACAATGATGGTAAATAGTATTTTTTGGCTTATCAAGTATTTTTGACAGGAACTTGATGTACCACTCGGCTCACGTGGATTCTCGCCATCACCACTTCGGCTCTGTTTTATATGCGCCTCTTTCTCAACCTGGTCTGGAAGATGGCGTTATCAAGTATCAACTCATGAATCATGAAGAGACGCAACCTGCATTCCCCAATCAGCCTACTGCCTACAAATGCAAAATGGATCCTTAAATTGGTCTGATGTTTACTCAGCCCACTATATACACCTGCATGTAGCTATCAACTGATATACTCTTACAATCCATTTCTCTTCTCTTCTGCTTTCTTGCCTACTATAACAGCGAAGGTGATCTGCGCTTCAGGAGGTGTTGCTCGTTTGCACTTGTTGCTGGTGATGATACGGCACGGCCATCCATTTCCACCTATCTGCTGGACATGTAAGGACTAACTTATACTGTAAAATTTGTCGTGGTCTTCTGCTTTGATTTTTCGTTAAATCATTTATTTCATATAATCCACTTTGCTGCAGGGAGCTCCTCAACCTGGAGCGAGCGAACATCCTTTCATCTTTTCTGCCCGCAAGGAAAGATCTCGGATGAATCTGAAGCCTGGTATTCTAGTTCCGAGCCAGGCGAGAGAGCTAGTTATGCTCTCTCGTTCAGCTTCCAAGTTCTCTGCTGCAATTGGCTATCACGTTCTAAGTTGGCTATCACGTTCAGCTTCCAAGTTCTGTGCTGGCTGGTGGCCTCTGATACGGTGTAATGTGAAGCTGAGACCTGAGAGGGATCTTGTCGTTTCTCGGCTGTGAATGGAAGAGGCATTGATCATGGGGCTTCAATGTAACGGAGGCGAGTAGCAAGCTCTCAAATACAGACTTACTCTGTTTCTGGTACTCTGTTTTTCCAGAGATGATTAGTTGCTCTCAAATTCTTCCTGCCATTGTGTATGAGCTTGTTTATAAATGAACAATGCTGATTGCACCTATTGTGGTCCCTTTTCTGTAAGAAATTTGAGTGGATGAAATAATACACCTGCTATATATGTTATTAACTCTGCGATGTTCATCGGTTTTGCTTTGCAAATTGCCAGCAAAAAGGCCTCGTGACTGTATCCAACGTCCTAAGTTGTTTGTTGGGAGGAGCAGTGCTTTCCATTCATAGTTAGTGACCATGTTTGCACACTGTCAGCAGTTCCATAGACTGCGAGCCTGGAGGCTAAACTGAGCAGTCAGCAGACTGACTGAGATACAGACCGGACAATTGCGAGGCTCATTTATGTGTCCCTCAAGCTTTGTGCTCAGTATGACAATCGTAGATATAATTAGTGTTTACAAGAGCATGAACATAAAAGAGCAACAATCTTTGTACATGCCATGTCCGGTAAGCATTAGAGCACATGTTTGCTGATCCTCCAATGCTAAAATGAGTAGTTGCCCTACATGCTAACTTGTTTATAGTGTGAAAGAACAAACAACTAGAACCTTCATCTGTAAATGCAATATCCAATATGACAGGACCAAACTCTCAAAATAAACTTTCACACCAGTTTACTCCCTCCTTCCATCTATATAGGGCCTAATGCGTTTTTCGAGGCTAACTTTGACCAAATGTTAGAGCAATAATATATGACATGCAACTTACACAAAGCACATCATTGAATTCGTATGTGAAAGGAGATTTCAATGATATAATTTTCACATTATGCATGTCATGTAGTATTAATTTTATCAATAGTCAAAGGCGGTCTTTAAAAACGCATTAGGCCCTATATAGATGGAAGGAGGGAGTATATATAACGCAACTAACAGGACCAAACTCTAAAGACAGAAAGACTGTTGTCGACTCCAAAGACAGAAAGACTGTTGTCCACACCATCCATCTTAGCATGAATGCAAACTATAAAATGTTTCCCGACTAGCATTGAACGAGACTCGAGCGATACACACAACCATTTTTATTATACTATTCAATAAAGTCTGACAAAAATAATTACATGGATCAATCCAAAGCCATCTTTCTCGTGATCTATGTCCCTACATATACTAGCTTATGATGTACCCTAAGGGACCAACACACGTCATCTAATCCGATGGCCTCATCAAGCCGCCACACGGCGACAGATATCACCAACCGGTCTGGCAGACCCTCGGCGCACAACACATGCGCACGCTCTAGAATCTGCTGCCGCCATCTTCCATTGTCCCAACTTTAGGAGAGATCCATGCATTGACCTTGCCAGACACAACTACCGTCAATGCCACCAGGACGCCAGACAACACCACCACCCTGCTCGAGTCCATCAATGAATCATGCATACGCGTACAGATATGTCGAGATTGGCGCTGATAGCTCATAGCGGCGGCAAGTCGACCACCTTTAGTCGAGAGAATCAGGATAGACTTTTCATAACAATATTTCAAACATGGTCGATTCACTCATGATTGATGACAAATATGTTCACTGCTACCATTTTTTCGTATTACAATATTGTTGAACATTCTATTAGCTTTCTTATGTATTTAAATTATTAAAATTATTCATTTTATTGATATATTTTTGCTAAGACGAATGATACTTTGTTCACGTGATAATAATACGTGTGTTGGACGGCACACTTACTAGTAGGGAGAAGGTTTAATTACAGTCTAAAAAGTATCAACAGTGCAGAAGTCTTTGCAGAAGAAAGATAGCACCATGCTGCTCTCTTAGATATCCAAGCATTTCGCTTGCCTCTGGTATTTTGTACAAGACCCAAATGCACCATCTCCCACTGTCCCAGAAGAATTTGTATTCAGTATTGATTGTACATGAGAAGGTTAGCTGGGGAAATGGAGCAGAGCACACATGTGTAGGGAAACCTCTTTAGGCAGAGGAAAATAAAGGTTCGCGTACGATGCAGAATCCAAGATTTGGTCATAAATAATTTGATGGATAGCTAATTTTCTCAAAAACATTTTCCGCTCTAAGCATGTCCCACCCTTATAAAACTTGGAATTGCTACTTCTTGTAGCAACTAACTATGTTGTCGGTACAGTACTAGCCGCCAAACAACACATAAAGTCATAAACAGAGTCCTGGCCGCAAAGAAAGGGACATAGCAGTGAAAGTTGTGATGGGTTGGAGCAATGTAATTATATACTCCCTTCGTCTGGGTTTACAAGTCCCGAAAGCTAAAATGGCAAGACCGAGGCACAATCGTAATGAACTGCATGCACATGATTTGACTTAGAGCAAGTACAATAGTGGGTTAATAGCCCGCATACATGACACTTTTGCCTATGTAGAGGAGAGATACATGAAAAATGATGGGAGTGAGCTCTCATGCAAAAGCCTAGCTATACGTGTGCTCCTAGGCAAAAGTGTTAAATAAGATTAAAGAGAAAGAGAGAAGATAAGTAAAAGTACTAGTATAATAACCAATCTTATAGCCAACCTTATTGTATGATGAACTATACTAGATGACTTTAGATGACATGCCAGTTGCATATAGCCAGCATTTGATTATATTATTAACCATGCTCTTAATTCATCGCAGCATTTTCACTGTTGCATGTATACCCTGGTTGGGCATATTAAGGTTGGTCATAGTGGGGAGTATCATGCATATGATACTAGTGTATGATACTATATTGATAGTGCATGGTATCATAGATTAGTATCATATATAGGTGGTCTCGTTTATGGTCATGCATGACACATATAGCATAACATCTATTATGATACGGTATCTACCTATGTTACTATTATCACCTCTTTCTTCTTTAATTGTCTGCCACATAAGTATGTTCACGAGTCCAAGTGCATGATACTGATTATGTTACCCTCACTATGGCCAGCTTAACTGAATCGATTTAAGTGGCTGCATGCTACCAGTAGTAATTAACACAACGAGCTGGAGCAGAATCGAGGCCAAACACTTCCGATGTAAAAGGAGGTTTATGCAACGTATTTCCAAGGAGGACATGTAGCGGTAATGCTAAGGTAATCGTAGAGGTCATGAAGGTCGTGGTACAAATCAGAGACATAATACTACAAGGTGGCTAAATTGAAAAGGAAAGAATAGAAATTTCACTTTATAGAAATGTCTCAATATTTTTCTCTCTGCCTGCTCCAACTATAGATTGCAACCTATTTTCATCGCACGAGAGCCTATTGCTGCAATTGGGAATCAAGACCAAGGATTTTACATTATACAGGAAGAGGAAGCCGGAGCGAGTGCTTCGGAATATATACCTGCTGTAAACCTCATTGGTGGTTGGAATCGTTGTGTCTCCTCTTCAGGAGTAACCGCGGGTGCCGGTGTATCAGGTCGTCTAGGACGAGTCACTGGAATGTGAGACCAACGACGTGAGGCATGTTGTGGCTCTTACACACAGTACGCATCACACATGTAGTCAACCGATAACACTTTGAACCGCATGCCACTGATACGTTTCAAACTTAACTACTCCCTCCGTCCCGAAAAACATGTCGCGACGGCATTTTTACAAAAAAACCCTCTAGCTTCTCCCGACCAAACCCGAGCTCCTCGTCGTCCTCCTCCGACAGAAGCAGCAACTGCGCTGCTCTCCGCCGCCGCAGCTTCCCTGCTCCCCGCCGCCGCAGCTGCCCTACTCCCCGCCACCACAGCCCCCCTGCTCCCCCGCTATCCCGCCGCAACTGCCTCCTGCTCCGCTGCCGCAGCTGCCGCCCACCTGCCTCCCCAAGCTCCCCCCTTCCTCAAAAAGATCTTCGATTTCCCCAGCTACCGCCGCGCTCTGCTCCGGCTGCGCCGGAACTGCCGTCGGAGAGCCTGGAGGCGCCCGATCCGGACCAACAACAACAACCTAAAGGCCGACGAGCAGCCAGGTGTCGTCCTCGCCGTCGACGACGACGGTGCCGTCGACGCCACGGAGCGAGGGCGAGATCCTCCAGTCGGCCAACGTCAAGAGTTTCGCCTTCACGGAGCTGATTTTCAGCTACTTCTGCTGCCCCCGGTAGCGCCGGCACCGTGCGGCTGTACGAGGGCCGCGTCCGGTACTCGCGCCGGCGGCCGGTGGGGCACGCCTTCGAGTACGCCGTGCGCTACGCCCTCGTGGACCTCGACCACCTTGTTGTTGTTGTAAATTTTCCTCATCTGCGCTGAAGTGATTCAGTTCTCTGTTTGATGAAGGCGTCTACTGACGATACCCAAGAGCGTGGGGTACGAACAGAGAACAAGATGAATATTCAGCTACTGCTATGCCCAGCGGTGCAAGAACAAGATGAACACCTCAACATGTGGATTGCTGGTCAGTGTTTACATCTCCATCTTCTCTGTTACTCAAATGTTCTGAACTTTCTAAATCTCTGAACCACTTCACTGAATGTGACTAAAATCTTTTCATTTTCTGAACCACTTCATTGAATGTGCGTAAAATCTGTTCATTTTCTGGTTGGAATATTCGGACTAGTTCTGCTAGTTTAGAGTTTGGAGTATTTGCACAGTTAACTGAACAATTTTGCACAGATAACTGAACAGTTTTGCAAGCATTCGATCTCTGAACAATTTTGTTTTCTGTAAGATTTATACTGTCTCTAAATTCAGTCATGAACTATGAACTCTGAAATTAGTACTGTCCCAATAGCATTTTAAATATTCAAGTTAGGACTGCACTTTTAAAGTTCAAGATACTCCTGTAAATTAAATCTCAACTTGCAGAGTTGTTGTTTTCAGTTAACTGAAATTATAGTGACTACTCCTAGTTTTTCATGTACTCTGTGCAGCAATCAGCATGTGTTTTGTTGGAGTTTGTAAGAGGGAAAGACAAATATCTTTAGACTGATTGACTTCTTGATGCCTGCAGTTTGTGACATACTTCTGCTGTTGATTGACTGCTCTGAAGTCTGAACTTCATGGAGACCGTTTCGACTTTCGACAAATGAGGACACCGGCAAGGGGGCGATGTGGGAGCTGGAAAAGAGCCTTGATCAGCCCATGGACGCAGAGGCCGGGAGACTGAGGAATATGTACAGAGAAAAGGTGATTGCTATAATCATCCAAGTATTTGTCAGTTTCTGTATCTGAATCTTAGCTAATAGGATACAGAATTAATGTCCTGTGTTAAGAACATGGCTTTAGCATTGAGGATCACAATTTTGTGTTTCGTAGCACATTCTTTTCAGCAGTACATTCTCCCTGGTAGTTGTCTTTATGCAAGGATTTTGAGATGTTGCCTAAGATGCAGAGTCATTTGGTGTCTTTACATCAAATGATGGCAGTTCGAGGAGTGGCGACATCTTCTGGTGGATTGCTGTTTTTAAACTTGTTTCATGCATCCATGGCCGCACCATAGCAGCGAGTACTGCTTGCTGAGATACTACTACTCCTGTCAATAGCATACTGAATATTCCTGTAGATGAAAATTTCAAATACTCTCTCTAAGTTGGTGAAAATACCCCTTATACTTCATGCTCAAGATGTTTTTTGCAGAAAATGCTGCCATACTCAAGTTTTTTTGCTGAAAATACTCCATGTTCAAGTTGAATGCATCCAAAAAATTTGTGTTGTCAGTGAGGGACTGAAGAAAATGTGTTCTCAAATTTATTTACTGTAGATCCAGTAGAACAAATTGTGTTGGCAAATTTCAAATTGTGTCTCAGACAATGGCCTAAATATTTCAAATTAATTCAAATAACTAAAATTAATCCAAATATTTTAAATTAATTCAAATAACTAAAATTAATCCAAATTAATTCAAATAACTAAAATTAATCCAAATCAATTCAAATAATTCAAATAACCCAAATTAATTCAAATAACCTAGATAATTCATTTAATCCAAATAACCCAGATAATTCCAATAAATTCCAACAAGGAGTTGATATACAAGGATTAGACAAGGCATACACAAGGGCATGCCATAAGGGCATCTTTGTCCCCTCTTGACACAAGATTACACAAGACATACACAAGGAGCACCTGACTACATGACATAAGGGCCTCTTTGCCCCCTCGCCCCCTCTTGACTACATTCTTTCTCTGGCCACTTCTTCCCTTCCCTTCCCTTTACTTTTCTTTCTTTTCCCTTCTTTAGCCAATTCTTTCCTTTCATTTTCTTTTCCTATTGCAATTTCCATTTCTTCTATAATGGCCCTAGTATCAACAACTACCCGACTATCGCAATATACACTGATGATTTCCCTGCCAGCATTCTGAATGCGATCCTTGTGCAAGTGGGGCAACTTATATTGATTTCCTCCTTTGTCTTTCATAACTTCAAACATAACTGCTTCTAATGTGATAAAGCTTCTGTGCAACTTGTCGGGATCGTAGTTCTCGAATTCCTCTTCCACATCCTGTACCAGTTCCTGGATGTTTGTGGGTGACCTGCAGTCGGTTAGAGACTGGAGAGAGGTATGGAAGCAGAGGTCCAAACAATTCAACTCAGGGCTATTTGGGGGCTGTTGTAGCAATCGGATGTCAAGATCAGTTTGTTCCACAGCTTCTCGAAAAGCTACATCATTGGGAAGGACATGGGGCTTTGCATTATCCTGTTGAATGAATATTGTTGCTCCCTCGTCATCGTTAGGCCACTTATCCTGAATTGCCGGGATAACCTTATTGATTAGATAATCTCTGCACACAGGCCTAGTTACCTTCACTGATGTCAACATTTTTGTTCCCTTTGTTCTATTATGACTTGTCCGCTTCGCCTCAGTCTCTTCAACGAATGCCCAAATGCCAATCTTCCCGTCGAATGTTAGCTCCCCCTCATTGTTATATCGAGGCCTGGCAACAGCTGTTAGGAACATCACCTTCCCAATGCTGTGAGTGTTTGACATGCTGCGCTTCGGCTCAGGTTCTCCTGGAAGTACATAGTAACTATTCTTCACTCTCGCCATGTCAAACCACTTCTCATCGATGTGAACCATATTCGTCATTGGTTTAAACATAGCCCGAAAAGTTGAGATTGAATTGTCATCGATCATGGACATACAAAATTTCAATCTCGCAAGCTTGTTCTCTAGCTTGAGGTGAGGCTTCACGGTGCTTGTGATGCGGTTGAGCTCATTCAGCTGGAACCTCTTATGTAGGGTCGATCGGGCCACACCTAGAGACCGTGCCAGAGATCGAATTGTCCTTCTTTTATTTAGTGGGATTGTTGAGGTCCTCTCTAGATCCAGCTCATATCTATTTATTGAAGAATTCAAACGCCGCCAGCTCGATTGGAATGAGGCATTCCAATCTGAAGTCATTTTTCGACACTTCCAGGAAGGGGAAATTATATCTAGAGACATCTTCATCAACCCTATTATGTCGTGGGCCGCATTGATGTCCTTCCTCTCTCTGTCGAAGGAAACATGAATGGCTAGAAGCAACAGATAATCGTAGTGTTGTAGGACATATTGTTTCCTGGAATCAGTAGGCTATTTTGTTAGTGCATACAAAGAAAAAATGTCATTTGGAATCTTTAAGGCCACCTCATGACTAAGGGGGTGGCGGGTAGTGATGATGTAGATTTGAGCATGTCACTCCTTCCACAAATTTCAGATGGTGTATGATGTTATAACATTGAGCATTGTTCTGGTTTTCAGTGTATGCTTGTCTTGAACAAGCTTGGCAACTCGGTGTTGAGTGTAGAGGCCAAGGTGAGCAGGAGAAGTGGTAGCACAGCTCATATTTGTAGCCAAACCTCTTTCAAGAACGGGCAATTAAGGCTCAAGTACGATGCAAACTCCAAAAATGAAATGAATATATAGCTAATGTGCTCACGAGCCTTCATCAGTCTATAAAAGATACACTGCCTTGTGGTCTGCCTGTAGCCTTTATGTTATCAGGATAGTACTAGTGGCCAAAGAAACACATATGTAGTCAAGGATCCCAAATGAGAAAACGGTGACAAGAACAATGAGTTGGATCAATGCAATCCATTGAGAAATATGAATGGGAGGTATTTGGAAACACGTCCTCTTGAGAAATAATATGAGACATATGGATAGGTGTAGTTCACGTGTTTCGGGGGACGGAAGATAGCGGCAATATTGAGATGATCACAACTGCACAGGAAAGGGCTGTACACATCAGCGAACACTAGCTCTACAATAAGGTGGCTACGTAGCTAGAGAAATTAGAAAGGGGAGAAGAGGAATTTCATATTCTAAAAATTGGATATTTTTAGCGGGATGCATCTCAGGAGCAATCCTTGGCTGATTTGTCCTTTGTGGTATCCTTCCCTTCCTAGTAAGTTCATGTCTCATCAAACAAATTAGAACATATCTTTCCCCCTTTTCCCCACCTGATAGCTGTCAAAGGAAAAGCAAAAAAGCACACTTGCTCGGTCCAAAACTAGTGGACATATTTAATTTGGATTTTCAAAATTTTAACATGCCATAACTTTTGAACAGAACATCTGAATTAAGATCTGCTTTCACCGTTGGAATCCTTGCAATGTGCTGTTTGAAAGTAGATCCCACTTGGGTTTGTTTTTATGAATATATATTTTTTGGAATTTAATCCCTGTTAGGAGCAATTGTCTAGCAGTCAATGTGCAACTTTTCCCTCCTACCTGTAGCTGTCTACTACACAAGTTTATTCTTTTAGACATTGTTGAGCCTCCAAGTGTAGAGTTTAATAGGACAACAACAAATTTACATCAAGTGGATGACATCAGGTTTATCTAGCTATGAGAGGTGTAGGATGAAGGTGGTTCCATTTGGGAGTGTGACTATGAGCTAGTGAGCTCGGTAAAGATGATTGATGAGGTAACAAAGTGAATCATAATAATGATAAAACTGGGAATATTGGATGAATAATTTTAGACTAGGCATGCATGATCACCTTGTTGGAATGACTTTAGTCTAGCACTAATCACCCTAAGTTAGTAATCGGTGCGTAGAATGCTCATAACGGTGGATAGACATTAAGCTTATCGTAGTCACAATAGTTATTTGCTAGTTAAGCTTTATAGTGGTATCACTATTTTACTTCAGTAGATAACACTTGGTAGAAGTTCGTATGAGGTAGTGGTTGATGATTGTTGGTGTGAGAGCAATTTCATGCTTGAGTAATTTGGAGTGTTACTTGGGTGGTTCTACAAGGTTTTGCTTGCGAGTACATTCAATGTACCCATGGCTTTTAACATGGCCAGGTATGAAGAGTTTAAGGAGGATTCAACGCGACACTAGGTGAGAGAGTAACCCAGTCAGATCCCTGTGGAATGGAGACATGCTACGACCGTGCTGCTATCATTGTAGAAGCTTCCGCTGCAGTCATATCTGAAGTAGCCACCTTGGTTACTCAGACCATTCCGACCTCAACACAATGACCATTCCGACCTCAACACAATGTTGATCTTGAAGCATGTTAGTTCGTGATGTAACGTTATGTAGATCTCTAAAGCACTCTTTTATCGAATGGCTTGTATACCGTTACACATAGATTGTAAAACGACACGCCAGAGTGATTTCCTATGCTGGCGTGTGCGGCCTTCCGTCTGAATACAATGGTAGTTCACTGTATCCAAACAGGGGTGCCACAATAAGATAGAAGCAAATATACGAGTCTATTGGTAAGACGTGTCATGCTATTCGGCCAACACGACTAACGGATTGGCTCATAAGAGTGAGTTCTAACCGAGAAATCATTTGTTGAACACTATAACGTCTATTGGAAGGCCGTGTCTGTGGGGTGCCATATCGGCTTGCTGACCGACGACCGTTGAACGTTGACGGTCAAAGACAGTGGGTTGGCATGTCTCCTATAGAGAACGCGTCTATCAAAAAGTCATTTTGAAGGGGCCAGACAAGCAAATAAGTTTTCCGCGGGGCGAAGGATGCGCTTAAGGGCAAAAAAGGGTCATTTAGGTGAATAAATACCTGGTGAACAAGCACCCCAATCATGCGTTCGGTAATCCCGTGTTGTGAATAGTGCCAGACCGTATGAAGTCAAATCACTGAAGTAAAGTTGATGTGAAGTAAAGTTGGAAGCTATCCATAGCCGGTTGAGCTGGGCCAGTTCAGTTCATTATTACTACTCTTTATTTGGTCACGAGTAAAATAGTAAGATTCCAACTACGCTCTATGCTGTTTCTCTGCTCTATAATTTTATATTTACTAATTGGAAGCACCCACAAAGCCTCCACATTAATCCACATCATTAGAATTAATTAAGCTGTCAGATCTTGGATTTGTGGCTAGGATTAATTGACCAAAAGGTATGCTAGGACGTGACAGATGTGACAATAAATTGTACGTCCAAATTGTACGTGTAAACAAAAAAAGAAGGGAACGATGGCATCATAGACTGTTTAGTTCTTTTTTTAACGGAGAGATGGCGAGAGTCCTGACTATATACGTTTGGCTGGATAACAAAGCCAACTAGAGTTCACGTAAAAATAAAGCCAACTAGAGTTACGCTTAAAAAAGAAATCACATGCAGCTCGCTTCTAAGTTGGATATTTATAGGTACGTGTGTAGTTCCTCTGTCTAATTTATTTCATGAGACCTTGCAAGGGAAACTTGCTTGGTTTCTGTGGAGCCATCATGACTAGACGTCTTGAGACAAAATTAACACTTCTAGGCGGCACCAAAGTCTTATACTTTAGGTCACTAGGTGGCGGCCACATGCCAGTCTCCACATGGTATATGCTGCGCCGGGTACATCCGGCGACTGCATGTGGAATGCTGCTGGTTAAACTCGCCAGACGGTTCAAGTGTTGTCCGACAATCTGTATGTATATACGTCGCCGATTTTGTCTTTACTTTAATTATTTATAACTCTGCTTTGATGCATTCACGATGAGGAATTACATATTATCTTTTAGAGCACGAGTTCATCTAATTGATGCAAAAGCGATATATTGTTCAGAGTCAAAATGAATATCCAATTCTTACGTGCATACATAGCTTATATAGTATATATTGCTATGATTCTGAGCTAATTTTTTCTATAACTTGGTAATTAATATTAAAGGTAGCATGTTTCGGTGTAAAATTTTGTTGAGATATTTTCTGAGACTTATCATAATTTTCTTCATGAAACAATTGAAAATAACTAATCTTTATTTTGGCCTAATAAACATTAAATAGAGAAATATCTAAACACATTCTTTTGCGAGTGAAGGAGTCTCAAAAGTGCCCACTTTGAAAAGAAAATTACAAGAGAGCAAACAAATTGAAAATATTCTGAATAATTTTTACAACAAACATTGGTTAGGTTTTTTACCTACGTGCAAATTTGTATTATGGAACGTTCGCCAAGGACTAAAAGAAATTGGTTTCTTGGAGTATAATTTTTGTGCCCTGAATATTCAGAATGTTTTTTCTTAAAGAAATATGGTTAAAAAATATTCCAAATATACCCATTGTAGAAATAATATAATATACTTTAAAGGCAGATTTATAATAATAAAAAAATTAAATGATGTCCTATGTGTTCTTGATCTCGGAGATTGGAATTTTAAGATCTCATTATTTTCTATAATTTCGTAGCAAACGAAAATATAAATTATTAAGTATTAGGAAGTGCTCGCCCGTGCAGAGGCACGGGTTGATGACTAGTAAGTACTTAATTTGCATTTTCCGAAGAACTATATGTATGTAAACCAACGGCCACCATTTGAGCTTGCAAGCAGAAAAGGAGAAGAAAAAGGAAAACAAAACCTAGTTGTAATTACAGCGAGAAATGCAAAGCGGCCGGTGGGAGTGACCGGCTGAACAGCTGCACCAGTGCACTCACCGTTGCTGCCCGTCCAGTCCATACACAAGCCCTAATGGGAGCACTATTTTGTAGCAGTGGCGACTGAGTATATTGTCGGCTCAATGCAATGGCAATGCAGTGCGATTCAATTATTGGATCAGGCAAGCTAGCTCATCTCAACGCAACTATTAAAACCTCGACAAGTACCCAACACCCTATATCTGACTATCTACCTTTTACCACGTTCTCCGAATTTTTCCCGTTGACCAAATCGGCCAGCCAGGGGCTGACGCGTGCATTGTTTTGGTACGTGGGGTGGTAAGTTCTCGGGTGGTCCCAGTAAATCAATCGTCAATTTGAGGCGTGTCTTTTTTTCTCCATGTGTGGCCGCAACAATTTCGCCCACGATCCTGTTGTGGGGAGTAAGGGGCGATCCTGTCGGGGGTGTATCGGTTGACTGGAACATTCCTTTCTTTTCGTTTTTCCTCTTTTCGTTTTTCCCTCGCTGTCATCTCCTTTTGTTGCCACGTCGCCAGTGTTATTTCGTGTTTTCACCGTCACGTTCCACGTATATGGTTTCGGGAGCGTTCGGTCGGTACCGCTTCCGTCGTGCTTTCTGGATATTCATTCTCTCGAGGTTCGTGTCTCTCTCTTTGTTTTTTTTTAATTTCCCGTAGGCTATAAATAGGACTTCTGTTTTGCTTTCCTTCCGTAGTCTACATACGCTTTGCTTTTCCTTTTCCATACATGGTCCGTTCTTCTTCCTGCTTGAATGGCCCCGTCGTCCGGGTCGGCCCCGTGGGTCACGTGCTGTTGCTATTGGTCGTCGTGGTGGCGGTGGTCGTTCTGCTGGCCAAGGCGACGGCCGTTTTGTTGGCCATACTGATGAACGGCATCCTCCTGCACTCATGGTGGGTGTTGGTGTCCGCTCTAAGTTGCCGGATATTCAGTTACTACGTCGAGGTGGGCGCGCGGTTCGGCGTCCCGTTGGTCATGTAGTTCTTGGTTGGTTCAATTTTTTGTTCTTGTGTTTCTTGATTTCTGTTTTGTCGCGCCGTCACTACATGTTTTAATTGTCAGTCTATTTTTCTTGCGTAGGATCCTCTTCTTCAGTGCGTGCTTTCTTTGACGATGGTCCTGCTAGGCAGCGCAGGGAGGAGATCCGCTTGGGGAAACGTCCCGTTGATTCTACTCTTGGTGAGTGCGTCTAGTTTTCTGTTGTTTGTTTGGCTACTGTTTGACGGTTTCCACTTTTCTGAACAGATGCTGTTTCTTTTTTTGTAGGGTTGCCCTTCGATCAGATCGGTCTTCGTGCGCCTGTTGCTGTTCCTTATGTTGGTCCGCCTGTTGTTGCTTCTGGTATTTGCGTAATTACTATGCCTTGCCATCCTTTCTTTTGCGTATTGCGTCTCGCTAGGCTACCTGCTGCACGGGGCTGTCGTGCATGGCCCATGCATGTGACGGATGTTACTACGATGCATGGGTGGGGTTTTTTATTGGCTAGCGATGGGTGTGTATGGCCATGCACGTAGTAGGTGTAGTTGTATGTTTGTCTTTTGGGTTTCGTGTGCATGCTGCTGTGTCGTTATGTGCATGTTCCATGCGACTTGCGTTGTCCACATGTTCGTTGTGCATGGGTTATGCATGCGATGGTGTGTTTACAGATTGCATGCTGCCGACGGGCATGGTTGTTCACTGTGGTCAACATGACTATATGTGTGTTTTCATTTTGAAATATATTTATTAACATTTTATTATTATTATTTTCAAGAGAGACATCTGTTTGTGGTGGCATTGCGGTGGACAATTTTTCAGAGTCTCCTGCTTTTGGGATCGCACGGTCTTCCTCCGCGCTTATGTTCACGCGACCACGGGTTGTTCCGCTCCTTACCGTAGGGCCTTCTTATCACTTATGTTCACGCGACCACGGGTTGTTCCGCTCCTTACCGTAGGGCCTTCTTATCGGTCAACTCCCTTGGGTGAGACTCTGTTTTGTTTTCCACTTATCAGTTTTTTGATATTATGTTGGTTATGCTTTTAAATCTGATTATTATTTGTTTTTTCTGCCTTCAAGTATTGCCTACTCCAATTATGGAGCATCATGACATCGTCCGCAATCGATGTAAGCAAAGGTTCATACAGTCGGATCGATCGAGGAGGAAGAAAGGTTTGTTTTGCATGCATGCTCACATTTTTTTTTCTAGGCTTATGTTATTCACTATCGTGGTTTATGTTTTGTAGTGTGTGGAATGGAGCCCCCCCTTTCAAAGGATCTTATTCTTTTGCTTAAAAGTATGGTTTGACAAGTCTGTTATTCCATTTGGATCATGGTTACGCGGTATTCCTGATTTTTTTTTTGTGCTCCAGCCATTTGTAAGGGTCGTTCATATTACGGTGGTCCAGATCTTACTTGTGAGTGGTGCGGTGCGTTTTACTGGTTTCGTGAGGGGTCTAAATATCACGCGAACGCATCTGTTCGTCGGCCTATTTACACCGGCTGTTGTCGTGGTGGCAAGGTTTCCTTGCCTAAATTTCGTGATTGGCCTTCTCCATTGGACAGTTTGATGCGATTTGATGGAGATGCATCTTCTACCCGGTTTATGCGGTTGATTAGACAGTACAACTCCATGTTTTGTTTCACATCTCTGGGCACTTATATTGATCACAATATTAATGTTGGTGGCGCTCCGTATGTGTTTAAGATGAATGGAGTCGTATATCATCGTATTGGTCCGCTTTTACCAGCTGAGAATTTTTCTCCAAAGTTTGCACAATTATATATGGTAGATTCAGCTGATGAGGTCCAGAGCAGGATTGATGTATTTAGTAGGGAAGATGGTGGCTCTCTTGATCCCGATCCTGAGATTGTGGCGGCACTTATTACAATATTGAATACGCATCATCATTTGGTTCATAAGTTTAGGCTTGCTCGGCAAAGTTTATGCAGTGTTGACGTGCCTAAGGTATCTATACATTTCTTGGATGATGATGGTGGGTCGCATGGTACACGTTTCTCTGGTCCATAGGCTGGGGAAGTTGCTGCACTTATAGTGGGTGATTTGACTCCACAATGCAGGAAGTTTGATGTTGTTGTTGAGAGTCACTCTGGTGTTCTCAAGCACATCTCTGCACTTAACTGTAATCTTATGGCTTTGCAGTACCCCCTTCTTTTTCCCTATGGAGATAAAAGTTATCATTAGGGCATTCAGTATGTTGATGCTAGCAAACGCTCTCTATCAACTATTCCAGGTTTGTCTAGCATGGGTTCGTCCAGCTATGATGACAGCGACGTTGACGACGGAGTTGCAGATGGTCTTACCTCTCAGGATGTGATCATTCCACATGGACATGTTACTATGCTGGAGTATTATAGGTACTATTTTCATTATCGTGAGGGTGAGGTCAACCCTTACACAAGTTGTGGTCGGCTTAGTCAGCAAGTTAGCGTGAATGCATTCTCTTGTGTTGAATCTGATCGTTTTGAGTATCATTTCTTGAAGCAAGATAAACTTCGTTCAAAAACTTATCAAGGTGTATCTGATGCAATGGGTGAAGGCAATTCTACAGGGAGGAATATTGGTGTTCAGTATATTGCATGACAGTTTTACTGGTGGTCGACGTTATATGTTTCTAAACTATCATGACAGGATGGCTATATGTCGTGAATATGGCGCTCCTGATTTGTTTGTTACGTTTACATGCAATCCTAAATGGCAAGAGATTGCTGACGCGCTCGCTTCTGAGCCTGGGCAGGTTGCTGCTGATCGACCCGACATCACTACTCGGGTTTTTGCCATGAAGTTTGATGAGTTTCTAGATGGTGTTAAGGACGGTTCTCTTTTTGGGCCTGTTCAAGCATGTGCGTTTTCGTCTAACATTTTTTTTACTCAAGAAAGTAGTTTTTTTTGTCGCTGACGCGCTTCTACTCGGTTTCTGTTTGCAGATTTATATGTTGTCGAATTTCAAAAGAGGGGCCTTCCACATACGCATACCTTGGTGTGGTTGAAGGCCGATACAAAGGAGCCTTCACCTTCATTCATAGACAGTCCCATTTGTGCAGAATTGCCGGATCCTTTCGTTGATCCTTTGGGCTATCCTCTTGTTGACGAATTCATAGTCCACGGGCCATGTGGAGTATATAATTCTAAGTGTGCTTGCATGAAAAATAAGTGTTGCTCCAAGCGTTTCCCTAAGTCTTTTAGCGATGAGACGATGGTTGATAATGTTGGATTTCCTGTTTATCAAAGACGTGATGATGGTCGTTACGTATTGAGGCAGCAAGATTCTCTTCGTTTGGGAAATCAATGGGTTGTTCCATACAACATGAAATTATTAAAGAAGTTTGAGGCCCATATAAATGTTGAGTGGTGTAATAAAACAAACTTACTCAAGTATTTGTTCAAATATCTCACCAAAGGACCTGATGTTGTTCAGATGCGTGTTGATGTTGACAATAGGCCAACTGGTGTTTTTACTGTGCCCCGTCCTACTGGAAGGAATGAGATTGACGATTACGTAAAGTGCAGGTTCGTACTTATGTTTAAGAAATTATGTAATGTGTTTCCTTCCTTATCAATATGATTGTACTGATATTGTTCTTCTTTCCATAGATATCTTTCTGCATGTGAGGCTTTTTGGAGGATGTTTGCATACAATATTCATGGGCGGGAACCTTCGGTTCAAAGGCTGGTTGTGCATCTTCCTAACATGAATAGAGTGATATTTGCTGAAACAGACAATTTGGGTAATGTGTTAGATAATCCGTCGGCTTCAAAAACAATGTTGACGGAGTGGTTTGTTGCAAACCAAAAATATAGATCTGCTAGATTATTAACGTATCTTGATTTTCCAAATGAGTGGGTTTGGAATAAGAGTGATAAGGTGTGGACAAAGAGGATACTCAAGAAGAAGATGGGTAATAAAATAGGCCATATTTATCATGTGCATCCTGGAACTGGTGAGCTATTCTTTCTTCGGATGTTACTTATGGTTGTTCCTGGTGCTACCTGTTTTGAGGATTTGAGAACACACAATGGCCGTGTCTATAATATGTTTAAAGAAGCATGCCAGTCAAGAGGATTGGTAGGGGATGACAACGAGTGGTTTAGGCTCTTTGATGAAGCTATCGTGTGGGCGACTCCCTTCCAATTGCGACATCTTTTTATGACTCTTCTGCTTCATTGTGAAGTTGGTAATGGACGTGCTCTTTTTGAAAGATTTTGGCCGAGCATGGCTGAAGATATATCGTACAGGCTTTCATCCGCTATTGGTAATTCTAGATATAATGTTCCTCAAGATTATCTTCAAGAGTGTCTGCTTTCCGAATTAGCTTCAATTTTTACTAGAAATGGATCATGCCTTGCATCATTTAATTTGACTTCACGTACCATACCCGTCAATGATGAGTATTACAATAAGTTGGTTGCTGAGGAGTTGAGCTATGATACAGTCAAGTTAGTTGTTGATGCTGATGATTTGTATTGCAAATTAAATGACGAGCAGAGAGTCATACATCATGAGATAGTATCCACTCTCCGTGAAGACAGGAGTGGATTCTACTTTGTTTCTGGGTGTGGAGGGTCAGGCAAGACCTTTTTATGGAATTCTATCATTGCTACACTTAGATCTGAATGGCGTGTCGTACTTGCAGTGGCTTCATCTGGTGTTGCATCTTTATTGTTGCCTGGCGGTCGAACTGACCACTCAAGATTTAAGATTCCGGTGGATGTTAATGATCGTTCTCAGTGTTGTATATCCAGGAGCTCAATGCTTGCTGGTTTGTGTCAGCAGGCTTCACTTATCCTATGGGATGAAGCGCCAATGACTAGCCGTTTATGTTTTGAGGCTTTGGATAGGATGTTGAGGGATGTTATGTCTGTTCACAATGAAGCTAATGCTTTGCTGCCTTTCGGAGGAAAAGTGATGTTGTTGGGTGGTGATTTCAGGCAAATTTTGCCCGTGGTAGAGGGTGGTACAAAAGAAGATATTATCAATGCGTCGTTGATTTCTTCACCGCTTTGGCAGTATGTTAAGGTTCTTAAGCTTCATACAAATATGCGGCTTTCTAATCCTACTATGTGCTGCCATGCACGTTTGGAGTTGGCATTATTTTCCAATTGGGTGCAAAGTATTGGTGATGGTTCTGTTGTGATGCAACACAAAGGTGACGAATCATCTCCGTCGTGGGTTTCCATTCCCGAAGACATGCTATTGTTTCCTACAACAGATCATATGGAAGCTGCAGTTGACAATGTGTATGACAACTTCTTTTTGAAATATAATGATGCTGAATATTTATCTCGCCGTGCTATTGTTTGCCCAACAAATTCTGTTGTGGACAAATTAAATGATGTTGTCTTCGAGCGTGTACCCGGGGCTTCCGTTGATTGTTTGAGTTACGAGTCCATATCAAAATCTACAGATCCTATAGATGAAGTGGAGTTGTTCTACCCACCAGAATTGTTGAATTCTATTACGATAAATAATTTCCCTCATCACAAGATTTCGTTGAAAGTTGGTGTTCCGGTTATGCTTCTCAGAAATATTAATCAGTCATTGGGTTTATGTAATGGAACACGATTACTTATTACTCGACTGGGTGCCAGAGTGTTGGAAGGAGAGATTATAACTGGTTCTCATAAAGGGGAGCGTGTTTGCGTGCCACGAATAGTTTTGAACTCGGCAGGGTCTAAGTGGCCTTTTACACTCCGACGATGCCAATTTCCAATAAGGTTGTGTTACGCTATGACAATTAACAAGAGCCAAGGGCAAACGTTGTCTAAAGTATGTGTATATTTACGAGAGCCAGTATTTTCACATGGACAATATGTGGCGGCATCACGAGTTACTTCGCGTAGTGGGCTTAAATTTTTAATTCAAGACGATCGTGGCAGCCCAACTTCTGAAACCAAGAATATAGTTTACAAGGAGGTGATTTCAAGGTTGTGAGAGGATACTGTACGGAGCAAACAAAAACGTTATGTCTTACATAGGTGTGCTTGGCGGACCAACATTTATCATTTTATCACCGGCACCAATTAATCCTGCAGGAGGTTACACTAGAGTGATCTGATGCAACACGCTTAAGTAATCTATATCGTCTATGTTATCTTAGCTAAAATAAATGAGCCCCTTCCAAAATGTACTGTCATCCACTTCCCTTCTGTACAATGACCATGAATAAATTTCCTTTAGTTCTACTTAATTGTATGTATTGACGGGCGCGGCGTGCCGCGCGCGGGCCATGCTAGTATTATGTAACGGATGGCTGGCCTCTTGAACGGATATTTTTCTTGGCTAAAGCAAAACGATCAATGTGAACAAGCACCCCAATCATGCGTCCGGTATTCCCGTGTTGTGAAAAGGAGACAAAAGTTGCAATTAGCTGGAAATGCAAGCCACCGCGTGGGACTGACTTTGCAATGGCAGTAGTGCACTCACTGTTGCTGTTCGTCCAGTCCATGCACAAACCCCAATGTGAGAGCAGTACATTGCAGCAGCTGCTACAGAGTATATTGTCGGCTCAATTATTGGACCAGGAGACCGGAGAGGTCAAGAGTCAAGTAAACGCTCGTAGCTATCTCTTCTCTTCCCCTCTCCGATCCATAGCACTCTGCAATCTAGTCCATTCTAATCTAGTGCCAGATAGCGACGGTGGCCTTGCTGGAACCGTCCGGCCGGCCGGGAGATCATGGCGAGCACGGTGGTGAGCATGGCGAGATCCATGCTGGGCGCTGTCATCATCGTGGCCGCCGAGATGAGCCTTCTCATCGGCGTCCGCAAGGACATCTGGTATGTCAAATCACCCACTGCTTTCCGCTAGACTAGTAGTAGTACTCTGCTCTGTTTTCTTCCAGTCATTCACCGGATTGGTAGTTGATTTCTCTCTATCATTAGCTAGTATTCTACTCCATTCTTGTTACTACGAATGACAAATCATGCATCCATCAGGCAACAAAAAAGAACTGAAAAATCACCCAAGAAATAGTCCATGGGAGCAGAAAAATACTTGAACCTTTCTGTAGATCTTGCCCTTCGTTTCCTGATGGAAATATGGCAAACTTGTTACCTGTGCATGTCATGTGTTGTGATCTGTTGCATATTTCTCTCCTGATGAAAATAGGAAATGGCGAAATTATTGCTCTGCTTGTGATTTGTGAGGCAACAAAATATAAATTAAAAACCAGCCAAGAAATATTTTATGGGACCAGAAAAATAATCGAATCTTTGTGCGTCCTTTGTTGGGGTTCTTGCCTTCTTGGTTCTCATGTGTGCTTTAGGCTCTAGATCTTGCCCTTCCTTCACAATAAATATGGCATCCAACCTATATGTGCTCTGCTCTGTTGCATTTGTTCCAACACACTGCAAAATGCCAGAATGCCAACAAGAGTTGTTCTCATCAACTTAATTTGTTTGGCAGGTTCATAAAAGACGAGCTCAAGACGATGCAAGCATTCCTAGTGGCTGCGGAGAAAACGAAGAACAAAGACTTGCTACTGAAGGTGTGGGCGGAGCAAGTAAGAGATCTAGCATATGGCATCGAGGATTGTCTTGATGAGTTTATGGTGCATGTGGGAAGCCAGAGCAGGTCTCGACGGCTGCTTAAGCTGAAAGACCGCCATCGGATTGCCAGCCAAATCCGTGACCTCAAAGCAAGAGTAGAAGAGGTGAGCAGCAGGAACACACGCTACAACTTGATCACTGTTGATGCCTCCAGCAGCATTGATGAGGTGAATTCCTACACGGAAGATATTCGCAGCCACTCAGGTAGCAACATTGATGAGGCAGAGCTTGTGGGCTTTGCTAAGGCTAAACAAGAGCTGATTGAGATGGTGGATGTCAACTCCAGAGATGGTCTATGCAATATGATATTTCTCGTTGGCATGGGCGGTTTAGGCAAGACTACTCTTGCAAGGAAGGCATATGAAAGTAAGCAAGATATCGTGAATAAATTTTCTTGTTGTGCATGGGTCACCGTCTCACGGTCCTTTTCCAAGATAGAGATGCTCAAGGACATGATTAGGCAACTTTTGGGTACCGACTCGCTGAGAAAATGCTTGAAACATCTTGAAGGCAAGTCGGTGCAGGTAGATGATCTCGGCATGTACCTCAGGAAAGAGCTAGAGCAGAAGAGGTACTTTATTGTTCTTGATGATTTGTGGACCATCAATGCATGGAATTGGATCACAGATTTTGCTTTTCCTATTAGAAACAACAAAGACAGCCGAATAATTGTGACAACACGAGATGTGGGCTTGGCTGGGAAGTGCACTTCTGAATCACTTATTTACCACCTTAAGCACTTGCAAGCAGAGGATGCCACAGATTTGCTACTAAGAAAGAGTAGAAAAACACATGAAGACATGAAAAATGATAAGGAAATGATAACCGTGGTCAACAAAATAGTAAAGAAGTGTGGGGGTCTACCGTTGGCTGTACTCACTATAGGAGGCATGCTTGCCACCAAAAAGGTAACAGAGTGGGAAAGTATCTATAATCAAATCCCCTCAGAGCTCGAGATCAACCCTAGCCTTGAAGCAATGAGGAGGATAGTTACTCTAAGCTACAACTGGTTGCCGTCTCATCTCAAATCATGCTTTCTGTATCTAAGCATCTTTCCTGAGGATTTTGAAATCAAAAGCAGCCGTTTGGTAGAGAGGTGGATAGCGGAGGGGTTTGTTAGAGCCAGAGTTGGAGTAAATGTCGAGGATGTTGGAATAAGTTATTTCACCGAGCTAATCAACCGAAGCATGATTCAACCCTCAAAAGTGAGCATAGAAGGAGTTGTTAAGAGCTGTCGTGTCCATGATATTGTGCGTGATGTCATGATCTCAATTTCTAGAGATGAAAATTTTGTGTATGTGGCGGCAAATAATGTAACTGGCGCTATGGATGAGACCTTCCGACATGTAGCATACCATGGTAGCATGTGCCAAAAGATAGTTATGGATTGGAGCCACGTCCGGTCAGTAACTGTGTTTGGTGAGAGATCATTGGGTCCATCAGCTTCAGTTTGTACACCTGACATGAGAATGCTCCGGGCCATGGATCTAGAGAATGCACAGTTTCAAGTCACACAAAAGGATATCAGCAACATAGGATTGTTTTGCCACTTGAAGTATTTGAATTTTTCACACCATCGAGGATATTCACATATTTATAAACTTCCTAGATCCATAGGGAGATTACAAGGCTTGCGCACTTTGAACATTAGAGACAGTTATATTACGGAACTGCCAATCAAGATTTGTAGACTCAAGAGTCTACAAAGTCTCCGTTGTACCAAAAATAATTCCTATCAATGCTTTGACGTGGTGTATAACCCCGAGGGATGCTTGGTGGGAACACTTTGTCTGCCCATGCTGTTCACACCTTTGGTTGATCCTAGTGAGCGTACCAAGGTAGTTGCGGAGCTACACATGGCCTGGTCTAGTCGTTGGTCTGAGTCAAGAGGTGTGAGGGTGCCAAAAGGAATCGGTAAACTGAAAGAACTGCAAATACTAGAGGTTGTGGACATCAACCGAACTAGTTGCAAAGCAATTAAAGAGCTAGGTGAGCTTGTGCAGCTGAGAAAACTGAGCGTGGTAACAAAAGGGGCCACCAAGCAGAAATGCAGGGTACTCTGTGATGCCATTCAGAAGTTGTCTTCCCTTCGCTCCCTTTCAGTGGGTGGTTCGCTCGAGTGGTTGCATGATGTCTCCTCTCCTCCTCCCCTGTTGAGGAGTCTGAACTTGAATGGACGCCTTGGAGATATTCCTGGCTGGTTTGGCAATCTAATGCATTTGGTTAAGCTTTCCTTAGGGGGCAGCAAAATAAAGGAAGAAGGTAAAATCATGGAAATACTTGGGCCACTTCCCAACCTCATGCACCTTCGTCTTGTAAGCTACTCTTATGATGGGGAAAAGTTGGCGTTCAAAACGGGAGCATTCCCAAATCTCAAGAAGCTTGGTATTTCTTTTCTGCCGGGACTGAGAGAGTTGAAATTTGAGGATGGCACCTCACCCCAGCTGGCAAGGATAGATATCAGTATGTGCTATTTGGCATCAGGAATTATTGGAGTCAACCAGCTTCCAAAGCTCAACGGGATCCTACTTGGTGTCGGTGGTCAAGTGGCGAAGCTTGCTTTGCTGCAAAGTGAAGTGGACGCACACCCCAACCATCCCGTGCTGCGACTGGAGATGGACCGTCACGAGCACGACTGGAGAGGCGTCGTCGTCCATGTGGAAGAAGCAACGGAGGAATCATCATCTGTCCATCCTGAGCCTGCAGCAGCGGGAGAGAGCTCAGAATCGGTGGTGACCACAAACGTCAGGTCAGCTAATTGATTCTCTTTCGTTCAACTAGTAGTACATATATAGCAGCTATGGAATGCGATGTGCTAATTAATTTGCACTCTGTCTTTTCTTTTCTGTGTGTAACAGGCAAGATGATCTGCTTTACACTTACAATTCATGCTGACTGGATCTGAGCAACACTCTGCAGGTACGGCCCAAATCTTGCCCTGTTTCATTTTTTCGTTGGCTCGATTCGGTTTCTCTCAAATTTAGTCGATCGGATTTCTAGTTATCTTGTTCCCTTCAGAACGTGCCCATGCATTTGAAAGCTGTACACACGCTTGGATTTGAGGAGGTGACTCGGACCCAATGGTGTCAAATGTTGAAGGGATCATACTTAAAATTGGTCGGTACAGCATGCCACATATCGTTCTGTTTATGTAGCCAACATGTTACATGTTCTGTACTTGCAGTTCCTGGCGATGTATTCAAGCTTGTGAACACATATATTTACACGTACCCATGTTTAATATCAAGGCTTCCTTGGTTCTCTATGGGGTGACAACCTGGATTGATGAAGTGAACTAGTGCTCTGTATATGCATTCAGGTTCAGCTGGGCGTGCCGGAAAAGAGGAAGATACAAATGGAGTACTCAGGAGCAAGAGACGCCAGATTGTTTCTGTATATCTCTCCACGTGCAGCACATTCTGGTCCGTATTTCATTTCAACCTCGACGCCTGACAGTTTAATCTGAGACCTCTTCCATCTTACAGGCAGAATTAACGGTTGGGCAAACACTGTCCCTATTTTAGTGGATGAAGCAAGGGAGGGGGAGGAATCATAATCTCTCCGTCCCGAGCATGCAGCAGCAGTCGCAGGTGGTGGTCGTGACGACGGGGAGCGACAGGTCAGCTACCTACTTTCTCTTTCGTTCACTAGCTATAGCAGATAAGTAGATCATCTTCTGAACTGATGATGTCCCTTAATTTGATGTTGTTGTAGCAGCAGGACCCTCACATAAGGCTCTGCGCCGAAGGCTCTGCTTTGGTGGAAGATGATTTCTGGTCCCGACGACGATGACGCTTGATGATTGGTGGATGCTGCACCCTTCGTTCTTGCTGATTGTCCGCACAGGTCGACGACTTGAAGGTAGAATTTCTGTCTGCTCATTTCCTTCGCTTTGAACCATTGCTATTTCCGTTTGGGTTTCTGACGATGTTTGTCTCTCTATACAGGAGGTGTTGCTCGTTTGCACTTGTTGCTGGTGATGATACATCCATCCATTTCCACTTATCTGCTGGACTTGTAAGGACTAACTTATACTGTAAAATTTGTCGTGGTCTTCTGATTTAACTTATACCTTGCATCTTTTCTGCCCGCAAGGAAAGATCTCAGGTGAATCTGAAGCCTGGTATTCCATTTCCGAGCCAGGCGAGACAGCTAGTTCACGCTGCCTTGACAGTCAAAGTGCCTCCGAAACATGAACCGTGAAGTGATCTTGCAGATAACTGGTCAGTTGTTTATTCGTAGTTATCATGTAACGTGTTCGTCATATACTTGCAATTTGTCATGTTGTTTTCAAGTTCCGAACACATAATACATTTGCCGTGGAAATAAAACTAGTGCATGCTCTGTAAATGCATTTCAGCTGGGGAGAAGACGCTGAGAGAGCAATGAACTAGACCCCACAAGATGCTGCTACCAATGAAGCAGCATATACGTACTGTTAAGCTATCACGTGCAGCTGAGAGGGATCCTGACATTTCGCAGCTGCCATGGAAGATGAGTGCATTGATCTTGGGGCTTCAATGTAACCAAGTGGAGAAGCAAGCTGTGAGCTATGACGCCATTCTGATACTCAGCAGGTTTACAAGTTGCCACTGTTAGCCCAGATGGAAAATTGGGTTCTTGGGGAACACAATGGAATGGAATAGGTGACCAACCTGATGAAAAGACCTTCAATTTAGAAAACAGACTTGCTCTGTTTTCTGAGTAGTACTCTGTTTTCGTAGAGATGTTTTGTCACTCTCCATTTGTTGCTGCCACAATCTATGTGCTTGTTTGTAAACAATGATGATTGCATCTGTTTATTTTCTCCGAAAAGGAGGATTACACTCAGCCACTGCATCAAGCGATGAACACAGCCATAAATGATTGCATCTTTCGTTATCCATTGTCCGCCAAATTTGAGTTAATGAAACAATAGCACGCCTGCTATATATATACACTGTTAACTCTGGTTTTCATTCTGTATTTACTCACATATTCCCCACACAAAAAAACTGTGATTTTCATTGTATTAGCTTTTAAAACTGTAGTCTGTCAGCGAAAACGCCTCCCGGCCGGCGGTATCTTTGGTCGAATATCCCTCAGCATGCTTTTATTTCCTATAAGTCATTTCGTAGCAGAGAAAACCTCCTTCAGTGTTCACTGTCCACGTGGCACCATGAGTTTTAAAACCCTCAGCTTGCTTTTATTTCCTATAAGCCATTTCGTAGCAGAGAAAAGAACATACTGTTTGTTTGTTAAAGAAAAACCTCCTTCAGTTTTCACTGTCAGCGTGGTATTTTTTGTCAAATACTCCAAGACACGCAGGCCCGAGGATAACCCAAAAGGACAGTTAAACTGGGGAAAGGCACAAACATAACAACAGCAACAACTAGGACATCCTAGCCCGATCCCTCCAGATAAAGAAATAGCAGTTGCATGCACACGGTCGGCGAGGGCCACCACAGCCGCCTTGTCCTTCTCCTTAATCAGGGATTTGCACTGTGGCAAAAGCATGGACAATTTAAAGATAACATGAGCCGCCAAGCTAGGGAACACCTTCTCAATGGTAAACTTGTTTCTGATGGTCCACAAGGTCCAGCACATGGCCGAGAAGCGGAACCAAAAGAGCCTCTTAGTTAATCCCGACAAGGTAGCTGAGAGGAGACGGAGGGTAGAGAAATTAGCAGGGGGCCAGGAGACGCCCAGCCATTCTCTTAGACAGCTCCAGAGCAGTAAAGCCAGCGGGCAACGAAAGATGATACATTCAGTATCCTCAGGGCTCCTGCCGACACAGCAGAAATGATAGCCTGACCCCTGCTGTTTCTTAATCTGATCAGCGGCAGGTAAACGGCCCCTCATGCCCTGCCATAGTTTTAAATAGCGCGCTAAGCATCTTAGCGACGGACCTCTTTCAAATGCTATAACATGCTATAGCGGAGCTATAGCGCGCTATTTAAAATGTTTGCTCATTTATTTGGATCAAAGTCTCTTAGCGCAAGACCTTTTGTAAACGCTATAGCGTGCTATAGCGGGCTATTTAAAACAATGTGCCCTGCCACATAAAAATACGGCACCCGGGCGGACCGGATGGGTTTGAACTTAGACAACTTAGGACCAGTCGATAGTACACGGTTGCACGACTTAACAGAAAGACGTTCGGAAGCAGAATGGGACCAAGAAACCTCATCCTACGCCCCCGAGAGCACGGGGAAGAGGGCAGCAAGACGCTGCCACTCCTCCAACTCTGCGGGAGACAGGACCCGGTGGAAGCCCAGATCCCAACCAGCGGCTGCAACCTCCACGGTGGAGATAGAAGGCGACGCCACAAAAGAAAAAAGCACGGGAAAAGACAAAGCAAGAGGACCATCCATGCAACTAGTTATGTCCTACTACTCAGTTTTACCACTAGGAGTTTGAAATGCTCAAAGCTGCCACCGCTCCATGAGGCGTATGGTCGGCTAATTTCTCTGTTGTCCATTGCATACATAAAAACTACGAATTGACATGATATATATGTGTATTTTGTAATTCAACAATCTCTCTCTTGTTGGACCTAACAGTGAAGATCATAGCCATGGGGACGCCAGAAGGCTACCTTGTCGTGAAAGGCGACGAAGATGATTTTTGCTCTTGTATTTCTCATGACCTGTGGGATAATCTTTCTGACTATATTACTCTCCATTTTCTGCTGCCACAATGTATGTGCTTGTTTGTAAACAATGATGATTGCATCTGTTTTTTTTCTCCGAAAAGGAGGATTACACTCGGCCTCTACATCAAGCGATGAACACAGCCATAAATGATTGCATCTTTCGTTATCCATTGTTCGCCAAATTTGAGTTAATGAAACAATAGTACGCCTGCTATATATACACTGTTAACTCTGGTTTTCATTCTGTATATACTCACGTATTCCCCACACAAAAAAACTGTGATTTTCATTGTATTAGCTTTAATGACTGTAGTTTGTCAGCGAATACGCCTCCCGGCCGGCGGTATCTTTGGTCGAATATCCCTCAACGCTTTTATTTCCTATAAACCATTTCGTAGCAGAGAAAACCTCCTTCAGTGTTCACTCCCCACGTGACACCATGAGTTTTAAAACGTCAGAAATGTTGATACCTTGGAGACACTGGAGCGACACCGCTTGCTAGGTGAGATTATTGTGTATACCTACAAACATCTGATGTTGTTTTGAGCTTGAAAGCACATAATACATTTGCTGACGAAATAAACTGATGCATCCTCTGTTTATGCATTTCAGCTGAAGATGTCTACACCACACCGGATGCTGCTACTAAATTAAGATGCACATGTTGTTATGCGGCAACCGGTTGTAGTCTCTACATGCCACAAAGTGAAGCTGAGATAGACCCACGCACCCAGCTGTTCCTACGTACACTGCGAATGTCAATTGTGCATCACTCTTTGGTGGCTCAACACAATACTCCTTCTGCCCCGAAATACACGACGCATAAATTTAGTCAAAAAGTCAATGTTTTCTAAGTTTGACCAAGTATATACAAGAAAATACCACAACTATAATATCGAATGATAAAAATATCTGGAGACATGCAATTTTGTATGGATGCGGATTCACTTCGTTTACTAGTACTCTCTGTTTTTAGAGATGATTTACTACTATCCATGTGTTGCTTTGCTACCAGCCTGCCACTATATTTTTGCTTGTTCATGGACAAAGAGTAAGGGTTGTATATGTTTGTTCATGAACAAAGAGTGAGGCTAGCCAATTGAAAGAGGGACCATGACGACAACTGGGCTGATACGGTAGGTCCAAGTTGCCCCAAGTACAAGTTGGCCTTCTGGTGTAGTAGGAAAAAAAAACGGGCTATTCACTTCTGGGAATTTTAATTTTCTCGTCTGCTGTACCTTTGGCTTTTTGAGATGCTTCTCCAGTGACGCAAACTCGCAGAGTTAATTATAAGGTGGATCTCTAAGAACATGTTGTGAATGCAGACTCACTTTGTTTATTACGTACTCTCGGCTCTGTTTTTTTCTTAAGGTACCTAATTGCTCTGATGCTTGTGCTTGTTTGTAAACGAAGAATGAGGACACATACGGTGTTGTTATTCAAGTTCCGAAAATCTAAGCGGCGGTTCAAGCATGCACCAAAAGGGCCAACTTTGATGTTTTTGTAACGTGTGAAATCTGCCGTTTGTGTATGTACTTCTTCTTGTTCTGTTTTTTTGACTAAACACAGATGCCGTGGCAAATCAATTCGAGCTTGTAATTAAGAAGGGAGTTAATCTGGTCTCACTCTTTGTCCATGAACATTTGCTTTGCTTTAGAGCATGGCATGCATGGATATGTGCCTTGCGTAGTGACGATGCAAAGGCTTCTCCTCTGCTCTACTTTGGTTTCTGAGACGCTTTTCAGCTTTGTTAAAGCCTGATGCCTTGTTAAAGCATTCAATTTTGTTAAAGCTGATGCCTTGTCGATCATGTTCGTAAGAATAAGCCAGATTGCTTCGTGTCGTGCCGTGTCGGTCAGCAGGCCCAGCTGCATAGCTAAGCTAGATCTCCAAAGAATATTTAACAGATCTGCACCTAATAGGTATATATACACGGCAGACGGCAACCTGCAAGCTACACCAACCGATCGATTTACATGAGCGTCCGGCTTTCTCTGACCTATTCTACCATTAAACGACATGAAAGCAAAGACCTTATAAGTATTTTGACATGGTGAAGGAGCTCAGTTTCTAGTGCCCGGAATAGGAAGGGGCAGCCGATCGATTTTCCATATACTGGTATTTTGTCATTTCTTAACTCTCTGGTGTGCATGTTTAATTTGATTTCTAGTCTATTATAATTAATCTATATTTCTTTACCAGCACTGAAAAGATCCAACACAGCGAGCCAGTGTTGAATACTGTATAACGAGAGCTTCAAGAGCTTGTCGTGAAAAGGGGAGAAAATAAGATGGCGCTAAGCGTCGCGCGATCCCTGGTGGGGAGTGCCGTAAACAAGGCGGCCTCCGAGGCCATGGATGAGATGGCATTGCTCATGGGAGTGAGGAACGAAATATGGTAAGGATCAATTACTCGTTTCTCTTTGCAATTTTTTATTATCCATTAAATTCATCTTTTTCTGAGGCCTTAATTTGATGCTGCCCACTTCTTCTTTTGAAAAGCATTTAACAAATATGCCAGAAATATGGTAAGACACACATAACCATGGGACAAATTAAACCATGACCATCAATTTCATTTCTGATCTAATTAACAGGTACATCAAAGACGAGCTAAGAATAATGCAAGCATTCTTGAGAACTGTTGAAAGGATGAAGGATCGAGATGAGCTGGTGAAAGCATGGGCCGAGCAAGTAGAGGACTTGTCCTATGACATTAAATATTGCCTCGACCAGTTCAAGATTAATTTGGGGCACCCAGGCTGCTTGCAACGTCTAACAAAGCTCAGAGACCGCCATCAAATTGCTGTCCAGATTCGCAACCTGAAAGTAAGAGTTGGAGAAGTAAGCAACAGGATCCAACGCTACAGTCATTTAATGAAGCCCATTACCTCAGATAGCATGGATGAGGGGAAATTATACAAGGAGGAGACCAATTCTGACATGGAAGGTATCCACAGTTATTCCCATAGTCTTGATGAAGCGGAACTTGTGGGCTTTTCAAAGCCTAAACAGGAGTTGATTATGCTGATGGATGTCAATGCCAAACATGGTCCAGCCAATGTGATATGTGTTGTTGGCATGTGTGGTGTAGGCAAGACTACTCTTGCAACCAAGATCTATGAAAGTGATATTGCCAAGAAATTTTCTTCATGTGCTTGGATCACAATCTCGCAGCCATTTTGCAGGATTGAGTTTCTTAAAGATATGATCAAAAAACTTTTCGGTGATGAAGCATTGATGAAGCAACTTGAAGGGAAGGTGATGCAAGAAGAGGACCTTGCCTATTACCTGAGGATAGAGCTACTTGAGAAGAGGTACTTTGTTGTTCTTGATGACTTACGGAACATAGATGATTGGATTTGGATCAAATATATTGTTTTTCCTCTTGGTAACAACAAAGGTAGCCGGATAATAGTAACGACACAAAATGTTGATTTAGCCGAGAGGTGTAATTTGGAATCTTCCGGATCACTTATCTACCACCATCAATCCCTAGAAACAATTGATGCCATGAGGTTACTGCTAAGGAAGATGAGGAGAAGTGAGGAAGACATGAAAAATGATAAGAACATGAGGGAAATAGTTACTAAGATAGTTAAAAAGTCTGGACGGTTACCCCTAGTTGTACTCACACTAGGAGGCATGCTTTCCACCAGAGTGGTTAGTGAGTGGCAAAGTATTTATTACCAGCTCCCCTTGGAGCTAGAGAGCAACCAAAGCCTTCAAGCAATAAAGAAGATGATTATCCTGAGCTACAACCACTTGCCTTCTCATCTTAAGCCATGTTTCCTATACCTAAGCATCTTTCCCAGGAATGTTGAGATCCAAATAAGGCATTTGATAGATAGATGGATAACAGAGGGATTTGTCACATCTAGGGTTGGAATGGACATTGAGGCTGTCGCGATGAGCTATTTTTATGATTTAATTAATAGAGGTTTGATTCAACCGTCAAGAGTAAATGTAGAAGGAAGGGTCAAGAGTTGTCGAGTCCATGGTGTCATCTCTGATATCGTGGAATCCATTTCAAGAGATGAAAATTTTGTATACCTTACAAGTGATATTGTAAGAAGAGCGCCAGAGGAAAACTTCCGCCATGTAGCACACCATGGTCAGAATTGCCCGAATATTAGCATGGATTGGAGTTATGTTCGATCCTTTACTTTGTTTGGTATGCTTCCCATGGAGCCAGTATGTTCATCTTACCTAAGGATGATAAGTGTCTTGGATCTTCAAAGTGCAAAATGCAGTATCACACAAAAAGATATCAACAACATAGGGTTGTTGCACCGCTTGAAATATGTGAATGTTCGAGGACATTTAAATATTTGTGCACTTCCAGGATCCATAGGGAAACTGCATGGCTTACAATATTTGGATGTCAGAAAAACTTCCATCACATCATTACCAACTGAGATCAGTAAACTCCATAGTCTAGTTAGTCTTCGTTGTAGCAATGAAAAAATTCATCAAGATGGCCCAAAGGAAGGCTTGATGCTCACACTTTGCCTGCCCATGGTATCCATAGCTTTTGGCTGTTCTGGTTTCCGTGCTGAGTCAGGGGGTGTGGTGGTGCCAAGAGGGATCGCTGAATTGCAAGAGTTACATATCTTAGAGGTGGTTGACATCAGACGAACCAGTAGCAGAGCAATTAAAGAGCTGGGGGAGCTTATGCAGCTAAGAAAACTAAGTACTGTAACAGCAGGAGCCACCATGCAAAAATGTAGGGTACTTTGTGCAGCCATTGGGAAGCTATCTTCCCTCTCTTCTCTTCGTGTAGATGCTGGCACAAGCTCTCTCAAGTGGCTACATTCTGTTTCATCTCCTCCTCCCCTCTTGAGGACCCTTAAGTTGGTTGGATGTCTTGGAGAAGAGATTCCCTACTGGCTTGGAAGTCTAACGCATTTAGTGAAGATTCAGTTGGAGCATAGCGGACTAAAGGATGAAGGCAAAGTCATGGAATTACTAGGGCAACTGCCCAGGCTCAGGCTCCTTGGTCTTTCTGGGATGTCTTATGTTCGGGAGGAGCTAATCTTCAGAGCAGAATTGTTCCCAGGCCTCACCAAACTAGATATTTCTGGCCTTGAGCAGCTGAGGGGGGTGAGATTCGAGGAGGGCACCTCACCCTGCATAGAAAGGATAGAAATTGGTCATTGTTATTTGCAATCTGGGATAATTGGTATCAAGCATCTTCCAAGGCTCAGGAGTATTTCACTTGGTCAAGGTTGCCGAGTCGGAGGGCTTGGTGAGCTGCAACGGGAAGTGCAAGCACACCCCAACCGTCCTGTGCTGGGAATGCTGTTTGACAGGAGCTACCACCACCTGGTTGATGTCGGAGAATGCTCGAATGCTGTACAAGTGCAAGAAGCAACGGGGGAATCATCTCATTTTCTCGAGCATGCGGCAGTGGGAGAGAGCTCCTCAACAGGGAGTGGCAGGTCAGCTAATTTTTTCTCTTTCTTTCAGTAGAAATAGCTGGTTATCAAATAAACCGATGATGTCCTATAAACACTTAACACAACTGAAAATGCTCATGCTCTGCCACTGTTCTTCTTGCAGACAAGGCAGTGACATAGGGGAGGTCGAAGGATCCACTGTAGTGGAAGATCGGGTATTATTGGTATCCCCTGTAGATATCAGTGATTGCAGGTTGAGATCGGGTATTATTGGTATCAACCACCTTCCAAGGCTCAAGGATATTTCACTTGGTTTTGATGGTAAAGTGGCAAAGGATGCACACCCCAACAGTCCCGTGCTGCGACTAAACGAGGAGCGGAACGAGCACGACCTGGGGGATGTCATCTTCCAAATGGAAGAAGCAACGGCGGAATCGTCGTCTCTCCAACCTGAGCATGCATCAGCGGGAGCGAGCTCACGATCCCATGTGGTGGTGACGCCAAACGTCAGGTCAGCTAATTGATTTTGTTTTGTTCAATTCGACAGTAGCAGAACAATTGATTCTCTTTCATGCATGGTACTCCCTCTGTAAACTAATATAAGAGTGTTTAGATCACTATTTTAGTGATCTAAACGCTCTTATATTTTTTTACGGAGGGAATAGTACGTAGCAGCTATGGATGTGCTAATAATCTGTACTCTGTCTTTTCTTTTTGTGTGTAACAGCCAAGATGATCTGCTTTACACTTACAATTCGTGCTGACTGAATCCAACCAAGTCTCATGCCAGTTCCACCATGTAACAATCTCCAGGTACAGTTTCTTTTCTATTTTCTCTTTCTTTCCTTTTGGGCGCGACTGTGCTGCTTCCGCCCCAGCACCTATCGTTGGATGTTCGGTTGGTTGCTTTGTATACAAAGCGGGGGGAAACCCTTTTTCGGCAAATCTTGCTATGTTTCTTTTTTGTGTTGGCTCGATTTGGTTTCTTCCAAATTTAGTCGTTCGAATTTCTAGCTATGTTGCTCCTTTCAGTATGTGCCCACGCATTTTTAAGCTGATTATATATAGCACACGCTTGGTATTAAGGAGGCGGCTCAAAACAAATGGTGTCAACTGTTGAATGGGTCATACTTCAAAGTTGTCAGTACAGCACGCCACATCTCGTTTTGTTTATGTAGCCACCATGTTACGTTTTTAGTACTTACAGTTCCTGGCAATGTATTCAAGCCTTGTGAACGCATATATTTACACGTACCCCTGTTTATATCAAGGCTTCCTTAGTTCTCTACCTGGTGACAAACTGTTGCATCTCAGATTAATGAATGGAACTACTTCTCTGTATATGCATTCAGGTTCAGCTGGAGATGCAGGAAAATACAAATGTAGTACTCGAGATGGGCGACATGACAGCTCCAAGAGACGCCAGATTATTTCTGTATGTTCTCTATGCGCAGAATATCATGGTGCGTGTTTCCTCTTAACCTTGATGCTAGACAGTTTAATAAGTTGAATGAATTCGAGAGTCAGTGATGATGACACTAACACCCCCCTGCAATCTTTCAGTCAGAATTAACAGTTGGGCAAAGACTGTTTCCTCCAATTCAATGCTCCGGTGATCTTGGAGCAAAAACTTGATATTTGGAGTCTGAAGGAACTGAGAGAGGTGAGATTTGAGGATGGCACCTCACCCCAGCTGGCAATGATAGATATCACTTTGTGCATTTTGGCATCAGGAATTATTGGAGTTAACCAGCTTCCAAAGCTCAAGGAGATCGCACTTGGTTACGGTGGTCGAGTGGTGAAGTGGACGCACACCCCAACAGCCCGGTGCTGCGACTGTCATTTGGGGAACGGAGCCACCACGACCTGGGAGGCACCGTCGCCCAAGTGGAAGAAGCAACGGTGGAATCCTCATCTCTCCATCCCGAGCCTGCAGCTGCAGGAGAGAGCTCACAGTCCCAAGCGGTGGGCATGGCGACGGCAAACATCAGGTCAGCTCAGCTAATTGCTTCTCTTTCGTTCAACTAGTAGTACGTAGCAGCTATGGAGTGCTTCTCTTTCGTGCTAATTAGTCTGTACTCTGTTTTCCTTTTTGTGTGTAGCAGCCAAGATCCTGACATAAGGGAGGCCCAAGGCTCTGCTTTGGTGGAAGATGATTTCTGGTCCTGCGATTCCGACGACGAAGACGACGCTTGATGATTGGTCGATGCTGCTCCCTTATTTCTTGCTGAATCTCCGAATAGGCGGACGCCTTTGCTGGTACCTACAGTTAGAATTTTCATCTGTTTATTTCCTTCGTTCTGATCCATTGCTAGTTCCATTTGGGTTTCTGATGATGTTCATCTCTCTTTAACAGGAGGTGTTGCTCGTTTCCCCTTTATATGGGCCCTCGTTTCCTTTCCCATTGCTGCTTCTCATTGCTGCCGCCGTCTTCTAACGCCATGTTGGTACACCTCTAACCTCCTTCGACTTTTATATTTTTGATTCCATCTGATTCCTCGTGATGTTTGTCAGACTTTCTTTCACGCACACCAACTGTTTGTCTCAGTGTCTGCAAAAGGTTATGTGTGTGCTACTGAATTTAAACATGAACACAATTATACTTGAGATGCATGTTTGGTGACCTGCAGTTGGTTAACTTGGTTGCCCCAAACTGTAGTTTCATGTAATTACCTGCTCCTAGTTCCATTGCTATTTACCTGCTGGACATGTGAGAACTATCTTACAGTGCGTGTGAGGTTTCCTTGCTTGTTTCCTATCAGGGTATTCTGCTTTAACGTGCGCTTGAGCTTTATTTCTTATTTCCTATAATCCACTTGGTAGTAGAAAAAAGTAGCATACCATTCGGTTGTTAAAGAAAAACCTCCTTCAGTGTTCAGTGTCAGCATGGTAACTTTGTGAGTCGAACATGTTGTGTGTGTACTTACAACCAACATCAGATGTACTTTTCAGCTTGCAATAACGTGATACATTTGCTGACGAAATACCCTGATGCATGCTCTGTTAATGCATTTCAGCCAGGGAGAAGACGGTGGAAAATGCAACGGACTACACCACACAGAGATGCTGCTACTGATTAAGATGCAGATGTTGTGATGCCGCCTTCGTTGGCCGTCATGCTCAGGATTCCATGTTCGCTGCTGGTGGCCTCTGATCCCAACACTTAGACACACATGATACCTCTTCGTTCACAAAAGAGCACCTCCCTCTGTTTCCTGATCTCGAAGTCTCCTGCGGCACCGCACAGGTCGACACCTCCCTCTGTTTTCTTGTTTCTTAGGCTGGAGTCTCCAAAATAGAAACTTACTGCATCTCGCTGCTCTCTGCTCTCATGACATCTCGCCATTACTTCTTAGGCTCTGTCACACTCAGATATGCCCCTGTTTCTCAACCTGGGTCATTCTCCGATCAGCTCACTGCCTACTGAGTCTCTTTTCAATAGATGAACCTTCTCACTGGTATGTTGGTTCTCTTTCTGTAAGCATCACAATGTCGGCAAGTTGCAGACTTCTATCTGTACAGTTCAATGATGCATGACAACGCTAGACGTGCAACCTTTCAGGTACAAATGATGCCCGAGTGGTGCTCTCACTCGCACAGTGGCGCTGTAACCTTTGGCGGTTCCACTGCTTCGACGTGCTACATGGATTGTACACATCCTCGTCAGCTTATAGCGACTTACCGAGGCCACGGAGCAAGCTCAGACCAAGTTTGCAGGTGCGACCGTGGGAGTTGCTGGCCCCAATTCTCTCGCCAAGACACAATCCTATCAGTTCTTGTCCATGGATGGAGTTGACCAAATCCTATTTCCTTCAACTCCAACATCTGACAGTCCCAGGAATCGTCTAATGTTCTTGTCCATGATTTTTTTGTAGCTATACTGTATATATTCTCTGTTTTTTCTCCGCCATTGTATTTGTACTCTGCTTTCTAAGGGACGCTTGTATGGCCATACATGCAAGAGTTTGGCAAACTGAAATTCATGAAATACGACATCTATGATTTCTCTATCTTCACATGTAACTTCAAATGTATTCATGGCATTGACTTTGCGATATCAATTTTACTTTACAAAGCGTGTATTTCTTATCACAAGGTCTTGTGTCAGTATATTGAAAAACTAGTTTGCGAATTAATTCACAGTTTGTCTCATCGACAATCTTGAAAAAACAGATTCAGTTGGTACCGCCATCCATCTGCGGTGATCGTTCTGTGACACAGATGCATCTTAACTCAGATCTAGACAGATGCAAATATCCCCACATACTGAAAGTAATAAGTTACTACTTGTTATTTGTTAACAGTCATTGATGATATGATATATACGTAGATTAGTGCTTGAGTAGTTTGGGCTGCTCATTTTACAGATTACACCCACGTCGCTCTTGTGTAGGATAAGTTCATCGTATTTGTCGTTGAATCTTCTTCACTGGCCGGAGGCCGGTGCTAAAATATTTCCTTGACGCGGCGTTGTCAAGGTTTTGGTGCAGTTATTTCTTCATCTTTCCACGAGGGCACCGCAGTCGGCAAGTATCCAGGCAGAGGAAAAGTCTCAGTGAAAAGACGTTGAGAGAAAGAACAGACACAATAATTCAGGTAAATAATTAGATATCCGAGTGTCGACGCAGCGTCGGTGTGTATGGACCGCTTGGGGAAGGTGCTCATCTATTTCTCCTTTCTACACGGAGCACAACAAATAGTTTTTTTTTTTGAAAATGGAGGCATATACCCCCGGCCTCTGCATCATGATGATGCACAACAAGTAGTATAGGCAGAGAGGAAAACAGGAACCACAATAAATCAATAATACACCGAAAGAATTTTGGACGAAGGAAGGAAGAAAAACCCAGGTCACTTGTGATATACATGTGCATTATCCACAGCCTTGTGATATCACTTGGCTCACAGCCACAAATTGGTGGATAACCGAGAGAGCCTCAGCAAGAGAAGAAGACAAGAAGCTGCGAGCAGATATGGCGGGGACGGAGGTGAGCATGGCGAGGTCGATGCTGGTGGGCGCCATCAGCGTGGCCGCATCTGCCGCCGCCGCGGAGATGAGTCTCCTCTTAGGCGTCCGGAAGGACATCTGGTATGAACTGTATGTCAGTCCCTTGTTCAGGTCCTTCAGTATTACTGCTCGATTTTGCATCATGCGTGTATCATGAACTAGGAGTGGATGAACCAATAGCTTCTTTTCTTTACAACAGCTTGATTGTCTGCTTCTTTTAGTCCACGTATATTAGTTGGTGTTTTTCAATCTATTGTGGCTTGCTATATGTGAGCTGTCAAATGACAGTAAGCGGAATTGCTCTAAGAAATCGCTTGTTGGCTAGGTTCATAAAAGATGAACTCAAGACGATGCAAGCATTCCTTGTGGCTGCTGACAAAACAAAGAACAAACAGTTGCTACTAAAGGTTTGGGAAGAGCAAGTAAGATATCTAGCCTATGGTATTGAGGATTGCCTTGATGAATTTATGGTGCATGTCGGAAGCCAGAGTCGGTCTCGACTGCTCTTAAAGCTGAAAGACCGTCATCGGGTTGCCAGCCAAATCCGTGATCTCAAAGCAAGAGTTGAAGAAGTGAGCAATAGAAACACACGCTATAACTTGATCACCGCTGATGACTCCAGCAACATTGATGAGGTGAATTCCTATATGGAAGATATTCACAGCCACTTAGCTAGCAACATTGATGAGGCAGAACTTGTTGGCTTTGTTCAGCCTAAAGAGGAGTTGATTAAGATGGTGGATGTGAACTCTAGACATGGTCTTTGCAAGGTGATATGTGTCGTTGGCATGGGCGGTTTAGGCAAGACTACTCTCGCAAGGAAGGCATATGAAAGTAAGGAAGACATTACGAATACTCTTTCTTGTTGTGCATGGGTCACCATCTCACAGTCCTTTTCCAAGGTAGAGATGCTCAAGGACATGATTAGGCAGCTTTTGGGCACTGAATCGTGGAAGAAATGCTTGAATGAACTTGAAGGGAAGGCGGTGAATGTGGAAGATCTTGCCAGGTATCTTAGAGAAAATCTAGAGGAGAAGAGATACTTTATTGTTCTTGATGATTCGTGGACCGTCAATGCATGGAATTGGATCACAGATTTTGCTTTTCCTATTAGAAACAACAAAGGTAGCCGAATAATTGTAACAACACGAGATGTGGGCTTGGCTGGGAAGTGCACTTCTGAATCACTTATTTACCACCTTAAGCACCTCCAAATAGAGGATGCCACAAATTTGCTACTAAGAAAGAGTGGAAAAACACAGGAAGACGTGAAAAATGACAAGGAAATGATGATAGTGGTCAACAAAATGGTAAAGAAGTGTGGTGGTCTACCACTCGCTGTACTCACTATAGGAGGCATGCTTGCTAACAAAAAGGTAACAGTGTGGAAAAATATCTATAAACAAATCCCATCACAGCTCGAGGTCAACCCTAGCCTTGAAGCAATGAGGAGGACAGTTACTATGAGCTACAACTGCTTGACGTCTCATCTCAAATCATGCTTTCTGTATCTAAGCATCTTTCCTGAGGATTTTGAAATCAAAAGCAGCCGTTTGGTAGAGAGATGGATAGCTGAGGGGTTTGTTAAAGCCAGAGGTGGAGTAAATATCGAGGATGTTGGAACAAGTTATTTCACCGAGCTAATCAACCGAAGCATGATTCAACCCTCAAAAGTGAGCATAGAAGGAGTTGTTAAGAGCTGTCGAGTCCATGATATTGTGTGTGATGTCATGATATCAATTTCTAGAGATGAAAATTTCATGTACTTCACACAAGACAATGTCACTAGTGTCACAGAGGAGACCTTTCGCCATGTAGCATACCATGGTAGAGAGTCCCAAAATATAGGCATGGACTGGAGCCGTTTCGGTCATTAACCAGGTTTGGTGAGAGACCATTGGGGCCATCATCTTCAGTTTGTTCACCTGACATGAGAATGCTCCGAGCCTTGGATTTAGAGAATGCACAGTTTCAAGTCGCACAAAAGGATATAATTAAGCAACATAGGATTGTTTCGCCACTTGAAGTATCTGAATTTTTCTTATCCTCCAGGATATTCACATATTTGTAAACTACCTAGATCCATAGGGAGATTACAAGGCTTGCGCACTTTAAACATTAGAGACAGTTATATTACAGAACTGCCAATTGAGATTTGTAAACTCAAGAATCTACACAGTCTCCGTTGTACCAGAAATAATTCATATGAATACTTTGACCTGAATGAACCCATGGTATGCTTGTTGAGCACATTTTGCTGGCCTATTTTTTTCACACCTGTGTTTGATCCTAGTGACTGAGCCGAGGTAGTTGCTGAGCTACACATGGCCCAGTCTAGCTGTGGGTCCAAGTCACCTGGTGTGAAGGAATCGGCAAACTGAAAGAGCTGCAAATACTAGAGGTGGTGGACATCAGCCGAACTAGTTGCAATGCAATTAAAGAGCTAGGTGAGCTTGTGTAGTTGAGAAAACTGAGCGTGGTAACAGAAGGGGCCACCAAGGGGACGAGACTATCAAGCACCTCTTCTTTGATTGCCCGTTGGCAAGAGTTTTGTAGCGCACCGTGCAAATTGCCTTTAACATTACTCCTTCGAATTTGGTCAGTAAGTTATCTGGAACGTGGCTTGTTGGGATAGAGTCCGAAACAGCTAGACACATGCGTGTTGTTATGGGGAATTTGAAACTGCAGAAATGATTTGGCTTTTAACAGAACAACAACTATTCATTTTTTGCAGGTTTTATTCCGAGCTACTGCGTTGATCCGTATGTGGTCCTTACTCACTCCGACGGAGGCCAGGGAGCGTTTGGTTACTGGATCTGTCCGGTGAGAGATGGTAGCGCGGGATATCTTCAACCGGTTTGGATGGCGGTCATGTAATAGGAGAGGCGATTAGTTTACCTATCTTTTGTTATGCCAGTCGGCTGTGGCTTTTGGGCCTTTTGTTCTTGGCGTTGTGGCTCAGTGTGAGCTTGCCGTTTTTTATTTGTTTCATGACCTTAAGACCTTGTTGAACCTCTTTTTATCTATAAATGTGGCCGTATGCATCGTTCTGATGCAGAGGTCAGGGAGTCCCCCCTTTTCGAAAAAAAACCCAAGCAGAAATGCAAGGTACTGTGTGATGCCATTCGGAAGCTCACTTGCCTCCGCTCCCTTTTAGTGGATGGTTCACTCGAGTGGCTGCATGATGTTTCCTCTCCTCCTCCCCTGTTGAGGAGTCTGAAGTTGTATGGATGCCTTGGAGAGATTCCTGGCTGGTTTGGCAATTTGATGCATTTGGTCAAGCTTTACTTGGGGGGCAGCGCAATAAAGGAGGAATGTGAAATTATGGAAATACTTGGGCCACTTCCCAACCTCATGCAGCTTTGTCTGGGAGATGGCTCTTATATTGGGAAGAGGCTAGCGTTCAAAACGGGAGCATTCCCAAATCTAAAGAAACTTCATATTTGTGACCTCGAGCAAGTGAGGGAGTTGATATTCGAGGAGGGCACCTCGGCCCAGCTGGGAAGTATAGGAATCGTAAACTGTCAGCTGGAATCATGGATTAAGGGTATCCAGCATCTTGCAAGTGTCAAGGAGATTTGGCTTAATTTGAATAGTAAAGTGTGCAGGCTTGCTATGCTTCAGCGTGAAGTGGACGCACACCCCAACAATCCCGTGTTGCGGCTGGAGAGGGAACGGAGATACCACGAACTGGGTGACATTGTCCAAGGATCCACTATTGTAGTACATGTGGATGAAGCAACAGAGGGGGAGGAATCATCATCTCTCCATCCCGAGCATGCAGCAGCAGGTGGTTGCCGTGACGATGACCACGGGGAGTGACGAGCCTTGGATTTAGAGAATGCACAGTTTCAAGTAGCTATTTCTCTTTCGTTCACTAGCAGTAGCAGATAAGTATCAACTGAACTGATGATGTTTCTTAATCTGTTGTTGGTGTAGCAGCCAAGACCCTGAAAAAAGGGAGGTCCAAGGCTCTGCTTTGGTGGAAGACGATTTCTGGTCCTGCAATTCCCACGACGACGACGCTTGATGATTGATTGGTCGATGCTGCTCCCTTCTTTCTTTCTGATCCTCCGTACAAGTCGATGCCTTCGCTGGTAGCTGCAGGTAGAATTCCCGTCTGTTTATTTCCTTCGTTCTGATGCATTGCTAGATACGTTTGGGTTTCCTGTTGAGCGATGTCTCTAGCTAACAGGAGGTGTTGCTCGTTTCCCCATGTTTCCTTTCCCGTTGCTACTTCTGATTGCTGCCGCTGTTGGCAATAAGCCGCGGTGAGGCGAATCGGGTGTGTGTGCGTGCGCGTGCCGGACGCATCGGATGCAGACCGGGTCTCGTCGGGTCCGTGGCAAGTGTGGGTTTGTGCGTGCGTGTGGTGCACGGGGGTGTCCGTGGCTCCGTGCACAAGTACACCTTATGCGTGTGTGTAGGCGTAGGTTGTTGGCGAGCCGCACGGTGCGATCGTGTACTTTCTATTGGAGCTCACCGCAAGTCACGCGCGTCGGAGCACGTCGCAGGCGCGGCCCGAGCGGGCGGAGCATGGGTACAATCGGTGAGTGGAGATGTGGGTGCGTGCCCTGGGCGCTGGCTCGGGGTATAAAGCCGTGTGGTGACCATTGTAACGGCTGAGGCGGCCGAGTTTGTGCTTGAGGAAAGGAATTGACGTGGTTGTGGCAAGCGTACGTGAGCCGGAAAAATTCTCCCGTGTCCACTGTGTCATTTTCTTCCTCCCTTCTTCTTCGGTGTGCGAGAGAGAATGAAAGAGTGCACCGGGGAGCTAGGGCAAAGCCAGTGCGCCAAGAGCCGCGTCTTCTGACGCCATGTTGGTGCAGCACCATCTGATTCCATCTGATTTTGTTTGACTCCATCTGATTTCTGGCAACGTTTGCTCTTTCATGCACACCTACTGTTTGTCATAACGTCTGTAAGAGGTTATGTTTGTGCAACTAAATTTAAGCTTGAATGCAATTATCTTTTAGATGCATATTTGGTGACCTGTAGTAGGAGAGAGTTCACCATGTTACGTTGTTACATGTTGTGTAGTTACAGTTGTTGACAGGGAGTGACTGAACTGATGATGTCCTGTATAGACTTAACACAACTGATGATGTCCTGTATAGACTTAACACAACTGAAAATGCTCAATGTCATGCTCTTCTGTTGTTGTTGTAACAGACAAGCAGTCAAAGATGATTTCTGCTCCTGCAATTCTGACGACAACGACGACGATGCTTGATGACCGGTCGATGCCCTGATGCTACTCATTTCTTTCTCCAGCTCCATTGCAGCCGCCCCTACAGCTCCCGGTACAGATCGAACATCCCTCTTTGTTTCATTCAATCCGCAATGCTGGTAAATAATTTTTTTGTCTAATCAATTATTTCTGACAGGAACAACATGCATCAGTCTGCACTCGTGGAATCTCACCATCACCACTTGGTCTCTGTTATATATGCCCCTCTTTCTCAATCTGGTGTGGAAGATGGCATTATCAACTCATGAATCATGAAGAGAGGCAACCTGGATTCTCCGATCAGCAATCTGCCTACAAATGCTGGAAGATGGCTGGGCGAAAGCCTTTTTCGGTAATTGGTCTGATGTTTACTCGGCTTATTATGTACCTGCATGTAGATATCAACTGATCATGTTTATTATTTTCGTACAATTCATTTCTATTCTCTTCTGTTTTCTTGCCTTCTATAGCAGCAAAGATGATTTGTGGTGCCTCGACAGTCGAAGTGCCTCCAAAACGTGTACCATGAAGTGACCATGCTGATAACTGGTCAGTTATTTATATATAGTTATCATGTTACGTGTTCGTCATATACTTTCAATTTGTCATGTTGTTTTCAACTTCCGAACACATAATACATTTGCTGATGAAATAAAACTAATGTATTTTCTATAAATACCTTTCAGCTAGGGATAAGGCATGAGAAATGCAATGGACTACACCACACAAGATGCTGCTACTGATTAAGCTGTTATGCTGCAATTTGCCATCATGTTCAGCTCTCCAAGTTTTCTTGCTGGTGGCCTCTTGATATGGTGCAAGGTGAAGCTGAGAAGGACCTCGACATTCCTCCACTGCGAATGGAAGAGGAACACATTGATCTTGAGGCTTCAATGTAATAGAGGCGAGTATCAAGCTGCGCTGCCATTTCAATACCTCTGAAGGAGTTTCAATTTTTGGCCCAGATGAAAAATCAGTTCTTAGGGAACAACATGGATGGATGATCAACCTGATGAGAACACCTGCAATTTTGAATACAGACTTGCTTTGTTTTTCAGTACTCTGTTTTTTCCAGAGATTCTTAGTTCCTCTCTATTTGCTGCTTCCATAATCAAAGAATGAGGATTGCATATGTTGTTATCCAAGTTCCCCAAATTTAATAATCTGTTTTAATTCTCTCCAGTCCGTAACGGCAGCGAACACTCTGACTCCATGGAGCAGAGTAGTCCCGTAGTACAAAATTAGCCTTGTGAGAATATAGACTTGCTCTGTTTTTAGTACTTTCTATTCTTGAAGATGATCAATTGCTCTCAATTCTTGCTGCCACTTTGTCTGTGCTTGTTTGTACACGAAGAATGATGATTGCATCTGTTGTTATCCATTTTCTGCCAAATTTGAGTTGATGGAACAATATGTCTGCTATATACGATATTAACTCTGATATTCACTTTGCCAATTACAGTTTACTACCCCGCATTTTTTTTACAGTTTACCAGCAAAAAGGCCTCACGGTGGTATCCGACATCCATAGTTTTATTTTGGAATGAGCAATATTTCCCATGCATAATTTGTGGCCATGTTTCCCCATTTCAACTTTGGATAGTTTCAGACCAGGAGCTTGCAGGCTAAACTGAGCAATCAGAAGATTGACTGAGGTACAAACCAGAAGCCTTGTGGCTTTCTGAAGCAACCATACCATTTATGTGCCTGTGGGCAGAACAACCATGACGGCGCCGACGAACACACGCTTGCTCCCATCAAGGTGTAAAATATTGGGTTTAGTATATTGTACTTGTACATGTATTTGTATACGTATTGTGATCATCTATATATTGAGACGTGAGGCTGGATGTCAACCACCCACGCAAAACCCTAAACCCTGTGTTTAACATGGTATCAGAGCACAATACCAGGTAGCTGCTTATGAACTAGAAGTCAGGTTTATTTCTACAGATGATTAGTTAGCGGATGTATTTACTAAACCCGCTACTAGACAGATGCTAGACCGCTTCAGAACCAATCTAAATCTTGTATGTAGTTCAGATTGAGGGGGTATGTAAAATATAGGGTTTAGTATATTGTACTTGTACACGTATTTGTATACGTATGTAACTGTATTGTGATCATCTATATATTGAGACGTGAGGCTGGATGTCAACCACCCACGCAAAACCCTAAACCCTGTGTTTAACTCAAGGATGGAGAGGACATGCCACAACGTGCAGCGCTTATCCACCTTTAAGATAAGCGGGTAGTTTGAAGCCATGCTGTATCTTTTTCTTGTCCGAAATCCGAACAGAGGATACATATTTTCTGGAAGGGGGCGAAGCCGACGAGCCGGAACTGCACGAGTGGGAGGGGCTTGGTGGGAATTCGATGGGGAGGAGAGAGGGGAGGGGAAAATGAAGATGGCTTTCCGCACAGGCACGATGACATATTGGAGAAATGTCGCAAAAAAAAAAATAGCCACAGTGTATCAGCGAAGGGATTTCGGAACACAAGAATTTCTTTTGGCTCGGGATACCAGATTGCGATCATCTAGTCGGCACCGCATCTAGGGATGTTGCCCAGAAATTTCTCATTTCAATTCTACGTGGGGCACATGTGCACAGCAAGTAGACAAGAAGAAAACAGGAGCCACAATAATAGGGCGAACGGATTTTGAAAGGAGGTCGCTGGTGTATTGCTGTCCAAGCAGAATTATCGCATCAGTACAAAGACTTATCTTAGGCGGACGCTATGGCAAGAAATCACTCGTCTCACAGCCACCGGTTGGTGGATAAGCCATACAGGTGCCTCCTCCACCGGCTACCTGAGCAAGAGCAAAGAGATCGAGCATTGTAAAAAACTCTCAAACAAGCTAGTGAAGAAGCCGGCCGGACATCATCTTGCCGGAGATGGCGGGGACGGTGGTGAGCATGGCGACGTCCATGCTGAGGGGCGCCATCAGCATGGCCGCCTCTGCCGCCGCCACCGAGATGAGTCTTCTCATGGGCGTCCGCAAGGACATCTGGTATGTACTGTATGTACTTCTTGCTTCCCGGCCGGTGCTTCTTTTGTTCAGGTCCTTTACTGGCCGAGGAGATGCACATGTATGCATCATGCATCCATGCATGTAGGAGTGGATGGGCCGCTAGTTTCCTTTTTTACAACAACTTGATTGGCTGTATATAACTTTTCTGTCGAAAATACTTGGTGGTTTTCAATCCATTGTTGAATGCTCTATATGTGAGCTGTCAAATGACATTAAGCTGGGTTGCTCTAAGAAATCTTGTTGGCTAGGTTCATAAAAGACGAGCTCAAGACTATGCAAGCATTCTTAGTGATTGCTGAGGAAACGAAGAACAATGACTTGCTACTGAAGGCGTGGGCAGAGCAAGTAAGAGATCTAGCATATGGCATTGAGGATTGCCTTGATGAGTTTATGGTGCATGTGGGAAGTCAGAGCCGGTCTCGACGGTTGCTTAAGATAAAAGATCGCCATCGGATTGCCAGCCAAATCCGTGATCTCAAAGCAAGAGTAGAAGAGGTGAGCAACAGGAACACACGCTATAACTTGATCAGCGCTGATGCCTCTAGCATCGTTGATGAGGTGAATTCCTACACGGAAGATATCCGCAGCCACTCGGCAAGCAACATTGATGAGGCAGAGCTTGTGGGCTTTGCTAAGGCTAAACAAGAGGTGATTAATATTGTGGATGTCAACTCCAGAGATGGCCTTTGCAAGGTGATATGTGTTGTTGGCATGGGTGGTTTAGGCAAGACAACTCTTGCAAGGAAGGCATATGAAAGTAAGGAAGACACTGCGAATAAATTTTCTTGTTGTGCATGGGTTACCGTCTCACGGTCATTTTCCAAGATAGAGATGCTCAAGGACATGATTAGGCAACTTCTGGGTACCGACTCGCTGAGGAAATGCTTGAAAGATCTTGAAGGGAAGTCAGTGCAGGTAGATGATGTTGGCATGTACCTTAGGAAAGAGCTAGAGCAGAAGAGGTACTTTATTGTTCTTGATGATCTGTGGACCATCGATGCATGGAATTGGATCAAAGATTTTGCTTTTCCAATTAGAAACAACAAAGGTAGCCGAATAATTGTAACAACACGAGATGTGGGCTTGGCTGGGAAGTGCACTTCTGAATCACTTATTTACCACCTTAAGCACCTGCAAATAGAGGATGCCACAAATTTGCTACTAAGAAAGAGTGGAAAAACACAGGAAGACATGAAAAATGACAAGGAAATGATGATAGTGGTCAACAAAATGGTAAAGAAGTGTGGTGGTCTACCACTCGCTGTACTCACTATAGGAGGTATGCTTGCCAATAAAAAGGTAACAGAGTGGGAAAATATCTATAAACAAATCCCATCAGAGCTCGAGGTCAACCCTAGCCTTGAAGCAATGAGGAGGATAGTTACTATGAGCTACAACTGCTTGCCGTCTCATCTCAAATCATGCTTTCTGTATCTAAGCATCTTTCCCGAGGATTTTGAAATCAAAAGCAGCCGTTTGGTAGAGAGATGGATAGCTGAGGGGTTTGTTAGAGCCAGAGGTGGAGTAAATATCGAGGATGTTGGAATAAGTTATTTCACCGAGCTAATCAACCGAAGCATGATTCAACCCTCAAAAGTGAGCATAGAAGGAGTTGTTAAGAGCTGTCGAGTCCATGATATTGTGCGTGATGTCATGATCTCAATTTCTAGAGATGAAAATTTCGTGTACTTGGCACAAGATAATGTGACTAGTATCACAGAGGAGGCCTTTCGCCATGTAGCATACCATGGTAGTGAGTCCCAAAACATAGGCATGGACTGGAGCCATGTCCGGTCATTAACCATGTTTGGTGAGAGACCATTGGAGCCATCATCTTCAGTTTGTTCACCTGATATGAGAATGCTCCGAGCCTTGGATCTAGAGAATGCACAATTTCAAGTCACCCAAAAGGATATAAGCAACATAGGATTACTGCGACACCTGAAGTATCTGAATTTTTGTGATACTAAAGCACATTCACTTATTTATAAACTACCTAGATCCATAGGAAAATTACAAGGCTTGCATACTTTGAACATAAGAAACCGTTATATTACAGAACTGCCAACCGAGATCAGTAAACTCAAGAGTCTACATAGTCTCCGTTGTACCAGGAATATTTTCTATTCCTGGTTTGAGCGGGAAAACCCCATGGATTGGTTGCCGGAAAGATCTTGTCTGATCTTTCTGTGCACACTGTTGTTTGATCCTAGTGAGCGTGCCGAGATAGTTGCTGAGCTACACATGGCCTGGTCTAGCCGTTGGTCCGAGTCAGAAGGTGTGAGGGTGCCAAAAGGAATTGGCAACCTAAGACAGCTGCAAATACTAGAGGTCGTGAACATCAGACGAACCAGTGGCAAATCAATTAAAGAACTAGGTGAGCTTGTGCAGTTGAGAAAACTGAAAGTGGTAACAGAAGGGGCCACCAAGCAAAAATGCAAGCTACTGTGTGATGCCATTCAGAAGCTCACTTGCCTCCGCTCCCTTTCAGTGGATGGTTCACTCGAGTGGCTGCATGTTGTTTCCTCTCCTCCTCCCCTGTTGAGGAGTCTGAAGTTGGATGGATGCCTTGGAGAGATTCCTGGCTGGGTTGGCAGTCTGATGCATTTGGTCAAGCTTTGCTTAAGAGGCAGCGTAATAAAGGAAGAAGGTAAAATCATGGAAATACTAGGGCCACTTCCCAACCTCATGCAACTTCGTCTTGAAGAGGGCTCTTATATTGGGGAGAAGTTAGTGTTCAAAACGGGGGCATTCCCCAATCTCAAGAAACTTGATATTCACTGTCTGTGGGAATTGGGAGAGGTGGAATTTGAGGATGGCACCTCTCCCCAGCTGGAACGGATAGATATCAGTTCGTGCTCTTTGGCATCAGGAATTATTGGTATCAGCCATCTTCCAGAGCTCAAAGAGGTTTCTCTTTATAACGGAAATCTAGTGCGGAATTTTGCTCAAAGAGGTCTCTCTTTGCAATGTGAAGTGGAGGCACACCCCAACTGTCCCGTGCTGCGACTGCAGGATTCGAACTATTACTGCCAGAGGAACGTCATCATCCAAGCGGAAAAGGCAACGGGTGAATCGTCATCTCCCCATTCCGAGCCTGCAGCCTGCAGCTCACTGTGCCAGGTGGTGGCCATGGCGACGACAAACATCAGGTTAGCTAATTGCTTCTATTTCCTTAGTACGTTGCTGCAACAGAGTGAGATGTGCTAATTATATTTGTACTACTAGCGTACGCTCACAGAGTTCCTCTTTCTTTTCTTTCTGTGTGTAACAGCCAAGATGATGTGCTTTACACTTACAACTCGTGCTGACTGAATCGGGCCACCATTTAACACTACTGGTACAGCTCAAATATTGCACTATTTCCTTTTTTCTGCTTTGGCTCGGTTTGTCCTTGGGAAAACATATATTTTACACGTTCCCCTGTTTGTCGCAAACATTTCCTTAATATTCTTCCTGCTGACAGAGTTTCACATCTCAGGTTATCGAAATAAGCTACTCGTAGTACTCTGTGTAGTGCCTTCGGATTCAGCTGGGCACCAAGCCCAGGAGCACCCCCGACCTGCAGTAATTGTTCCTCCCATTGTCGACAGCTACAATATAGGACCCAACTTCAAGAGAGACCAGATGCTTTCTCCATACGGCCGAACATCACGGTTGCATTTCCTTCTAAAAATCAGTATGAGTACTGGAGCTAGCAACAGAGGGGTCATCTCCACTTCCATGGCCTACAGCAGCGGGAGAGAGCTCGTCGCAGGTGGTCATCCTCCTGTGAACCAAGAGCATTAAGAGGTCAGCTAACGTCTCTTTCATTCGTTCAGTAGACTCTATTAAATGAGATTTTAATTTCTACGGTATGCATTTGTTTTCCGCAATCTTAATATAAAAGACATACAGATTGTGTGTTGGTGAAAAAACAAAACACTTAGTCTCTCTCTGTCTTGTAACAAGATGTTGTGTTGTACACATAATATTCAGGCTGATGCTAGTAGCTGGTCGTCTCCGTGGCTTTGATCTTCATCTCTACCTGGCACTGGCCTCGGAGTCTCAAGCATGCCGCATGTATAGCTTGCTCTGCTCTCCCTCTGTTTGTTTGATTCCATCTGGTTTATGAAATGTCTGTTGCCGTTTTTGTCTGTCAGAGGAGAGTTAGAGTATTCAGTAGCTTGGCAGCGCTAGCATTCTATTTCCAGCATGTTTATTATCTATGGAAAATTCTAGCTTATTCTTAGGGTTAAATTCATCTACTTGCACAACAGATGTTGTTCCCTTCCCTATATGTTAAAGAGACCTCTTAAGACAACTCCAACCAAGTCTTTTGTTTGCCTTGTAAACATTAGATACTTTCAACCAGCGATAGACAAGCTGGGGCATTAAGTGATCTATGAATCATGAAGCTGGACTGAGTGCAACCAAGACTCAAAGTACTAAACTGACTGTGATGTAGGGATCTGAAGTGAAGTTGTAAATTGAGGCCTTTCGAGTTTGCAATGGCTCGGAAATACATGCGTGTCACCTGTGAAGGGATTCTATACTACTATTAAACAAGAGAACATTTTCTTTTCTAAAACCACCCCGCTAAGTGTACCTAGGCTGATTTGTGCCATCAGATTATGCCGCTTAATGACATCTAATGGCTTAGATACATCTGATGTGAGGCCACAATTACGTGTAGCAATTACTGTTGGCGGACGATACTCTGCCGAGCGAACGAAATTTCCCAACTACTACAACACACCTATCCCGTCGTCATCTCCTCTAATCACGCAAGATAAAATCGCCAGTCTGAATCATGCCTCCTCCCCCGCGAGCTCCCCGGGAGTTCCTCCACAAGGCAACCGCGCCGCCCGCCGCTACCCACGCATGGCCCTGCTCCTCCATCTTTAATTCGTTGCGAGCGTGAATGCAGCACTTCTGCCGCCGTCCCCAGTCCCTCATCCCATTCCCCTCTTCCGCGCATCTGGCGATTCTGTGCAATGGCGGGGAACGCCGACTGGCGGCGGCTCGACCGATGCGTGCCCACGACAAGAATGGCGCAACGCAACAGCCGGTACAAGCAGCGGGAGCAGCGGTCAAACAACGGGCACGGCTGGGGAGTGAAACGTGCGTAGATGAGATTCTCTAGATCGTTCTCTTCTTCTCTCTCCCTACCAATCCTTCTTGCTTCCTCTCTTGTCTCTCAATGCCACTATATGTAGGTTTTGACATGCCTTTGGTTTGTGTTGGCAGGAACTCCAGTTCACGCTCTGTTTTGATGGATCTCACTACGCTGATGAGGTGTTTGACAAAATGCAAAGCGATAGAAAAAGTAGAGATGGGACACGGGTAAAGTTTTCTCTTCAGGCAATGAGTGCCTTTTTCTCTTCTGCTCTGGCCAGCAACATAGCCGGCTCCTTCTCTTTTGTGTGAAGTTACACAAACACACACATGTACGGCCTGTAGCCATGCTCAAGCATACTCAGCACCCACAGACGTTGCTACAGTGCAGGGACACACGAGCATGGTCAACAAGGATTACATTAACAGTTTGAACTGGGCTTGATTTCTTTTTTGGTTAAGATTCAAACAAGATTTGGTGTTACTCTACTTTTACTATTAATTGTTTCCTTATCAATATTTCAGTGCTGTGGTAGAGAACATTTACCTATTACGTACTTCTTCGTAAACGGCCAAATGTGCTGTTTGAACTGTTTTCCCTAGATGAAGGAAGTACAGTTTGCATGTACTGATTTTTTACTGTTAGTTTCAGATTATCCCCTTTTCTGTGTGCATTTAGTAGATGCTTAAATTAATATGTATCATCTTTGGTCCAGCAAAATCTATGTCAGTTCAAGTTTACTTTGGCATTTTTCAGGTCTCTCTCCTGTTAGGCTAATTTAGGTAGTTTTACTAGGCCATGCATATTCACTTTGTGTCCTTTCTTTCAGACATTTGGCAAAGTAAAATTTCTCTTCCAGTGTTCAGTTATTTTCTCAATTTATTTGCTGCTCATGCATGTGTTAACCTGTACTGAGATTGTTTATTACATATATATGTCTGTGTCCGGCCGCGTCCGTAATGTGATGCATCTATTTAAAGAATTTGGCTAAAATTTACTACACTTGTTGTAGATCCAACGATTAGATACTTAATAAGGGATCCTTGAATTTAGAAAGTCATTACAACGGATAAGAGATTAGGGAAGTTATTTGTGTCCAGCTTCCGTAATGTGATGCATCTATTTAAAGAATTTGGCTAAAATTTACTACACTTGATGTAAACCCAAAGATTAGATACTTAATAAGGATCCTTGAATTTAGAAAGTCGTTACAGTGGGGAAGACATTAATTAGGGAAGTCATTTGAGGTAACACACCTGACTTGGATCAGCTCAAAATTGCTATTATGAATATAGTTTATTTCACATACATAAGCTATTTGATAAAGTTCTTGTCCCTAGAGATTTCTCAAGTGCAACTAACGGGTATCTTGAACCATCAACACCACCTCCAGCTGACACCACCCTGGGCTCTTGGGAGTACACCGGGCCGCTGACAGCTGCTTAGGTGATGGCAGCGGCCGGAGCTGGTCTTCTTCTTGTGCACGTGCGTTACCTCTCCAAGATTTACGTGCTTGGTGACAGGTTGCTCATCCTCTGATCCTCGCTTGCTCACCCTGCTCGGAGTCTACCACCATGCTATCATCATTGTCATGCTACCTCTGCCTTGACACTGGGATGGAGTTCTCATGTGTAGTTGCTCGAATGTGCGTGCAGATGCAAGAAATTCAGGAAGTTGGGAAAAGTAGGGTTGTTCTGGAGGCTATCACTGTTGCGCATCGCCGTCCAGGCCAAAATCTTGTCAGACTATGTGTGGACATCAGCAACCTTGAAGCATGCTACCTTCTTGGAAATTGTAAGAATAATTGGCACGATTATTAATCATGTTCCCTTTCTTTCCTTTGTGCTTAGCGAATGTGACTGATTGATCTTTCTATTGTTTTTGGTGTGTCAATAGATACAATTGTATTTCCGAGGAGCCGGGAGACAGGAGCAATGCTGGTGACGACCGCGACGGTAGGTGAGACCGCTGGGAGTCAATGCACTCCCTGGGCGTCATTCATATCATCGGCATTGGTATCACCAAGGACGATCACAATATATGATATTTTTCCTTTGTTTTTTTCCTATGGTAGTGGATTGTTTGTTCCTTGATGCGTGGATTTTCAAATGTAGGGTGTTGGTGAGGAAACAAAGTTGATGGAAGTGTCAGAGCTGGACAAAATAATAGAAACATTAAGCGCGGAATGTGCTGTACCAAAATTAGTTGCCTGCAAACATAGGGCATGTGATAAAGCCATAAGAAAGGGGATCGGGTGAAGAAAGAACATGAGAGACGGGTGTTGTGTTATGGGCCTGGCTAGGCCAACGCGGTACACGTAAACTCTTTTTTCTTTTTTTGAGTTGTATTAGGCTAAATATCACTATATTTGTACGTGTTCATATGCCATTTCTTTTTCAAAACAATGAAAATAATGTAAAATTAAAATAAACATGTTCATGAACTGAAACTCTATCTCTTTTACCTTTTTGTTACATATATATCCTTGTCATTTTGCTGGCAGAAAAACAATTGTTTAGGATAGACAAACCATTGTTTTGGTATTATTACACATCCTTTATTTATACGCACTTATCGAGACGTGCGTTGCACGTACACGCTTACTAGTACTGATAAATGGTCAGTTCAGCAACATCCAACATCTCATTTATTTTGTAGTCCTCATGTTAGATTGTCACATGCTCTGTTCTTCAGTTCTGACAATGTTTTCAGCTCACGTTAGATTGTAGTCCTCATGTTTTCAGTCTATATCAAGAGTTCCTTCCCTTGTGACAGAGATTGACATCTAACATGCATGCATTGGACTAATGCTATGTATGTTATATGATTCAGCAGGGTAGAAGAAGAGGAAGATCCAACAGAATACTGATGATGCACCACTAACACCTGGGCAATGTTCATCCTACTGTGTCCATGATTATAAAGATTCAGCTGGACAGAAGAAGAGGACAAATTGTTTCTGTGTGTTCTCTACTTCTCTGTGTGCGTACTTTGTGGTAGGTTCTTTTTGTCACCTACATGTTAGACTGTTCAATCGATTAACTTACGCCATACAAAGAATTCAGTGACGATGACACTAACACCTGGGCAATTTTTCATGCAGATCTCTGACGTTTTAATGTCCGGCGACCTTGGAGCAAGCTACAACATCATTTCCAGAGCTGCGACGCCATGATCTGAGGGTTTAAAATGGACACCTGCTGGGAGGCCCAGGTCCCTTTCGTAGAAGGTGATCGGTTCTTCACCATGGAATTGATCAAGTTGATGTCAGGTTTTATTTTCTTCGACTCCCAACAGCTTCCAGCCCACGGAACATCAGGTGGCTGCATCTTGCAGCATTCACCGGAGCATCGCATGATCTGATACTACTATGTATGTACACTTGTTCAATTTGTTATTGCCACTATGGTCTGTAGTTCTTTGTAAATGAAGAATTAGGAGACATGCCAGCCAATGGAACTCGTGAACTAGCCGGATATGGCTGCGCTCAGTTCCACATGTAACATCATATCGACATAGCACCAGCTTTCTAGCTTTCGCTGGCTTCATTTTGCAACAAAATTGCAGTTTCCACATTTCTCTGTCAATGTTTTGATAGAATGGGGCTGGGTTCAGTGGTTGAGATTCAGTATGCCAGGTCGGTCTGTACTGTACCCTTGGGGTCCTTCCGAGAGGCAATGGCATTAATGCGCTTGTGAGAACATCTTCTCTCAGACTGCTATGCTATGATGGTGCTGTTACAAAATGTGTATCCCATCCCATGTCACAAACTGCTTTAAATATGCACAATTTTAATTTGTGTGTTCCGAAAACCTGAATTGACGTCGGTAAACAACTGAAACACTTGCTCCGGTGGTGAGTGCTCACTGCTCGCATATGCGGAGGAGCCGCTGGAGGTGACCAGACGCGTGATCGTGACGTTGTTCCTGGTGTCGGCCGCGGCGGTGCCACCCCAGCCACCCTCGATGCCTCGGCAAAGCTGCATTCTTGTTGCTGACTTGCCTAGTACTGCTGCTCCCGAGACTGCTTGCATGAGAGCTTTGTTATTCTGGCTTGTGATTATCTTCGAATCCAACAGGAAAAAAGGGGTAGAAGAACAGTTTCTGGCTTGTGACAACATCCTTTCTTCAAGAGATCAAGACCATGCCTGCATATTGGTCACTGGTCCGTATCCTGCACTAACCAACAATGCAGAGCAAACGAGAAAGAAGATTGAAACTAGAAAGCTACAATCATACTCATGGGCCAAATTGAACCCATCGAAGTTAGCTATCATTCTACTCATTCTGTGGATTAATTTGCGCGTTCCATTCACCGACTTGAGCACAAATTAAACACCCATCCACCGGCGTCCATTGCAGGCATTCAGGGGCGTCTATTTACCAGTTAAAATTAAAAAGCGAATGATTCAAAGAAAATAAAATAAAAAACAACCGACTGACCCGGTCGGCCGGCCGATTGCTTCATTGGCCTGAGACACTTAACAAATTCAAGTCAACTCTTACAAAGAATCGCTGCCTATCTACTAGCTGCATGTTGTCGACAGCAATAGTCGAGCTGTCAAATGATTTAAATTATTGTCGTAGATATATGCGTACACAAGAAGACAAGACATTTGTTATATGAAGATGCTTAGCTTACAAATTGGCATATATGCAACTTGCCCGTCGAGATGACATCTAGCTACCAGCTGGTGATATTTTTGAAAACCTTTTTTTTTAATTTAGTAGATGCTTAGCTCATCGAGCTTGCACATCCTGACACACTTGAAATTAAACTGTAGATCACCGTATTTAAATCATTTGATAGCTAGATCGGCAGGTGGATTAATTGAGCTCATTGTATTTGGTAGTAGATGTAATGTCTATCTGCTTAGCTGCCAACCCTTTTGTTATGTGCTGTTTATACGGAATTTGAGTTTGGATTGTCTGGCTGATGTTTTTGCCATCATACGAGCGGTGACCTGTGGGTGGATTTATTTTCGCCTTCCAAACATGAAATTAGGTCAGCATGAATAATCGAATAACCATGTGTCTGTAAGAACAACTTCTGCATTCTATTGATCAAAATGCATATTCGGTGGTACTTGCAAATTTGAATCTGCACAATTTAGAACAAGCATGCTTGTCATTTACAACACGTAGATGCACGATGGATGAGTTAGTTGAGTTGAATACTTAGCAAACTACATCAGAGATTGCTGGGTGAATGGACGTTTGCCATTCACATCCAGTAGCAAAAGCTAGGTATATATTTAGTGTTTTGTAACAGCAATTGAGTATTCCTTTTTTTTAAAGGTCCGAAGGTGGGTATGAAGCCCATTCGAACTTTTGGGGAACATGGGGCAGATGGGATCACCACGACACTGGGAAGCTCTGCATCCAGGCCATCAAGATAACTTAATTGATTGAAGAAGAGCATATCCAGCGCCACAACAGCATGTCGGTGGTGATGATTTGCCTGACAACGGAAGGGAGAGGTTCATTGTGGTTGTTTCCGATGTCTCACAGGATGTCGATGACTGCCAAAGGGTGCGAGCGGGAGTAACGGCAAGCTCTCGAAGCAACATCATGCATGGGGCGCTCCATTCCGGGAGGAGCACACATTTTAGGGTGTGTTGTATTTGGGTTTCTGTTTCCTGGATTTTTCTGGTTTCTTTCATTATTCACCGTTTTGTGAGCACTTGTCACTGTATAGTTGTTCTCAATATTAGTTAATGGATATGTTCATGCATACAATACTAGAATATGGTAAAAGATTTGAATAACCAACTCAATATCTCAAATACACATAGGGTGCTCAAGGTTGAGCCCAAGTGATCACTTGGATTCAATTTTTCATGAACTACATCGTAAATTTACACAAAAATAGTTCCTTCCACATGTTTCTTTACGATGTTCCCTGTTAGAATAAATCCGAGGCATACCGTTGATCATCCGAGGACCAAGCAATCAAACGAGGCATGACACCGAGATTTGTTAACGAGGTTCACCGATATGGCTACATCCCCGGGGCCTGACTATGGGCGCTCCTCCCCATGACACCGTCACAATACCTCACCCGGTCGCCCTGGACACTGGTACATGCCGCCGACTTCCCCTGCGTTCCGGTGCTATTATGTTGGCGTAGGTTACATCGTGTGTCTAGCCCCACTATATATGAGAGGCCTAGCACTACCGGAACAAGGCTTTAAGCCGACGGCCAAAAGTATGCCGACGGCAACCGTCAGCCTCTTCCACACTATGCCGACACCTGGCCCCAGGCCGTCGGCGTACAAAGGCCGTCGGGCTATCCAGGTATAAGCCGACGGCCCACGTCGGCAAAAAACGGCCGTCGGCATAGCCGGATCTACGCCTAGAACAGCCGTCGGCATATGCAGGCCGTCGGCATAGCTGTGGGCCCAGCGACCACGCCCGTGACGGGCGGCTAACGGCGTCGGATCTATGCCGACGGCCGTGACGGCCGGCCGTCGGCATACATCAGGTTGCCATGTCATCGATCCAGACCGCACCGACCAAGGCCTATGCCGACGGCTGCCGTCGGCATAGATGACACGTCATCGATCCGCACCGCGCCGTCCACCCGCCCTGGTCGTATCTATGCCGACGGCTTTGCCGTCGGCATAGATATTTTTTCATTTTTTTTGCATAGCTATATTTTTATGTTTTTTTACGTATTATTATTTGACTAACTTACATGTAGCATTTGTTAATATATATATCAGCATACATACATTTTTTTCGATTCTATACGAAGGGGTGTGTGACCCCCCTCCACGTACGGCGCCGACGCCGGCCGACACCTGGAGGGGGGAAACGGCCGCACCGGGTCTATACGAAGGGGACTCCCAACTGTTTCTATATATGGGATGACCTACCACAACCGGTTGAAGAGGTGGCACACGTCTCCCGGGTGTGGCCCCACTCAGGGACGGCGCTGCCGGCGGCACCTGGAGGGGGGAAACGGACGCGTCAGGTCTACATGTACGGGATCTTGCTGTGGGTTTGGCCTGGATGTTGCTCCCAGGTGTTCGTATGGGCTGACGTAACCCAACCGGGTGGAGAGGTCCACTGGTCAAAACCCGTCTGCGGAAAGTCAAAGGGATAGATCTCGTGGTCAACCGCTCTAGGGTTAGGCGGGATGGGGGCCCTGGGGGGGGGTAGCATTGCCACCGGAGCGTCGCACCGAGCCCTCATACATGCCGGGTTGTGTGGTGGCATGTCTGAAGAGGCGGCACACGTCTCCCGGGTGTGGCCCCCCCTCTCCGTCGGCCCAACCGCCGGCACCTAGAGGGGGGAAAACGGACGCGTCGGGTCTACACGGAGGTGATGTAGCGGTGGGTTTGGCCCGGATGTTGCTCCCAGGTGTCCCTCTGGGCTGACCTAACACAACCGGGTGGAGAGGGTACCTAGTCAAAACCCGTCTGTGAAAGTCAAAGGGCTAGATCTCGTGGTCAACCGCTCCAGGGTTAGGCGGGACGGGGTCCCTGGGGGGTAGCAATGCCACCGAAGCGTCGTATCGGGCCCTCATACATGCGGGGTGTTGTGGCATGTTCGAAGAGGCGGCACGCGTCTCCAGTGCGTGGCCCCCCTCACGGACGGCGCCGCCGCCGGCACCTGGAGGGGGGAAACGGACGCGTCGGGTCTACACGGAGTGGATGTAGCTGTTGGTTTGGCCCGGATGTTGCTCCCGGGTGTCCCTATGGGCTGACCTAACACAACCGGGTGGAGAGGTCCACTGGTCAATTCCCGTCCGTGCAAAGTCAAAGGGCTAGATCCGGTGGTCAAACGCTACAGGGTTAGGCGGGACGGGGGCCCTTGGGGGGGGGGGGGGGGTAGCAATGCCACCGGAGCGTCGTACCGGGCCCTCATACATGCGGCGTGGTGTTGTGGCATGTCCGAAGAGGCGGCACGCGTCTCCGGTGCGTGGCCCCCCTCACGGACGGCGCCGTCGCCGGCACCTGGAGGGGGGAAACGGACGCGTCGGGTCTACACGGAGTGGATGTAGCTGTGGGTTTGGCCCGGATGTTGCTCCCGGGTGTCCCTATGGGCTGACCTAACACAACCGGGTGGAGAGGTCCACTGGTCATTTCCCGTCCGTGCAAAGTCAAAGGGCTAGATCCGGTGGTCAAACGCTACAAGGTTAGGCGGGACCGGGGCCCTGGGGGGGGGGGGGTAGCAATGCCACCGGAGCGTCGTACCGGGCCCTCATACATGCGGGGTGGTGTTGTGGCATGTCCGAAGAGGCGGCACGCGTCTCCGGTGCGTGGCCCCCCTCACGGACGGCGCCGCCGCCGGCACCTGGAGGGGGGAAATGGACGCGTCGGGTCTACACGGAGTGGATGTAGATGTGGGTTTGGCCCGGATGTTACTCTCGGGTGTCCCTATGGGCTGACCTAACACAACCGGGTGGAGAGGTCCACTGGTCAAACCCCGTCCGTGCAAAGTCAAAGGGCTAGATCCGGTGGTCAAACGCTACAGGGTTAGGCGGGACAGGGGCCCTGGGGGTAGCAATGCCACCGGAGCGTCGTACCGGGGCCTCATACATGCGGGGTGGTGTGGTGGCATGTCCGAAGAGGCGGCACGCGTCTCCGGGTTGTGGCCTCCCTCACGGACGGCAATGACACGGTAGTAGACGTTCTGCGGAAACGATGCGGCTTGAATATTATTAAATACTCAGAGCGCGATAAAATCATGAGTTTTTTACACAACGTGGGCACATGTGCTATAGGACCCATGGTAATTTTTCATAATTTTACGTGATGGACAAGTATCTGAACACTTCCCTCTACGCGGATTGCTCTTCGCGCGTCTACGACTGTGGCCGGCGGCCTCCGGGGGCTAGCATACCGTCAAATCTTGCGTAGGCGGCCTCTCACAAGTCTGGAAGTGTTGTGGCGGTTCCAAATGCCCAGCACGCGTCTCCGGGGTGTGCCCCCCCCCCTCACGGACGGCGCCGCCGCCGGCACCTGGAGGGGGGAAACGGACGCGTCGGATCTACACGGAGGGGATCTTGCTGTGGGTCTGGCCCGGATGTTGCTCCAAAGTGTTCCTATGGGCTGACCTAACACAACCGGGTGGAGAGGTCAACTGGTGAAATCCCGTCTGTGCAAAGTCAAAGGGCTAGATCCGGTGGTCAAACGCTACAGGGTTAGGCGGGACGGGGGCCCTGTGGGGTAGCAATGCCACCGGAGCGTCGCACCGGGCCCTCATACATGCGGGGTGGTGTGGTGGAATGTCCGAAGAGGCGGCACGCGTCTCCGGGTTGTGGCCTCCCTCACGGACGGCAATGACACGGTTAATAATATTTGAAGACAGTTAATAATATTTGAAGACAGTTAATGCCACGTGGCGCCTTCACCTCCCCTCTGTGTATAGAAATATAACTGATGACTATAAAAACATCAAAAATTTATATGAAATAAAAAAACAGAAAGAAGAAAAAATATAAGCTATTAAAATCATTAAAAAAATATGCCTACGGCTAAGCTGTCGGCATAGCTGCCACGTGGCGACCAAAGCTATGCCGACGGCTTAGCCGCCGGCATAGGTTGGCCTTATCCACCACCAGCGCGCAGCAGCCCCTGCAGCCACTCGTTCTTTCCACCCTGACGACGACCTGCGCCGCCGCCGCACCCCACGACCTGCGCCGCCGCGGCCCCCCCCCCCCCCACCCCGACCTGCGCCGCCGCGCCCCCCCCCCACCCCGACCTGCCGCCGCCGCCGCACGGCCCTCCCCCGACCCCAACATCGCCCCGGCCCCCCCCCGACCGCGCGACCCCCCACCCCGTCGCCGTCTCCACCCGCCGTCGCCCCGGCCTCCCCTGGCTGCGCTGCGCCGCCACATCCTCCCCCGACCCCAACACCGCCCCGGCCTCCCCCCGACCGCGCGCCGGCCGCGGCTCCTGCTGGCCCGCACGCCCGGCCCTCCCGTCCCCGGCTGCCCCTGCCCTCCCGTCCCCGGCCGCCCCTGCCTTGGCCCTCCACCGCTGCCCCCTGCTCGCCGCTGCCCCGGCCGCCCCTGCCTCACTGTCCCCGGCCGCCCGGTGCGGTTTTTTTTTCATTATTTTGCATTTGTTTTGCATTTTTTACTGCTTGTTATATGATAGATGCATGTTGTATGGATGAATGGATGGATTGATGTATATTGGTTAGTTATAGCTTTGGTCAACTTAGTGATGTTGTCAAATGTTGTCAAATTTGAAGAACAAAATTGGCATATTTGAGATGTTGTCAAATAGCTATAGTTTCATTTTGTGATGTTGACAAAATTGGTATCTGATGAGTAGTTATTTTATCATGATGATCTTGCTAAAAAAAATTGAAGAACAAAATTTGACACTTGATGAAAATTAGGATTTGAAGTATGATGATGATCTAAAACCTTGACTAGATGTCATTAGCAATATGATTTTTTTTCATAGTTTGAAGTGTCAATGCTTTATGTGATGTGGTGCCGTCAAAATTTACAGGCTTTGTGGTATTCATCTCCCTGGAGCCTTCGTCGTCTGGGTTTGGTCTGTGATCCTGCCGCTGCTCAACTACTTCTTCTACAGCGGAGGGTGAGCTACGAATCCACCTTCACCTCCTAGCCTCTTTTAACTAGATTGAATTTTCACATCAAGTCGCGTAACCTAGGTCTCCCGTCCGAAAGAGTTGCATCGATAAATATGCATTCAATTGCATATTTATCACCGCAGCTCTTTCGGATTGTCCAGCGCTTTCCATGGACAGCCCGAGGATGTGTAGATTGGGTACGTTGTTCATGCTCTAACCTGTTTCGAGACAGGATTTCGGCGGCGCCTCCCTATTGTTCTCCGGACGCACATTCTCTCGGCATTTTGCCGAGACGTGTATTTGGAGAACAGCGGGGAGGCGCTGCCAAAATTTTGTCTCGGAATGGGGTAGAGCATGGACCGTACTCAATCTACACATTCTCGGGTGGAATTAGGACCCATCTTTACCTATTAGAGATGTAGGTGGATTACTCGTCAACCTTGTAAAAAATAAAATATTGATGTGGGTAATTTAAATGAATCCTTAATTTTGTTGTGTGGCTTCCAATAAAGCAGAGATGGCAGATAATCAGTGGATGTATAGTGGGTTTTTCCGTCGGAATCAAGTAACAACAGAGTGGGTCGAGAAAACTGATGTGTTTTTGAAAGAGATATTTCGTAGACCAATGAGGATGGTGCCAGAATGCCCGTGTGCCAGATGTAAGAGACGTATCCGCAGAGATAAGAGTGAGATGACTAAGCACCTTCGCACGCATGGATTTATGCCCAACTTTAATATGCCGATAAACTTTGCCGAGCGGGACCGTGGTAGAGAGGATGTGATACGACAACGCGTCGCTGGTTATGAGGACGATGGGGTTAGAGACATGCTAGATGATGTCTTTGCTGCACAGCCGACACCTCCGTCACATTCAGTGAATGAACCGGAGGAGCCGGAGGAAACTGCAAAGGCCTTCCTGGAAATCTTGGCCTCCTCAAAGAAACCTCTTTATGAGGGTGCCAAGCTGTCTGTGCTGGATGCCATCTCGCAACTGATGGCAGTCAAGGCTGAGTACGGTTGTAGCCGAGGTTGCTTCGAAGCATTTCTGGGAGTATGGGCTAACAGCCTGCCTGAGGGCCATGAACTGCCGAAAACCATGTACGGTACGAAGAAAATCATGAAGGCGCTCTCCATGGACTATGAGAAAATACATGTTTGTCCAAAGAATTGCTTTTTGTTTAGGCATGAGTATGCGGATGACAAGTACTGTAGGAAGTGCAGTTCCTCTCGGTATATTGAGGTGGTTGATAAGCATGGTCAGAAGCAACAGCTAAAAATCCCTGTGAAGGTTCTTCGGTATCTTGATTTTATAAAAAGACTGCAGCGCCTTTTCATCACCGAGGAGTCTGCCAAAATGATGAAGTGGCACAAGGAAGGGAAAAGGTACAATCCAAAAAAAATTGTACATCCATCAGGAGGTGAAGCATGGAAGTCATTCGATATAGAGTACCCGGAGGAAGCAGCCGAGGCTGGGAATGTCCGAATTGCTATAACAGGTGATGTGTTCAATCCATATGGTATGTCGTCTAATCCATACAGCTGTTGGCCCATATTTGTTATTCCGCTCAATCTCCCTCCCGGCGCCATAATGCAACGCAAGACCATGTTCCTGTCACTTATAATTCCGGGACCTGAATATCCGGGGAAGAATTTGAGTGTGTTTATGCAGCCGTTGGTGGATGATTTGCACCATTCTTGGTACTTCCCGAGGTTGACATACGACCGACATCTGCAGAAAATTTTCTTGATGAAAGTTTGGCTACAATATTGCATGCATGACTTTCCCGGTTATGCCCTGTTCTGCGGATGGTGTACAAGTGGAAAGATGCCTTGCCCAGTGTGCATTCAGGCCTTGATTTTCATTTGGCTGAAGAAGGGTGGCAAGTATGTTGCATTTGACCTGCATCGACAGTTCCTCCCTCCAGACCATCCTGATAGGGAAGACAAGAAGAACTTCACAAAAGGCAAAGTTGTCCATGAAGTAAACGAGATTCCAACATTTTCTGGTGCGGATGTGCTTGCTCAGCTGAAAGCTCTTAAGCTTGCCGGTGAAGGGAAAAGCAAAGGCAAAGGCAAAGGCAAAGGCAAAGGCAAAGCCACAGGCGAAGACGAGGGCGAGGGCAAAGGAAAAGGTAAAGGGAAAAAAATTTGAAGGATATGGTGAGACGCACAACTGGACTCACATTACCCCCTTCACGCAGCTTCCCTATTTTAAGGACCTCAAACTTCCATACAACATAGACGTGATGCACACCGAAAAGAATGTCGCAGAGTCCCTTTCTCGCACGATCCTCAACATTCCTGATAAGACAAAGGATAATATTAATGCTAGAGTTGATCAACAGAATATTTGTGATAGACCACGTCTACACATGCAGCCTCCCACAGGCAGTCGAAAATCTTGGTTCAAGCCAGATGCTGACTTCGTACTTAAAAAGGATCATAAGATGGAGGCATTCAAGTGGCTGAAACACGTCGTGAAGTTCACTGATGGTTATGTGTCGAATATAAGTAAGGGGGTCAATCTTTCAACGGGCAGAGTGACCGGGCTCAAGAGTCATGACTATCATGTATGGATTGAGCGGATTATGCCGGTGATGGTTCGGGGCTATGTTCCCGAGCGTGTCTGGCGTGTGCTTGCGGAGTTAAGCCATTTCTTCCGCACGCTTTGTGCTAAAGAAGTATGTCCTGAGAAGATAAAAGAAATGCATAAGAAGGCGCCGGAGTTGATATGCAAGCTAGAGAAGATCTTCCCGCCAGGCTTATTTACTCCGATGACACATCTCATTTTGCACCTCCCGAACGAGGTATTGTTGGGGGGCCCTGTGCAGAATCGTTGGCAATACGGCCCTAAGAGACAGAACAAGCATCTGAGACAGAAATGTGGAAACAAAGCTAAGATTGAAGCTTCCATAGCTGAGGCAGTTATCCTAGAGGAGGTGGCAGACCTCAGGACAGCCTACTATCCGGACCATGTTCCCACGTTGCACAATAAGGTGTCTCGATACAATACAGAAGAACCCAAGTATAAACCCAAGTTGCCTCTATTCATCGGGCAAGGTGGTAGGGCTGGATGCTCGAAACCTTATGTCATGCCACGAGATGAGTGGGAGGATGTCATGTTCTATATCTTGCACAACATCAAGGAAGTTGAGGATGAGTGGATGAGGTAATACCTTTGCACCATTCTTTTAGTCAATTCGTTATGTTCACTTTGCCTAGTTCTTATACCGCTTTTCTTATTGTAGTCGATTCGTTGAAGAAGAATGGACGGGAATGCTGCCTCCTACTGAAGCGGAGGCACTTTCTCTTCTCCGAAAGGGTGCTGATGGAAGGAAAAATTTCGTTGCGTGGTTCATGGAGAAAGTAATTTTTCACACTTTCAATTAAACTCATGCACCCTATAATTTCAATTAAACTCATGCACCCTATAATTTCAATTAAACTTGTAGGGAAATGATCCGACCAAATCAATGGATGAAGAATTGAGATGGGTTTCCATGGGTTTTGACCCTGTCGTCATGACATGCGAAAAGTATGATGTGAATGGGTATCGCTTCCATACAGAGGAGCACCAGAACAGTCGGCCTGATCCCAAAACCATAAATACCGGAGTCTTCACTGAAGGAGATAATAAAGTAGATTACTACGGAAGGGTAGGAAAAATATACGAGCTTACATTCAAACTTGGCCGCGAACACCTGAGTCTCACTGTGTTCAAATGCCGATGGTTCGACCCCAAAAAGGGTCTGAGACATACGCCTTCTGTTGGTTTAGTTGAAGTTAAACCATCAACCGTCTATGCCGGAGCTGATCTCTTTATCGCCGCTACCCAGGCCACACAAGTATATTATCTGCCTTACCCATGCCAGAAAGATTACCTAAAGGGTTGGGAAGTTGTGTTCAAGGTGTCGCCGCATGGTAAGCTACCGGACCCGAACGATGATGATTACTACAACATAAACCCCATGACATACGAGGGAGTGTTCTATCAAGAGGAACATGATGACGTGGTCCGAAACAACGAGGATGATGACTTGGGTTATGTTGACCTGGACCCAAACGACGACGACGCACGGATTGATGGTGAGGCAGTTGTGAATCAAAGAGACATAATTATGCTTGAAAAGTTAAATGAAGACGCTGACGATGAGGAAGAGCCTCCACCTCCGTCAGACAACGAAGAAGATATGCGTGATAGTGATGATGAGACCGCTCCACAAATAGATTACAATAGTGATGATTCATATGGGTTCTAGAAAATGTAAGTTCTTTTAATGATCATTACAATAGTATGCTTAATGTGCTCTTCTGGTATTTAATGTTTTTCCTGTATGTTTGTTTAATTGATATCCTTACTAATTGTTTATTCTCTTCTCAATGCAGGTTTGCTAATCATGGGCAAGTCCAGCGGCGCCAGTTTCCTCAGTAAATTTAAAGGACTTACTCGGAGTGGACGAGCCCACAAGGTTCCCTCTCGACTACGCGAGGATGACACCTCACAGGGAGGTGGAGGGGTCGGGGGAGGAGACCCTAGAGGAGGAGGCGGTGGGGGGAGAGCCCCTAGAGGAGGAGGAGGTGGGGGGAGAGGCAGCCGGGGCAAAAAACTCCGGGCCGTGTCCGAAATAGGAGGGTCTTCTTCGATGCCCTCCCATACAGAGGCACCTTCTGAGTCTGAGGAGGAGGAGTATGTTCCTGATGGCGAGGAGGAGGAGGGTGAGGAGGAGGAGGAGGCCGAGGAGGAGGGTGAGGAGGAGGAGGCCGAGGAGGAGGGTGAGGAGGAGGGCGAGGAGGGTGGAGGGGAGGTTGATCCCGAGTTGTGGGGTGACTTGCCACCGGGTGCTCCGCAGGGGTGGCTGCGTGGTAATGCCGGACTACCTACACCACCTTCTATCGAGGAGCACAAGTGGCTCATTGAACCTGTGGGGACAGAGTAAGTGCCTCTCAATCATATTTTCAACACATGACAACATTTTCTTATTGTACACATGGCAATCATTTGATTCTTTTGCAGAAACTGTATCCTTCGCGGAAAGGGCCGTAAACCGAACGGCCTTATCACTGTCCTGTTGAAGCAGTTTTGGCCTGGCCTATTCTGCCCGCGGCCAGACAGGGACCCGCAGCTGCGGGTTTTGGCCACGAGCTGGGCCCACTATGAGGCTTGCAGCAACGCGGAGTACGGGACGGCCGCTAAGGCCGTGATCACCAAATTTTGGGTAAGTTCTCTTCTGAATCACTTGTCTTCAGTTTTGTTCATAGTTTATCATTGAATCACTCAACTCATGCCTTGTTTGCTTCTGGTTTATGCAGCAACTCTATAGAGTTCTTGACGAGCACAAGGCCAGAGCCGACGTGGTCTTACTTGAGGCTACGAAGAAGAAAGCTCGTCAGTTTCAGTACGAGGTGCGCTGGGTTGCCGTCTCGCAGTACTACCACATCTACCTGCACCAAAAGATGACCAAAAGTCAAGCGCAGAAGCAAAAACTTACCTTGAACAGGGAGTAGTTCATGATGGTAACTATTACTGACTTTTCATTATTTCAAGCAGTCAACTCTATGTTTCGTGCTCACATGTCATGCTTCCAAAATTTGCATAGGTTGTTCCTCGTTGGTGTTATGGAAGGCATGACGGATGGGCGAGTTTGGTGGATAGGTGGCTCGGCGTCGATGCAGAGTTTCCTGCCAAGAGCATCAAGGGCCGGGCTAACCGTGGAGCCGACGGGACACACGGCCAAGGAAACAGGAACCACTGGAGCTTCAAGGCCATGAAGGTATATCTATGTGCATGATGCATTTTTGTTCTTCTTTACCGTCATGTTCTTATGTATGGCTAACTTCTATTTGACGTTGTAGGAGGACAAGTTGAAGAGGCCGCTCTCAGACATGGAGTCCTGGAAGCTGGCCTGCGAGCGGAGTCATCGCAAGGAGGGCGAGAGCCAGTACTACGGCAAGACCGAGGAGCACCTGTGGTCTTACATTCATCACTATCAGGAGTTGCATCCAGATGTTCCTGTTGCTGAGGTCGCCCAGTCTCAGATCGATGAGACGGCGGTGGTGGCCATACAGGGGAAGAAGAATGGCCGGTATCCGTGTTTCGACGGCTTGATCACTCCTTCAATCTCGTACACACAGCTTCGAGCTACCAACCTGAGCCAGTTAGAGAGTACGGGGCGTTCACAGACTCCTTTAGCCCGCCAGCATGCTGTAAGTACTTCCTCTTTATCTTTTTCTATCTAGCATTCTCAGTTTATTTTCAGCATTGCTCACTTAGAAACAATCTAAATTATGTAGGCATATAAGGAGTTTGTCGAGCATAGGAATCTCGAGGTGCGGGAGTACTTGAAACGAGTGAAGGCAAACGATGATTACAACCGTCAGATGATGACGGTTAGTTCTGCCCTCTTAAAACCAAGCTAAATTTTTGCACTTTCATTCCTTCTGATCTTCTAGTTTGCTTGTTTAACTAACATTCAGGCTATGTTGGCGTCTTGGAGTAATGGCACGGGTCCACCACAAATGGGACCCCCACCACCACCTGCGGGAGAACCCCCACACGTGCCCACGTTCGATGAATGGGTGGCACTAGGCAGTGATGGTCCGGTTAGTACATTTGCCTAACTACTGACAAACTAGTTCTCGTTCATTCAACACTATCATATCATATTTACCGTTAGAATCTTTTCTGAAACATGTAGGGGACCGGTGGCTCCACTCCTGCTTCGTCGACCCCAGTCACTCCGATCTGGCAGAGTGGTGGTGGTCGCGATGGCGGTTTTGGCGGAGGTGGTGGTGGTTTTGGCGGAGGTGGTGGTGCTTTTGGCGGAGGTGGTGGTTTTGGCGGAGGTGGTGGTTTTGGCGGAGGTGGTCTTGCTTGATGATTCCGTGCATGTGGCCGTCGTGCCATGCCTTTCATATTCCTACTTTTATGATGTTTTATGTCTTGCACTACTTTTATGTTCATGAACTTGAGTCGGTGATGATCTTTAGATGATGTGATGAACTTGAGTATGTTTAGATGATGATGGTGAACTTGAGTATGTTTAGATGATGAACTGTCATATTTCTGCATAATTTCATATTATTCTGTTTTGAAATGCTGTCAAATGAATTGGAAAAGAGAAAATAGGGAAAATCAAAAAAAAAACTATGCCTACGGCAAAGCCGTCGGCATACATCTGCTGCCAGAAGTAACCAGGAGACGACACGTGGCAGATCTATGCCTACGGCAAAGCCGTCGGCATAGATTCATCTATGCCTACGGCTTTGCCGTAGGCATAGACCTCCACCAGGAGTACCACTGGTTGCCACGTGGTAGAGGTATGCCGACGGCAAAGCCGTCGGCATATATCTGCCACGTGGCATTGCACGATTCGTCCGCGCTTTTGACGGCGCCGTCCGTTGCCGTCAGACGAAAAACACTGCCGACGGCTATACTATGCCGACGGCTGCCGCCAGGCCGTCGGCATGGGCCCCTATGCCGACGGCTTTACTATGCCGACGGTCTGACAAGACTACGCTGATGACATCTACGCCGACGGGTATATGCCGACGGCTGCCGTAGGCATAGATCTATGCCGACGGCCCGTGGCCGTAGGCATATACCGCGAGTTCGGTAGTGTAGGATACAAGTGTCCTACTAGGACACGACTCCACATCCTATGTAAACACGATACAACTACAAGTCCAACTGTAACCTACCTTGTACACTATATTCGACACAACTCTAACAAACTCCACCTTGGCGAATATTCTCCACCACCTTGAGTTCGTTCATGCGTCAAACTTGCATGTACATTGGACTTGAGCTTATCCCACGAGCACCGCTGCTACTCCGAGACTCCATGTGACTCCATCTACAACTTGTAGTCCCTTCTTTTCTTGACCACAGTCAACACTCGAGCGAAATTAAGTTTCACATTACTCTAGTTTGCGCTCCCAACTTCCAGAGTATCAGTCCAACGCCATCACACACCGATCACTGACCTGCGTGAAAGTGAACAACTCACATATTGGGTGTCACACATAAGAGTTAACTGAACTCAACATCACCGCTCCTTTCTTGACCGCCTGTCTGAAACTTGAAGGAATTTCACCATTGCTTGTAGTCATCCCGAATCAAATTCGCAGTTGTCTCACCACATGTATGACCACCAGAGCCCTGGTCCGTCTCCATGCCCCGTGCATACCACACGCCTCGCCGCTATTACTGCGTCGAGCCTCCGCTGTCCCGGTCGAGTCTCAAGGGCCGCGAAACCACACCACTCAACCCCCACTGCAGAGTACCACCGATCATCACCGACCGATGACAAGTTTCACGCTTCCATCAGACCACTGGGCTCCAGTCTGAATTACGTGTCACACGCTTTTTCCCGCTGAATAGGCTTCGACTCTCTGTGCACTTACGCCATTGCCCCTCAATCAGCACCGAGTGAAGTCCTCCAGACTCCAACTCCACCTTCAACATGACTCCTTGGTAGATGATCAGTCCACCCTTGCGCCCCGTCGTATTCAAGCTCTCATGTGCACCGTCTTGAATCGACCCTGCACCATAGTCTTGTTGAAGCCACACAAGCCTCGGGCTTGTGCCGCGTGTTTCCACGCCCCAGAAGTCGGTCACCATCAGCATCACGCTCCTATGTTGCCGCCGCCGATCCCGCACCGTCTTCTGTACCAACCGACTTGCGTCAATCCCGTCAGACAATCTAGTCCAACCCAGCCGAACTCGTTCGACTGTATGACACGCTCGAGGCTCTCAAACCATCTTCCACGAATTTTCATCCATCACATGATAATTCCATCTTAGCTGACATGACTTCCCGCAACGCCTTCAAGCATCCCTGTTGTGCCAACAAATGTTTCACCTTTGTCTGCCATAACTCAAAGTTTTCAGTCCTGTCGAACTTTTCCACCTCAAACCTGGTACCCGTTGGCGCCATGGTTCTTCGTATGGTTGACCCTGCGAAAAAATTAACCAAGCTTTCCTCAAGTGATGCTCAAGTACACAAGCAAAAGCCGACGTGGTACACCCTTATGTACTAATAGCACTTCCAACCAAAAAACTTTCTGGTCTTCTCACGTGGCGTAGCTCCCTTGGCACAATTTTTGTAATGCTAGCTCTGCCTTGCCTGTGCTTTCCAATGTACGCATATCATGCTGGATTATTCTGCTGATGATTTGATCTGCTTGTCCGTGTCGGCTCTTTTGGTGCAAAACAAATCCCGTATACCTCCTATAGCACGTACCACGGATCCGAGTCACAGCGCCTCTCCGCGTACCTCCGTGTATACCCGAGCGACCTGGCCTGGCCTACAGCCGTGCTCCTGGACATGACAACGTCACAACGCCCATCAGCCCACAGCTTAGCTGAGCCCAACACGGCCTGGTCAGCCGTGTGCTCCCGGAGCAATCCGCCTGCTGCTGTTTACACGATACGCCGCCGCTCTGCCCTCCGATCTCGCTGAACCGGCTTTAGTACAAGTTGTACGCTGCTACCATGCGATACGCTTTTTTGGATCTGACGATGTCTCCAGATCACTTCCGTCCGCTGTGACTCCACGCTGACGATGACCGTAACATCGAATCTTCCTCCTCTGGATCGACAATTCACGCCCGAACAACCTAGCTCTGATACCACTTGTTAGAATAAATCTGAGGCATACTGTTGATCATCCGAGGACCAAGCAATCACACGAGGCATGACACCGAGATTTGTTAACGAGGTTCACCGATATGGCTACATCCCAGGGGCCTGACACCGATATGGGCGCTCCTCCCCATGACACCGTCACAATACCTCACCCGGTCGCCCTGGACACCGGCACATGCCTCTGGCATCCCCTGCGTTCCGGTGCTAGTATGTTGGCATAGGTTACATCGTGTGTCTAGCCCCGCTATATATGAGAGGCCTAGGATACAAGTGTCCTACTAGGACACGACTCCACATCCTATGTAAACACGATACAACTACAAGTCCAACTATAACCTACCTTGTACACTATATTCGACACAACTCTAACATTCCCCTTGATGAATCCGATCAGACAAAGAAGCACCTCATATCATGTTGTGGTGACGTTCACTGTATCACTGCACGTCGGAATTGGTATTCTCATTGCTAGCACTTTGGTCTTTCCTATGGTAGAAGACTGACAATGTTGCATAGACTGCAATGTAGGCTAGCACTGGGATGATGAGAAGGATGACGTTTCTGGAGGTTTCCCACTTTCTATTACTGCCAGCTGCATAGGCCACAAGGAGGCTAAACATATCTAGTAGAATGGCCGTATGCATCGGCCAAAGTGGCAGATTGTGATTGTGAAATGTCGTCAATGGAAGCAGCATGACGACAACCACGATCGAGGCCATGAAGGAAGTGGAGTTGCTGTAAAAGAAAGCATGGTACCGGTGCTGGTTAATGTCGTGGAGGATGGGGTTGCCAGCAGAGTGTCCATTGTCGTTGTCTTGCCACAGGCCGCCTGGTGGTTTTAAACCAGTCTGGTATGTCATACTTGCAACTAGGATTCCTAGCAACATCAAGTATTCAAGCATATATTTCTCTTTGTTGCTGTTATCATCTGCTTGTCCATCTTCACCTTGTCTGAGTTGCCTATCTGGTAGATCAGCTTGTGGTGAGTCAGCTTGGTTATGACGGATGATCCAGAAAATTGCTACCTGTGAGGCTATGAAGGCTAACACTGCACCAACCAAGGTTAATACATAGAGGGAGGTCTTGAGATGGCGCGAGCTTCCAGCAACATAGGCACCCATAAGGCCAAACATGCCAAAAACCATGCACACATAGAGCGCATAACAACGTATGCCTGGCCTATATAGCTTCGGATTTACGAGAAGAAGGATTAGGTTTACGGATGCCATGAAGCTCAATGAGTTGCCAGTAGAAGAATGCTTCGTAACGTCGAGGGTAATTGTCGAGGAGTACCGGGAAGCCCGAACGACGTCCGAGCCCCTCATCATCTGATGACCAGAAGCCACCAGGTGGGGTGAGACCTGCCTGGTACGTGAGAGTAGGAGCCAAGATGGCAGTCAGAAGTAGCAACTTGCGCTTGCTATCCAAATCTTTCAGGGCGGCATCATCTGCCGGCTCAGGATCATGGTCTCTTATGGTGATATGGACAATGACGTAGACGAGGACAAGCCCCGCCAAGGCAGCAATGTAGATGGATATCTTTACATCCCTGGTGCTCCCAGCGCCATAGGCAGTGATGAGGCCAAAAAGGTCCAGCACTAGAGCTGCTTCAAGTGTGTGTCGCTTGAGCAAAAACCTGCTCTGGAGCATCATGATGACGACCAAGGATGTGACGGAAGTTGCTGAATTACTGTAGAAGAACACTCTATAACGAGTTGGATGTGTCAGTTGGACCACTGGATGGCTTATCTTATGCCCATCATGATCGTCTTCCCAGAGGCCGCCTGGTGGATCAAGTCCAGCTTGGTATGTAATGGTCACAACAAGAGTAGCAAGGAGCATAACAAGATAGCGAGTGTTTTCTTCGTGTAGGATGTCCCTGCGTCTGCTGGTGCCTGCATGCATTTTTTAATCAGAAAATCAACTATATAACTAACAAATAGATAAACAAAAATAATATATATATACATATATATAATATATTCTAAAAACTCATTGTTATATATTGTTTTGAATGTGATCTCACAAGATACACATGAAAATTCCACTTACACTTTAGATGTAGTTAGACCATATCTATATTACCATTTCGATTATGTGCTTACACTATTATTAAGATCCCACTAAATGAACTACTTAACAAAATTTCAAGTCAGCTCCTAGTTTTGGCATATTTTGAAGCGGAATAGCTCCACACACGACATTTTCTGGACGGCATGTGTACGATGGTAGGATCTCACGTTCCTTATTTACGGAGAAATTTAAACTAATGATTAGCTTGTGCCGTGCATGCGTCGGCCGAAAAATTGTCGGTTGTGTAGCATAAAGAAGTATGTGACATGCCACCAGACAAAAAGTGTCTATAATACATACATACTGTTATATACTTTTATATGAGAGTATAGATACTTTAGTTTATTCTAGATATTCCCTAAATTGTATGAAATACACGTGGGCAGATGACGGTGGTAAAAAGAATTCTATGCACATAGTTCTGTTAAATTTGATAAATAGAAATCAATGGCCAAAAGAAAATTGTGTTAAGAGATCGTGCAACTCCATATCCAAATGCTCGCATGCCATACCCAAAATGTAAAAACGGTAAGCATTTGTAAATGGAGTAACATATGGTTGGGTAGCTAGGCATACCTCGAGGAATGCTGACATGCTTCTTGAACCACGCCAAGACAGAATTATGCACATTCGCACATCGTTTCCAACCAATGGTGTAAGTAATCAACAGCTGGAGGCATACGCAGACAGGAACCGCAATGGTGAGGGTAAGGACAAAGATGGTGTTGTCAGCCTCCCTGCAGCTCCCAGCAGCATATGCTCCCATGAGGCCTAGTAGAGCGATGGCGATCAACCCATAGAGTGCCACGAACCGCACCGAGATGGTCTTGCTCAGCTTCTTCTCCAGGAGCAACACGATAATGAGCAGGGATGCAACAAACGAGGTGGTGTTGCAAATGAAGAAAGCACAGAACGGTTCTGTCAGAACCTCCCACGTGCTTGTAACACCGGATCACTCGGATGGTGGCCGTCCTGCGTGCTACTCCAGAAACCACCAGGCGGGCTAAGCCCGGCCACATATGTGATGGTGACCACGAAGGTTGCGAGTAGCATCAACAAGTCGATCTTCTCTTTGTCATGCTTCCTGGAGGGTGAGCTGGATTGGGCACCACTACCATTACCATTGGCGGGGATGCGGATGGAGTTGGCTTGGATTTGATTCTCAACACCATTTGTGGGGATGAGGATGGAGTCGGATTGGATTTGATTCTCAACCCCATTGGTGAGGATGGGGATGGAGGTGGGGTCAGAGTTGATTTCATTATCAAAACCAATGGGGGGTATGCGGTTGGAGTCGGATTGAATTTCATTACCATCATCATTGGTGAGGATGGGAATGAGGTCAGAGATGATTTCATTATTGTAACCATTGAGGGGAATGGGGTCGGAGTGTGAATTATCATCACCATTGTTGCTGGCCCTGTTCCTGGCCATAAGCCAAAGGTAGGAGAAGAAGACAGCGAGGATGACGTACACCAGAAAGGAGAAGGCCACCCCCGAATAGACGGTGGTGAATGTATCCCGGCTACTCCCAGCGCCATAGGCCCCCATGAGGTCAAGTAGGTCGAGCGCCATCACCGCTGGCAACACCACTGTCCAGGGTGTGCTTTTCCTAGGCAGGATGATGAGGATGAGGGAGATGACGAGTGATGTCGCCAGCGCGGTGGCGTTGCAGTAGTAGAAGGCGAGATACCAGCGGTAGTGCGTATCCCGGAGGATCGGGTCGCCCACGACGTAACCCTGCAGAGTTGAACTCGTACAGTTTTGGGTCGGCGCCTGCAGAGTTGCCATTACCACTGCCCTCTGGCTATCCTCGCTATTGGATATGGAGGCCATTTGCTTACTTTGCCATCAAATTGATAAGCTCTGGCTTCAATTTATACCATCCAGCAACTAACTTATATATTACCAAGTCTAGAGTCAGTGCACGATTTGCTAGTTGGAACTGAGGGCCAGCCCACATGTCCACATGGAATCGGTTCCATTCCTATAGTTTGTGTGACCGGACGACACTAGCTAGGTCGCTTGCCCGGTGGTCAATTTAATATCTATCTTCTTGCATAGTTGTACTTTGTCCTCACTTGGTTGTCAATTCTATTTCTTCTAGCCTAGTAATAGTTTGTGTGATCAGACACGTCAGAATTATTGTGACCAGATCATTGCTGAATAGTTAAGGACGAGCCGATATTTGTTAATGAGACTGTACAAAGCCTCTCAGGCCATGACTATGAATGTTCCTCCTCATGTACTCCCTCCGTTCCGATTTACTCGTCGTGGTTTTAGTTGAAATTTGAACTAAAACCACGACGTGTAAATCGGAACGGAGGGGGTAGTAGATTGACAAACGTCGGCATATTCCAAGTCCAACCTCAACCCTAGCACATATTCGATACCAGTTCCAACATGAAAAAACTCGGCCGATGACTTTCAATCTGATTGGCCTGATACATAATTAAGTAAGGTCAACTAAATCCAACTTGCATTAGAAATGTACAACCACCTTCTTATATATTCTTCTTGTCCTTGAATTGTTCTACTGGCGTGCTCGAATCATGCCCCAAACACTGCATTTTAGAAAATCCTTTACCATCCCTAGCAATGGACCCACAATTTGCTATACACATTATAGGGTCATTAGACCTGTTGTCATGTTGCTGAAATCACTGGAATGATGCACCAGGCGTTGAGAGGGCAAGAGATTTATCTTACATACTCCATAGTGTCTTGTTCATGTTTGTTTGTTTATTTACTTATTTTGGTTAATGCCGCAGATGTCATGTGTTTCAGTGTTTTTTTTCTCCTGCGCAAATAGTACAATGCGTGAACTATAAATGTTTTACTATTCCTTATATAAGGCATAGGAACGGCTTCTGACTTTTTGCTTAAAAGTTTGAGAATAAAATGTTTTCAACCTTTTTGGCCAGTGAGCTTGGGCTAGCACTTCAAATTTATTGAAGATTCCATTAATATTTAAACTACATATTCAATCCCAAAGTGTTGACTATCATGATTAGTTAGGAAATATGAGATAGACTAGGATATGTTATGTCTTGTCTTGTACTCCAAATTAATTATGTAGTCCTATATATACGCCCACAAGGCTCAAACAATACATCAATCAATTCCACCAAGCCGTGCATTGCCGCTGCTCTGCCACTTCGGGCCGTAGTGCCGCGGCCCGTGGTGCACCGCCATCCCTGGCCGTCTGCTCCAGGCCGTCCCCATCGCTGCACCGACCCTCGCGTTGCTGCTGCGTCGCCCATAGGACCGTAGCGAGCGGAGCACTTGAGAAGAGTGAAATAATTCCGGTCATCAATTAAATTGAATGTCGGAATTCTTGAAAGACCAAAAAGACCAAACTGTCGGGCTTACCGAAAAAGGGTTTCCCCCCGCTTTGTATACAAAGTAACCAACCGAACCATACAAGATAGGCGCTGGGGCGGAAGCAGCACAGTCACGCCCAAAAGAAACGACAGAGAAAAAGCAAAAGAAACAAATGCCGACCACGGTAGATCAACAAAAACGAAGAAGCCTCGCGAACGCTGCGCCCACCGGGATCTTCCACTATGCTCCAAGACTCCGAAGCGCCGTCACCTATCAACACCTCCAAGAAGGATCGCGACGATGACGACGCTGCTGCCAAGGGTTTCCCCCGGTACATCACGAGGTGAAAGGAAGGGTAGCCCCCGACGCCCTCCCGGAAGGTCAGGTGGCACCCACAGGCGCCACCGCACCGGTGTCGGCCACGCCGACAGGGGTTTCCCCTGATCCCAACCCGCACCTCGGGCGCTCCGGATCCAACCACCAAACCAACCATCACCTTGCGCCAATGCGGTCATGAGGCCCCCACGCCGTCTCACCACGGCACCGCGAAGTGAGGACAGCGCGACGAACTGTGTGCCCGTATCGCACACGATGCACCGATGTGAAAAGTGTGTGATGCGCGCCATCATGGCATTCAATTAGATTCCTAGAACCGTGTGTTGACCGTCACAAATGATTTGCTTTTGCCACTTGTGTGCGATCATGCTTGTTACCGGACAAGTTCACGCAAAGGAAAATGTGTGCAACACGACGCACACGGTTCAGCTAAGCCAGTTCTTTTATTATGTGCGCACGGTTAAAACTCTATATCATGTGGGGGTCTGCAATAATAGTGGGGGCACTATAATAGTGCGTCTGTGCGGGAACGTATTTATTACGTGATGCAGCTTTATCAGGGTTCAGCTTTCATGCAGTTTATTTCTTCCGATAACCTTTCGTGTGGGACATGGCAAGTAGGGATACCGCGGAAAAGATGCAAAAAAGACAATACATGCGGGAAAAGTAGAGCCACAATAATTCAGTGGAAGTCGCTCGTGCGGTGCCGTTCAAGGACCGCTATTGCATCAACTAACTACTTTTAAGACTTTGATATGTGTACCATTACAAGGCTCATTCATTTGCGGAGTAAGGCGATTTGGCTAGTGTGCACCTCAGATCTTGGTCGATCAGCTATATAAGGGCCTCCACCTACCTGTGTGAGCTGAAAATCAATAGCCGCTGCAACTGCTTCAGCGAGATAGCATTAACAAAGAGAGAGAGAGGGGGGGGGGGGGGGGGGGGGGGGGGGGGAACAGGCCGGAGATGTCGGGGACGGTGGTGAGCATGGCGAGGTCCATGCTGGTGGGCGCCATCAGCGTGGCCGCCTCGGCCGCCGCGGCCGAGATGAGCCTCCTCATGGGCGTCCGCAAGGACATCTGGTACGTACTATGCACTTACTAACAGTCTTGTTTTTTTACATGAATAACAATTTTATGTGAAGTGAAATTGATGATGATTTCTGTTCAAAAGTACTTGAATAACATACTAATAGTGTAACCGTTGGTTAAAGACTGTCCTAGAAAAAACAAAACACGTCATATATTTTGGAACAGTCCAAAAAGTAGTTTTGGACGACATGCATGATACCTTTGTTAGTGAGAATGAGAATGATATCTTTGTTAGTGAGAATGAGATATCCTTATGGATCAAACTGCAACTCACTAGAAAGAAATGAATGGATCTTTGTGTTGGATTGTTGTTGTAATGTGCTCTTGCTCTTTCTTTCCTGATGGAAACACGTGTCAAGCTTTCATGTCCATGGTACAAATAAACTGTTTCCATATATACATTTGACAAAGTTCCCTATGCAATATTCAATTTCACGAGCCATAGAATAGCACAATAGTTTGCTTTAATAGACCATGCTTTGAAGGTTCATCAAAGACGAGCTAGAGACCATGCACGCATTCCTTTTGTCCACGGAAGCAACGAAGAGCAAGAGCATGGTACTGAAGGTTTGGGCGAAGCAAGTAAGGGACCTTGCCTACGGTATTGAGGATTGTCTAGATGAATTTATGGTACATGTGGGAAGTCAGAGTTTGTCTCGACGATTATTTAAGTTGAAAGACCGTCGTCGGATCGCCAAAGATATCCGCGATCTCAAAGCACGAGTTGAAGAAGTGAGCAATAGGAATACACGGTATAACTTGATCACCACCGATGCCTCCAGCAACATTGAAGAGGTGAATTCTTACATGGAAGATATCCGCAGTCACTCAGCTAGCAACATTGATGAGGCAGAGCTTGTGGGCTTTGTAAATCGTAAAGAGGAGCTGATTAAGATGATGGATGTCAACTCCGGAGATGGTCTTTCCAAGGTGATATGCATCGTTGGTATGGGTGGTTTAGGCAAGACTACTCTTGCAAGGAAGGCATATGAATGTAAACAAGATATTGTGAATAAATTTTCTTGTTGTGCTTGGGTCACTGTCTCACAATCGTTTTTCAAGATAGAGATGCTCAAGGACATGATTAGACAACTCTTGGGTGCCGAGTCAATGAAGAAATGCTTGAAAGATCTCGAAGGGAAGGCAGTGCAAGTAGATGATCTCGGCATGTACCTCAGAAAAGGACTAGAGGAGAAGAAGTACTTTATTGTTCTTGATGACTTGTGGACCATAGATGCATGGAAGGGGATAACGCATATTGTTGTTCCTTCTAGAAACAATAAAGGTAGCCGGATAATAGTCACAACAAGAGATGCTGGCCTGGCTGAGCAGTGCACTTCCGAATCACTTATCTACCACCTTAAGCACCTGCAAACAGATTATGCCACCGATTTGCTACTAAAAAAAAGTAGGAAAACACAAGAAGACATTGGAAATTCTAAGAAAATGAAGACCGTGGTCACCAATATAGTGAAGAAGTGTGGTGGTTTACCGCTGGCTATACTCACTATAGGAGGCATGCTTACCACCAAAAAACTAACGGAGTGGGAAAGTATTTATAAGCAGATCCCATCAGAGCTCGAGATCGACCCCAGCCTCAAAGCATTGAGGAGGATAGTTACTCTGAGTTACAACTACTTGCCATCTCATCTCAAGTCATGCTTTTTGTATTTAAGCATTTTTTCTGAGGATTTTGAAATCAAAAGGAGGCGTATAGTAGAGACATGGATAGCCGAGGGGTTCGTTAGAGCCAAAGTTGGAGTAAACATTGAGGATGTTGGAATAAGTTACTTTAATGAGCTAATCAACCGAAGCATGATTCAACCCTCAAGAGTGAATATGGAAGGAATCATTAAGAGTTGTCGAATCCATGATATCATGCGTGATGTCATGGTCTCAATT